>JANAVB010011799.1:10348286-10979847 GCA_029216955.1 Iris pallida
TACTCACTGGTATTCGAATGAATTCTTCAACTCATCACAACAAATTCCCTAGCACAAATGAGGATCGCAGGAAGCTGATTCATGGATAAGAAGAAGATCAAGGAATTTTTCAAATAACTCACAACTTCATCACTAAAGAAAATTCCAGGAACTTGATCAAGCTGAAATGATTTTGGAATTCAAATTAAAACATAACTCCCAAAATTAACCATATTACAGGAATCATACCACAAGAAAATGACAGGATGGATGATCGAACAAGGATTGATTTAACAAAACTCACCTCAATTGATGGTGATGAAGACAAGGATTGATCAACTGATCAACAATTCCTCGATCTGCAGATCCTGATCCATGAGGAAGAATGGTTGAATAATCGACCGATCTTCAAAGAAACGGGTGAATCACTAATTTCCAATCAATCAAAAATTAGATCTGGAACTACTCACCAGTCTAGCTATTGATCTGATGAAGAAGGATGGATCAACCCAATGTCCTCCTGTTTCCTCGAAGACTCGCCATGGCCGCCATTGCTTCTCTTCACAGAATTTGTTTTGATTCAGAAGAATGGAGAGGATAGGTTTAGGAATAGAATGGGAAGGGAAGATTAAATAGGGTCGGCTGGGATGAGTAGCGTAGGAATTTGGCAACAATTTGGCGGGAATTACCTCTCCTCTGACAAATTCTGTTAGAGAACAGAATTCAATTTGAAGGAAAAGAAAAATGAGCAGAGTAAAAGGAAATAAGGGTTATCCCTATCATGAAGTTCCTTTTAACAACCATAGTCTTAGGCTTAGTTGCCATGCCTTAGAATGGGCTTGATGTTAAAGCCCATGGGTTTTAATTGATTGGACAATTGTTTTAAGGAAACAATTAGAAGGAATTCAAAAAAAAAAAGAAATAAATTATATTAAGGTATTTAACAATTTTAAATTGTTAAATCAAAATAAAGTAAGGCTAAAAGAAAATTTCAAATTTCAGGAAGGTGGAGTTACAAATCTCCCCCCTAAAAAAATTCGTCCTCGAAATTCAAAGGACCAAAAATAATTCTCAGCAATTCACAAAAGATCCAAACACCAGTTATTTATTGAAAATAGATTCCACAAAATATAGTACAATCAAATCAATCAAACAGAGTGGGATAACGCTCCCGTATCTCGTCCTCGCGCTCCTATGTGGACTCTCCCGGAGAGTGGCGTCTCCGCATGACGCGGACAAGTAGAAAAGTCTGGTTCCGCAGACGCTTCTCCCTCCGATCAAGGATCTCTACTGGCTGCTCCTCGTAGGTCAAGCTTGTTCCCACCTCTAGCTCCGAAAAGTCCACCACATGGCTCGGGTCTGGAATGTAACGTCGAAACTGGAACACGTGGAAAACGTCGTGCACTCCCTCCAAGCTGGCTGGAAGCGCTAGTCGATATGCCACATCGCCAATACGCATCATCACGTCGAAAGGCCCGCTGAATCTCAGACTGAACCTTCCGCCTCTGTCAAAACAAATGGTACCTCTGGTCGGCGAGATTCTTCAGGAACACTCCGCTTCTAACTGCTAACTCCGGTGACCATTTAATGTTATCCGTCTAGTGCTTCTGTCGATCCATGACACTCTGAGCCTTGAGTCCAAGTATACACAAAAAGTTTGGGATATCACGCTTTGACAAAGATCGAGGATCAAATAGTCACGAAGTGGAAGGAATTTCAATTACAACTCAGAGGAGCAAAATCATGAAGACACAATTATTAAGTACGATCAAAAATCGATATTTTAACACAGGTAGACTAGAACAAGATAGAAAATCATGGTCAGATAGACATGACTTAAGATCGAAGTTTAGACAACTCACAACGAAGTACGGAATCACAATCTGGTAATATACAATTTTGAGGAATTCAATGATCTAATGATAAAATGCTAGAAGAAATTTTTAGCAAGGGTTGATTTGAGGAACATACGAAATACTCAGGAGTTACAGTATCAAATCAGGATGAACATGCAAGGATCTGTGATTCTCGAAAACCAATAATCATATAAAAAAGATATAGTTTCCATGGTGTCCGAAAACATATAGCTATTTAAAATCACTTTGCCTAGAATCCCTACCCCGCCAGTATATATCTGACTGCAGTGGACTTTTGGCTCCGTGACTCAAATAACAATATATCACCGAATAATCTGTCAACCTTATCCATTTTCCAACAATCATTGACGAAGCAACCCAAGAGATCAAGGTATGAAGAATATGACAAGTCTCGACAGTACTCGAAAACCTATAGGTGTCTGAAATCACTTCAACTTAGAGTTTCTGCCTCGCCAGTGCGCTACTGGCTGCAGTGAACCCTCAGTCTCCATAATCCAGCTAATGGCAGCAGCGCGCAACTGTCATGCCATAGTAGGTCATCGAATAGTCTCTCGACTTTATCCCTAGGAATTTTAAAAGAGTTTCAAGGAGTTCAAAATGAGTTTCAGTAGTCCAAGTCACAAAAATTGTGAAGTTACCTGACTGTTAGAATACATGAGTTTATTAGGTACTAAAAATGACAAGGGATCAAAGTCAGTGAGTACAAAAGGGCAGCCAGGGAGATTTAAAATTTTAAACAGGACAAAGTTTCAAATTATGACGAAATATCAACTGATATCTGGAATGGTAACAAGATTCCACATATGGGACGTTATCCCGAAAGGATAACAGAGTCTCGAAGGATGAACTGAGGCAAGGTATCAGATAGAAGACAAGTTTCAAAATAAGAAATAAAATTTTGTACTAGAAACAAGTTTCAATAAAATTTCGAATAAAAATAAAATCTCGAGCAAAGCTTGAATTGAAACGAATTCCCAAATAAGGTATACAGTGAAAAATAGAAAATCAAGTATCAACAAGGTCGTGATTAGGAAATAAAATCTCGAATAGAAAATTTTGACGAGGAAACAAGATATCAAATAGGGAACAAGGGCTCATCGAGTCACGAGTAGGAACTGAAGTTTTCAAAGTCTGAAAAAAAAATCTTGGATATATAAGACAAAATCACGAACAAAACAAAGTCTCGAAAATAGGAAACATGATCTTAAAATCTCGAATGGAATCAAGTTACGAGTAGGAAAAATAATCAATGGGTGAGTAAAACAATATCCATGAAACAAGCGATACCTCAAATAGGGAACAAGATTGAAGCAAAGTTGTGAGCGAAATAATTTCCAAGTAGAAAACAAGCCACGTAGGAAACGAAATCTCACATAGGGAACAGGTCGAAACCGAAGTTTTTCAAACAATGTCTTGAATGGTGAATAGAAACAAGTATTGAATAAAAATCAAATTCCGACAAGCCCCAAATAGAAAACTGAACTTCGAAAAGAAAACAAAATTTACAAATTGTAACTAGTCCTGAATAGGAAACAAAATTCCTGAGTAGAATCTCGAAAAGAGCAAGGTTACGAAGAATGGATGGAGGAGTATCAATCAATGAATAGGAAACAATATCTCGAATTAAGTTTCAAATATCCACCAAGGTTTCAAACAAGAAGTTTCAAGAAATGATCTAGGTGCTTCAAGGAATTTAAGGGAAAGCTGGATTGCGAATTAAGATTTATGGTTTTTCCAACCATGCAAAAGAGTCTTCTGTCTTCAGTCTATCTTCAGTATTCTTCCGGGACTGGAATTTCTTCAACCTTCTTCAACTGTCCTGTCGTAGGCCGGTCCTTGCTGTAGTGCTCCATGTGGTTGCTGATTCTGAAAAGGTGGTTCCCTTTGCTGTAGTCTGATGCTCCTCGCGCTTGTTCTCGGGCAGTACGATCAACGGTCTTCGGACAATCTTTGACTTGGTGGGCAGGCGATCCGTAGTATAGTATAGCCTCCGTCTTTTTTGGCACTCTTCATAGTGGCATCCTGAGAGGTGGCAGAAATTATAAATGATCGTCGGCTGGATCTGAATCTGGATCTCCCGCTGGGGCTGAAGTGCAGGGCTCTGGCAGGAATATATGGTTGCTGGCGTGCTGGCTGCTGAGATCTGCTCCTGATGATGCGACTGGTGATGTGACCGAAGAAACGCTGACTGAGTGTTATGACGCTTTGCGGGTCCAGGGTAGTTGTTGTCTTTGTCCTAATCCTCATGTTCCTTCTGAGCTTCAATTTCCCGTTGTGTCCTATTGTCTGTGCTACATTCTGGTTCTCCTGGAAGGTAGTTCTAATCTTCAGAGAAATCGGATCCTCAGAAACTTGGGTGATCTTCAGTGGTAACTCCAGGTTCTCGATCTGCTCCTTGGTGTAAGATATGCGCTCGGTGTCGAAAAAATCCAAGTGTCTGAGAGTCTGGAAATCAGAAGTCCTTCCTGGCTCGGAGAGCGTATCCACAAGTCTGACTTGGAAAGGGTGGCTTGCTTCCTCTGGTTGTCAAGGGACTCTTCAGGCGTCTCCGTCAACTACGTACTACCCATGGGGATAGTAGAGTGATAGAAGGTAGTGGAAGCTCGAAAACGTCAAGTGTAGGTGAATTGACAGTTCTGATGTCGCATGCTTTTGAACTATCTGCAAAACAGAAAACTGTTAAAATAACCTAGACCTACATACAACAAGTGTTTATAGAATATTAAAATACCTGATACACCTGATATACCTGATATACCCTTATTTCCCGATTTTCTTATGCTGTGATCAAGTTTCCCTAGTGTAATCAAGTCCCCTAATAGTACGCTAATACCTATGTACCATTAGGATAGACCTGCATGGGCCACCACTAAAAATATGTCACGACCCGCTCCCGAATAATCGGATACGAGTCGAACACGCCCAGCCTTCGTCGTTAGACACGACGAAGTAAGCTGTACCAAGCTAGGGAAAACTAACGAGATAAACATAAAAGTATAGAATCACAGCATCTAAAAACGTATCCCAGAATGATCACCATAATCCACAAATCCAAATATCGTAATGTACCAGAATCAACAGGAATGAAAAGTTCTATGAACTCTAAAGTCAATATCTCAAAGTAAAGCTAAGTAATCTAAACCTGAAGCCTCAAGCTATGCCTCATCCTGCTCAGCTAAATCCTGGGCACTAGCCCATAGAGTAGAACAATGTCCTGCAAGCATACCTGCAACATATCCTATTCAGGAGCGAAGCAAGTACAATTCTAGGTAATGAACAAGATATCATGATATGAAAGTACGAGGAAACATGGAAAATACAAGAAAGAACATATGAATAAGTACATGAAAGAACATGGTGTGTAAAGTACATGAAAGAACATGGTATGTAAGAACATGAAAGTACATGATATGTAAGCACATGAAAGAACATGGTATCATGGAATCACAGGAAATAAGTACAAGGTGTATCTCCTGCATGTGTGTACAATATTTGAAATATAGCTAAGTATGTGACCGGCTAGGGGTAAGCACATGAATGGTACGGCTTAGGACCCGCATGCACGATGCGGGGTCTAAGCTAAACACACCTGAGTTATTTCTTGGGTTTGGTCACATAAATAGTATATTTCTCTACCCCAGGTACAAGTAATAAGAACAAGGAACATGAGCACCAGAAAATACATAACGTGTTAAAATGTGTCAATCAAGAAAGCACAGGATATAATGAAATGCGCAAGACCATAGAATGTACTTGTCTTGCTCCAGGAAGTACAAGTAGGCAAAAGAGCTAGATATCCTCCTGTATGTAATAATGATGTGTACAAGTTGGTTAATAAACGGCTAATTCTAAATGGTTTATCAAAAGATTCTAATCACAAATATTTTCTAATATAAACCTTAGTTCTATGGTTTCCTATAAAGTATCAATATTACTCACTATATTCTAGACTAACGAGAACTTTTTAAATAAAGCTAAATACATGTTTTCCTATAAGACAATGTTCAAAAGTAGACTTAACAATGGTGGAGATTTCTTAATTGTTAAGGCCATGCTTATGCAAACTCAAGTAATTGGGAAATCAATTTCTAATCTACATAAATTCAGATTAGCCAAAACATCCAATAGTGAAATACAATTCTAGTTATACCTTAGGTTTAATCCTGAACTTATTCTAGGTTCAATTTGGACTTCATTCCTGGAATTCATTCCTGGATTCCTGAGTCTACACATGATTACATTCCTAAGATTATCACAGGATTACATTCCTGAGTTTTACAGGAATTCTTCCTGGGTTCCTGGGTTACACTGAAATTATATCAAGTGTCTCAGATTTCCTGAGACACTCAAGTTTCTGATTCATGAGACTCAATTCTCAGATTTTCTGAGACTCAATTCTCAGATTTCCTGAGACTCAAATCTCAGATTCCTGAGACTCTCAAGCCTCCCCTGAGTATGCTCTCAGGTTTCCCCTGAGACAACATTCTCAAGTGTCTCTGAAACTCTAGCTAAAATCTAAACTCAGTGAGCCATAGGTAACCCAAGGTTCAGTCAAAATTAGAAAAGAGATGACCAACACTGTTCAGTCCTATATGCAACTCAGGTATTGTTCATTGTCCATTCAATTTGGCTGAATAGCACATTCTTGAACGATCCTTCTCTACAGGTAATCATTCAGTCCTGACTAGGATTGGACAATTTAACATCAGCTGGTATGCACCAGTCTAAATCCTGTATAATCCTAATATCCTAAATTCCCTCCTGCACTGAAACTTTCTGAGTAACAGAGTATTGGTTCAATGTGCCAACCCTTACCCAGAAATCTACCTTAATCATAAAACAGGACTGCTACCCATCAGTTGAATCAGTCCTTAACACTGGCAACTCCTTATTAACTATGGCTCAGCTCAAACATTCAGGAGTTAGTCCAGGAATTCCCTAGGTATACACATGAGTATTCCTGTACCCTATGTATCCAAATATCAACCCAAAGTTGTCCAAGTTTAGCTGAGAATCCTGAACAACTTAGCCCAAGCATTAGCTCAGTTGAACAGTCTCAAATGTGACATATGTACCAATCCCATAGTATCCAGTACCATGCCAGGTTTAATTGAATCAGCTCTAATGGCAGTCTGCTATATCAGTCCAAAGTAAGAACTGATTGCAACCCCCCCTTTGTGATCTATACAGTGTTCAAGGAAATCAACTAGCTCACACAACTCACCACAACATGAAATAGCCCAGTTGATATAACCTGTAATTATAGCAGCTCTTAGCAATTTAAGTAACCTAAAGTTTACACCAACAACTCCATGGACTTCCTGCTGTCCTAAATGATATCTGCAACCAACATGATTTCAAAATAACCAAAATACTGATACCAAGGATTTTAATTAACTGCCAGTCCTCTACTAGGACTTCCACCCAAAGGCCAAACTCGTTCATTCACATAATCTGGCATTTAAAGTTCTTACTGCTATATTCCTGATTCTTAGTACAACCATTAGGAAACAGAGCAAATACCTAATTACACATCCCACCTCACGTTCAGTCTGCCTAGCCCACATCAAACATATAATCTAGATCACATCTTGCCATAGATAAAAAGTTTAAACTAAAATGTTCCTGGTTGCCAACAATACCAAAATAGAGTAAAATTACCAGGTCGCATTCCTACAATTTAGAAGAGATAGGTTAACTAGATTACCTGGAGAATAGAAGGCTGATCTGATCTCAGCTGATACTACTGGGTGCCTTGCTCACACTGGATCAAACTGAAATAAGTTGGCAGATGACATGACACAGGTAAAACTTCAACAATTTGACTAATACAGATGTTATGAATCCTAGTTTAGAATGAAATACTCACTGGTATTCGAATGAATTCTTCAACTCATCACAATAAATTCCATAGCACAAATGAGGATCTCAGGAAGCTGATTCATGGATGAGAAGAAGATCAAGGAATTTTTCAAATAACTCACAACTTCGTCACTAAAGAAAATTCCAGGAACTTGATCAAGCTGAAATGATTTTGGAATTCAAATTAAAACATAACTCCCAAAATTAACCATATTACAGGAATCATACCACAAGAAAATGACAGGATGGATGATCAAACAAGGATTGATTTAACAAAACTCACCTCAATTGATGGTGATGAAGACAAGGATTGATCAACTAATCAACAATTCCTCGATCTGCAGATCCTGATCCATGAGGAAGAATGGTTGAATAATCGACCGATCTTCAAAGAAAAGGGTGAATCACTAATTTCCAATCAATCGAAAATTAGATCTGGAACTACTCACCAGTCTAGCTATTGATCTGATGAAGAAGGATGGATCAACCCAATATCCTCCTATTTCCTCGAAGACTCGCCATGGCCGCCATTGCTTCTCTTTACAAAATTTGTTTTGATTCAGAAGAATGGAGAGGATAGGTTTAGGAATAGAATGGGAAGGGAAGATTAAATAGGGTCGGCTGGGATGAGTAGCGTAGGAATTTGGCAACAATTTGGCGGGAATTACCTCTCCTCTGACAAATTCTGTTAGAGAACAGAATTTAATTTGAAGGAAAAGAAAAATGAGCAGAGTAAAAGAAAATAAGGGTTATCCCTATCATGAAGTTGCTTTTAACAACCATAGTCTTAGGCTTAGTTGCCAGGCCTTGGAATGGGCTTGATGTTAAAGCCCATGGGTTTTAATTGATTGGACAATTGTTTTAAGGAAACAATTAGAAGGAATTCAAAGAAATAGAAATAAATTATATTAAGGTATTTAACAATTTTAAATTGTTAAATCAAATGAAGTAAGGCTAAAAGAAAATTTTAAATTTCAGGAAGGTAGAGTTACAAAGCAGTAGCAGCCCACCTCATCCTTAGACCCAAACCCAGTAAAGCCCAGCCAGCATGCTCGAACCCCCAGCAGGAATAGAATCCCATATTTTTTTGATTGGAAGAGCTACACAGAACCCGTATATATATATTTAGAGCCGAGAGTCATCGAAAGATCGAGAGGGAATTCCAAACCCTAAATCGAACGCACGCCACCCCAGAGCGTTGCTCGAGGCCAGACGACCCTGCCCCGACCCCGTGCGGCACGCATCCACCGTCGACCGCCGACCGGAGGCCACGCGTGCGCGTGTGAACGACAACAACCAAGGCAGCCATCTACCCAACTTCGCGGTATGTTTTCTTTGCGATCGTCTAATAAAATTCAATTCCATAAAATCCTACGTGAAGCCCAGTTGACCCTTTCGAAACTGCAGTAGATGGACTCTTAGTTAGACAACCAGTCTGTCCCAGAAATTGATGTGTAAGTTGACGAATTTCTATTTGGAAAACAGAACGTTTAACAGTCCTATTGTCTATGTTTGGAGGTCGTTTTCGATCGATCTAATGTCTTAATAGAAATTCTAGTTGAACATGTTTTTAGACAACATATAGGGGATCAGAAACCATTTCGTAGTTCTGAGTTTCATAAACCATGTACAGTTTAAACCATTCTTGAAAACTCGAAAAAACCTGTTTTCGAAACAGTGAAATTTCAATAAAACCACCCACACGACGTGCGTCCCGCCATTCCGGGCGACATGGACGCGAACCGAAAGCATCAAAAGGTGCGTAGCGGCTTCGTGGTCGTGTGGGCTTTGATAGAATTCAAATTGGTCGCGTGTGCACGACGAATTTGAACCGTATCCGTCGGAATCGCCCCGTATTCGTGTAATGCAAATTTCCTAATTACTTTGTGCACGCTCGTCAGATCGAGACGAAACTTGCGCAAACAGGATCGTATCATTTTTTTGGTCCTATATGCCAAGTTTGGTCCAATTCTGAGACAGTTGATTGGATCGCCATTTTGTGGGTCCTACGGTCCAACTCAACGGGTGATTTTGTGCACGGCCCACCGGAATTCAACTTTGGACATGCGGTTGGGTTCATATCAAAAAATAAATTTGTAGACATGTAGTTTGACGACTTTATAGACCGTTGACTCTGACACGCTTTTCGGCGCAAAAGTGGGTCCAACGGCGGACACCGTTTTGACCCGAAATTATCGTTTTGCCCCTATGTCCAGAATTGGAATTAAGGACAAGCAATCCTAGCTAATTTTACTATTCTGAAAATATTGGTAATTTTTATTTCAGCTTTCAGGGACGGTTGTACGGGTTTTGACTATTGTGGCACATTGAGTAGTTCAGACTGTCGGTTTCACCAGCAGAGGACCGCAGGCGAGTACAGTTTATTGTCTGTATTTCAATATTAATTTTTACTATATTTCATTGATTGGTCATTGGTTATGTGATTTTTATACTCTATTATAAATTGTTGAGTCGGGAATGAGAAGTACCAAGGATGTGTGATCCGACCGTAGACCGTGTTTATTTTCATACAGTAGACCTTGTAGACCGTATTTATTTTCATGCAGTAGACCTTGTAGACCGTGTTTATTTTCATGCAGTAGACCTCGTAGACAGTGCTTATTTTTCTGCAAGTAGACATCGTAGACAGTGCTTATTTTTTTGCAAGTAGACATCGTAGACAGTGCTTATTTTTCATGCAAGTAGACCTCGTAGACAGTGCGGTGTAGTGTCCCAGACTGATCACATATCAAAGGTACTTCTAACAGTTGGAAAAAGTATTGTATGTCTATTTATCTGCTATTGGTTTTCCGTATTTCCTGTTTATTTTCAAAATATGTAATTGATGTCTAACCTCTGTTGTATAGTCATTTTCTTTATTTGAAATTGCATTCAGTGAATTGTGTTTGTTCCATTCCTGACTGGAAACCAATATTTTTCAGGTTAGCCGTGGATTCACTTAGCATGGGAGATACGGGATACTTGCAGACAAAAGCCTAGAGATTAGTTAGATAGAGGAGTTGTAGTCATTCAAATATTTGTACAAGTTTTTTTCAGCAAATATAAAACTTGTGAATATTGTAAGTTAAATTAATTATGTGAATGAGCATTACTTGTGATTTTGATCTTCATGGTCGTGACAGCGTTCTACCGCCGACACTGCGACGTAGGCTGGCTTGGACACGTCTCGTACCCGTTTAAAAAAAAATGGGTGCGGGTCGTGACATATACGCATCGAGCAATCGTCGATGACTTATAGTCTCGTCTTGATCAATCACGAAGTTCATGATCAACCAGTTCGTTTCTTCTCGTATCGTTATTTACAAAACTTTGATAGCGCAAGGCACATTTCATTTTGTATTTCCACATCGTGCTTACGTTTCCTTACATATCGATCCCGATACGTCGTACCAATTTCGATAGCGTAAGGGTCAACTTTGAATCCATTTCAATGTCGACAACTTGCATTACATACGTCCAAGTTCGCAATAAACTTTTCCATACATATCAACTCGTTTTTCGATTTGCCGCATCCCGCTATACTTTGATCGCGTAACTGAGTTACCGATTAACCAACATCGAACCCTCAAGTCATACGATCTCGCCCTCTAAGTTTCGCATATTTTCCAGTCGTACTCAAATGAGTTTTGCCGTAACGTAACCAATTATTTCTTAGGCACAATTACTCACGTCAACCAACTCTTCACCGAAGTCGCACATCGTGCGATTCGATTACAATTCGCATCGCCCAACATTTTTATCGAAATCGTAAGTCGTACGATTCGATTCGTCACGCCCAATATTTTTATCGAGATCACAAGTCATGCAATTCGATTCGCCTAGCCGAACATTTTTTATCGAGATCGCAAGTCGTGCGATTTGATTCGCCTCGTCCAATATTTCTATCGAGATCGTAAGTCGTGCGACTCATTCGTAAGCTCGAGTTTTCCTTTCCCGTCGGTCCGATTATTACTTCAAGGCATAATCGTTCCGCTAGTCTCGGTCGTCCGAACGACTTATAATTCTCGTCCGACGTATCGTTCATTGATACGAGTCTCGTCTTATCGTCGTCCCAACCGATTTTTCGAAGAACACTTGCATCAACATACCGTTATACAAATTTTCAATCGAGTCTCGGTACTCCCCCGTCCGTTGCGAACAAATCTTCTGCAGTATTCACAACACGTCGATGCAATTCATCGTACAAGTGGTAACCATATACCACTCGGAATCGAGTCATTCATCACCTACGTGGTATGGCATATACCACTCGGAACTCAAGTCATTTCCCTCGTATTATACTTAGTATAAACCGACAATCTCTTCCGACTCACGATTTTCGCAGTGATTGTGCTTGATCACAACCGTAACTTTGATTAAATTACATCCGACACAACTCGGTCAATGTTCTCGTTTACCAACATAAGTTTAGTGTGCAACCGACGATTCGTTCTATCGATTTACGATTTCAATTTCTTCCGTTGTATCTCATGCAACAATTTATTTTGATATGCGTTGTACATCGTGCTACGATTTATTTTCGACATTTTATTTCACTTTGTGCAACGATTTATTTCCAATATCCTTTGCGCTCCGTGCAACGATTAATTTGATATGCGTTGCACCACGTGCAATAATTTTACTTCCAACGCGTGTTGCACATCGTGCAACGATTTATTCCCGACTTTCAAAGTCAATGCCCAAATCCGTTCAACACATTCGATATTGGCTTATCACTTTTATTTTAACTCATATTCACAATTAACTCGTTGCACTTCGTGCATTATTTTATTTCTCTTTCAACATGTTACATTGCAACAATATCTCAAATCGCATTTCAAAATTTGTTGCACTTGCAGCAACTAACATTTTTTGGCTCATTGCATTCAATGTAATATACCTTTTTCTTAGCAAACATCATGTAATTTCCAAAACACATGCGACAAAATTACACGATTTGTATTAGACTTATTGTATGGAACATCCAGTGCGGCATCGAGTAGAGTCAAGAGTGATTTCAAGTGGTGGTGGGCAACTTTTAGAATTGTAATAAAGCGAGCGTCCAGAGGAAATTGAGCCTAGAGCTCTGATACCAATTTGTCACGCCCCGACCGGGAATCACCCGAATCATCGTCCTCGCAGGGGACATGATGCCGCACGAGCCTGGAGTTGCACTCATACAAGGCAAGATGACAAGTTCTCAAATGGTTATCTTTTGATTCAATATTAACAACGAAAGGAAAACAGAGTATACGAAATAATTCTCTTTATTGATATCTGAAACTGAGATTACAAAGGCTTTCGATAGCCTAACAATATATGCCAGATTGGCTACAACACTCAGGTTATCTCTTGTCCACAAAGGATTTTACCGTTCCATACATCATGCCTTCTATATCTCGGCCGCATCAATCCTGTTGCATATCCGAGCGTCAAGCGATCGCACGCTTCAATACGCTTCGGCATTCCAAGCCTCAACGCATTCAAGCAAAGCTCCGCCGCGAGCCATCCATTCCCTGCACCCTGCATGAAACTGGTGGGGTATCAGTACGTTCATCCTCGCATGTACTGATACAAAGACCTTCTTTCCAAATCGACATTTTATTATTTATGTTGAATCATACAACTTAGCTTATGATCTTGCTATGTTCTCCTTAGGATCAATTTTATGGCATATTCGAAAGCGTAAAGCATGTTAGCATGGCAAACATGTTATTCGAATTGAAATAGGCAAGCAAACAAGCAATCTCGTGTTTGAGTCATGGCGCGACTTCTTACCAAGTCGACGCACTCGCCCTTGCACCGACGCAAGGTGAATGCGCCCTATTCCTTCCCTGTCATGTTATAAGTGCATCTCTAAGCAGGATCTATGTGCGGGACGCATACGCGCCTACACTTTTAACCCATCGTTCCTTAGCTATATAAAGGTCGTTGGCGTATCAGCGTCGAAATGGACTAAAGGAGTTCCTTACTTTCTTTTCTCTCCTTCTTTTCTCGATATTGGTCGGACTGCCCGGCATTTAACGAGTGGGTTGCGGTCCCAACAATCGAAACGTTCCCGCTGCATACTATCATTTACGGCTTTTCCCATCTATAAGACGAGTGCTACTCGTTTAAGGATGTGCGCCTACAAAGATTATTCGATTCCCTCCTAGGCCAAGCAATTCCAGGGCGCTCCGACATTTAACCGTTTGGGGGAAACACTCGTGCACGAGTAATTATCACATTAATCTCAAGTCCATTCCATTCGACCATGCAACGCCCTTATTATTCAAACAACCAAGCATAGTCTTGAGTCTGAGACTCAAACTTTATCATCTCGCATTTCTTCCGTTAACTTTTGTAACGTCCCAGTCTCAAAATACATAGGACCAAGTACGTGAACATGCCAGCTGCACATATACGAAGAATACTCCAATATATAGAATCCTCGTATATGCACATAAGCTGTAAATAAATAATCTCAGGCCAGAATAACATATCTAATCTCATCACAGCTCAACACAGAAGATAATAAAGTCCAAATAAATAAATAATTGTATCAAAAGATAGCCGGGTGAACATACTCACTCCAAACAGCTATGAAAAATAGTCTCACAAGATCGGAGTCCGACCTCCGCAAAATAGAAAGAAAAAGAGATGTAAAATAATGTCTACAACTGTCTCAAATAAGAAATAGACTAGAAGTCATAAGGCACTGCCTCATCATCAATGTAGGATAGCTCCAATGCCGCTCCGTACTCCTGTGGAAAATCGTCTAAACCTGGAGAGATAACCAGGTCCTCAGGGGACATAGCAAGATACAAGAAAATACCATGCCATATAAACTGTGATAATATAATAAGAGGAAAAGGGTATGCATGCAATCGGGTTCCTGACCATTCTATTGTGAATATGCAGTTGAGATACATTCCTTCGACGCATGAGCCCTGGCTGAATATAGGATCCGGTATAGTCCCCTCTTGGGCACCAGTGACCAAGAGCATGACGTTCAAAAACGACAGTGGCCAACCTGAGAGGCTCATACCCGTATCTCCAGCAGAGCTTCCGGGTTATAAGGGAAGTGCAATCGAAGCCCATACGTCAGGTAATGTTCTTCCCACCAAATGCCTAGTATCATCATCTCCATGACTGACATGTACCTCTAATAATCACCAAGTCTTCTAGCATGCAATTCTATTGGCAGTTACCCCTATCCGTCGTACGCTCCGTACGTATCGGTGGCCAGCCGACTACGCGGATACGAGTCCTATATATGACTCACATCACGTGATACAATAAGTGTCAAGGCCGTATGAGATATACCAATACCTCAACATCAATGGGTGGTCAATAAACTAAGTCAATGCAAGAAAATACATAAAGCAAAAAAAACGACCGATAGAGTCGCTTGCACCCAAGTATGACTTGGACGCACAATTTAAATATCATGAATAAAATGTTGAAAATAACAACTAAAAATAAGAATATAATAATCACAGAGTAAGGTGGCAAGGTATCTTGCCTGGTGGTGCAAAGTGACAAGTCCAAGAGTAGCAAGGGTCAACACCAAAACTCACAATTCACAGATGACTCCAAACGCTGAAACAAACATCAAAAATGATCTCGGTGAAGAAGATATACCTAGGAAACGCCTGTCCAAAAGTCAAATTCTGGAACATGGGCAAAATCGTAATTTTGGGTCAAAACGATGTCCGCCGTTGGATCCGCTTTGCACAGAAACGCGTGCCAAAGTCTACGGTCTCTAAAGTTGTCAAACTACATTTCTATGGTTTCAGTTTGAGGAGAGGAACTCAACGGCATGTCCAGTTTTGGATTCCGAGGAGCCGTGTACAAAATCGCCAGTTTGAGTGGGTCGCGGGCCCGCCAAAAGTGGGTCCCGATTCGACCTTCTCAGAATAGAACCAAACTTGGCATGCAGGACCAGAATTTCGATCCGGACCTGTTGGCATAAGTTTCGTCTCGATCCGACGACTGTACACGAAGTTATGAGCAAGTTTGCAAAACGTCGATACGGGGGTATCTCGATGGATACACGTTGATTTCGTCGCACACACGCGACGAAACTGAGTTCCGTCAGTTCCCACACATCCACAACGTTCATACGCGCCTTTCGATGCATATAACGTGCGACCACGTCGCCCGGTTTGTCGGGGCGCGTGCCGTATCGGGATAAATTCAGAAATTTTATACAAATAATCACAGATTTTTCTCCAACTTCAACATCAGTTTATTTCTTACACGTTAATCGAAACGACAATCCAGAAGATGCGTTATGATCTCGGTTAGGTTTTCTTTTACTGTTTTCAATTAGTTCCTACATTACTTTACTGTACAGCACGAAAATTGGCCGACAAGTTGTCATTTTAAAACAGTTTTATAGTAGTACAGAAAACAGATTTTTCTTCAACTTCGTCTCGATTTTTTGAGCAAGTTGATGGGTTGTTTCAAAATCCATCTAGAGGATCTCGAAGAGGGTCAAGTCTACTTTCCATAAAATTTTACGGATAGAAAATCGGTGCTACGAGTAAAAAGTTACGTCATCGGGAAGTAGGGTACCTTAAGTGGGAAAACTGCTCCGTGGGTGACGCGGGGCTGACTTCCGATGCTCCGTTCGTCGCGCACAAAGCTCCGCCGCTGGTGAAACGAATTCGTAGTTGAAGAGGGTATAATCAGCCTCAACTTTCGTTTTGGAAGTTTAGGGTTTTGAGGTCTGTGGACGAAGTTATATTTATAGCAAGTTGGGGGCAAAACCTAGTATTACTAGGATTCATAATACACCAACACATGAACCCACGGGTTGGGTTCAATTTACTCCGATGCTTCAGCAGCATTGAGCGTGGGGGTGGGGGGGGGGGGGGGGGGGGGGGGCACCCACCTAAGTGGGGGGGCGTTGACTTTTTTTTTCCTTTTTTCTTTTCTTTCTCTTTTCTTATTCTTTTTCATTTCTTTCTTTTTATTCTATAAAAAAATTTCTTTTTTTTTTAAATCTATTTTCTATTTTCTATTATTACTATATTTAATAACAAAATTCTATTTTTATTTATTGCTTCTACTTAAAAACTCTTTTCAATAATACAATAATTTAGATATATTTATATACACATATATTTCCGCATATATGTATATATAAATATATACACCTTAGTAAATCAACACATACACACATGCATATATACATATATTCATATATATAAATATATCATGTGAACTTATACCCATACTATACATTACACTCCTAATATTATGCATACATGTATTTTAGCGAAAAAATTCATAAAATTAATATTAAATAAATTAATAAATTAGGGGGTTTACAACTTTCTATGTTCTTAGTTTCGTACTTCGTTTCAATGTTCAATGGCATTATGCCTCAACTCAATGTTCCTCAACCGAACGACCCGAAGGTCTCGAACACCTTTCGAGGCATCATGTCATATCCGACAGTTCTGCCACGTTCATGCCACAACTGTATTCTCTCGTAACAAAGCCATCTTTTATTATCTTGTGCACGTAGGCACATTTCGACCGTATTTTCATGCTCTATAACTTAGTGTTCAATGTCCGGGGCTTGCGCGCTAGGACGCTCGCCTATTGTCTTTCAATGTTCTAGCCGTTCTAACTCGTGCGCGAAGGCACGGTATGGTTCGTGCACTAAGGCACTCGCCGAGTACAGTTATCCCATGTTCTTGCGGCTTGCGCACCGAGGCGCTCACCTTTGCGATATCCAATGATCCGTAGCGACTCATGCATATGATGCACGTTTCATTTCAATTGTTCTAACTTAGTGTTCAACTCACACTACGATTTCTCTCCGATCGGACCACGTCCGTGGCATCGATAGGTTAACTTAGCATACAATGATATATTTGACTTATCGCATGAATGAGTAAAAAGAAGAGTCAATCCTCCCACCTTGAGTCGATACGCCTTTGTCATTTCGCCGAGCCGATGCGGCTCGATTTCATAACTTTGTTGCACGGCCACTCTCCTGACTTAGCCATTCGAGCACTTCGTGCTTCATTGAATTATACGTCCGATTTGGCTTACCGTGCCCAAGTCTAAGTCCGTCGCAAGGCGACGATTTGATTTCGCGGACCCCTTACTAAATATGACAAAAGATCGACCTCTAATATTTTCGCGTCAACGTATAACCTGCACACGAAACCAACTAAAATCAATACTTGCATCGATTCGGACTTGCGCCTTGGTCGATTTGATTTCTTAGAATCTTCGAGCCGATTCAACGCACTCATCCTTCGGGGCAACGCGGTGCTTCGCATCGATTCACTCGATACATTCTTTAGGACAAGGCAACTCTTCGCATCGACTTAGTTCGATGCGTTGCTCGGGACAACGTAACTCTCGTATCGATTCGCATCGATACATTTTATTCGGTCAATGCGACTCGTTGAATCAACGCTTCAGCGTAATGCGCCGTGCGAAGCGGGGCATTACAACACCCCTAATTCTCTTCATTTTCCTCCCACTTTTGGGAGAATTTTTTTGTGTGGGACCCACATTAATTTTTCTCCCATATTCCTGTCCCTCCTTTTCCCTCCCCCTTTCCAAACACCAATACTTTTAATTTTTTCCCCATTTTCTCCTAAATATTTTTCTTCCAACCTTTTCTTTTTTTTTTTCTCTTCCCAAATAATACCTAAACTTATGAGCTGCTAAACTATTCTAGAATAACCTTCAACACGTTCACACCAGCCTATAAGCCTAGTGGCCCAAGTGACGATAAGGGGAAAGCGGCCCAATGAGCATGGCATATGTTTAGTTGTAAATCATTTATATGGTGAATTATTAAATCCATAATTTTAGTAAATAATATGGGCTAAAATTTAAAGGCCATAGTCAAAAAAATGTTAATAAACATCGCATGTCATTTCCATAGGTCTATAATATAGTCGATATATGCACTCTTACTTTTAGATTGCCTTTCTAGTTTATAGTTTATTAGATTGTAGTATCTGACTTGAGGGTATAGCAATTTCCACTTAGGAATCCTCCACCTCAATGTAATTCATTTAGATCCCGTTTGGTTCATTTTAATGTAATCGTAATTAGGGGTGAGTATTCGGTTTATTCGGTTCCAACCGAATCGAATAAGCGAAAATCGAATTCGACCGAAACCGAATAAGCAAAACCGAAACGAACCGAATTGGACTATAACCGAATCAAACCGAACCGAATTAAATCGATTCGATTTTCGGTTTATTCGGTTTACTCGATTTTTTTTGGTTTATTTGCGATTTTTTTTGTTAAGGTATATATATATATATATTTAGTATATACCTATAGTATATACCTATTGTATATATATATATATATATATATATATATATATATATATATATATATATATATATATATATATATATATATATATATATATATATATATTGTGTGTGTGTTATATATATATATATATATATATATATATATATATATATATATATATATATATATATATTGTAACTAAATATATATATATATATTGTAACTAAATTTTCTTATTCGGTTTTCGGTTTTGGACCGAAACCGAAACCCATAACCGAAATCGAAACCGAATAAGAAAATTTAGTATTTTCAAAACCGAAACCGAACCGATTTTTTTTAAAACCGAACTGAATCTCTTATTCGGTTCGGTTCGATTCAATTTTTGTTCCAAAACTGAATAATGCTCACCCCTAATCGTAATCGCAATATAATTATTTTTTTTTTATTACATTATGACTACGATTATATTACAGCATACCAAACGAGGCCTTATTCTGGTTGCATAAGGGTATCATAGTAGCTCTTGTAGGGCAGTGATGTGCATCGTCTTTAGCGAATATAAGAACCAAGAGGCACAGCTCAAACTATTTAGATTTAGTCGTTTCTCATGGATGGAATCATTTGATTCATTGATAAGGGACGGTAAGAATTTATATATATATATATAATATTCAAGAACAATTGTAGGGAGCAAGCCACTATATATTTTATAACGAATTTTTTTTACACATGGAAATAAACTTTAAGTGTATTTACGCAAAATAGAGTAATTTTAGATAAATAACAAAAAAAAGGACGATACGATATTAGAGATGTCACCGCACACATGATGCGACCTTGACGACATTTGTGATGGCACCAAGCACCCCTGGCGCCATCACTAATGTCGCCAGACTTTGTAAATTTTTTTTTTCAGAGAAGAGAGGATTTAATGAAAAGAACGAAAAAAATATTCAAAACGTATCTATAACATGTGCAATGATGTGTGATGTATTTCGTTATGGCTTTTGGTATATAGTTTCTAATAATTTCTTATAAAAATTTATAATAGTTTCTTATAAATTTAAGGGTGCTTTTGGTATTAGAAACTATTGTAAATTTTTATTTAAAAAAATCCGTGACAAGTTTCTAATAAAAATTTATTTTTTTTATAATATTTCGTTATGACTTTTGGTATATAGTTTCTTGTAATTCCGTGACAAGTTTCTAATAAAAAAATATATGTCTACATCACACATACTTTCTTGTAATCCCGTGACAAGTTTCAAATAAAAATAAAAAAATCTGTAATATTGTTGAAAAATAGTTTAAATAATAATTTGTTATAGATACGTATCAAGTAGTTAAACATTTTTTTTTTAAGATATTAGATAAATCTATAATAAATCATCTCTCCTCACTTCTCAGTAAAAAAAAAAATTACAAAGTCTGGAGACATTATGATGGCGCCAAGGGGGAGGGGAGCTCTTGGCGCCATTACAAATGTTGCCAAGGTCGCGTCATGTGTGCGGCGACATCTCTAATGTCGTATCGTCATCTCTTTCGTTATTTCTCTAAAGTTATTCCCTTTTGCGTAAGTACACGAAAATTTATTCCCATGTGTAAAATTTTCTAATTTTATAACGAATACAAGTTGATATACTTTTCAAAATTTACAAAAAATTGAGGGGAAAATAGTGTGTCTCACATCATTGTTCCCTCGTTGGATAATCCAAAGGACAAAACACAAGCATATGAGACGAGAAACAATAAGCCACTTGTAGTCGCAGAAGAAAATAAAATATAGAATGAAATACCTTTTATACGAGAAATAAATTTTTAACAATGTTTGATACGAACCCTAGAGCTCTACCGTCTACGGTTCTCATCAATAGTATTTTTACTTTAGTTTCGACTAATCTTGTTAAGGGTCTATTGACAAATGATTTTTTTTTTTTTTTTAACTAGGGACATGTTTGGTATAATTTTAATTTTTTTTTTTTACAAATACATGTTTGGTAAGTGTATTTATATTTTTTTTGGGAAGTTAAAACAAATTTTGGAAAAATATATTTTAAGAACACAAAATATATAAACGGAAGTGATACCAAGAAGGCCTTTATTTTTACCCTTGTTCGCAATCACCCGAATAAAACTCGTATTATATGCAATTTTTTTCGTATCTTTCATAATAATATAATATTTGCGTACTTTTGACAGATCCAAATCAGTACATAAATTTTAAGCATACACAGTTTTAAACGTGTTATGTATAAATTATTGACAAATTTGACACAATAAACATGCTGGAAACCTGTTTAATTAACCAAATTTGACAACATATTCAAGAATGTGAAGTTTCTAACCTTAATATTTTCATTTTTTTGAATATTTGAACATATTTTATTTGCACTGAGCCGATTTATACTCCTACTTTTGCCGTCCCGAATTTTTTTCGTTTGCCGAATTGCTAGCAAGAATTTTTACTACTAATTGCACGTGTTTTGCACGTATAATAACGCATAATAAGAATACACGTATAATAATGCATAATAAGAATGTTATTCAATTATAGTCAAATATTTCTTGTAACTCATGTGGTTAAGGTTTGTGCTATTCTACTTTTTTGGTTGAGTTCGATTCCCCATTTTGAACATATATATCAAATTAAAAATTTATCAACAATTATTTTATATAATTTAATTTAATTTTTTTAAATTAAATGATTGATGATATACACACAGTTTAGACGGCTTAATCTTGAGCCGTTTTGAAGCCCCTTATGATTGTAGAGTTTTTTTTTTTTTTTTTTCCCCACGTCCTGGTAAGCCTAAATCCATATTAGCTTGGGCCACTAAAAATCCAACCTAAGAGGAGCTTACTGCTTACTTGTGAAGGCCCAAAGTGGTTGCAGCCCATTGAGAGGGAGTGGGTAGTTAATTCATGTCCGACGAATATGCCAATTTGGTGGCGGCATCCATCCATCCATCCATCCATCCAAAGGGTGTGTGTGTGTTGTGTGAGAGAATAGATAGATAGACAGAGTGAAGGCGGTTGGGGTTTGTGGCGGCGGCGGTGGTGGCCAGGTCGATCGATCGAGAGAGAGAGAGGGGCGATGGCGATGGGCGGCGGCGGCGGCGGCGGCGGCGGCGGCGAAGGTCGGGAAGGAGACTGGCAGTGCGGGGGCTGCAACAACCGCAACTACGCGTTCCGGTCCCTCTGCAACCGGTGCAAGCAGCCCCGCCTCCTCGTCGACACCAACACCCCCGCCGACTCCAAGTGGCTCCCCCGCATCGGCGACTGGATCTGCACCGGTCAGTACTCACCCCCCACCCCCCCCCCCCCCCCCCCCCCCCCCCTCCCCCCCCCCCCCCCCCCCCCCCTCCCCTCTCGCTCGCTCGCACCATTTCTTCCTATTTTATTACGATGTTTAACAAATATTATTATTGGTTGTAGTAATTAATTGATGGATAGATAGGGAAATTAACTTGATTAAGAAAATAGAGGGGATAATTGGATCGGCGACTACGTGTTTTTTTATTATTCTAGCTAACCAAAAATGGTGGAAGAGAAGGCTCCGACTCGGTTCGATCCCTTGTTAGCAATTCGGCAAACCGAAAAAATTCGGGACGGCGAAAGTACGAGCATAAATCGGCGCACTGCAAGTAAAATACGTTAAAAAACAGGTCAAATATTCCTCAAATGGAAATATCCAGGTTAGAAACTTCACATGCTTAAACAGGTTGTCAAATTTGGTTAATTAAACAGATTCCCAACACGTTTTTTCTGCCAATTTAAAACTTCACATTCTTCAAATTCTCAAATTCAAATCTTTCAAAAGTACGCAAGTGTTGTACGTTTCTGAAAGATACGAAAAAAAATTTCGCGTATAATACGAGTTTTATTCGGGTGTTTTCTAACAAGGGTTCAATCAGAACGTGAACTTCCGGTTAAATATCCTTCTTGACAGTTAGGCCTCGTTTGGTTCGCGGAATGGAAAGGAAAGGAAATTGATTTCTTGGTATTTCCTTTCCTTTAGGAAATTATAATTCCTATAAACTTTCCTTTCCAGTGTTTGGAAAGATCGGGATTATAGCCGGAATATATCTTTACTTTCCATTATAGTGTTTGGTGTTTGTAAGGAAAGGAAACAAAATCAAGTCAATTTTCCAAAAATACCATCGTGTTAATAAAAATAAATATTACTTAGAAATATTTTTGTCTAAAAGATATTATGGATAAAAATGGTAAATAATATTATGAACATGGATATTTTGGTCAAAACTTTTTGTAATAAATGCGGAAAAGTTGGAGGGAAAGTGATTCCTTAGATAAATGGGAGGAACCACTTTCCCCCCTATTTTCCTACCTCTTGGGAATCATTTTCCCTTTCCAACAACTTTCCTTTGGCTCCCAAACATAGGAAAGGAATCACTTTCCTTTCCCAAGCTCGAATTCCGGTAACCAAACGAGGCCTTAGATGAGAAAGAAGATGATGTTTAATTTGATCTTGGATTCTGACTACTGGGCTACGGGAATTGTCAAAACGGGAGTTGTAGTTAAACTTGGGATTTGGAAGTAACATTGGACTTTTATACAAGGAAAAAAAAAATGAAGTATGAAATGGATTGATTTATCAGGTTTGCATTTTGGTGACTCTGGTGTGGATTGCGTTTTGTAGTTAGGAATTGATTTTCATCTAAACCCAAAAAACCTGCAAAAGTTAACTTCTTTTTGGAGTTTGGAGATCAAACTCCAGCAAATCACCAAGTATTCATCTCGATACTTTTGTTTCCAAATGAGGCTTTAAGAGTTTTTCTTCTGGTAGTTCCAATTTTTTTTATCGGGGTCCAAGTCTGATGTAAAATAAGCGAGGGAACGTAAGGAAGTTTCTATAACGACCAGTAGTTCTCATGCACTAACGAGCATACATCACTTTATTACTACCCCGACCAACCTCCTCACCACTGTACGTATCATGCGTTAATGAGAACCAACCTCCTCAAACCACTTCCCACTTTCCACAACGGTCCATATTAATAATTTTCAAAGCTGCCTTATACCTGGCATCCACTCATAAACTAACCATATTTGGTTACGCCAACATCCTAACCAAGGTTCAAACTATTGGATGTCGTGTTCGCATTGGATTGGGTTTTGTTGTGTATCGACTAGCAAATATCGGATGATATATCGGTAATATACGTAAATCGGTAAATGAATATTGGATATCGATATCGGGCATACTAAATACACAACATATGTAGACAAGAATAACGTAAATGCAATATCCTACATGCTTTCCTGTCTAGTAACATAATTTTTGCGTATCCACACTATCAAGTGATTATACTGTATGGACACATATTTATTCCAACATTGACCCAAAATAGATCGATTTACAGTAAGATATTAAAATGGAATTCCTTTTCATGCCTGAATTCTATTTACGTCGACACACTGGGTGTTGCGAGTGATGGAGATGAATCATAGGAAAAGAATATTTTCTGCTAGATTTAAATGGAATATAGTAGAATGCTATTGCTATTTGTAGTTACCTTTCCTGCTGTTTTTTTGACTGTTGCTAGTGATGGACAATTTGAATAAAGTAAGAAGAAATAAAAGAGAAACTGAGCGTCTCAGCTGGAGGCATATGCTCTCTTAAGGCACCTAGTGTTTGCTCCAATCGGGTCTTCTCGGCTACTAGTACGATCAGCGCTATTGTGAATTAAAAAGAAGAAGACAATTTATGATATCGTTGCTAGTACCAGTGTTAACTTCCAATTGCATTGTTGTAGGTTGGTCTTCGAATTTCGAGATCTCTAAAAAAATAGTTAATTTTAGTTTGTAGTTTTTTTATATTTGAATTTGCTTTCTTATTGGACCATTTGCAGAAGGCAGCCCACTAGGCATTAAGGTTTCTACTCTTTATTGGTTAAAAGTTCATAGATCACTCGAGACAACAAAAAGAAAAGTCAACCTTTGCCTTTGTGGCCTGTGTTAGAAGAATGGGATGGTCCTTAAGTTTCTGTTGTCCTCTTTCTTGAATGTCTTTTAATCATTCTCCAGTCCCCCTATAGTTTTAATTTTCTTAGCCAGGAGTTCGATATGACTGACCTTTGCCAAAATCCTAGAGGTCAAAACTTGATTAGATCTTCCTGTTTCTCGAGTAGGCTGAAAAAGCAATATGTTATTGCTGAAAATTTTCCTTTTCGCTCAAAACTCATATTAGTGCTTAGTGGGCAGATGCTTTGTTGCTGAAGCTGAATTTCAGAGCTAGTTTAGGTCCTAATTTTTTGATATAACAAGAACAAGAACAAAGTCTTTATCCCAAAATTTTGGGGTCGGCTGTTTGAATCCTCTTCTTTCACTCGGCTGTGTCAAGGGCCATGCCCTAACTTTTGGGTTTTTTTAGGGAAGTTTGCGACCATATTGTCTTCTAGTCTACGACAACAACAAACAACAACCAACTATCCTTTACGGGTAAGGAATAAAGTGTTTGCTGGAACTCTATGTTCCATAACTTGACAATGTGTTCTATGGAGAATGAATGAAGAGTTTCGAGAATTTCTCTTGTTTTCTCAGATATCGTTATTCGCATTCAAACAGAAGAACATCCTTAGGAACAATTATATACAGTCACAAAGTCTTCTATACCATTTGTTTTCTGATGAGTTTATGTATATGATAGTAACGAATCTGATCCACTTCTGTTTAAGATGTGCATGACATAAAGTAAGAACTATGAACTTCACCGTTGGTTTGGATGGTCGCCATGCATTTTGTTTGTGAGTGTCGTACACTTTTAATACACACTGTCTATTAATTACTCTACCTGTTTAGACTATTTTCGTGGGTGTTGATAGTTGTTTGACTTTTCTTTTTGTTTTCCTTTGCTTTGACATTGTTGAGATTATGTAAGTCATATTCTTGCTCACTTGCAATGTTTATTAATTTCTATCGGAGATTAGCAACGTGCATTGATTAGCATTGAGTTATAACTAGTGTGGGTGTGTGTGTGATTTTGGTGTTCGATGGATGGTTGCTGTGCGTGCGTATACTGTGCTGCATTTCCTTGTTGGATGGACTGTTGGGTGTGTTCTGGGTTCATGCGGCAATAGGTTGCAGTAACAACAATTATGCATCTAGAGAAAAGTGCAAAAAATGTGGCCAATCAAAGGAGGAAGCAGCAATGCCGGCAATGGGAATGACTGGAGCAACTCTGCCTACTTATGCAAATTATTTTGCCAGGCTACAGGGTATGCTTGGATTTAAAATGAATTATGGAGTAATGGGCAATTCTTCGCACCAGCAGTCACTTCCAGTGAATCCTAATTGGTCATTTGGGGTCCCTGATAAATACGGTGTTCAGCCATGGTCCTTAGCTGGAAGTAGCAGTAGATTTTCAGACCTACGGAATTCAAATCAGCTTGGGGTTCCACCAGGCTGGCGCGATGGTGACTGGATGTGCAAGTGTGGCTTTCATAATTATTCTTCTCGTGCACAGGTAATTATCTGTACTTGTTCGACATGTTATTTGTTATTAGTTCTCACCTGTAGCTTCCCCTCTTTCTGATTATATGGTCTAAAGTGATTATTATAAAATTCATAATCTGGCATGTGGTGTCAGGTGTCTTTTGCATTGTAGGGGAGGTGTTTGATGTCTTTCACCATACTGGAGGTGTTAATATGTGGTTTCCTGAAAAGAAAAAAATATTCTTACCCTAAACTTAGAAACAATCATTTTGTATTGGTCATAAAGGATGTTGAATCAAGTTATGCAACAATATTTGAAACCTATGATGTCAGTATCTTCAACAAGTAGGTACCTTGCGTTCTGTACCTATGCTGCACGGGACACGACGTGACACGGTTGGCAACACACTTTTTTCAAAAAACTAGACACACATTCATATCCTAGTTTTTTTGAATATGGTATTTGGTTTATACGAAATTAAAATGCCTTCAACAAAAGTGCTTTAAGCTTTGCCTTTTATTCTTAATTTAAACAAAAAACACTATAAAGTATGTCACAGATTCAGAGTGTCTGTATCCGACACATGTTCATGTTCGGAGAGTGTCCGTGCCCCGATTTCAAATGAAAATATAAGGACAAGAAAAATGAGTCTCCAAGACATGTCCGAGAGTGTTGGACAACATGTCAGAGACGAGACACGTTCCTAAGATGAGAGTGTAAGTGGTACATAACTGTTATCGATTGATTTATTTTAAGATGTAAACGCGACAACTTATATTACGATGCACTTTCTATATCATATGATAAGTATCATCACATATGATGTACCAACTTATATGGAAACTGTCAGGTAACTTGAATCAAAACGTGTTGAACCTCACTTTTGAGTAGTTTAAAAGCTAATGGTTTTATAATCCTACTCTACTACTCTAAACTTGATTCAAATACCTATGTAGTTGTTTAAAAGTCTTTTCAATTTTTTCAACCTCTTCGCTCCAAACCTCTTCCAACGAACACTTTGGACGAGTCTCTATCATGGTCTCCTTTATCAACTTCGAGCATCACCAATGACAACATCCAACATCTTTGGAGATGACATTTAGCATCTTGGGAGGCTTAAAAACTGTTTTTCTCTAAAGGAATATTTTGTTTTGTAATATTTCTTTGTATTTGAGTGTTCTTTACATTTTTATTTTGGGGCCCTTTTTCACCTTTGTTTTCTAGGATTTTTAATAACGTATATATCAATGAAGAATTAGAATGTGGAATGGAACTTTTTTTGAATGTCAACTAACTGCTTTGTATTTTTTAATATATTATTGATGCAATGATGATATTCATGAATGATACATTCATGTACTTTATGATGAATTTGTCACTTAATACCCGATAAATGTTTCTTTATTGTTGGTCAATTTGTTTAATTTATCCACATATGCATGGTTATATTAATTTCCATTTCAATTTCTTCTATGGAACAATTTATTTTATGATACGTGATAGGATACACTAAAAAATAATCAAGCAAATAGATAGACATATCTCGACTTGACAGACCTAGTTTAAGACTCAATTCATTTCCAAACACACGGCATGATCCTTAACATGTCTAGACGTAATAGGGGACTTGAACCTAAATTTTATGGATTTTGTTCTTTATTACAACGTATCGTCAAACTCAAGAAATGAAGATGATATAGCTACAAAGTATAGAACTCCATAGAAACTCGAACATAAAAGTATATGTTCCTTTTTTTGGGTGTGGGGGTGCTGGGGAGGGGTGTGGGTAGACAACTTTATAGAAGAAATCTAGCCACTAACAAGGAAAACCATGACAAATTTATTGTATAACTAGACAAAACCAAATATGAAAGACCGAAAACCAAGTGTAAGAAGTGAAAGTGAAATCTTGGAGGAACTAAAAGCAACCAGTGACAAATGTAACAAAGACTTGGGGTGTGTTTAGTTGCAAGCTAGTGGAGTGGAGTGAAGTGAAAAAAGTGACTTTACAAAAGCCCATTTTTTTGAAGTGAGTTTTTGAGAATTCTTGTTTAGTTACAAATTTTTTGTCCATATGAAAATGACGCTTCTATCACTTCATATGTTTGGTAGCATGCCAGTCTAATGACTTAAATTGTAATACACTTGTCATACAATGAAAAGTGAAAATTAATTGCTCTCTCACTTTCATCCCACTTCAAATTTGAGAATGACGATGTGAATCCAAAATTTGAAGGGGACAAGACCCACTTTATGTCATTTCTAAAAGTGAGATTCAATCGTCATTTGTTTGTAACCAAACAACAACAATAGTAAAGTGCAACAAAAATGTGCACTTTTACCCACTTTCACTCCACTTGCTTGCAACCAAACATACCCTCAGAGAAGTTTACATGCAAAGTGAGAAAAATGACACTAAGAAAACCTAGATCAACTTGATGTGGAACTCTACAGGATTGATGGCTCTTATATTATGGCCTCGTTTGGGACTCAATTTTGATGCACCATTACCGAATTTTTGGTTTTAACTTGTGTGAGCATTGTTTGTGATTTTGTTTTAGTTTTTTTTTTCTGTGGCAAAACCAAACCAAGATGTTCTTTGTTTTGTAAACGGAACAAAGAGTTCTGTTCACCAAAATAGAACTACAAACTAATAAACTTGGACAAAATAATCCCTACTCTTTCTTTCTCCTTCCTCCTTGCGTACGTCATATCTTTCTTTTCCTTTAGTTTTTCTAGGTAAGATTACAATAGATCAAATCCATTTGAATTTTTTTTTAGTTTATTTTTGAATTATATCTGATCACAGATTGAATTTAAATTATGGGCCTACCAGATTGTACTAAAAATTAGATTAGATTTGAAATTATAGATTAAATTATATTTGATTGATTAGAATTTATGTTATAGATTTAATTCAATTATTCTATATTTAGATTGTGGTAGATTAGATTTGAATGAAAATTTAAAAACAAATTGCAGATATTGAAAAAACCTATAAGAAAAAATAAATTCATAATTTAAACGAAAATATTTTTTGGTAATTTTCACATACAAAACAATGTTTTTGTTTTACATGTCCGAACACTTTTGGTTTACAAAACCAATCCCAAACACCAAAATTTTGTTTATCGCTGTTTCATTTATCAAAACAAAGTTCTCCAAACAGTGTTTTCAAAACAAAATACCAAACGGACCCTATGTCAAGAAACTAGGGTTAACATGAGAGGAAGAGAAAGACGTGAGAGGGAGTTTGAGCCTTGAGGTCTTTCATTACTCTGATGAATACTCTCTCATTAATCTCAGAAGAGGAAGACAGGTGGGAGGGGAGCTTTCCTATCTGAAACGGCTGAAAAGTATCAGTTTCGCTAGATTCTTAAAACTTTACTCCATCGACAAAAATAGTAAGAGGTAAAATAAGAGAGATTGAAGTGCTAAGAGGGTAATATATTTTGGTTGGCCCATTTCTAAATCATTTGGAAGGTGAAGTTTATTCTTTGCCACATAGTAGACACCCCTTTCTTGATATTGGGTAGAGTTAAGTACTATACCAACCGGTCCAAGAAGCTATCACTTCCCAGACATCACTGTTGGATATTTTTACTAAATACATCTTCATTTCTGATTGAATATCAAATTTTCTTAAAGTGGTGGTCCTTTGTAGGCGAAGGCCACCTTTGAAGTTGCATCAACCCCTTCTCTTTGAAGTTGCATCAACCCCTTCTCTTTTTGGTGTGACCATGCCAACTACTCACTCAGAGACTGATACAAGAACGATGAAAGAAACAATAACATCCTCAAAGGAGGGTTTACTAGAAATCAAAAAATTCTGAAGGATCGTTTTTAGAATTTAAGCTCACTTGATTACTAGAATACGATGGATGTGGTACTGAACTCTTTTCTAACAGTTTTTAATATTTTGCTGACTTTGTGTATGTATGACTTATCTAGCTTATGGAATAGTTAGAAATAAATTGGCTTTTGTGGTCAAATATGGTTCACAGCCATCAGAAACAAAAAGAGTCAAACTGGAGGAAGCTTGCTTGCTAAGCATTTGACTTCTCCGAATTCCGATATAGATAAGCCTGAATGAAGACACTATAATTTTTAGGATGATTAAACTGTCAATGCACATAAAGCTCACATGTTCGACATATGAGGAATCCCTGGCCTCAAGGTCTTTTTGTGCAACTTACTTCAAACCTTTTGGCGACCTAGCTTATGATAATAAACCAAATAATCATGCTGATATCTTTCACATAGCCACCATTTGTTGAGGGAAACCTTGAGACTGCAGTCACTGATTGCACTCAGAACATTAACAAATTTGCATCATATTCTTAACTTCCTTTTATGTTTCTGAAGATTTTCACTATTTAAGAAACATCACTGACAAGTTCTTCATTTTCTCAATGCAGTGTAAAGAATGCAATGCTCCTCTGTCATCTGCTCTGCCTTCTTCAGCAGCGAAGTCCACAGTTTCAGATTTATATCCAAGTAATGTTTATACTTCGTTATGATTTCTTTTAGATCAGGTGTTGTGTCACATACATGATGCAGTGCCTTGTGGGGCTATATTGAGTAATCACCTTCTATTATTCTATAACTGAATCATTGTCATCTTCGTTTAGACATGTAAAGTATCTTCCTAGTTGGCTGACAAGGCAGTAATGTACTCTAGGAATCTTCTGTTTGACCTCTTTTTTTTCGTCTTTCATTTCTTCATTCACATTGCATTTCCATCCAACAGTTATTTAACTAAGTATTTTGTCTTAGTGTATTGATCAGACAGTAGAGAGATAAAGAGTTACGTATATGAAGTTCTAAGTGCGCATTTGATTCCATTCTTCATACCACATGTTATGTTCCAGGCGTAGCATAGTACAATAATTTATTCATGCATTACTCTTTTTTTCTATTTATAAATCCAAGTTTCTTTTAAAGTTTGTATTCTGTTGTCTCGACCTATTTTTTTCCCCTTCAATTTTCCCTTGTTCGCACATATATTCAGTCTTCTACATCTTATGCAAAACAGACATATGGTACTCACTCTTCTATCTGTTAGATTCAGAAGTCATTTCTAGTCAGACTTGCATTACTATTGAAATTTTACACGCTGCACAGTACATTCTTTCCAATTTATTTTTGTTGGCTGTTTAAGGCTTGTTTTGTAAAAGAATTTACTTGTAGATTGCATTGCAAATGACCTATAGCTTTTCTACTCAGCTTTAGGTACAAAACGATTGGCATCTGAAGAATTTGTTAATGACTGGGATAACAAAAGATTGAATGCAGGAGATATAGGCAGACATTTTCTGGTATGACAAATTTAAGGTTATGCTACTGTATTCATAATATTTCGACATTTTCATCTTTATTGTTCACTTCATAGTACAAGACAAATGAGCATCAGCACCCATATCAGGGTTCCGAACAAATGTCCAATTATGATCAAGCACGTGGACTGTATTCTAGATATTCTCCTGGAAACCTGGCAATGGGACCAATGGTGCAAGGAAATATGCATTCATCACAACTGGCACCAATGCCCACACTTCTGGGAAAAGGGTAATGATGGCTTCCTTGATTATTAGTTGTGCAATTGAGCATCATGCACACTGCTGACACCATTAATTCAGATTTTTTTTTATAAGGTACCTCTTTTTGATGATTTCATCTTAAATTTTGGTTCCTCTGGCTGCTGTCTTAGATGACAGTTCCTGTAATTGGTGTTTGTTGTATGATTAATATCCTATATGCCTGTACAAAATGTTTTGACAATTTTGCTGAACTCAAACCACACTGGTCAAGCAGAATTCACACTGAAAGTATGTCCACTGCTTTTTCCTTATTTCTGTGCACCTAGGTTTCCAATGCCTTTCTAGTTCTGAACAGCATCTTCCTTCTCCACGTGCCCTTGTTAATCCTCAGAATTCACACTGAAAGTATGTCCACTGCTTTTTCCGTATTTCTGTGCACCTAGGTTTCCAATGCCTTTCTAGTTCTGAACAGCATCTTCCTTCTCCACATGCCCTTGTTAATCCTCAAAACGGCGATGTTTCTGATATGATTTCTAATAACCTCGGCATCTCTTTATCGCATCATCAAAATTTAATTCCTCTAGTTGTAGCATACGTGTTGAGTTGAGAAGTCAAGGTTAAACGAGTCAGATTGGTATAAGACCTTCTATATCATTTCCATACTTTTGACCTTTTTTATATTGTATTATGTCGTTAAAAATGATGTTGACAACACCAAAACATACAACTCCCCCTATTGGAGAAGTGATAGGCTGAGTAGACTTTGCTGCAAAACCATTCGGGTCGTTGGATCACCCACCATTCAAATGGCGATGCCTTTTGATTCATTCTTTCTTTTATTCTCTTATTTCCCCGACTAACAGATTATATAATTTATATCTAATATTTTAGTTATCTATCAATTGATTATGAAGCACATCAACAACTTTTTTTCCTGATTCCCCAATGGAAGAGAGTGTATTGATGGTCAACTTTCTAAGTTTCGAATGCCAATAATACACATTTTAGTGGTCGTCTTCAATATTAATAAAATAATAGATACCAATGCTTTTGCTACATTAGAAAGCAAGTAGAAATAAACAGAATGATGAGTTGTCACTTGTCAGGCTACTCTAATTAATGCTATCTCTGTATGGTTTGGAATTTTAGGGAAATGTGTCTTTTTTCCATGCTTGCAATAAAATTTCTGATTTTCCATGGAAGATGGTTGAAGGATGAAGGATGTACGTTACTTCATAGATCAAGGATGAAGACTGTTTCATACTTTCTGCATTCTTGCAATAAAACTGTTTTGATTTTCTGCAACCAGGCAAATATGTAGGGTTTTTTTTTTTCCATGCTTGCAATAAAATTACTGATTTTGCATGGAAGATGCTTTAAAGATGAAGGATGTACGCTACTTCATAGACCAAGGATGGAGTCTGTTCCATATTTGCTTCCTGCATTCTTGTCTTACTTTCCCACTTGTAGTTGTGACCTAGATTTGTGATACTTATTTTAGTGGTTGGTTAAAAATAAGATACTATATTAGCAGTAACTATAAGTTTCAATTTACATTGCCCGTTAAGATACTATATTAGCAGTAACTATAAGTTTCAATTTACATTGCCCGAAGATCAAATTGCACGATCATCCTGCTAATTTAAGTACCTGCTAATGAAATAAAACAAAGTTCAGACCGTTTAAAGTTATACTGCCGTTACTTGGTATTTAATTACTTTCATTGCATCAGGGCAAAACAATGGCGTGATGGGGACTGGATGTGCAATAACTGCAATAATCACAATTTTGCATCTAGGTCCTCTTGCAACAGGTATGTATTATGCTTTCAATTATTCTGTTAGGCTTTATGTTCTGATAGTGGCAGATGGTTACTGGATTTTGATGACATAAGCAAGTTTTATCATAGCTACCAACCATTGTTATTCTACAATTTTGAAGGTTTTTCTTATTTTATAAATGGTCATCATCAAGCTGTCTTTTATATATATATATATATATATATAGAGAGAGAGAGAGAGAGAGAGAGAGAGAGAGAGAGAGAGAGAGAGAGAGACTTACGAGTAAGAAGCTTATCTGTTTTGAATGCTGTTAACATGTCTTATCTAGTGAGCAATCTTAAGAAAAAAAATAATCTATGCTTCTATTTTCTGTTTTTCAGTGGTACTTCCAAGGTTCTTTTTATTGGATAACCAAGAATAAATACCCCTTGATAAATAGTGTGAATTCTCTATGTATAAGTACGAATTTAATGCATATTACTTCAAGGGGTCTAGCCAGGGACCCCAGACTTAATTAAGGACAAAAAATAAATTAAAAGACTTTGATGGTACTGTCGTCTTTGGTGGTTGTCACTATAGTCCTCGGGGTCGACCCCATGTTCATACTTCATAGAGAGAGAGAGATGTCGATTGTCACTGGAGAGGCTGCGGTGTTCATGGAGATTACTGGAGATGATAAGAGTGAGTGAAGAATGGAGAGGCTAGGACTTCTGGTCCTCTGTGTATTTAGCAGATATATAACGGGTTAAGAGAATACAAGTTTAACCGTTGCCAAAACATTATGGTTACCGAACCCATCGAGCGGACTTTTGTATAAGCAAACGACGACTTTCTAATATTGCATCCCAAGACCGATGTGTCAGCCGACATATTCCAGAACGATATAAAAAGGAAAAGATGCATTACAGTGTCATTTTCCTCTAAAAAATAACACGTAGGACATGCCAACTGATATTGAAACAATGTCATCAGCTAGCACTACATTTTGCAACATTGACATGTCAAGGAGATGGTGCGTAATGGATGTAGCTCAGGATCGTTCTACCAACTTAGGACACAATAGAGAGTATTTAGCTCATAAATACAAAGTTTGTTTAGGAATATACTGCTTTCTATCCCAATTTTCTATGGAGTACTTGGTTATGATCTTCTGATAAAGTTGCTTTAGCATTTAAATAGAGGATAAAACAAGTATAATTTAAGAGGGATAAATGTGCTTGTCATCAGGTGTTGTCTTGGGCTAAGGATTTGATAGCGTTTTATGATTTGGTATGTAATTTTGGATCTTATTTTGATAATCTTAGCAAAGCATACAACACAAAGAAGTCGGTTTCTTAAAGTAACTTTGAACATAAAAATCCATTAAGCACTAGAAATAAGACGACAAACTTAATTGTGGAGGGAAGAAAGTAGAGAAAAAGGGTAGACTGAGAGATACTCACCTGGAGGTGTACTTCAGTCTTCTAACAGATTGGATGTGCTATTTTGGCATCCGAACCGACTTGGTCAGTGTTACAACTTATTTTATCAAAACAGACATAAAGGACCCCCAAATTTGATCGTATCGGTTAACCGACTGAGCTTGTGACTCGTGAGTCACTTGGTTGATTTGATTGTAACTGATAGGCTAAAAAGTGAACGACCATATAACTAGGTCAAATCAATCTAACAAGTCATTTTACAGTTTGCATACAAATTTCAATTTCACAATCTTTGTATACCCGATTGCCACTGTAAAGCGTTAAGTTGACCAAAGAAGGCACACAATCTGACTATCCCCCAACTTGATTCTTTTTCTTAATGTAGTGCATATATTTTTTACTTTTAACAAATAGAATTAATAAACACAGTTTATTTTAGGTATTTGGATCAGACGGTTAATTGTCAGTTAATTCAAGTTGGAAACGATAACCAACATGACTTGTGGAAAATTTACAAGCCATAACCAAACCAGGTGATCCTTGGGACCTACTGAACTGATGTTTGGTTCGATTGGTTAACCTTATTTTCGGTTAATCATGAACAACCTACCTTTAACAATGCTGGTAGCACTTCTATAATTCTATTCTTATAAGAAGACTTGGAAGGTTTTAACCTCTTTCAGGACTTCCAACAAAATAGCCATAAACAATATTCCATAGTACCATAAAAAGGCATAGTACTCCAATAAGGCAAGTAAATTGGTGATAGCATTGCTACATTTGCCCCCTCTTTTCCACACTTGTTACATCTCCACTATTGTATTGTGAAAAATGGATGTGGCTGTTAGTTCCTTGGGAGAGAGTAATTAAAATTCTCTTTTGAAGATAAATTAAAATTAGATTATAGGAAATGTACAAAAGGAGTCAAACACCATGACAAAACCTGTAGGGGAATATACATTTAAATTTAACTATATATCATATTGGTAATTAAATTAAAGCAACCACAACATGTAAGTAAGGTTGTCTTAGCTAAATCAACCAAGTAACAAGCTATAAAGTAAATGTATGCTAGTGGATAAATGGACTAATCTTCTTTGACTAACCCGGCACTTAAGTAGAGAAGAAGCAAACAAGTGTAACTAAGCATTGATATTATTTGTCAGCACAGAATGGGACCTAAATTATCCTGGGCAGGTGGTGTGACATAAGTAGGACCACACATGACATAGGTAGGTGCCTAGTACCCAAAATAAGTGGGTCCACTCATCATAGACACCTATCCCGCAAATGACGAAGAACCGTGCCCGAAGGAGAGCAGCCAAATTAGGCATCTGTTTTTCACAATGCTAGCCCTTCAACTATTTGAGGGATCAGATGACTAGGAGAGAAACCCTTATATGGTGAATTTTATGCATTCCCCTTCCCCTACTTTCTATCTTGAGGTGTTACCCCTTAATTAGTTAACTTCCTATCTTTAAGAGTAAGACTTCTCTTGACTAGATAAGTAGTCACCACTTGTAAATGAATGACAATTTCATCTTATATACTATTTGGTAAGTTTCTTTTGTGTTGAATGTAGCCATTCCTAGTTATCTCACTTAATTATAAGGTGTATGTGCCAATGAAGTTTGCAGAAGAGGAAAAAAGAACTAAAGGACAAAACCGAAAAATTTGAAACTGGTAGTCTAGTAACAAAGAATGACTAGACTGCTTAATAATTAAGTTCCTTTGAACCAAATCCTCTGCAACCAACTGCTAAGAGCCTAAGACTAAGATACATGGTTAAGGAGCTCCAACTTTACTTGCGCAGATAGGACTTGGTTCTTCATTTCCCAGTGGAAAGTGTGGTTAGCAAATCATCTTACAAACTATTGGCAGGCGAAATAAGCTTCTACCTTTTAGATTGAAAGACAATGATAGACTCTCGATCTAGGTTTGCATAGACCCCGAAACAAATTTGGGTATGGAATGTGAATGCTAATATTTTACGAGTGACTATACATTAAAAGATAGGATAGAAAAATGGGTGGTGTAGACATATGCAACATAGTCTTCTAGTGTAGACATGTGCAACACAAACTGATAAATGCTCCGGTAAGGAGCGATAAGATACTAGTTAATGAAGCTACTATTATTAGACGTAGGCCTAGATAACCATTGATTGGAGATTTAAATAAGGATATGATTTTTATTAGTGTTATGGAGGACACGGTCCTTAACACAGCTGAATGAAAAAAAAAATGATTCACACAACCAACCCCAAAATTTTTGGGTAGAGATGCTATATCTTAATATATCAATAGTTATCCATGTATTTGGTAGTAAGTAGGTTCCAAAATTTTCTTTCTTGGATTTAATAGAAAGAATTGTTAATTTCTCTTATCTCAAATATGTTTGGTACGATGATGGCTATGCAAATGCAAAATCACTTGCAACCATTTTTTGGGTCTCTTTGGAGTCTAGACATGGACAAATCATACAAGTCATTCTGACATGAGTGTCGGAGAAGTGTCTCAATAGTCAATACATTATGGGAAGTGTCTCGCATAGTTGGATATATTATAAAGACATGAATACGATATTGTAGAGGAATATCCGTGCATCATAACTCTTCAGCAAGGTCATGTTGATAATTTTAAAGCAATAAACACTGAGAATAATCGTGTTTTATACAATATAGTTCCTGTTCTTGTTTTTTTACTCTCAGAAAGATAAAATTGAATATGGTAAGCTATTGGAGGAATTTGAATCCGGTCCCTCCATTTTTTGAAACCTGAACCCGGTCCCTACTCACTTTGGGTCTCTTTAAGGTCCTTGTACCTAGTCAAAGATTACTTTTTAAAAAAAGAAAAAAAATAGAATAGAAAGTGACAACATTGCCCTTCTTTTGTGCTCTCCGCTATTTTTCTCCTTCCACTTTCTCTCTCCTCTCTATCTCCTTCCTCTTTCTATATAATATTTATATTTATCCTATATATATATATATATATATATATATATATATATATATGTTTTTCTCTCTTTATATTTATATCTTTTTACACATTTCAAAAACATCTCTTCAGATTTCCTGTTTTTATTTCTTTACATTTTTCTATTATTCTATCTTTATATATATATAGGAAATGGTAATTGTATTATAAATGGCTACCGAATGGCTCACAACTCATCCCCAAACCCGGCCTGCCTGACCCGTCTGGCCCACACCTTAGCCCACATCCGATCCGTAGCTCCCATCGGCTTCCACTTTAATTCGTCTAGCCTGCACCTTAACCCGCACCCGGCCCGCATCTCCTACTGGTTGCCACTTTAATTCCCTATCACTTCGGAATTAAAGTGCTTCCCTCATTGCTTGAACCCAAGACCTCTTGGGGGGACGACACACACCTTAGCCACTTGAGCTAGAGAAGACGAAGTCCAAGGTTTCATGCCCTATTATTTCAAAACAAAATTATTATCTCTCTCACACACACACACACACACACACACATATACCGAACGAGGCGGCTTCCATAAAGGGGAGATCGATTGCTGAGCACAGTCTCCTTGCACATGAGATGGTGAGGGGCTTCAACAAACCAGGAGGGGAGAAGGCGTGTGTGAAACTGGATCTGAGGAAGGCCTACGATATGGTCAATAGAGATTTTCTGTGCCACCTGTTGACGGCTATGGGATTCGATGATCGCTGGGTAGCGAGGATTCGGGAGTGCATCACGACTCCCACCTTCTCTGTTCTCGTCCAGGGTACCCCGTATGGGTTCTTCTACAACAATCGTAGACTCCGGCAAGGTGACCCATTGTCTCCTTACCTGTTCACGCTTGTCATGGAGTACTTCACTTGCTTGATGGACATGGCGGTACATAGTGGGAGACTTGTCCCGTTGTTCAGGAGGGTCGAGCCACCTGTCATCCATCTCGTTTATGCTGACGACCTCCTGGTATTCCTACAACTTTTATGGAGGGTATACACACGATCTCGGAGATTATGGGTGAGCTGGAGGCCCTCTCAGGACTGAAAATGAACCGAGAGAAGAGCCGGGTTTACTTCAGTTTTCTTTGCCCCCAGAAGGAGGAACGAACCGATGCTTTGGGTGTGGAGAGGAGTGATCTTCCGGTGAAATATCTAGGGGTTCCTCTGACAGTCAACTATGCTCGGAACCAGGACTGCTATAGTCTGTTAGAGTATGTCCAGCGGAGGGTCGAAGGATGGCAAGCTGCTGGTCTATCTTTTGGGGGACGTATTGAGTTGGTTAGATCGGTTATCTCGGCTCTGGCTCAGTTCTGGCTACAATCTATTCTGATACCTGCTGCTACCATCAAGAGAGTGGAGAGGATTTGTGCAGACTTCATCTGGAGGGGGGGGGCATGTCTGCGATCTCTTGGGAGCAGCTTTGTCGGCCGAGGAAGGAGTGGGACTCCGACCCTTGATGGAGATCAGGGAGGCCTCGGCGCTGAAGCTGGCATGGAGATTCATTAAAAGGGGGTCCCTCTGGGCCGGCTGGATGCACAACAGATATGTGAAGCAGGGCAACTTCTGGGCCTGTGCCATTGATAATAACAACTCTGTCACTTTCAAGCAAATCTTGCGACACAAGGATGTTCTCAAATCTGCCATCCGACGGATCATGAGAGATGGCACTGGAACGGACCTCTGGCGAGATCCATGGATAGATCGGCAATCTCTGTTAGAGATCCTGGGAGACCGGACGCACAAGGAGGCTGGGAGGGGGCTGACTTGCCAACGTATTATCCGGAATAGAGTATAGAGTCCGGAGACCTACCGCTATACTGAGGAGTTTGGAGAGGTTATCCGTATGGTCGGGATTGACCCAACACTGCCAGCTGATTGTTGGATCTGGGATCCGTCGGGAGCTACTGGGGGTTCTGGAGAGTTCAGGTTCCAAAGCTGCTATAATCTCATACGACGTACATCCCCTACTATTGCTGACTATGAGTTCATATGGTTGAAGGGACTGGCCAGAAAGATGTAGCTTTGTGTCTACCGTTTACTGCTGGGTCGCCTGCTGACGAGGGATCGACTCATCTCTTTTGGGATACAGGTGTCCAACCCAAAGTGTGTGTTATGTGACGTGGAGAATGAATCTATGAGACACTTATTCTTTGAGTGTGAGGTGGCCTGATACATCTGGACGGAACAATGTAGTGCGCTAGGCGGATGTGACTCAGGAAGGGGGTTCGGTGATATTACCACTGAGATTCGGGACAGAAGAGGGTGAGGGCAGGGCTGGTTCAAGACCGCTAGAGTTCGGCTGGCTGCTGCTGTCTGGCATGTATGGAGGGAACGAAACCGGCGTATCTTCGAGGGGCTTATCACCCCTCCTGTAGGCATCCTCCATAACATTGAGTTTGATGTAAAAGCTATGAAAAACTGATGAGTCGGTCACCCACTCTGATTGTATGATTGTATGATTATTTGTTGAGTTGGAATAAAGTTTACCCTTTTTCCAAAAATAAATAATAATATATATATATATATATATATATATATATATATATATATGATAATAATTTTGTTTTGAAATAATAGGGCATGAAATCTAGGACCTCGCCTTTCTTTTATATATCGTAGGAGCATCCAACATTGATATCAAATTACTAAATTTTCATTTTCATGGAAATAAAAATGTAACGTGGTTGTATTATTATATTATTATTGTGTAAGATTTTTACTAGACGTAGAACCTGTGTTATAAGGGCACAAATACGACACAAGTCAGACCTTATGACACAAAATGTACAACAGCAACACGAAATTCATACTAATAACACACTACCAATACCTACAACACAATGATTATAATAGTACCACAATAACACAATAACCATAATAGTGACACAATATTGTGTTACTGTTATTGGTATTGTTGATGTGGTATTGTTATGGGTTATTGGTTAATGATATTGGTAATACAATTATCAGTGTATTTAATTACTTTCCAAGTGTCCAAGTATTATGTGCAAGTGGTATTGTCAAAAAATATACCGGATTAAGTGGTTATTGATGTTGTTGTGTGTACTATTTTGGAAGGGGGGGGGGGGGGGGGGGGAGGGGGGGGGGAGAGGGAAAATGAGAGAAATTTAGGAGAAAAATTCATGTGGGTTCTACTAAATTTTTTTTTCCCAAAAGTGGGAGAAAACAAGAGAGAGTTGAGAGGATTGTGGGAGAAATTATCCAATTATCCTTCGTATCAATTATGATTTGAAAAAAAAAAGGATTAAATGGTATTATATATTTTTCCACAAACAAATAAAATATTACTTTTAAAGTTTTTTCTTTCCCTACTTTTTGGTCATCCAAACAAGTGAAGGAAAACTTTGCCTTTATTTTACTCTCCATTTTCTTCTCTCACAAATTTTCCTTTCCCTCCTAAAAAAATGTTCCCAAACAGTGTTATGGACTGGATTCAAATTCCCCCAAGCTATGCTTATTGACATTTAGGCGTTTTTTCTCTCATGTAAAAAAATAAAATTAAAAATAAAAAAATGTAAACAATTCTCACCTATTGGCTCTTCTATTCGTGATTACGACCATCCATATTTAGGGCCTTGGCATGTAGTTGTGTTTGCAATTGCCATATTGCATAAATCTTTCCAAAACGCATTTTTGATGGCAAACATTATGGTTACTTTGGAAATCTTCCAAGTTCTTTTAGCGATATATAAGTAATACATTTTCCTTTTTGTTTCACTTTCTGCCTTAGCGGTGGGGCATACTGGCATCCATATATCATAGTCATCTGCTTTCTTCATTATTTTATTTGATACCTTTAAGATAACTGATTATACAACGGAGAAATAACTAAATTTCCTTGCAGGTGTAAAACTCAGAGGGCGGATGCTGCCCAGCAAGTGAGTGTTGCGTAGGTTAGCCTTCAGAGTTCTTGCTCGTCCGAGGGGGCTTTAGGGTCTTCCTCTGACCTCTGTTAGTGTTACTGAATATGTGAACTTAATTCTCATACTGTTTTTTGCTGGGTAATTTTTTTTTTTTGGGAACCTAATTGCGATGGAATAAATGTTGTATTTGTTAAGATTTTCAGTGACTCCGGTTCTCGAGTGGATAAGTGGGTCTTTTGCTAAGGCATGACCGAAATTCCTAGTGGTGTGTTTAGTTCTACATGTTTTACTGATAGATTTGGGAGAGTTTGGTATGTTATTTGTTTGAAACAGGTTTTATATTTTATGCAAATCATGATGTGGTTTCAAGTTTTAGTCTTGTGTTACACAATTCCTAATTGCATACTGATATTTTGAAGAACAGTAGTATATTTAATCACGAGGTAGATGATGTGCTTCTTGATCTTTCTGTGCGGGATTTTCTTGTTAGGTGTAAGCTGATACTATGAGTGAATTATCAAAAAATTTCCAGTGGAGAATTCTGCTGCCAAATTAAAAGAAGCTAAACTATGGTGGGTTCTCTCTCTCTCTCTCTCTCTCTCTCTCTCTCTCTCTCTGGTAGTCTGGATTATGTAGCTCCTCATCACCCACTCTAGGTTGAGCGGATCCGGAAGTCCCACTGGTGTGACAATCACGCTTCTGTAACGAGTCATTCTTCCATTTTCCTCGATTCTCTGACTATTTTCCAATTCTTCCTTGTAAACACACAAGGGAATCAAAAATCATAAGAACTCCTCGTGGGTTCTTAAATTTTGAACCTGTTATTAATAGCAGCAGTTGGATTATATACATCTCGTCCTTTAATTTTTGTAAGGACCTAAACAGAAAAAGTCGACGGTCTAAATAAAAATAATGCCACATGTCATTATCATATTACATGTTCTTATTTGAGTTTCTGTAAGGGCCCGTTTGGTAAACCGTATTTGGAGGTGGATTTAGGATTTTATGGATAATATGTATGGATAATAATCAGTCCAAGTCAACCTTGTCACGTCCCGGTCCCGTAGGACCGATCGTCCTCGCTAAGGCGTGATGTCGCGTAAGCCTAGATTGCGCTCACGCAAGGCAGGTTCCATAACGGCCGATTACAACAGCTTGCGATGGGGTCGTTACACAGAAATTTCAAGCAGAAATATTGAATAACGTCAGCGAAAATTTTGAAGCAAATCACAAGTCATGCTGTCACGCCCCAGAACCAATACTGGCATGTAGGGATGGACCAGGCCAGCTACGTAATGCCAAAGTACTCCAGTACTCTAAAATAACGTATAAGCTGTCAAGACATGGGGGTTACTACTACAAGCCAACAGTCAATCCTAAGTCAAGCGATCCTAGGTATCTCAATCACAGACAAATATGCAAAGTACGAGAGAGATGACCATCAGACATAAAATAGTAAAGCATCCCAAACTATATATACATGCATGATCATGAAGCTAGTAATACAAAGTGAAGAACTAGCAAGAGTAATAGTCATACATGATAAGCTCCAGCTATAGTCTAGAATACGCAAATCATGTTTAGGCCCGTAGGCTAAATGTCAAGATCCAAAACATGAGCTAAACACGTGCTCGGAGGCTAAACGCCACAAAAGAATAATGTACATAACTAGTGGGAGAATGAAGTAGAAAACCCACTAAGTTACTCTGGTGCTCTGGGTAGTCACCGTCGAGTAGATGGTACGGAAGATCCTCCAGGCTCCTCTATCAATCTGGCCAAATAAAACAAGTGGGGTCAGACCCCCAATAGTAAGTACCACAAAGGAAGCAAAACTTATGAACTAAAACTACTAATAGCTAATATAGCAACATATAGAGACATAAATAGGTAAATGCTGATCGAGACTCGTGCACTACCAATGCACTTATCCCGAGAATAGAATGACAATAAGTAAAGCAACATGGAGCATAAAGTAATTAATGTGTGACATAATGTAGAGTGTAGACATGTAAGGTAAATGGAAGCATGTGAATGCGTAAGACAAACTGGACATGTGAGCATGTGAGATATCTGAACATGTGAGCATGGAAGACAACTGGGACATGTGAGCATGTAAGACAATCGGACTATGTAAACATGTAAGGTAACTGGGACATGTGGGCATGTTATAACTATATAGAACGACAAATGATAAGATGACTTAGGAACTATTCCGGAATCCAAGTTACAACCCGTAAACCAAATAAGGACCGGGATTGTAACCCTTCTCCTGAACAGAACTTAGTCTCTAATCATTTGTCGGCAAAAGTAAAACATAAACAATAATGTACTAAAATAAACAAATTCGGACACTGCCTAGATAAAACTAGACTGGACTGGACTCCACACAACAATCACGGCCAAGCAATGAGTACGACTTTATAAATTAGCTAACTAGGGTTAACACAAGCCTAGTTACTAACAAGATGCAATTGAGATATTCCTCCAGTCACAAGCCCTGCAGACTATCCAAGTTATCCAGGCGAGGTTACAAGAGATTTCAAGAATTACGATAATTATTAGGTGACTTTAGTACTTATGATTTCAAGAAGTGCAACATATGACAGTGTGTTGGAAACGCCCTACTCGACGACAGGCTACAAATCCATTGGTGTGGCCGGGATAACGGGATCGCCTGTAACTGGGAAATCTCTGTATATGAACTACTTGATCAATCTAGTCGTTTAACCTAGTCAGATTCATTATGAATCTCTGACTGTGGTAACTAGGAATCCATGTCCTAGACATCATGCAAGACGAGACAAGTAGTTTGTACAATCACAATCAAGAAAATCAACCACGGTGTTAAGACAAGAGTTATACTTAATGAGTCGGGATTGGCTGTCGCAACAACAATCCAGATTTTATATGTCATGTTAGATTTACTTGTCATGTTAAGAGTACTGGTCAAGAGTATGCCTCGACGGGCCACTATCATGTAAGCAAGAAAAGACATGTACAAGAGTGCACCACGACGGGTCACTATCTAGTAAGTAAAGAAAGACATATACAAGAGTGCACCACGGCAGGTCACTATCTAGTAAGCAAAAAAGGCATGTGTCAAGAGTACGCCACGACAGACCACAACAAAGAAATTCACATGGCATAGACTGTAAAGTACAATAGATCCGGGAAGACATGGCAATACATATCATAGCATATAAGAAAGAATCGAAAGAAAAGACATGTCATGGCATGTGAGAAGGAATAAAAGTGAGTACGTGTGCTAGTGTCAAGTGTATATAGGGTAACCAATTATTCTTTAATTATACAAGATCATCAAGAGGAGATCATGTTGTCCTATTTAAGTCAAGTTCAAAATTAACAAGTTATCAAGTCGGGTCGTCACAAGTTAGGCCAAGTACAGAAAATTCGCAAAGAAGATCAAAAACTATAATTGAAATTTTCGGTTGCAAATGAACTCCAATTAAGATGAAACAAGAAGATTCTTGAAGCCAAGACAAGGATCTACAACTTTCATGTTTTGAGTTTTTTAAAATTCTAGCTACAAAATAGCTCAAACAGGCAAAAACAGTCATTCAAGGCAATCTACGCACGGGCGCATTGTGCGCGCGAGCAAAACTGCCCACGGCGCGCGGTCTGCGCACTGCGCACGCGGGCAAAACTGCCCACGGCGCAAGGTGCGCGCAAGCAAGGCGTGCGGACGCGCGGCGCGCGAGATGCCCTGCGTCCGCAGGCAAAAATGCCTACGGCACAAGCACGACACGCGGCAGAAAATCGTGCGGGCGTGCGGCGCGCGAGATGTGCTGCCCTCGCGAGCAAAATTGCCTACGGCGCAAGGGGCGCGCAAGCATAGTGCGTGGGCACGCGACAGAAAATCGCACGGGCGTACGGCAGAAAATTGCACGGGCGCGTAGCGCACGAGATGCACTGCACACGCGAGCAAAAATGCCCACGACGCAAGTACAGCATACGATTAAAACGTTGCGCGCGGCACTGTTCATCGTCCCTACAACACCAAAAGGTGTGGGAAACCTATGAACACGAAAAATTGTATAACTAACTCAAAATAAATCGAAATCAAGTGGTTCAAAAGCCAAAATTAGGTAGAATGAAATTTTCTACAACATGGAACCATTAGTTTTCAAAAATAACAAAGTTTAAGAGATAAAAAAAAGAAAAGTTACAAACTTAGATCTACAAAAATGTAACCATCAAAACTGAAGACTCCAAGTGTAACGCCCGTAGTTCGTATTACGTATTTTGGTATACGTATACGGAATCTCGACCTGTAATTAGACTTGTCTTGCTTAGCTTGATCCTGGTTTAATCTTGCCTTGGTTTATTTTGGGTTCATCCTGGTTCGACTTGTCTTGACTGGCTAGTCTTGGATTTTGCATTGGCATGGGTTAGTTAGCATTTCCTGGTTCATGTGGTTTATCCTGGCCTTGGCCTGCATTGGGTTCGGTTGGGTTCGGCTTGGTTGGGCTCGGTTTGGGTTGATATGCAAATCCCTACCTACCACCATCCCTCCTTTATTAATCCAACAACCATTCTCTCTCCTCATTCATTACTCATTACTACTTCTTTTCTTCTTCCTCATTTCTTCTCCACCGAGCACCACCGTAGGCAAGTGCAACTTACTTCATGGAGGAACTCAAGTTTTATTGTTCCATTGTCTTCTTCATGAGATTCTAAGACACTTTAGTACTTAGCATTTTTAATTTTCATGGTTCATTTCATGTAGATCTAAGTTTTAGCATTTCGATCTTCATGGTTTTGATCTACTGAGACTTGCTTGTTTCCGAGAATGGAGAGTTCCATGTAGTAGGGATTTCGATTTTACGCAAGTTTGGTTTTGGAATGGTTGGATTTCATCGAGTCTTGACCGAGATGGGGCTTTTCTTGAGCTCTTGAGCTTTTACGCCTGCTTGTCTTGGTCTTGGGGAGAAGATGAAGTTTTATGCCCACGTTTAACGTACCAGCGAAGCATTTCCTTCTATGCGCACACGTTCTTACGTACTAGCGTAGTATTTAGTTTTTACGCACACGTTTTAACGTGCCTGCGTAGTGTCCCCTTTACGCACACGCATTGCGTGCCAGCGTAATCCTTCTACGCCAAGTTCACTTGAACTCTACGCAGGGGCCTTCCTGCTCGCGTAGACTCGAGCTCGCGTATTCTCCTGCCGCGTAGAGTCTCGCTAGCGTAGAATGCCCCGTGCGTAGAGCCTCGCTCGCGTAGACTCTCCCTCGCTCGCGCAGAGCCTTGCATGCGTAGAGTTTCACTTGGGTGCTCGTGCGCGTAAAGTTTTGCTTGCATAGGGTGCTTGCTATGCGTAGATCCTTGCCCGCGTAGAGTTCCCTCTCGCGTAGGGCTCCCACTCGCGTAGTAGCGGTCTTTCCTTGGTCTTGCTCATACATAACCTTGCTCGCGTAGAGCTATCTAACTCCGTGTCTTGCTCGCGTAAAGCTATTTTTACGCTCAGGGCCTCATAGCCTAGCGTAGTTTCATTCGCGTAGAGGCTTAAGCCCTATGCGCACCCGATTGTCTTTATGTCCTTTCACTTTTTCATGAACTTGATAATCACGAATTGATTGACATGACTGGACTGATAATTGTACATGGCACGGTATAACAAGTGAATTGACATGATATGACATGACATGACAAGACATGGCAAGCAAGCCTGATGGGAACTATTGAATGCTGTTGCGACGGCTAGCATGGCTGTTGGAATAATCTTATTGCATATTGCTAGTAACTAGGCCTGTGATAACCCTAGTTAGTTAAAGTATCAAGCCGTATTCATTGCTTGGCCGTGATTGATTGGATGGAGTCTAACTCAGTCTAGTCTTGTCTTGATCCTGTACAAGATTGTATCATGACCTGATTGCTTGTGCTTTATTTTATCGATAAATGGTGGAAAATCAAGTTTCGTTCAGATAAAAGGTTACAACCCCGGTCCTTGTATGGTTTAAGGGTTATAACCTGGCTATCTGAATAGTCCTATGGTTATCACATCGTATATCCTCATGATTTTTTTTATCTCCAGTTTTAATATGTTATTATGTTTTGTGCTAATTGCTGGTTTTAGTTCTTAAGTGAAGCCTCCTTTGTGGCACTTGCTCTTTCTGGGATCTGACCCAGCTGGTTTTGCGTGGCCAGATATCGGAGCAGCTCCAGAGGATCTTCATACCTTCCAGCCAAATGGTGACCACCAGGCATAACCAAGGCAACGAGTGGGTTTTCCTTTTGTTCTCCCACTTTATTGTAAAAAATATTCTTTTAAGGCGTTTAGCCGACGAGCACGTGTTAGCTCGATTGCACTTTACTTACTGTCTGCCTACGGGCTGTAACATGATTGACGAATCCTAGGGTTGATCATGTATGACTGAAACTCTTGCTAGTGTTCACATTTTGTACGACTAGCTTCATGATCATCCAAATATGTAATGTATGGAACGCCTTACTATTGTATACTTGGTGCTCTGACATCTTGTAACTATTATTACTTGCTTAAGATTGAGACAATAGGCTTGTTCATGACTATAAGAGACTGATGGCTTGTCGTTAAACCCTCATGTATCTAGACAGCCGTGATCGTAGGATTCTATTTTAATATACATAGCTGGCTATGTATGCCCCCGCTCTTCAGTATTCTAATTCTGGGGCGTTACATGGTTTAAGTGGTGGCCCATGCAGGTCTTGTAAATCAAGATATGTGAGGATTTACCGAATAGATGTCTCAATCAGCACTCGCCTTTGATCTCTGCTCGTATCCTCTAAATCCCTAAAAATCTTGACCTGGTCACATGCTTGTATCTTTGATCTGTCCTGGTCCTTCCTTATTGTTCCTTGTGTCGTCTTCTTCAGCGGCATTGTTCCTGGTCCTACTGATCGACAAGGCGGAGCACCTCCCGTGGGCCAACAGCAACCTGGAGATCAAGCCCAGCATTCAGGAGTAGCCTCCAGAGTCATGCCTACTGGGGGTCAAGAGCCACCAGTCCAGCCTGCAGAGCCCGATGATGGCACCTTGGTGGGTCTCATCAGGACATTGCTGGCATCTCAAGATCGTCGGGGCGATGCCCTGCACCAGGCAGTACAAGATGCTTTGAACAGAGGCGGTCATCAAGGGAACTAGGCAGCCAACAGCTTCAAGCGTTTGAACCCTCCCTTCTTCGATGGTAGCGAAGATGCTATTGCCGCATATGCTTGGCTGCAGGATACAAAAGTGATTATAGAAGCGGCGAAGACGCCCGAGAATAAGAAGGTGGCGGTAGTACGCCTACAGTTATTGGATCTTGCCCACAGCTGGTGGGCGGTGCAGGCCATTGGATTAGTGGCACCTATTGCATGGACAGTATTTCGTGAGAGATTTCAGACCAAGTACTTCGATACTGTAGCTCGGTACGATCTACAGACGAGGTTCACCAATCTGAAGCAGATGGGTAGGACGGTCGACGGATATGCGGCCAATTTTTTGAGACTTAGTCGGTTTGCTCCCACCTTGGTAGCGACCGAGTTCGACAGAGCCCAGCGGTTCCAGCAGGGGCTCCATCTAGAGATTTTATTGGCAGTAGAGAAGTTTGAGCATCAGACTTTTGATGCGGTATTGAGAGCAGCCAGGAGGCACGAGTATACCTCCCAGAGGATCGTGGACAGGACCGGAGGTCAGAAGCGATCTCATGGCCACATGAATCAGTCTTCAGTACCAGCCCCGGCAGCTAGGGCTTTGACAATTGGAACTCTGAGGCGGACGGCCTCAGTGACGTCGATTCAGCATTCGGCCCCAGCATTTCTCTAGCAACAGAAGCAGAAGCACTCTTTCGCAGTAGGATGTTCACATTGCGGGAAGCCAGGACATGTGGTGGCAGAATGTCGTAGAGCAAAGGGATTGTGCTTGGTTTGTGGAGCACCGGACCACAGGGTTAGGAACTGCCCGAACAGGGGGGGTTCCTCTTCTTCGAACTTTTCTAGTCCCTCGGTTAGGGGGCCAGCCCCAGTACCAGTCCAGCATCAGCAACAGCCTCCGAGGCCCTTGTCGCCTCAGTCCCAAGCATTCCGACAGCAAAACCCCCAGCAGTATGCACAAGCCCAAGCCCTGATTCAGAGCAGACAGAGAGGTTTTCAGCAGAGGGGACCCACATCCAGAGGACATGGTCAGGCAATGGCGATGACTGTATAAGAAGGATTGGCACCAGGTGAGGTAGTGGCAGGTACTATTCTCGTCAACTCTTCTCCAGCATCAGCATTATTTGATTCTGGTGTATCGCATTCATTCATGTCTGCACGATTCGTGATACGAATAGGGCTGAAGCCCGAGTCATTATCAGTAAGGCTCAATATACTTACTGGTAGCGGTTTTGTGGGAGTAGATAGAGTGTTTTCCTCGTGTTGGGTCATGGTTAGCGGTAGAGAGTTACCCGCTAGATTGATAGAGTTCCCGATGGCCGATTATGATGTGGTCTTAGGGATGGATTGGTTAAGGAACCAGTATGCTAGGATAGACTGCCATGTTGGCAGGGTTGTTTTTAGCATTCCAGGCGAGCCAGAGTTTTCTTTTTCCCGATGCGAAGTTGAACCTTCTCCTCCAGTATTGCGGATGGCAGTAGCAACAGTACAGTTACCCCGGATAGTCGAGGAGTTTCCAGATGTTTTTCCAGAGAAGCTTCCAGGAATGTCGCCAGGCGAGAGATCGAGTTTACTATCAACTTGATCCCAGGGACAGCCCCAGTGTCAGAGAGAGTCTACAGGATGGCGCCGTCAGAGTTAGAGATATTGTACAAGATGATTGAAGAACTCAGGACCAAGGGATTCATTCGTGCAAGTGGATCGCCTTGGGGAGCCCCGATGCTTCTTGTGAAAAAGAAGAATAGTACGTCCAGATTATGTGTAGATTATCGTACTTTGAACTCAGTGACAATCAAGAACAGATACCCTTTTTCGAGGATAGATGACTTGTTTGATCAACTCAAGGGGGCAGCAGTATTCTCGAAGATTGACTTGCGGTCAGGATACCATCAGATCAGAGGCAGAGAGCAGGACATCCTGAAGACGGCTTTCAGATCTAGATATAGGCATTGGGAGTTCCTCGTTATGCCATTTGGAGCAACCAATGCGCCAGCTGTATTCATGGACCTCATGAATCGTATTTTCATGCCGTACTTGGATCAGTTCGTGATTGTGTTTATAGATGACATCATGGTCTACAGCAAGAGTGAAGCGGAGCATGAGCAGCATCTCAGAGTTGTCCTCCAGATTCTTCGAGAGCACCAGTTATATGCGAAGTTCAATAAATGCGAGTTCTGGCTCGATCGTATTTCATACTTGGGTCATATCATCACCAGAGGAGGAGTAGAAGTGGATTCCCAGAAGATCGTGGCTATTAAGACATGGCCAGTACCTAGCACAGTTGCAGAAGTTCACAGTTTTCTTGGCTTGGCCGGCTACTACCGGCGATTTGTTTCAGATTTTGCTCGGATTTCAGCACCATTGACCCAGTTGACCCGCAAGGATGTACAATTTGCTTGGACAGCAGAATGTCAGGAATCTTTTGAGAAGTTGAAGCGAGGTTTGATGACGGCACCCATTCTTACGCTTCCAGATGGGACCGGAGGATTTTCAGTATATTGTGATGCTTCAGGCAGAGGTTTAGGATGTGTTTTGATGTAGCATGGAAAGGTAATAGCGTATGCGTCACGTCAACTTCGTGATCATGAGAGGAATTACCCGACCCATGACTTGGAGTTGGCAGCAGTAGTGTTTGCACTTAAGCTTTGGAGACACTACTTGTATGGAGATAGGGTTGAGATTTTCACCGACCACAAGAGCCTGAAGTATGTTTTTACCCAGAAGGATCTCAATATGCGTCAGAGAAGGTGGCTAGAGCTACTTGTGGATTATGATGTCAACCTGCAGTATCATCCTGGGAAGGCCAACGTTGTAGCAGATGCGTTGAGCAGGAGAGCCAGAGTTTATTTCCTCACAGCGCAGCCAGAGTTATTGGCAGATCTTCAGAAGATGGGTATAGAAGTTATTCTTCCTACCAATATGGCATTGATGGCCAGTATGCAAGTTCAGTCCACTATAGTTGAGAGGATCAAGTTAGCTCAGTCAACAGATTCTAAGCTTCAGCGGCTCAGAACAGAGTGTGAGGCAGGACGAAGACCAGAGTTATGTGTCCTTGAGGATGGTACACTTCGACATGGGAGGCATTTTTGTGTACCTAGTAGAGATATCAGGCAGGAGATCATGGCAGAAGCTTACAGTTCTCAGTATTCCATTCATCCCGGTGGCACGAAGATGTACCGTGATATTCGTCAGCACTTTTGGTAGAATGGCATGAAGAAGGAGATAGCCCGGTTTGTCTCTCGGTGTTTGGTTTGTCAACAAGTTAAAGCTGAGCATCAGAGACCGGCTGGACTTATTCAGCCTTTGCCGATTCCAGAATGGAAGTGGGAGCATATCACCATGGATTTCGTGACTGGATTACCTAGATCCCCAGCTGGGAGAGATGCTATTTGGGTTATTATAGACATGCTCACGAAGGTGGCACACTTTCTCCCGTTCAGAGTTGGTCAGTCGACGGCTCAGCTAGCAGAGATGTATCTCAGGCAGATTGTCAGATTTTATGGTGTTCCAGTCGGTATAACCTCGGACAGAGATTCAAGATTTACGTCGCACTTTTGGCGTAGTCTGCAAGAGAGTTTGGGAACTCACCTCCAGTTCAGCTCAGCTTATCATCCGCAGACAGATGGTCAGTCAGAGCGTACCATACGAACCTTGGAAGATATGTTGAGATCTTGTACTGTAACGCCCCAGTCCCAAAATACGTAGGACTAGGAACGTAGACATGCCAGCCGTATAATAAATATACGTAAGCTGTAAAATGCAGTAGAACCATAACTAATCTCATCCACACAAAATAAATGAATAAAAGATATCATATAATCAACTATGAATTGTCATTGGTACATGTAGTTGGGCGGAGACAAATCCACTACCAACTATGAAAATAAATACATGATATATAAAAGAAAGAGTTTGGCGAGTGAAGCGAAGACGATCCAAGCACAATCATCCTCGAAGAAATAGCGATGATCACGGCTAGAGCTAGGATACCTGCTAAAGACAAGAGCACACACCTGGCGAGATAACCAGGTCCTCAGAGGGACGTAACAAGACACATAATATCATGCCATATAAACTGAATAAATATTGCTCAAATAAATAAGTCAATTGAATTATAACATGGTCCAATACACACCTAATGAACGAGCGTACCATCCCCCCAACCAAACAAGGACATGAGATGGTAAACTAATTCACGGTGACGTATCTTTCCATGCTATAAATCCAATATGGTATCCGGACCCCAACAAGGTTCAATACCTTCTCATCGAAACACCTACAACCAAACAAGGACAAGATGTGACGAACTAATCCGCGACAAGTTATTGTTCCAAGCCACGGTCAGATACAAGTACCCAAACCAAAAGTACTCGTACCTAACGGATAAGGTAGCCTAACCGTTCTAAGTGAAATGTAGTTAAGAACAATCCTTCCTACGCATGGGCCCTGGCTAAATGAGATCGGCATAGTCCCCACTTGGGGCACCAGAGGCCCAATCAGTAAGAGCATAACGTTTCGCAGAACGTTAGTGGCCGTCAGTAATCATGAGTAATCTGACCCGCATCTCCGGCGGAGCTCACGAGTTACAAAAGGGAAAGTGCATCGAAGCCCATACGCTAAAAAATTGTCCTCCCCGCCCAATTCCTACTATGTTGTATCCACAGCAGAAAACCTCTATAACCGCTAAGTTAAACTAAGCATGCAACCTCTTGTAGGTCCTAAAAAATCAAGTTGCATCAATCAACAAAGTCAAAGAATCAAGATACACATCATTTTGATGAATTGCGCATACAACAGATTGCGCATACTGGTTTGCGCATGTTCCCAACTGCGCAGGCTGACGTGGCTGAAGTCATCATTACCTAAATCAAATCAAATCTTCCTGACAACTGACAGCACGAAGAACGAGGAGACTGCTCGTTTATTGTGCCGCACAGTGCTCGAGGGCGGCTGACAGCTGGCAGCGCAATCCATTCCTGCGCAAACTAAAGTCTGCGCAGTTCAGATTGCGCATTCTATCAACATAACTGACAAAGTACACGTGGCATTCAGGCCATCAATTGCTCATTACGTGGCAACTGCCTATGCACGATCATGCGCATTTCAATCAAATGATGCCATGTGTCCAAGACAGTTGGCCCACGATCTAGCAACTGCTTGCGCAGTCCATTGCTGCGCAAACTATCCTGCGCAGTCCAGAATAACTAAAGTTAGTTATTTCTAGAACTCTATAAATAGAGTTTCAAGTCTTCATTTCAGGGGATCAAGAGATCAGAGATCAGAGATCAGAAATCAGAGAGTTCAGGAGTTCTTGCCTAAGTGCTGTTGCATTCTTCCGAGGCTTTTGCCTTCAACTTCCGAGGCTTTTGCCTTCAGTTTCCAGAGTTGTTTTCAACTTCAAAGGCTCCGTTTTCAAAGTTCACATCGTCCAAGGGATAAAGCAATCGTCATCTAGATTGGATTCCTATAGTTGTAATTTTCCCAGAATTCTTGTAATCTTTATTACACAGTTTGTATCAATAAAGTTTTATACTTTTGTTTTTGCAAATAAAATGGCGACTCTGCTGGGAACAACTTTCTCCTCCGACGAGGAAGTAGCAACTCAATGTGACGTAGCGTCTATCGGGAAGATGCAGAAGACGCTGGTTGTTAAAGTCAACCAGACAGCCTATGAGGCGATGCTCAACTCCAAGACCTCTTCCCGTACTTCATCCACTTCTGCCAAGAGCAAAGTGCGCTCAGTATGGGTCTCCAAGACTGCTGCACAATCTGGCAGTTTTGCCACCAAGGATGCTGCACACTCTGTTGCACAATCTGCTAGCCAGACTGCTGCACAATCTGCTGTGCCAACTGTTGTACAATCTGCTAGCCAGACTGTTGTACAATCTGCGGTGCCAACTCTTACACAGTCTGTCTCAGCAACTGCTGCACAAACTGTTTCAGACACTGATGCGCAATCTGTTGCAACTGTTGCACAGGCTACTTCATATGCTGCCTTGTCAAAATTCAAGACTCCTATGACGCTGACGCAATTGGCAGTAGCTTTTCCTGCGCAAACCAACACGTCAACAACCAAAGTGCATCCCAAGCACTCTATAGCAAGGACTCCTGATGCGTAAACCACAGCTTCTGTGGTCAGAACCAGTGCACTTTCTGCCAAAGCTTCTAATGCACAAGTGGCCAGTGCGCCATCCACCCATGCGCAAACTAAGCATGCGCAATCCAAGAGTAACAGACCTTTGGCTAAACTCTCTTCTCATAGCAAAGGGAAGACCTCTGTTCCTCCTCTTAAACACTCTGCTGTTCCAGCACAATCTACTGGGGTAGTCCTTTGGCTATTCCTCTTCCTCCTCAAAACAAAGGAAAAGGCCTGTTGGTCTTTTCTCAGACTTCCTTGTCTCATGACTTGGAAGACAACAGAGGAAAACGCTCTTTAGCTAACCCTTCTTCTCAAAACAAAGGAAAAAGCCCGTTGGTCTTTTCTCAGACTTTCTTGTCTCATGACTTGGAAGATAACAGAGGGAAACGCTCTTTAGCTAACCCTTCTTCTCAAAATAAAGGAAAAGGCCCTTTGGTCTTTTCTCAGTCTTCCTCGGTCTTTACCGAAGAAGATCAAATTGAACGTGTTTCGGCACCTGTCAGTACAAGAACTCCTACAAACAAGGATTCTTCTTTCCTTCATGACAAGGTAACTTGTACTGATCAAAGAGGTATTCTGCCTACCCCAGTAGCAGAATTCTAAGACCTTCCAACTTTCAAAATATCCTGTTCCAAACAGGGAAAACTGTTGGTGTCTCAAACAGAAACCCCTGGGGGTGAATTTGCAGACTTAAGAACATATCTTAACAGGCCAACTTCGGCAAAACGTAAGCAACCTATGCCGAAGGTCAAGCCTCAAAGATAAACCTCCAGGAACAAAAATCCTGATACCTATGCCAATGAGGTGAGCACTTCCTTGTACACACAAGGGACAAAACACTTGAAGAATCGGAACCATGTTCCGAATGTTGTTAAAGAACATATTCCTCGAACTTTTTCTCGTCCTGGCATGGTTTCTGATCTCCGAGAACATCTCAGGCAAAAACAGAATAGTGCCTCAACTCCTTCAGTTCAATCATCTGATCATCATTGCAATCATAAAGTCATCATCCAATGTTGTTGTCAAACAACAAAACGATCTGTCTTCGATCGTTTGACTTTTGCTAAAACTGAACCAATGTCAGAGGATGAAGATGAAGTCCTATATGCTTCTGTTAACATGACTTCTCGAGACACTGGGGGTAGAAGGTGCTCTAAGCACGGCAAACCTCGCAAACCAAGTCAACGGTATCTGGATCTACTTCAAGAATCTTCTGAGGGAGTATTCCAACATACCCGTTCCCGAAGCCGAGATACAATCGGTCAAAGGAATCTTCCTCAAGATCCTTCTGGTCACCCTCTTTCTCAGTCAGAAGATGACTCTTTCTCTGACTATGATGCGTACAGCGAAAGTTCTGAACAGACAGTGTCTTCCACTGTACCAAGAGAAGTGACAGCTTATGTTGTCACTGATGATCAAGATGCTTCAACGTCTGCAAATCAAGAACAGCGAATCGCTGCACTTGAAGACAAGCTAAAGACCATGGCTGAAATGGTCGCTAGTATGCATTCTATCATTGTGGCCCAACATGCCACACCACCGACTGTACCTACCGCAAGTCCGGAGATCATAGCATCTTTAGTACCTGTCAATGCTGGGTTGGGAGTAATGCCTTCTCAAATGCCTCCTGTACAAGTACAAGTTCAAACTACACCTAGTCAGTCAGCTGGGGGTAGTACTTACAATGCTGTTCCTCCTCCTACTACTCTGACACCGCCGGCTCCTTCTTCATTATCTGAAGACACCAAAGAAGCTGTCAAACTCTTGCGAACTCAGTTCAAAGCCTTCAAAGAGAAGGACAATTTGCAAAGGTTGGGAATCAAGCAGCCATACCCAGTTGAATGGAAGGAAGTTCCATTTCCTCCCAAATACAAGATTCCAACAATCTCTCTTTTCGACGGCAGTACCTCACCAAGCCAGTTCATCAATCACTTCGAGGTAATGACTGTTCAACTCCAACCAAATGACGCTCTTCTTACCAGGGTGTTCGTCGGTTGTTTAGCCGGCGTAGCATACGACTGGTACAGAAGTTTGCCCGATGGTTGTATTACTTCTTTCTCAGGACTTAAGCAGATCTTTTTGAAAGATTCTATGAGGGATTCAATGACATGACTATGTCTGCCCTCAATAAAATCAAACAGAAATATAATGAAACTGCTGAGAGTTTCATCGAACGGTTCCGTCGAGAAGCCTTGAAGATGCCTCCAGGGACTCCTGCTGCTGTTACAATAGACACTTGCAAGGCAAATCTCTTGCCTATCATCAGTATGTGGACAGGCTCAACTCAGTTCCAAGACTGGCCATCCTTTATCGTCAACGCCAAAGCAGCTGAAGTGAGTGCTGAGAAATTCAAACAGCTGGGGGTACAGATGTCTAACCCAGATCGGGACGAACATCAATCATCAGGTGGCGGTAATCGTCAGAACAACCGCAAGAACAAGGAAACTCTGAACATTAACCTGAAAAGCAAAGAGTCCTTGGCTGTCAATGTAGCTCCGCCTACATCTACTTCTACTCCTGCTGCACCTCAACCGAGGGAATCTCGCCCTAAGGTAGAGTATTCGTTTGATGAAAATGACATAGCAAGCATCTTTGAGTGTTTACTCAAAAGCAATAAGATCCAGCTTCCAGACCCAAAGAAGCCTGATGAAGTCGGTAAGACCGATCATCCTAAGTATTGTGTCTACCACCGATTCATTAGACATCCTACTCGAGCATGTTATATGCTCAAGGATAAGATTCAAGAGCTTGTCAATGATGGAGTTGTTACCCTGCAGCAAGATGAGAAGACTGTCACTGCCAATATGGTTTCAGTCCAGTTCGGTAACTTTCCTCCGCAGATGATACAGCATGGTGTCATTCCTATTCCGAAGGCTACTCTCGAGATTGAAAATCTTCCTTCTCCACCAAACGAAGGTCTCGTTCCTTTGTCTCTTGACAATGGCGAAGTTATGTGGATCCATCCCGACCTTACTTCAGAGTTCGAGGATTCTTCTTCTTCCAAGAAGAAAGGTCGCTCCAAAAACAAGACAAAGATCTGCAACATGGTGTCTTTTGACCCCATAGTTGATGAAGAAATTCTGTTGGGCACTAGATCAGGGAAAACTTATCTGAAAGATTACTCTGAATCTCAAGAGAATCCTGCCTCTTTTTCTGAACCTGTCCCAGCACAACCTGCTGCTATTGAAGAAATTCCTTCTACATCTTCACCAGTTGTGGTTCCTATTCCTCCCAAACCAGTGGCTGCTGATAAAGGCAAGCAACAAGTCCGCTTCGATAAACCCTTGAAGAAATCAACTCCTACTGGACTTGAGAAGCCTTATAATTTCGATATATTGGCTCAACTAGCCAATACACCAGCAAGGCTGTCTATCTTTGAACTCTTGCGTCTTTCCAGAGAGACACGAGAAACTCTAAGTGAAGCTCTTATGCAAGCTGAGACTTGTTTAGCCTTTCTCAAGAAGCCAGAAGCAGAACCAGTCTCTTGTCTCCATTGTCATAGTGTTCTGGAGTTGATTTTGAACATTACTTTCACACAAGATGACATGCTGATGGAGGACAATAGGCATGATCGTCCTCTCTACTATACATGATATGTTGATTCGATGAAAGTCGATCGTATCTTGATAGATCCAGGATCTGCTCTCAGCATCATGCCGAAAACAATGCTCGATGCTCTGAAAATTCCTGTACATAGTCTCTCCACCACAATCACCACCATCCTCGGATTCAATCAGGGAAGGAGTGAACCTTTGGGCAAGATTCGCTTAAAACTCCAAATAGGCAATCTTCGCACAAAAGTTACCTTCTATATCATTGACAATCATGGTTGTTCTTATAATGCTCTATTGGGGAGACCATTCTTACATGAGCATAATATTGTTCCATCAACCCTTCATCATTGTTTCAAATATGTTGATGATAAGGGAGAGGTCCATAAGAAAGTTGCGGATCTTTATCCCTTCAAAGGCGTTGAAGCATACTGCAACGACGCTCGGATGTACAAGGATGAATTCATGAAGATTGTGTTAGCCTTAGACACTGAGGAAGAACAAGAAGCAATGCCCAAAGACACTCTTATCATACCTGTCAAAGGGCGAGTTTCACATCCTCAGTCTTCTAAACCACTGGCTATTCACTTGCCAGTTCAAAAGAAATCAGTTGATGCTGATCAAGATCAAAGGGAGATCACCTCTTCTGAGCCATTTGTTATCGACCTACGTCGTAACAAGGACAAAAAGCAGCTCACTCCTTCTGAGCCACTTGTTGTTAATCTCACTCGCAACAAGGAAAAAAAGGGAGCTCACCTCCTCTGAGCCACTTGTTATCGACCTCCGTCGTAACAAGCCTCCCCCACGTTCTTCTTCTTCCCCTCTTGTAATTAATCTGACCAAGCCTGCTAAGGCTAAAGGTCCTGTTGTAAATACTGATGTACAAATCAATGAAAAAGCACATACTTTCCAGTATACTGATGTTATTTATTATACTAAATGCTATTTGGATATGTTAGATAGCTTCCAATCAATTACAATGGGAGTTGTACAATCTCTTCAGACAGAAGTCTCACTTGAAGATCCAGATGATTCTTACCGTATTTACCCTTCTCGAAAGAAAGGTGAAAGTCCAATACTTTTTAGTAAAGGACCAGAAAAACAATTCAGCTATACGGATGATAGCAAACTTAACGATACGGGACGTCTCCAGTTCCATCGTTATAGTCAACAATCAAAAGACATCATCCGGAAAATGGGCTATGACTTCAAAAGTGGCCTCAATTACGGTAAAGGTAGACGAACTCCTATCCGCACGACTGTTCCGAAAGGAAAGTCGGAAATGTACTACAACAGGACTAAGAAAGGTCTCAGATATGCTTCTCCTTCACTGTTATCCCCAGCAGTCTCTGACTCCGACAGTGAAGAACGCTCTAATTCATCTGATTCTAGATCTTGGGATTCTGATACTAGCATTGGTGAAGTTCACAGGCTGGTCGTATCATCTAACATGGTCTCCGCTGAACTACCAGAAGGCTATGATGAAGACGTTGAAGAAAATCCTGAAATAGATCCTTGGGCTCAACATATGGATAACCAATGGGTACTTTGCTTTGAACAACGTGAACCTCCTACTGAAGATCAATTAGTTCAAGTTGATGTAGGGGAAAGCGGGTCACCTCGTCCAATCTTCATCAGCAAGAATCTTCCAGAAGCAGACAGACAAGAGTTGATTCTTCTTATTAAAGAATATATCGACGTCTTTGCCTGGAGTTATGAAGACATGCCAGGTTTAGATCCCAAGATTGCTACACACAAACTGAACATTTTGCCCAATGCAAAACCAGTTAAGCAGCAACAACGGCATTTTAAACCAGAAATGATGGACGCGATCGATGATGAAGTCAAAAAGCTTATTGCTTGTGGCTTCATTCGAGAAGAACAACATCCTGACTGGGTGGCCAATGTCGTTCCAGTCCTAAAGAAAATCGACAAAGTTCGAGTCTGCATCGACTTTCGGGATCTTAACGAAGCATGTCCAAAAGATGAATTTCCTCTACCTATCACGGATGTCATGATCGACAATACTTGTGGGTTTGAGCAAATATCCTTCATGGATGGATTCTCTGGATATAATCAGATCAAGATGAATCCTGAAGATGAAAAGCATACCTCTTTTCGCACTCCTCATGGTGTCTATTGCTACACAGTGATGCCATTTGGTCTCAAGAACGCTGGTGCAACCTACCAACGAGCTATGAGTACCATCTTCAAAGATCATCTTCACAAGACTGTGGAATGCTATGTTGACGATATTGCTGTCAAAAGTCGTCTAAAAGAAGTTCACATCCAAGATTTGAGAACTATCTTCAATCTTATGTGCCAACATCAACTCAAAATGAATCCCACCAAGTCATTCTTGGGTGTCTCTAGTGGCAAGTTTCTCGGCTTCGTCATTACCTCTAAGGGTATACACGTGGATCCTGAGAAGATCAAAGCCATTCAAGAGATGCGTCCTCCACGCAACTTAAAAGAGCTACGAGGATTCCAAGGTCGACTTGCGTACATCAGGAGATTTATTTCGAACTTGTCTGGATGCTGCAGACTATTCACTCAACTAATGAAGAAGGGTGTATCTTTCGTTTGGACTGAAGAGTGTCAACGAGCATTCGACGACATCAAGCGATATCTCATGAACCCACCAGTTTTGGTGCCACCTATCTCTGGCATTCCATTCTTGATGTACGTCCGTGCTATGGACCATTCATTGGGTGCTTTACTTGCCCAAAAGAATAAAGAAGGTCATGAACAGGCCATTTATTATCTTAGCCGTACTATGATTGGTGCTGAACACCGTTATAGTCCGGTCGAGAAAGAATGCCTGGCTCTAATATTTGCTGTACAGAAGACAAGACATTACATCATTGGCCAAACTATTCATGTCATATCCTGAGTTAATCCTCTTCGGGTACTCATGAAGAAGCCCAGCACACTCAATTCTCGGCTGGCTACATGGGCAATCTTGCTAGCTCAGTATGACATGGTGTATGTTCCACAAAAGTCTGTTAAGGGTCAAGCGCTGGCAGATTTCTTAGCAGCTCATCCTGTGCCAGAAACATCTAAGCTCTATGACGAAATTCCAGACGAAACATTGGAAATCAACATGATCTCTGAAGAGTTTCTAACCTGGCGTCTATTCTTTGATGGTGCATCAAGGATTGGACCGAATGGTGCTATTGTAGCAGGAGTTGGGGTTGTTCTCGTTTCTCCAAACGGATCAACTATCCAAAGAGCCTACTCGCTAGATGAATCTTGCTCCAACAATGTAGCGGAGTACAATGCTCTACTCATCGGCCTTCAGTTAGCCAAACAACTGAACGTTGAATATCTCGAAGTCTACGGTGATTCTAAGCTGGTTGTTAATCAGGTTAGAGGAACCTATGAAGTTCGTCATCAAGATCTGGTGCCTTATCACGAAGCAGCAATCAACATGGCTATATCATTCAAAGCTTTCTTCATCGACTATGTTCGAAGAGCTTGCAATACCGAAGTAGATGTTTTGGCTAATCTTGCAGCTGTCTTAGCCATCCCTATCAAAAGACAGCAGGTGGTAGTTATCTCCAACCGAGAACTATTCTGCATCGAAAACAATCGTAATATTGAATTCAGCAACTTTGCTGAAGTCAATATTGTCGATGAAGACTGGAGAACTCCTTTTATCGACTTCGTGGTTCATGACATACTCCCTGAAGATCCTAAGGAGGCTACGAGTGTTCGTCGACGATCTCTCTGATTCTATTATAATCAAACTACCAAGACCCTCTATCGACGAACTTATGACGGTCTTCTCCTGCACTGTCTCGCTGGTGATAAAGCTAAACAAGTTTTGCGTGAAGCTCACGATGGTGTCTGTGGAGCACATCAACCTGGTCCTAAACTACAGGATCGCATTAGACGCATGGGTTACTACTGGCCCTCTATGGTATCAGATGCCATTGAATATGCAAGGAAATGTCGTGCTTGTCAAATCCATGCAGACTTCATTCATCAACCATCGGAATTCCTACACCCGACTGCTGCTTCCTGGCCTTTCGAAGCTTGGGGCATGGATGTTATAGGTCCCATCAATCCTCCTTCTTCTAGAGGACATCGGTTTATATTGGCAATAACGGACTACTTCTCCAAGTGGGCTGAAGCTATACCTCTGGCTGAAGTCAAGACTAGTAGCGTCATCAACTTCGTTAAACACCACGTCATCTATAGATTTGGTGTACCTCGAAGAATCATCCATGACAATGGACCTCAATTCATCAGCCAGAAGTTCACCAGATTCTGTGATGATCATCGGATTGACAATGTCGCCTCGACAGCATACAATCTTGCCGCTAATGGTTTAGCTGAAGCTTTTAACAAAACCATCATCAAGCTCCTTAAGAAGTTTGTATCCACTAACAAACGGAACTGGAGTGAGAAACTCGGCGAATGTCTTTGGGCCTACCGAACTACGGTCCGTAATCCTACAGGCTTTACACCTTTCTCTTTGGTGTATGGCTGTGAAGCTGTTCTTCCTTTGGAGCTACAAATTCCTTCTTTAAGGATTGCCATTGCTAACGAGCTTACTACAGAGAATAACGATCTTCTTCGACTTCAAGAATTAGAAGCACTTGATGAGAAGCGATTAATGGCTCAACAGCATATTGAGTTATACCAAGCCCGCATCTCGAAGACTTTCAACCGCAAAGTTAAAGTCAGAACATTTCAGCAAGGAGAACTTGTTCTAACGGTCAGACGTCCTATGACTATGACTCATATGAGCAAAGGGAAATTCGATACGAAATGGGAAGGTCCCTATGTCGTAAGCAAAGTCTTCTCAAATGGAGCTTATCAACTCTTAGAGCTTGATGGTCGAGTTGCTATGATGCCTATCAATGGCAAGTTCCTTAAGAAGTATTATGTATAAATGTAAATGCTTGTAAATCATCAGATAGAATCAAGTTCATAAATAAAATTCAAATTTTATTTCATTATATGAGAGAACATGATATTAAAGATCACTATCATCTCTCTCTACATTGGGACGCGGGCCACTGCCGTCCTTCTCGAAAACACGATCAGCAAAAGAGCCAAGAACCTCCTTGCTGGAACCCACGAGGAACTTGCAAGCGGCTATCCTCATGGCTTCTTCTTCTTCAGTCCTTCCTGGTTCGAGCAGGAAGTCCAAAATGTCTCGTGGCGGCTGGGGTACAGATGAACCTTCACCTGCTTCTGCTGCCTTCGGTTGAACTGGATCAGCAGGGCGTTCTTCAGTGCCCTTCTGAGCCTTCGGGACGATCTCAGCCTTCTTGGATGCTTCTCCAGACGATATTTTTATGTTGAAGAGTAGAAGTGTTCGTTCCAGTCAGATTTCTGCTATATTTATAGGCAGAAGTTCCTCAAATAACGAAGCGATACATTCATCCGACGGTTTGCCCGTTCATTAATGCCTGACGGTTTGTCCGTTCATTTATTACATTCATCCGACGGTTCATCCGTTCATTTATTTTTACCTGACGGTTCATCCGTTCATTAAATTCATTCATTTATTATCACCTGACGGTTCATCCGTTCATTAAATTCATTCACCACCTGACGGTTCATCAGTTCATTAAATTCATTCACCACCTTACGGTTCATCCGTTCATTAATTCATTCATCACCACTTGACGGTTCATCCCGTTCATTATCATCCATCATTTGACGGTCTTCCCGTTCATTTATCTCACATACATTGACGATTCATCATCGTTCATTATCCACATCAGCAACTTGTCGTTTTCGATTAAGTTGTCAAATTAAAATAATAGTATTCAATATATTCTGCCACGTCCATATTACCTCTGAGCAGATATAATGAATATAATTATTTTCTACAAGAAATATATCATGTCTTGCACCTCTGAATATATTTTCTATCTCTATTATTTATATCTAAATAAGATATGTAATAAATAATAGAGCCACAACAAAATGTCTTTTATTTTTCAAAATATGAGGCATTACAGAAATGCATCTACGACAATAAACACAAAAATACAAAAAGTTCTATTAAGAAGGAGGAATGATCAAATTGTCGATCTGCTGCTTCAGAGTCTGCAGCTCTTCTTCATGAGTAGATGTTACCTTTCTTCTAGCCTCTTCCATTCCTGTTTCTTCATTAAAAACTGGCATGTCTATTGTCCGGCGGGTAATTTCTGCACTATGGGTTGCCTCATACTCTTCCCTTTCCTGAATTAAGGCATTGAATTGTTCAATATAAGTTGGTGATTAGCAGTTTCCTCTTCAAATTCTTGCTGGAGGCGAGTAATCTCTGCTTTCAGTTCAGCAAGTCTCTGTCCTTTGCTTTCAGCCATCAAAGTAACTGATTCTATCTTGGAGTTGTATTCAGCTGATTTTGCGGAATGAGCCTCCAAAAGATTTTGAAGGTTCACCCTTTCTATATCAGCTGCTTGACCCATTCGCTCAAACTCAGCCTGCACTAGGGACTCTATTTCCTTCTTCTTGAGCTCCTTATAGTTCTTTACGGAGACTTCTAATTCATTCAATATGTGTTCAAGGAGAGTGGCCTGAGCTTCGTCTCCTTGCTCCCTTATGGCTCTTATTAAGAGAGAAGTTGGTTTCCTAACCATAAAGAAATCAGCTCCTTCTTTCTCTATCATCTTATGAACAAGAGGTCCCAGCGATTCGAAGAAGCATCTGGTAAAAGACCGGACAACTTGTTGATTAATGGCCAGAGTTCCAGGAGTCGCAGCTACTCCTGTTGAAGATGAGACAGCAGGTTGCTCGATCCTTTGTGGCTGGATAGCAGGTTCTTTAAACAAAGGAGCTAGAGTGGAGCTGGTCGCCCCTCTTGTTTGTTCTTCTACAAAAGTAAAATTGTTATTTTACCAGTTGTCTGCCAATGACCAAGAGGATCAAATAAAAGCGGTCTTACCTTGGTTCGATTCAGCAATAGGCTTATTTCCTGCAGGAATGGATTCCTGTTGAACAGAAGTAACTTCAACTGCAACAGCCTGGCTGCTGCCCGCCTCAGAACCACCGGATAGATGATGACTACTACTAATAACCACCGTGGTTATGGGTATTATAGCCAAGTCCGTCGGAGGTGTTGGCAGAGTTTCAAGATCTGCAAGAATTACAAATGAAGATATTAACTATCAATCTAATTTAAAAGAGAAGATTACTAAATCTCGTTTTATACCTTGAGGGCCGGTGGCGGGAGTTTCCTTCAGAACATCTTCATCGGCTGCTTCTTCAGGAGATATTTCAACATCCTCTTCAGGGTTTAAAGTATCAGCAACTTTTTCTGCAGACGCCTCCACTTCAATATCCTTTTTAGGATTTGAAGTATCATCGGCATCATCAGGAGATATATGTTCTTCATTATCCCTTTCGGGATCTTGTATATATTCATCAACATTTCCAGACGAAGAGCTTTCCTCATCTTCTTCTTCTTCTTCTGCTGTATTCCCACTGTTAGTTGCAGTCTGATCCTCCTGCAGGCTATAACTGCAATCTTCTAAAGCTGCTATCATTTCACGATATTCTTCCTCACGAAGAGTTCTAGGAGTAGGAGGAGGTTGAGTTGCCTCCGCAACAGGTAAAAGAGGTCGTACAACATTTTGTTCTTCCTCTGTGATGTTTTCTCTGGGCTTTTCAGCCTCAGTTCTTGGGTCAAGATTTCCCCTCTGTTCAGTCTCTTCAAGAGTTTTGCTCCCAGATTCAGAAACAGGTGTGGGAGATGACATTATAATTCCTGCTGTAGCATCTACTGAAGTCAGGATTTGCCTGGAAGAAGAGTCTGCTAAATTCCTTCTGGTGACCACCCTCTTCTTTCTGTGTAGAGGTCTGTCAGGACTCTCTACATTTATTGGTTCTGCTTGTTTCTGCACGGAAGTTGGTGTAGTGGCAGCTTCTTGATTTGTCTCGGCCAATTGCCGAGATTGAGATCTCGTGGTGATCTTCTCCGAAGAATGATCTAGTATCAATTTCTTCTTGGATGCCGGAGCAGGAGGCTCCTCTCTTCTCCTTTTCTTTGCGGAAGATCTACCCACTTTCAGAGAGATACGCATCGCTGCATTTACTTCTTGAGGGAACATAATCTCCCTCGAAGTTTCTAAAGGTGCATCCGCCGGCTCGTGCACCTCATCATTTGCAGGGAGTGACAAAGCGACTCTTCCTTTTCTCAATCTGTTTGAAGATGCAAAACTATCTGCGAGACTAAAATTCTCGGCAAAAGTGTTCGCGGATGTATAGAACACTGAATATGTGAATAGCATCCGAGGACCCTGGGGAGTGATCTTTGCTAGCATTGAGAATATGGCCTTTGTATCACGGGCATTGTAATAAGCCCAAGCTCGGGCCCCGTCGATCAAGAAACCCTTACCTTGGAGGCAGGTAATTGCATTCCCCACGTGGAATTGATCATATCCAAATTGCCGAGCAAACCGGCTGGGGAGATATGGTTCTAAGTAGTATTCCTCTTCGAACCGGTATACCAGATGAGACGGTCGAATTGTCTTCAACCATTCAAAGGCTGCACGGGTTAGAGGCTATATCTTTGAGTCCACCATGTTTGTTGGCATCTGATCATGTCCGGCAGGGAGAGGAGCACAGCAGAAGTTCCATCCTCTGTTCAGATTTAAAACATATCTGCACTCGCTCAAAGAAGTGAACTTCTATTTGCCCTGAGAGTACCTTCGCAGGAAGCTGCCATCAACCGGTCCCATGCCGGGATCCATTAAAGTGGGATAGTGAAGAAGCAACCATCCAAAGAGATATGTGTATGGCAGTTCTAGACGAGGGAATTCTTTCTCTCCTTTTGCTTTCAACATCGAGTCAGCATACAGACGAAGACTCGCATTCAACTTGCAAGTCATCGCTGATAGCAGATCCACCTTGTAGCCAAAGACTAACTTGACAGCGGCAAAAAGAACGCCGCGATGAAAGCGGTCCACGGCACTGGATCCTGGGACCACAAACCGTCGGAGCCAGTATGTCAGAAACCCTGCCAAGTGGGCTTCTTTTGACATGGGTCTATAACCCATTCTTAAATAACTCTCCAGAGTGTCCCCTTTCTTTAAAGGTGGATATTGGTAATCATCTTTCATCTGTTTATCATAATTACCACTCTCCTCCATCAGCTTCATGACTTCGATATTTCTCAAAGGTTTGAAGAAATCAGGATAACATTTGTCGTTTTCCTTGGTCTTCTTCTCCTCTAAATGGTTAAGGAACAGATACGGCAGCCACTTTAAGGAATAGCAGGTGTTGGCTGTAGCACTCTTGTAGAACAAAGAGCAGATCTTATAATGGCATAGCAGTTCCTCGAATACTGCTACCATTTTTGCATTTTCTCTTCTAAGTTTGTCCAACTCGTCATTGGTTGGAACAAACTCCTCATACGGAGCATCTGCCATGGGCAGGTACGAGATATACTTCATCTCGTGGAGTGCAAACCCCATCTCTCCACCCGGGGTCATGAAGGTCCTTGTTCTATAATTGTACCTTTCAGACAAGGCTAAGAACATATGTGGATTGGGAGCAAAACCATATACAGTGGCGTGCACTGCTTGATACAGATTGATCTGTTGGAGTCTGTCTTCGAATGTCGTCAGAATCCAATTTGCAATGTAGTTCCATCTCTTGTAATCTGGATTCACCAATCCAGTCAGTCTGATGTCTTGTTCGGGGTATTTCCCTTCAGCCTTTGCAAATTCATTGGCGAATATCGGTGTCCTGACAGGCATCAGCAAAGAGGAGTTCTCTGGCGGAATGCAGCCGGGTCTTAAACCTCTCAACAGGACGCTGTATCTATCCGAGGAGCTGTAAAACATATCTTTCTTGTCTGAACCCTTCTTTACGAAGATTTTTCCTGCACGGGCGTCCTGGAAAAGAGTGATGTTCCACTCCATCTTCCTTGGGTAGCTCGCATGAGCATACCGTGACAAAGGGAGGCAGCGGGCAATGTCTGGTATGAAGAATGATCTATCTTCCTGATGAACTATTCTTTCCTCCATCCTCGGCCTAGGCTGAGAGATTTTCTCAAAGGCGTCACCGAACAAGAATAAGGGTTTCTTATGAATAACAGCATCTGCTGACTCTAGGAGCTGTCCATTCATCAAACACATTAAAGTCTCATTATCCTGGGAGATCAGAATAGCCTGACGGGAGGTAGGCAGGTCATATTGGGGATAATGAACATGAGACAGATCTTCTTTATATTCAGACTCTGAGAGAGTTCCCACAAAAGTTTCATATTCTGGGTCATCTCTCGTATTCACTGTATCAGACAAAAAGAGATAAAAATTCAGTACAAGTCAAAATCAAAAAGTTCTGTCATCAAATTGCGCAACATCAGACTGCACAACATCAGATTGCACAACATCAGTTTGCACAAACATTAGACTGCACGAATAAACAGTCATCAGTTTGCGCTGACAATCTCGCACAAATCAGCAGATTGCGCTGACATCTGCCAGCGCAATTCAACCGATTGTGCAGAAAGTCGTTCTTCATAAAAATAAAAAACTTACTGAGTTGTGCAACCAGAGCCCTAAAGAGGGTGGCGCAGTATGATCACATCTCTAAAAAGAGATGGATTTCGAAAAAACAGTGGGATCAAAATCCTAAAAAGGGTTTGAAATCTTCTACCTAACATCGCAGGATGAGCATCTTCGTGACGAAAGGCTCGTCGCACAGTTCTGGTGGAGGATTCGGCCGGGGCCTTGCCCTTAGCGGCGGCGGTGACGGCGGAGGAACGTCGGGGTGCCATGAAGGTCGTTGGAGAAAGAGGACAGCAAGGGTTCGGGGATTTCTCTCAAAAGCACGAAGGATGCAAAGTAAAGAAATGAAAATGAAGAAGAGGCTATTTATAGCTTTCGAAATATGAAACGGCTGCCTTGGATTGTGCCTAAAAATTGGGGGCTCTTCGATTTGTGCAGACAGCTCATCATCATGCGCAACTTGATTTGAATTTCAAAAATTCAAAGTATTTTGAAACTTTGAATAAAATCAACTTTCGAAAACTTTGAAGGGGGTCTTGTAGGTCCTAAAAAATTAAGTTGCATCAATCAACAAAGTCAAAGAATCAAGATACACATCATTTTGATGAATTGCGCATACAACAGATTGCGCAGTAATCCAATTGCGCATACTGGTTTGCGCTTGTTCCCAACTGCGCAGGCTGACGTGGCTGAAGTCATCATTACCTAAATCAAATCAAATCTTCCTGACAACTGACAGCACGAAGAACGAGGAGACTGCTCGTTTATTGCGCCGCACAGTGCTCGAGGGCGGCTGACAGCTGGCAGCACAATCCATTCCTGCGCGGTCTAATCCTGCGCAAACCAAAGTCTGCGCAGTTCAGATTGCGCATTCTATCAACATAACTGACAAAGTACACGTGGCATTCAGGCCATCAATTGCTCATTACGTGGCAACTGCCTATGCACGATCATGCGCATTTCAATCAAATGATGCCATGTGTCCAAGATAGTTGGCCCACGATCCAGCAACTGCTTGTGCAGTCCATTGCTACGCAGTCCATTGCTGCGCAAACCATCCTGCGCAGTCCAGAATAACTAAAAGTTAGTTATTTCTAGAACTCTATAAATAGAGTTTCAAGTCTTCATTTCAGGGGATCAAGAGATCAGAGATCAGAGATCAGAAATCAGAGAGTTCAGGAGTTCTTGCCCAAGTGCTGCTACATTCTTCCGAGGCTTTTGCCTTCAACTTCCGAGGCTTTTGCCTTCAGTTTCCAGAGTTGTTTTCAACTTCAAAGGCTCCGTTTTCAAAGTTCACATCGTCCAAGGGATAAAGCAATCGTCATCTAGATTGGATTCCTATAGTTGTAATTTTCTCAGAATTCTTGTAATCTTTATTACACAGTTTGTATCAATAAAGTTTTATACTTTTGTTTTTGCAAACACCTCTATTAGCAGTTATTCTAATCGCACGGCTTGTACGTATTGGTGGCCAGCCAATCACGCACGTCCGTGTCCTACATGCGACACACAACTTCGTGGTATGACATGTCAAGGCCAATGAATGCAACACACAAGGTGGTCCCTTAAATCTAGGTTTAATGTGTAAGAAAAATAATACATAGCAGGAAATATAAATGAATAGTAAGTTCTAACATGTTATGCCATGTATCACAGTTTATTTTACATAAAAAAAAATAATAAATAATGCATGAAATATGAGCTAAAATAAATAAACAGCAAATGGCAAGGTGTCTTGCCTGAGGTCCTTGCTGGTGAAACTGACAATCCCGTTGGGTACAGAATAGTCACAGGGCTACACAAGATGAACTCAAACGATTTGACAAACTTCTAAAATAAAAACCAAATATAAAATATTCTGGAAATTTTTTGGGAAAAATATATGATGTGTATTTTTCTGTCAGCATTTCGAAACTTCAAACGGTTCGTGATTCTGATTCCTGGTTCTTCCGGAATCTCAAAAACACTAAAACATGTCAGATTTCGGACAACTGACACTCCACAAATTTTCCAGAAAATTAAGTTCCAAATTTATGAAAATAAAATTTATATTCAGAAAATATACCTCAATACGATTCCAACAAAAAAAAACTGGAGGTCAAACGGAGTCCGGAGTTGGGAGTTATGGTCATTCGAAGTTGCTACAACCTTTGAAAATTGAGGCTGAATTTATGACGAAAAAAAGAGAGAAATTTTGACAAGGATGGTTTGAAAGATGATTTTATTCATAGATTCGATAGATATATATAATAGCTAGCAATTAGCAAATTAGGATTAGAACTAAATCAATAAGGATGATTATGATTATCAACTAATTTGGATAGGAATATGATTGCTTTAAATAAGAAACGATCTAATTAATGCTAGATATGATTCCAATATGATACAAATTTCTAATGGATAAATTTTCCCATAAATTTAAATCAAATAAATTATTTAAAACAAATTAATTTGATTGCAATCCTTTAAATGATCACCATAATAACTTTAAGTATTATTCTATATTATCAAATAATTCAAATCATATGAATCCAAATCCAAATCAAACTCAACATAATAACTTTAAAATAATATCTAATATTTATCAAAATAATTTAAATCAAATAATAAATAAATCATTTAATCAAATAATATTTCAAATCTAGATTAGACAAATCGTAATGCTCCAATTAGTCATCGTAAGTATTTTAAACAATATTTAAATTATCAACATAATTTAAAGTATAGTTGATAACCATCAAGATAATCTAAATAAATTCAAATATAATCAAATAACTGATTAACATATCAAAATAATACTCGATGTCATCAAATATTATAAAACTTACTTTTATAAATCCAAATCTTTATTTGAAAATAAATAGACAAAAAAAACCTTTTATCGCTCAATTTTTTTTAAAACCAATTTTTAGAAGACCAAAAATAATAAAAACATATTTTATATTTCAAAAATTAAAAATTCGAGAACATTTTTTTTAGAAACATTATTTCAAACCATTAATTTAAAACTAGTTTTTGGTAACAAAAGTAATCACAAAATATCTTTTAGAAACTTTCTAGGAAAATTACTTTTAAACACGAAATTAAAATATATAGATATAATTTAAAAAATAATAATTTTGGGAAGATGAGTTACAAATCTACCCACCATTGAAAATTTTCGTACACGAAATTTAAGGACTACTTGTAGAAGCATGGAAAATATCAGAATGATGGGTTATGCGGCTCGGAGCAGGAGAACCCCATACGGCTCATACAGGGGCAGTCCCATGCGGTTCAGAAAGACCCTCAGCCTCATGCGGCTCGGGACAGAAGAATCCATGCAGCTTACATAGGGACAGTCCCATGCGGTTCAAAGAGTCTTCCAGCCTCATGCGGCTCGGAAGTATATGCGGCTCACAAACGACCAACAGAGATATGTGGCTCGATCATCACCACATGTCCCCCTGGGATCCCTCCACACAGCTGGCCATCGAGTAATGGCCCTATTTAATGCTCTGCCATAATTTGACAGCTGACGGCTCTGACATAAAGTGCCATGATGGTCCCGCCATAATGGCAGACTCTTCGGGAATATAAAAAAATCTCTGATACGATCCGAGATTGCCACGTGGCTACTCCCATGCGGCTCAATCGAAGAACAGCTTCATGCGGCTGGCAGAGATCAGCTTCCTGCGGCTCATCAAGAAACCATCCCATGCGGCTCAATCGAAGAACAGCTTCATGCGGCTGGCAGAGATCAGCTTCCTGCGGCTCACCAAGAAACCATCCCATGCGGCTCGCAAGTACTATATCTATGCGGCTCATCGAGACACTGTCTTATGCGGTTCACGGATATCATGCGGCTCTGGCAGGGTCCACCATTAAGACACGTGGCAGAGATTCAATTGCCCCCATGACGTGACAGCTGGTAGCAGGGTGATTATGGAATGCGTGGTATTAAATTAATCAGAGATTTACCAGATCCCAATAACCATATTTAACACTATCCTTATAATTAATGAGATCAGGCCATATCATTCATAATCAAGCCAATGGGACACGTGGTGAGAGATCCAAGCTTGACATAATCAATCATGAAGATTTAAAGCAATCAGCATTAATCATTCACAGGATTCAACACTATCCACATTAATGGCCCAGATCCTTCACATTCAAGACTAATGGTCCAGATTGGCCGCCGCCACTTTAGGAATGGGCAAGTATCCAAACCCTAATGATGCCTCCACTCTTATAAATAGCAAGGTGCCATTCCCTTGCGAAAGAGACATACACAGAGAGCTCCCCCCTAATAATCAGAGAGAAAATACACAGAGAGAGAGAGAAGCCAGAAGAGCAACACGAGGAGAGCCAGAAGAGTGTTTCTTCGTCAACGCCAAGCAGATCTTCTCCGAGCCAAGGCTGCATACCGATCGTCCAAGAAGTAAGGCAGAGCGGCCGTCGCTTTCCCGAGCCTCTATCGTCACCCCCCAGAATCTAAAATAAATAATTGTACTTAGACTGCTGTACCTAGGTTTTCATCCCTAGGCTTTCTTTGTACAAGCGAGTTTGTAACGTGAAGTAAAAGTCCAGTCCTCCGATAATTGTTCTGCTCTTTTATATTTCATGGCAAACACGATGGCGACTCTGTTGGGGACAAACTTCTCCACGGCTGAGGAGTTGGTGACGCAGTCGGATGCAGCCAAACTTGGCTCCACGCAACAAAAGATGGTCGTCCGCTTCGACCAACAGGCGTCTGAAGAGATGCTCTCCGAAGGAAGCGCTGGCCCCGTCCAGAAGCGCACCCGCGGGACGAAGGCTCGCAAACAGTGGAGGCCAAAAACATTTGCTCCTCCCCAAGCCCTCGATGGGATGCCCTCTGTTGCTCAAGACGGCGAGAAAGACTCTCCTGCGGTCCCACTTCAGACCGTAGACAACTCTGCTGTCCCCAAGTCCGGCAGAAGAAAACACTATGATGCTGGACTTGCAGGGGCAAAGAGGAACTCTATGCGATCCGAGTCGCATAAGGGTATTACCCGCAGGGAGAAAGCTCATGCGGCTACATCCGCCAGCCGCATGAAGAAAACTCATGCGGCCACATCTGTCAGCCGCATAGCTTATGCGGCTACAGTTGCCAACCACATGGATGAAACTCATGCGGCTATGGAAGTCAATCGCTTGCAGAAAACCCATGCGGCCACAGTTGCCAACCGCATGCGGCCAGCCTGCACGGTCGTGGCTCCCAGTCGCACAAAAATAACTCATCCAACAGCAGAAGACAACCGCATGCAGACAGCCTGTACGGTACCTAATTCTAGCCGCATAGCGTCCGTTCCACGCTTCTCTCGATCAGTCTTCGACCGTCTCTCATGCGGTCCTGACCCTGATGGTTCTCTGGGTGATAAGCCAGACTCTGTGGTATTCAACTTGGACTCCTCCTATTATGCACCCGTAAGTGCTAAAAGGAGGAAGTCTAGGGCAGTACGGGCTCACCAAGCCCAGTCAGCTGCCCCAACCTCTGACCATCGGGGTGTCCCGCTGATTATCACACGGGCCTCTGATGGAAAGTTGTACAGAACTACTCGAACCCAGCCCCCGACGGCGAACGGACAGAGTGGTTCCTCTGACCTGCGTGAGGCTATCCTCCACAAATGCAAGGAAAGAGAAGGGGCCGTGGTGTACAAAGAGTCCACACGGACGTCACTGCACCCAGATCATCGTCAACTGCTGTTGCAACAACGCGGCAGTGACAGAAGATCGACCTTCCGTCTTCCAAAGACTACAGCATCTGAGCTCGGAGGATGAGGCACCTCCTATTGTCTCCTGCAATTCCACTCAGAAAGTCCCCGCCGAGGGGAGAGGGAAGAAGACAAGCATCTCCAGCCCCAAGATATCAACCACTACAGCTAAGAAACTGTCGTCTAAACGGTTGTCCTCCACCGGAGTATTCCAACACACCCGTTCAAAGACGAAATCTGCTGCAATGGGAGATTCATCGTCCACATCGCTGAGGGTCGTGGGAACTGGGGGTAGCACTCCTCCGAACATCCACAATAATCCGATGTTTCAAGGAGACGAGCCGGGGAAACAACTCTCCCATCAGATACAACAGACGCCGATGTCCCCGAGGACATCCATAACTCTCAAGACGAAGTAAGCTCCGAGGCTGGGGGTACTGTTCCCTCCGAGTTCGAACCCGAAGAGAACATTCCCACCTACCCCGATGACTTCTCGGTGCATGGGTATGACTCGGAGGGCACATCCTCCACCGTTCCTTCCATCACTCCTCATGTAAGGACGGTGTTCATGACGGACAACAACCAAGGTGGCTCCAGTGATCACCAACGCATCGACACTTTGGAGGCCATACTGCACGCCTTGGTCAAGTCTGTGGACAAGATCAAAGCAGCTCTTCTTACTCTGCAGGGAGTGACACCTGGCCAAACAAGTACGGGTCCCGCAATCAATGTAGATTCAAATTCAGCGACACCGAACCCGGGCAATAATCCTCCCAAAATAACGGCCCCTACCGCGACAGATGAGGCCCGAGAAGTAAGAAGAAAGGTTCAGGAGCTCCGAGCCATGTTCCACGCCCGAGAAAACTCTCGAGATCTCAGAATACGGCAACCATATCCTGCTGAATGGAGGGATGTTCCATTTCCACCAAGATATAAGCCGTTCAATATCAATCCATATGTTGGCAATACCTCAGCAAGTCGGTACATCACTTACTTCGAGGTCACCACCGACCATCTGCCCCATGATGATGCTATCCTCATGCGATTATTCATTAGGGCATTGGAAGGAGTCGCCTTCGACTGGTATCGCAATCTGCCGGACAACTGCATCCACTCCTTCGCTGGCTTCAAGCGCCTGTTCTTGGAGAGATTCTACGAAGTAGGGCAGGACGTCACCATGTCCACCCTCATGGACGTCGCCGAAGGGGAGAAGAAGCTGACAAGGAACTACATTGAGTGGTTCTGCCAAATCGCCATGAAGCTGTCCTCCGGAAATCCAGATTCCTCTTTAATTGAAATTTGCCAAAAGAGACTGCTTCCAACAATTAGTCTCTGGATGGGCGAAAGTCAATTCAAGGACTGGAAGGCATTTATCATAAGTGCCACAAGTGCCGAAGAATGGTTGAGAAAGGCTCGCCAACTGGGGTTGCATATTTTGGAGGGAGAGAACAAGGGCAAGCGTTCCAGCCCCAACAACGACAATGGGAGTAGCCCCTCCAACAATCGGGACAAAGAGGCAAGCAAGCCATGGTGGCCGATACAGCCCAGAAGCCTGAGTCACAACCAGCAGACAAACAATGGCCTCAAATCACTTATTCTTTCGAAGATGGCCACGTCAAGCCTATCTTGGACATGCTCATACAAGGAGACAGAATTCAGCTTCCTCTACCGAGACGGGAGCCTCGGCCTGCAGATCTAGAGAATTAAAAGTTCTGCCATTACCACCGCTACGTCCACCATGCTACACACGACTGCTACCAACTGAAACGATATATCCAAAACCTCATCGATTCGAATGCTCTGGCCATCGATTTCGAGGAGGTAACCGTAGCAGCCAATATGGTATCCGTACAATTCGGCAGCTTCCCTCCAACGGAGACTCAAGACGGTATCATACCCATCCCTCTGGCGACGATGAAAATTGCTAATCTTCCGTCTGCTCGTGATCAAGCCGCTGGTCTAGTACCCCTCACCACATCACGAAGAGAAATCATGTAGGTCCATCCGGACCTGGTCCACAAGGTGACTCAGTCCACGCCGCCTCCCATTCATAAGAAAAGAAGTGGAAAAGTCAGATCCTGTCGTACCATCTCGGCAGATGTGGAAGAAGTCACGGCCGTCGTTACTCGATCTAGAGCATAATCCCAACCTGTGGCTGAGAACTCGACTGATGATCATCCTCCAGCAACTACTGACACTCCAAGGCCCCCTCAGCCTCCGACGACCGACAAGCCTAGGCCGAAGGAGACTCGCTTCGACAAATCCCTCCGAAAAGAGACACCTCAGGGGCTGGAGAGGCCCTACAACTTCGATATACTAGCGCAATTGGCCAATACACCGGCCAAATTGTCCTTATATGAACTCCTGAGGCTCTCGAAGGATGTCCGTGCAGCCTTGAGCGATGCACTCCAAAATGCCGACGCATACTTGGCTCAAGTCAACCTCACGGGAGAAAATCAACCTACAGATCTCCAAGACAGTGCGTGTATGGAAGCGATGCCTAATATCGTCTTTTCTCCGCAGGACATGCTCATCAAAACCAACCTGCACGATCGTCCGTTATACTACACCGGATACATCGGCGACGTGAAAGTGGACCGGATGCACATTGATCCTGGGTCGTCCATAAGCATTATTCTGAAGGGTCTGCTACATCATCTTCGCATTCTGATGCATCGCCTGACGCCTACAAGCACCGCCATTAGCGGTTTCAATTCGGGCAGGAGCTACCCAATTGGAAAGATTCGCCTGAAGTGTCAGATTGGCGATCTCCAATCAGAAGTCACCTGCTACGTCATAGATGCTGACACTTCTTACAACATCCTTTTGGGGCGCCCATGGATATACGATTATATGATCGTGCCTTCCACGCTGCACCAGTGCTTCAAGTATGTTAACAAACACGGCTTCGTGAGGACGGAATTTGCTGATATCGATCCCTTCAAAGGAGTCGAATCTTATTACTCAGACTCCTGCCTGTATGAAAAATCAAAGAGACACCTTGGTCAAGAAGATGTACGAGCTCGTACCTAGACAGCCACAGGATCAGAAGAACCGTTGACGATCCACCTCCAGGCTCGCAAGCCAGGCAAGTCCGCACCCCTTACGGCCACTTTGCGTAAGGACGCGATCAGTCTCTCGGCACAAGAAGAACAGATGATAATCCGACTGCCGAGGTTGGGCCAAGTGCTGAGACCTACAACGGGGTCACTAACAATCTGGCTGCCAAAAATCGGTCAGCCGCAAAAGGAGAAGCTCAATCCCTTGGACAAGCCAATGACGATATGTCTTCCCAAGAAGAATTGTCACCCTGATGCAAGGCCTGGGACTTCTAGCGAACCAACCACTTCCCGCCCAGCATCGAGTACCAAGCTGGGGGTTGCTAGTCTGCCGACAACTCCACGTTCTGCTCCACCAGTTGAACCTCTGAAGATCAAGTTGACCAGGTCGTGCTCTCAGTCTTCATTTATACAGGGGGTAGCCGAAGAGGAACCGGAGCTAGCCAAGTATGTGGCTGCCCATACTGATGTTCCTTCCGCAGATGATGTAATCCCCCTAGAAAAGATACCTTATTTCATCAATAAAGGGCTATTTTTGAACTACATCGAGCTTAATAAGCTTTGTACAATGTACGCTATAGAACATGGTATAGGCACCCACCTACACACACAGGTAATAAATGTGCACACTACAATCCAGCTTATTCCAGCAGAAGACGCTTATCGCATAATCGAGGGAGGGGATCACCCAATCATCTTCGGCCGAAAAGATGATCCGCGTCCCTTCACCATAAAAGAAGTCAATCTTGGGTCAGACACCGGAAGACTGCCTCTGTATCTTTATAGTCCCCAGGCCAAATATCTCATGCAAAAATAGGAATATAATCTGGAGACTACACCAGGCTTGAACTACGGCACCGGACGGCGACTACCTTTAAAGCTTCCAGTCCCTGCTGGCAAACCCCGGGACTACTATAGCAAAACTCGATGTGGACTAGGGTATGTAACTCCCACGACGACACCTGAGAGTTCGGACGAAGAGTGTGACTGGCAGTCACATTCAACCGGATCACCAACCTCCGACTCAGACACCAGCATTGGAGACATATTCAGACAGGTCCTGTCAGCCAATATGGCATTCGCTGATGCTTATGAAGAAGACGAAGACATTCCTGAAATCCTCGAACTAGAACCGTGGGCCCAACAGCTGGATGCACAATGGGAAAAACGGTTCGAGCAGAGAGAACCTCCTACCGAAGATGAGGTTATGCAGGTCGACCTCGGCAGCGAATCCTCTCCAAAGCCAATCTTTGTCAGTAAAAGCTTAACAGACGAAGAGCGAGAATCGCTGCTGGAACTTATCAGAGAATATATTAATGTGTTCGCATGGAGTTATGAAGACATGCCAGGGTTAGACCCCGATATTGCTCTTCACAAGCTCAACATACGGCCAGATGTAAAGCCAGTCAAACAGCAACAACGACACTTCCGCCCAGGTGTCATGGATGCGATCGAAGCCGAGGTCAACAAACTAATAGCCAGCGGCTTCATTCGTGAGGAACAACATCCGGATTGGGTCGCCAACATAGTTCCAGTCCTCAAGAAGAATGGAAAGATCCGAATCTGTATCGACTTCCGCAATCTGAATGAGGCATGTCCGAAAGACGAATTCCTCCTCCCTATCACAGACATCATGATTGACAACACATGCGGTTTTGAATGTATGTCATTCATGGATGGATTCTCGGGGTACAACCAAATCAAGATGTCTCCTGACGATGAAAAGCATACATCATTCCAAACGCCGATTGGCACATACTGTTACACAGTCATGCCTTTCGGTTTAAAGAATGCTGGCGCCACGTATCAACGAGCCATGAGCATCATCTTCAGAGAACACTTGTGCAAGACGGTGGAATGCTATGTCGACGACATCGCCGTCAAAAGTCGCTGTAAAGGAGACCATCTGCAGGACCTGAGAACGGTATTCGACCTGATGCGAGCCCACAATTTGAAAATGAACCCTACGAAATCTTTCTTGGGTGTATCCAGCGAAAAGTTCTTGGGTTTCATCATCACCGCCCAGGGTATTCATGTAGACCCTGAGAAGACGAAGGCAATTATGGAGATGGGTCCCCCGAAAAATCTCCGCGAACTCAGAGGCCTTCAAGGGAGGCTAGCTTACATCAGAAGATTTATCTCTAACCTCTCCGGGCGATGCCGACTGTTCACCCACCTTATGAAGAAAGGCATCTCATTCGTATGGGACGAGGAATGTCAGTGCGCCTTCGACAGCATCAAAGAATATTTGTCGAACCCTCCAGTCCTGGTGGCCCCGGTTGCCGAAAAAACCATTCCTGCTATACGTACGAGCAATAGAACACTCTCTTGGTGCTCTGTTGGCACAAAACAACGATGCAGGCCACGAACAAGCCATATACTACCTCAGCCGAATGATGATTGGGCCAGAGCACCGATACACCGTGGTAGAGAAGGAATGCCTCGCTTTGGTGTTCGCCATTCAGAAGACGCAGCACTATGTCACAGGACAAACCATACATGTGATCTCAAAACGAGTCAACTCTCTCAGAGTCCTCATGACTAAGCCAGGGGTACTCAGCTCTCGCCTCGCTACATGGGCAATATTGCTGTCCCCCTATCATATGGTCTTTATCCCGCAGAAGGCTGTCAAAGGTCAAGCCCTGGCAGACTTCTTGGCAGCCCACCCAGGATCGGAGTCATCCAGAATATATGAAGAGATCCCAGATGAGGTCACCGACTCGAATACAACCACTCACGATAACATATGGCGAATGTTCTTTGACGGTGCTTCAAGAACTGGACCCAAGGGAAACATCGTCGTTGGAGTCGGAGTGGTATTGATTTCCCCTACCGGGCTGGTGATCAATCGCGCCTACTCTCTCACAGAACCCTGCTCTAACAATGTGGCCGAGTACAACGCTTTAGTCATCGGTCTCCAACTTGCAAAAGAACTGGGGGTAGAATATCTTGAAGCATATGGTGATTCACAATTGATCGTCAACCAGATTCGGGGGTCATACGAAGTCCGCCATGAAGACATGATCCCCTATCACCAAATAGCGATCAACATCATCTCATCATTCGAGGGATTCTTCATCGAGCACGTTCCCAGACTCCAAAATATCGAAGTCGATGCCCTAGCGGGCCTTGCCGCTTCCTTAGCAGTACCGAACCACGCTCATCATTCGGTTGACGTGATAGGCCACGAACTGGTCTGTCCCAAGAACAATGTTCAATTCATGGCGAGCTATTCCGCCCAGACGGTAGACGAAGCGCCAGACTGGAGACAGCCGTTCATCGACTTCGTCGTCTACGACATCCTTCCAGAGAATCCAAAGGAAGCCACCTCCATCAGACGGCGTTCTCTCAGATTCTTCTACGATATAGAGACGAAAATGCTGTATCGACGATCCTAGGATGGGTTTTTGCTCCGGTGCTTGTCAAACGCAGAAGCCAAAGAAGCCGTACGGGAAGCTCATGATGGTGTCTGTGTGTCACGCCCCAGAACCAGAATACTGGAGAGCGGGGGCAGACATAGCCAGCTACGTATATTGAAATAGATTCCATCTCGCTATACGGTCATGGCTGTCTAGGATACATGAGGGTTTATCTACAAGCCAACAGTCTCTTAAGGTCATGAACAAGCCTAGTGTCTCAATCATAAGCAAGTAAGTAAGAGTCACAAGATGTATGATCATTAAATATACAATAGTAAGGCGTCCCAAATATTACATATTCAGCTGATCATGAAGCTAGTCGTTACAAAATGTTAGGACTAGCAAGAGTTTAGTCATACACGATCAACCCTAGGATTTGTCAATCATGTTACAGCCCGTAGGCAGACAGTAAGTAAAGTGCAATCGAGCTAAACAGGTGCTCGTCGGCTAAACGCCTCAAAAGAATATTTTTACAATAGAGCGGGAGAGCCAAAAATAACCCACTCGTTGCCAGGGTTCCGTCTAGTGGCCACCATCTGGCTGGGAAGTCGGTAGATCCTCTGGAGTTGCTCCGAAATCTGGCCACACAAAACCAGCTGGGTCAGACCCCAGAAAGAGCAAGTGCCACAAAGGAGGCTTCACTTAAGAACTAAAACCAGCAATCAGCACAGGAATATAAATATAAATAAAATAAGGACTGGAATAAAAGGAAACATATCAGGATGATGTACGACGAGATAACCATGGAACTATTCAGATAGCCAGGTTACAACCCGTAAACCAAACAAGGACCGGGGTTGTAACCCTTCGTCTGAACGGAGCTTGGTTTCTCACCATTTATCGGTAAAATAAATACAAGCATTCTGGTCATTCAATAGTCTGGAACAGGGTCAGGGCAAGACTAGACTGGTTAGACTCCATCCAATCACTTCACGGCCAAGCAAGAACTACGGCTTGATACTTTAACTAACTAGGGTTGTCACAAGCCTAATTACTAACAAGATGCAGTGAGATTATTCCACAGCCACAAGCCCTGCAGACCATCCAGGCTACCCAGGTCGAAAGATTAGGGTTGAATTCAGGTGGATACATCGTCCAGGAAACGCATGTACCCTTAAGCAGTTTGAAGGGTGCAACACATGACAGTGTGCTGGAAATGTGCCCTACTCGACGGCAGGCTACAGATCCCAAGCGCGCCCAGGTAATGGGATTGCCTGTAGCTGGAAAATCTTTTCATGACTAATGTATTAATCTAGTTGTTAACCTTAGTTCATTTTAGTATGTACTCCTGACCGTGGTACTCAGGAGTCCCCTCCTAGACATGATGCAAGACAGGACGGGAATATTTGTACAAGCACAATCGCCCACGGTGTCCAGGATTAATTATACAGGTCATGTTATGTCAAGTAGCCGTCGCAACAGCTATTTGAGATAATCATGTCAGGTTATCATGCCAAGTGTACTTGTCAGGAGTGCGTCACGACGGGCCACTAACAGGTCATGTCAGGTCATTATGTCAGGAGTGTACCACTACGAGTCACTATCGTGTCATGCTCAGGTATCATTTCCAAACATATTAAACAAATCCATGATTATCAAGTTCATGACAAAAGGCGTAAGGATATAAAATGGACGTTAAATATCTAATAAAATATCAATATACAGGGTTATAGAAGATCAAGGGTAATCAGGCTATGCTTAAGCCAGGCTACGCTCAGGCTAGCGTACGCTCAGGTCTGCGTACCAAAGGATCCATACACTTCCAATGGGAAGCATATGCAAGGGTCAGCGTACACAAGGGCACGCTCAAGCTACAGGTCAGCGTACGCTCAAGCTAGCGTATGCTCAAGACACGCTGCCAACAGGCAGCGTATCAAGGTGAGCGTACGCTCACTAAAGAGCAGCGTACGAAGGCTAGCGTACGCTCGCTAAAGAGCAGCGTACGAAGGCTAGCGTACGCTCGCTAAAGAGCAGCGTACGAAGGCTAGCGTACGCTCTCTAAAGAACAGCGTACGACTCAGCGGCATAAGCTAAAAAGCTAGCTCACTGTTCACTGTCTTCTCCAAATGGCAAGAATAGCAAGAACTCTAAAGTTGAATCTAAGCTTCAATTGTCCAAATCTTGGTCAAAATAAGTCCGAATCCAACTTTCTAAAGGTCAAAATTGGGTAGAATAAAATTCTCTAAAACATGGAACCATCAAAACTTGAAAACAAGCAAGTTTGATAGATCAAAACACCAAAAATCCAAAAATAGCAAAACTCTAGATCTACAAGAATTAAAGCCTCAAAATGGAAAATGACAAGTTCTAATGTGGTTTAGAATCATGAGGAGAAGCTAATGAAACCATCAAAAGGAGTTCTCTTGTGGAAGCAAGTTGCACTTGCCTATGGTGTTCTTGGTTGGTGGAGAAGAGTAATGGTGGGGGAAGGAGAAGTAAATGAGAATTATGGAGGAGAGAGAAGGTTGGTGGGGATAATAAAGAGGGGGGTTGTGGTAGAAATGAGGGAGAAGCATAGGCTAAGGTGTTCCACCCTTGGCCCATGATGAACCAAGCATTGGGCCGGCCGAACCAAGCCAACCCAAACCGAGAGTAAACAAGCCAAGCCAAACCAAAGAGATATGCAAATACAAGATAAAATACGTATACGTATTCCAAATACGTAATACGAACAACAGGCATTACAACTCTACCCACCTTAAAAGAATTCCGTCCTCGAAATTTAATTAAGAGGCTAGAGGGACAAGAACAAGCTATACTATTCACAGGCAATTATACTAGGCAATCAATCAATCATGCAAGCAAGGAATTGATGGCATGAGGCATAAGAAAGACATTATACCTCACGAGTCAAACAAGTCGGGATATCGTGATCGAATATCATCCTCACGCTCCCACGTTGACTCCCCCAAAGAGTGATGACCCCAAGCAACTCGGACTAACTTGATAGTCTTGTTCTTGAGGATCTTCTCTCTTCGATCCAATATAGACACGGGCCTCTCCTCATACGAAAGGTTGGTACCAACAACCAATTCCAAATGATCCAGGATGTGGCTCGGGTCCGGAATGTACCGTCGTAATTGGGATACATGGAACACGTCATGCACCTCGCTTAGCGACGGTAGAAGAGCGAGACGATAGGATACATCTCCTACTCGCTCCAGAATGTCAAACGGTCCTATATACCTAGGACTAAGCTTGTCCCGTATGCCGAAACGAATGACGCCACGGTTAGGCAAAATCCTCAGGAATACATGATCGTCGACCGAGAACTCGAGAGGGCGCTGATGAGAATCGGCCCAATGGCGCTGGCGATATTGGGCAACTCGAAGATGATCTCTGACTCGCCTGACCACTTCAACTGTCTGGGCAATCATTTCTGGACCAAGCATCTGCCTCTCTCCAACATCATCCCAGGCTAACGGAGATCTGCACTTCCTGCCATACAGTGCCTCGAACGGTGCCATCTGGATACTGGCCTGGAAACTATTATTGTGTGAGAATTCTACCAGGTGCAAGTGATCTTCCCATGAACCACCGAAGTCAAGTGTGCAAGACCGCAACATGTCTTCAAGAGTCTGGATCGTGCGCTCCGACTGGCCATCTGTGCGGGTGATATACTGAACTGAACTGGAGATGAGTCCCCAAACTCTCTTGCAAGCTACGCCAAAAGTGCGACGTAAATCTTGAATCTCGGTCCGAGGTGATACTGACTGGCACTCCGTGTAATCTGACAATCTGTCTGAGGTACATCTCCGCTAGCTGAGCCGTCGACTGACCAACTCTAAACGGGAGAAAGTGCGCTACCTTGGTAAGCCGGTCAACTATAACCCAGATAGCATCTCTACCAGCTGGGGATCTAGGTAATCCGGTCACGAAATCCATGGTCACATGCTCCCACTTCCATTCTGGAATCGGTAAGGGCTGAAGAAGTCCAGCCGGTCTCTGATGTTCGGCCTTAACCTGTTGGCAAACCAAACACCGAAAGACAAACCGAGCTATCTCCCGCTTCATGCCATTCCACCAGAAGTGCTGACGGATATCACGGTACATCTTCGTACTGCCAGGATGGATGGAATACTAAGAACTGTACGCCTCTGACATGATCTCCTGTCTGATATCTCCACTGGGTACACAAAGACGCTTGCCATGCCTAAGTGTACCATCCTCATGAATATATAACTCTGGTCTTCGTCCTGCTTCACACTCTGCTCTGAGTCGCTGAAGCTTGGAATCTGCCGACTGCGCCATCCGGATCCTCTCGACTATAGTGGACTGAACTTGCATGCTGGCCATCAACGCCACACTGGAAGGGAGAACAACTTCAATACCCATCTTCTGAAGATCTGCTAACAGCTCTGGTTGTGTTGTTAGGAAATAAGCTCCGGCTCTCCTGCTCAATGCATCTGCTACGATATTGGCCTTCCCAGGATGATACTGCAAGCTGACATCATAATCCACAAGAAGCTCCAGCCACCTCCTCTGACGCATGTTAAGATCCTTCTGGGTGAAAACATACTTCAGGCTCTTGTGGTCGGTGAAAATCTCCACCCTATCTCCGTACAAGTAGTGCCTCCATAACTTAAGTGCAAACACCACTGCTGTCAGCTCCAAGTCATGGGTTAGGTAATTCCTCTCATGATCACGAAGTTGTCGTGACGTATAAGCTATTACCTTTCCATGCTGCATCAGAACACATCCTAAACCTCTGCCTGAAGCATCACAATACACTGAAAATCCTCCGATCCCATCTGGAAGCGTGAGAATAGGAGCTGTTATCAGGCCTCGCTTCAACTGCTCAAAAGAACTCTGACACTCTGCTGTCCAAGCAAACTGCGCATCCTTGCGGGTCAACTGCGTCAAGGGCGCTGAAATCCGAGCAAAGTCTGAAATAAATCGCCGGTAATAGCCGGCCAATCCAAGAAAACTACGAACCTCTGCAACTGTGCTGGGTACTGGCCATGACTCAATAGCCACAATCTTCTGGGGATCCACTTCTACTCCTCCTCTGGTGATGATATGACCCAAGTACGAAATACGATCGAGCCAGAACTCGCATTTACTAAACTTGGCATATAACTGGTGCTCTCTGAGGATCTGAAGAACTATACGAAGATACTGCTCATGCTCCGCCTCACTCTTGCTGTAGACCAGAATGTCATCCAAGAACACAATCACAAACTGATCCAAGTAGGGCATGAAGATGCGATTCATGAGGTCCATGAATACTGCCGGCACATTGGTTGCTCCAAAAGGCATAACAAGGAACTCCCAATGCCCATATCTCGATCTAAAAGCCGTCTTCGGGATGTCTTGCTCTCTGACTCTGATCTGGTGATATCCTGAGCGCAAATCAATCTTCGAGAATACTGAAGCCCCCTTGAGTTGATCAAACAAGTCATCTATCCTCGGAAGAGGGTATCTGTTCTTGATTGTCACTGAGTTCAAGGTACGATAATCAACACATAACCTGGACGTACCATCCTTCTTTTTTACAAGAAGCATCGGGGCTCCCCAAGGCGATCCACTAGCACGAATGAATCCCTTGGTTCTGAGTTCTTCAATCATCTTGTACAATATCTCAAACTCTGACGGTGCCATCCTGTAGACTCTCTCTGATACTGGGGCTGTCCCGGGAATCAAGTCTATAGTGAACTCGATCTCCTGCTCCAGAGGCATACCTGGAAGTTCTTCTGGGAAAATATCTGGAAACTCATCCACTATCCTGGGCAACTGAACTGCTGCTACTGCCATCCGCAATACTGGAGGAGATGACTCAACCTCACCTCGAGAGAAAGAAAACTCCGGCTCGCCTGGAATGCTAAAAACAACCCTGCCAATATGGCAGTCTATTCTAGCATACTGGTTCCTCAACCAATCCATCCCTAAGACCACATCATAATCGGCCATCGGGAACTCTATCAATCTAGCGGGGAATTCTCTACCGCTAACTACTATCCGACACAAGGAAAACACTCTATCTACTCCCACAAGTCCGTTACCAGTAAGTATATTGAGCCTTACTGATAATGACTCGGGCTCCAATCCTACCCGTGTCGCGAATCGTGCAGACATAAAAGAATACGATGCACCAGAATCAAATAAAGCTGAAGCTGGAAAGGAGTTGACGAGAATAGTACCTGCCACTACCTCACCTGGTGTCAACTCTTCCTCCACGGTCATCACCATCGCCTGACCGTGCCCTCGGGGTGCTGGTCCCATCTGCTGAAACCCTCGCTGCCTACTCTGACTCAAGGCCTGGGCTTGCGCATACTGCTGGGGGCTCTGTTGCTGAAATACATGGGACTGAGGCGGCAAGGGCCTCGGCAATGGATACTGCTGCTGCTGCTGCTGCTGGACCGGTGCGGGTCCTCTCACCGAAGAGCTAGAAAGGTTGGACGATGATGAACCACCCCTATTCGGACATGATCCAACCCTATGGTCTGGTGCTCCACAAGCCAGACACAATCCCTGTGCCCTGTGACATTCTGCCACCACATGGCCTGGCTTTCCACAATGAGAACAACCCACTGCAGAAGATTGCTTCTGCTTCTGCTGCTGAGGGTGCGTCGGAGTGGAATGCTGAACCGACGTTACTGAGGCCGCTCGCCTCGGAGCTCCAATAGTCAAAGCCCTGGCTGCCGGGGCCGGTGCTGAAGACTGATTCATCTGACCGTGAGATCTCTTCCGACCTCCGGTCCTATCCACAATCCTCTGGGAGGTATACTCATGCCTCCGGGCTGCTCTCAAGACTGCATCAAAAGTCTGATGCTCAAACTGCTCGACTGCCAACAAGATCTCCAGGTGAAGTCCCTGCTAGAACCGCTGGGCTCTATCATACTCGGTTGCCACCAAAGTGGGAGCAAATCGACTGAGTCTGGAAAACTCGGCCGCATAGCCGTCGACCGTCCTGCCTCCTTGCTTCAGATTGGTAAACCTCGTCTGCAGATCGTACCGAGCTACAGCATCAAAATACTTGGTCTGGAATCTCTTCCGGAATACTGCCCATGCAATGGGTGCTGCTAATCCAACGGCCTGCACTGCCCACCAGCTGCGGGCAAGATCTAACAACTGCAGGCGCACCACGGCTACCTTCTCATTCTCTGGGGTCCTGGCTGCTTCTAGAATCACCTCTGTGTTCTGAAGCCATGCATCTGCCGCGATAGCATCTTCACTACCGTCGAAGAATGGAGGGTTCAAGCGCTTGAAGCTGTTGGCAGCGCTGTTACCCTGATGTCCACCCCGGGTCAAAGCATCCGTCACTGCCTGGTACAAGGCATCTCTACGCCGGTCTTGGGAAGCTATCAAGGTCCTGACGAGTCCTACCAAAGTGCCATCATCAGGTTCGACAGGTTGAACCGGCTGAACTGGGGGCTCTCCGCCAGAAGGCACGACTCTGGAGGCTACTCCGGAATGCTGGGTTTGATCTCCAGGTTGCTGCTGGTCCGCGGGAGGTGCTCCGCCTTGCTGGTCGGTAGGACCACGAATAATGCCGCTGAAGAAGATGACATAGGGAACAATAAGGAAGGACCAGGACAGATCAACGATACAAGCATATGATCAGGACAAGAATCCAGGGATTCAGAAGATACGAACAGAGATCAAGGACGAATACTGATTGAGACATCTATTCGGTAAACCCTCACATATCTTGATTTACAAGACCTGTATGGGCCACCACTTAAACCATGTCACGCCCCAGAACCAGAATACTGGAGAGCGGGGGCAGACATAGCCAGCTACGTATATTGAAATGGATTCCATCTCGCTATACGGTCACGGCTGTCTAGGATACATGAGGGTTTATCTACAAGCCAACAGTCTCTTAAGGTCATGAACAAGCCTAGTGTCTCAATCATAAGCAAGTAAGTAAGAGTCACAAGATGTATGATCATTAAATATACAATAGTAAGGCGTCCCAAATATTACATATTCAGCTGATCATGAAGCTAGTCGTTACAAAATGTTAGGACTAGCAAGAGTTTAGTCATACACGATCAACCCTAGGATTTGTCAATCATGTTACAGCCCGTAGGCAGACAGTAAGTAAAGTGCAATCGAGCTAAACAGGTGCTCGTCGGCTAAACGCCTCAAAAGAATATTTTTACAATAGAGCAGGAGAGCCAAAAATAACCCACTCGTTGCCAGGGTTCCGTCTAGTGGCCACCATCTGGCTGGGAAGTCGGTAGATCCTCTGGAGTTGCTCCAAAATCTGGCCACACCAAACCAGCTGGGTCAGACCCCAGAAAGAGCAAGTGCCACAAAGGAGGCTTCACTTAAGAACTAAAACCAGCAATCAGCACAGGAATATAAATATAAATAAAATAAGGACTGGAATAAAAGGAAACATATCAGGATGATGTACGACGAGATAACCATGGAACTATTCAGATAGCCAGGTTACAACCCGTAAACCAAACAAGGACCGGGGTTGTAACCCTTCGTCTGAACGGAGCTTGGTTTCTCACCATTTATCGGTAAAATAAATACAAGCATTCTGGTCATTCAATAGTCTGGAACAGGGTCAGGGCAAGACTAGACTGGTTAGACTCTATCCAATCACTTCACGGCCAAGCAAGAACTACGGCTTGATACTTTAACTAACTAGGGTTGTCACAAGCCTAATTACTAACAAGATGCAGTGAGATTATTCCACAGCCACAAGCCCTGCAGACCATCCAGGCTACCCAGGTCGAAAGATTAGGGTTGAATTCAGGTGGATACATCGTCCAGGAAACGCATGTACCCTTAAGCAGTTTGAAGGGTGCAACATATGACAGTGTGCTGGAAATGTGCCCTACTCGACGGCAGGCTAAAGATCCCAAGCGCGCCCAGGTAACGGGATTGCCTGTAGCTGGAAAATCTCTTCATGACTAATGTATTAATCTAGTTGTTAACCTTAGTTCATTTTAGTAGGTACTCCTAACCGTGGTACTCAGGAGTTCCCTCCTAGACATGATGCAAGACAGGACGGGAATATTTATACAAGCACAATCGCCCACGGTGTCCAGGATTAATTATACAGGTCATGTTATGTCAAGTAGCCGTCGCAACAGCTATTTGAGATAATCATGTCAGGTTATCATGCCAAGTGTACTTGTCAGGAGTGCGCCACGACGGGCCACTATCAGGTCATGTCAGGTCATTATGTCAGGAGTGCACCACTACGGGTCACTATCGTGTCATGCTCAGGTATCATTTCCAAACATATTAAACAAATCCATGATTATCAAGTTCATGACAAAAGGCGTAAGGATATAAAATGGACGTTAAATATCTAATAAAATATCAATATACAGGGCTATAGAAGATCAAGGGTAATCAGGCTACGCTTAAGCCAGGCTATGCTCAGGCTAGCGTACGCTCAGGTCTGCGTACCAAAGGATCCATACACTTCCAATAGGAAGCGTATGCAAGGGTCAGCGTACACAAGGGCACGCTCAAGCTACAGGTCAGCGTACGCTCAAGCTAGCGTATGCTCAAGACACGCTGCCAACAGGCAGCGTATCAAGGTGAGCGTACGCTCACTAAAGAGCAGCGTACGAAGGCTAGCGTACGCTCGCTAAAGAGCAGCGTACGAAGGCTAGCATACGCTCGCTAAAGAGCAGCGTACGAAGGCTAGCGTACGCTCGCTAAAGAGCAGCGTACGAAGGCAAGCGTACGCTCGCTAAAGAGCAGCGTACGACTCAGCGGCATAAGCTAAAAAGCTAGCTCACTGTTCACTGTCTTCTCCAAATGGCAAGAACAGCAAGAACTCTAAAGTTGAATCTAAGCTTCAATTGTCCAAATCTTGGTCAAAACAAGTCCGAATCCAACTTTCCAAAGGTCAAAATTGGGTAGAATAAAATTCTCTAAAACATGGAACCATCAAAACTTGAAAACAAGCAAGTTTGATAGATCAAAACACCAAAAATCCAAAAATAGCAAAACTCTAGATCTACAAGAATTAAAGCCTCAAAATGAAAAATGACAAGTTCTAATGTGGTTTAGAATCATGAGGAGAAGCTAATGAAACCATCAAAAGGAGTTCTCTTGTGGAAGCAAGTTGCACTTGCCTATGGTGTTCTTGGTTGGTGGAGAAGAGTAATGGTGGGGGAAGGAGAAGTAAATGAGAATTATGGAGGAGAGAGAAGGTTGGTGGGGATAATAAAGAGGGGGGTTGTGGTGGAAATGAGGGAGAAGCATAGGCTAAGGTGTTCCACCCTTGGCCCATGATGAACCAAGCATTGGGCCGGCCGAACCAAGCCAACCCAAACCGAGAGTAAACAAGTCAAGCCAAACCAAAGAGATATGCAAATACAAGATAAAATACATATACGTATTCGAAATACGTAATACGAACAACAGGCATTACACTGTGGGGCCCATCAGCCTGGCCCAAAATTGCAAGATTGCCTTCGTCGAATGGGCTATTACTGGCCCACGATGTTGGCCGATGCGATAGACTATGCCAAGAAATGCAAAGCTTGCCAAGTCCACGCAGACTTCATTCACCAACCATCAGAATTTCTACATCCGACAGTGGCGTCCTGGCCATTTGAAGCATGTGGAATGGATATCATCGGTCCAATTGCTCTGCCTTCCTCCCGAGGACACCAGTTCATATTAGCCATTACAGATTATTTCTCCAAATGGGCGGAAGCTGTCCCGCTTGCAGAAGTAAAGACGTCAAACGTGATCAGCTTCCTAAAGCATCACGTCATATATCGCTTTGGACCGCCACGAAGGATCATACATGACAATGGTCCGCAGTTTGCAAGCCACGCCTTCTACCGGTTCTGTGATAAGCACCGCATTCAGAACATTGCTTCAACGCCATACAATCCGGCAGCAAACGGGTTGGCCGAAGCATTCAACAAAACAATCATCAAGCTGCTCAAGAAGTTCGTATCATCCAACAACGCGACTGGAACGAGAAGCTTGGCGAATGCTTATGGGCGTATCGCACCACAGTCCGAACAGCCACCGGAAATACACCATTTTCCTTGGTGTATGGGAGTGAGGCAGTCCTCCCATTAGAGACTCAGATTCCCTCACTCTGCGTCGCCCTCACGCATCAGTTAACAACGGACGAAAACCACCGTCGTCGGCTACAGGAGTTGGAGGCCTTGGATGAAAAGCGCCTCTTGGCTCAGCAACGAATCGAGCTATACCAAGCGCACATCTCTGGAGCCTTCAACAAGAAGGTCAAAGTCAGAACATTCCAAGTGGGCGAGCTATACCAAATCGAGCTATACCAAGCGCACATTTTATGACGCATAAAACCGTCGGTAAATTCCAACCAAAATGGGAAGGTCCGTTCATCATCGAGGCTGTATTCTCCAACGGTGCATACCGCCTCGCAAAGCAAAACGAAGACTTGCTCATGTTGCCCGTCAACGGCAAGTTCCTGAAGAAATATTATGTCTAAGCGATATTCTCTCCAGATCATCGAGTCATGTACCCGTTGGTACCGCTGAACTCACAATCCATAACATTTCAGATTATCGAGTCATGTACCTGCTGGTGCCGCTGAACTCACATCCATTTTCCCTTTCAGATTATCGAGTCATGTACCTGCTGGTGCCGCTGAACTTACATCCATTTTCCCTTCAAATTATCGAGTTATGTACCCGCTGGTACCTCTGAACTCACATTCTGGTCACTCTTTCAGATAGCAAGTCATGATCATACCTCTGAACTTTCTTTTTGGAAGAGATCCTCCCTCATGATCCACTACCCGCACTCCCAGTGCACAAAAAGGGTAATCGATCCACAAATTTCCGAAACGGCCATGTCCTTACTACCTCTGAGTCGTTTTTACTTCCACCAAAAACAAACCGCCCCCTCGCATAGAACTTCTACGTCCTCCTACCTCTGAGTCGTTCTATGTACCCCCTCTTCATTGAGCCCACTCCTGCCATGTCCTCATTACCTCTGAGTAGGAAGGCTCCATCGAAGAAACCGTCATGCTTGCCATGTCCCCATTACCTCTGAGTAAGTATGTCGGTTTCCTTTCAACCTATTATCTGTACCCACAACCGGAGTACGACAAGGATAATAGGTCCACAAATGTCCTCTGTTAACCACAAATATCCTCTGTTGACCACAAATGTCCTCTGTTGACAACAAATGTTCTCTGTTGACCACAAATGTCCTCTGTTGACCATCAATGTCCTCTGTTGACCATCAATGTCCCCTGTTGACCATCAATGTCCTCTGTTGACCATAAATGTCCTCTGTTGACCACAAATGTCCTCTGTTGACCACAAATGTCCTCTGTTGACCACAAATGTCTTCAGTCGACCACAGATGCTGTACTAGGATCTCCAGTACACGCCCATCCCTTCTCTATCATGCCTGAGAGCCCAGTTGCTTCCTGGCATTCTCCTAAATACCAAAAACTTCTATAGCTATCTTATCGCGAAGTTGTTCTAGGTATTTCTCTCCAAAACTTGTTACTCGTACCTAAAACCAAGGTACGCTTAGGGTGACAGGTCCACAAATAATCCCCCAGCGGGTCCAAATCCATGAACACCACAAGTACAAGAAAGAGAAGATGAGTTGAAACATGCTCATTTATTCAAAAAATTCAAAGTGCTACATCATTTGGGATCTCCTTCCTTACAAAATAAAGACAAAAACAAAAACAAAAAGGAAGACAGCAAAAGAAGACAGAAGGCGAATCACTGCTCCGGGGCACATAACGCCATGAGATGGTCCGTTAGCAAGGCAATCGACCGTTCAAGCCTCTGTTTGGCTCGACGCTCCGCCTCCTGGCTCAACACCGCCGCGTCCTCCAGATGAGCATGAGCTTGCCAGTTGTCCTCGAACTTCTTGAAAGCCCGCTCCAGGTTGACGGAAGATCGGGAAACCTTCTCGGCCTCCCGAGCGATCGACTCCTGTTCCGCACGAGCAGCCTCCTGCTCTGACTCTAAGAAGGCCAACTCCTTCTGGAGTGCGAGAATCCGCTCCTTCGTGTCAGTTATTCCACGAGAAGCAGATTCTTCCCGGGCCCTACAAGCCTGACTTCGACGACCCAGTCTGTTATACGAAACGGAAAACTTGTCAAGGTCCCCCTGCACAACCGGCCCGGCAGTATCTCGAGCGAGCTTGATCCTATCCCGAGCAGCAATGAGGAAGTCCTGCTTTCGTTCAATCGCAGCAGGCAAGCCAGCCTGCCGTATCGCCAGCAGTTGGGTCACAAGCTGATCAGCCTCTGCCAACTTAGGCTCCAGGAGTGCAGCCAACCCCACCCCGCCAGGAAGAGCCTTCAAAGTGTTAATCTGACCTCGAGCGCCCCGCAGGGACAGGGAAAAAGGGATCCCCCATTCTACGGCAGCATCTACGCCCCTCTTTAAATGACGATAGAAGCTGTCGACCACATCCTGCGTCACCTCGTCCAGAGCCTCCGAAGAAGCCGGTGTCAACGGGAGCGTAGCCGACAACGCTGAAGAAGACGCAACAGAATATGCCGCTCCTGCCACAAGAGAAACAAACTCCGCATGGAAGGACGCATGAACAGCGGCCAACTCCTCTTCAGCGGCCCGCAGAACTTGAATGCTCGGCAGGGCCGAGAGGTCAATCTCCGGAGTCGTATAAGCAGCAGAAGACGAGGCGGAGACCATCGCCAACTCCATCCCCATCTGCCCGGAGATGGCGGAAGGCCCCTCGACATAAGATGGCGAAGGAGAGGAAACGCTCCTTTCACCCAGATCACGGCAGGCCGAGCCTTCCCCAAGAACATCCGCGGTGGGAAGTAAAGGGTCAGGACCTGTAAGGCCAAGACAACCATGAATCGATTTGACCCGGAGGATATGTTGATAGAGCAAATAAGCCCCCTCGCTAGTCAAAATTTGGCTTATCTTACCAGCCGAAGAGTGTGGAGGCTGAGGTTCGCCTGCAGTCACCGCAACATCCTCACCAGCAACCTCCGAGTCAAATGTGATGGGCTCCTCCGCCCCAACACCTTCGGAAGAAGATGCGTCGAGATCGGCATCGCCTTCCGGAAATTCAACAGCCTCAAAGACAGTCCCGAGGGAACCTTCGTCATCCCGGACTGGGGCCTCAGCAGCTTGGGAGTCCTCAGCCGCCGCTGAGAGAGCCCCCGCTGAAAGGATCGTGGTACACATGCCACTAATCAAAGCAGCAAGGGCCGGATCAACCTCAGGGGCGGCAGACGGTTCGTGAGAGGCCGGTTCATCAGACACCTACAAAGAAAAATAATTAAGTCGTATCCTAAGAGAAAGAAAACCACAACAAGGAGATAGCTCCGACTTGGTCTTACCTTCGGAACATCGTCTGTATATTCATTCCCCTCGGTAATAAGTAACCTACGAGATCTAACGGCAGCCCTTTTTACAGAAAAGGTCGCCCTGCCGTCAGAAGACTCACGTCTGGCTCGTTTACGTGAGGGACCAGGTACAGCAGGCGGCTGTCCTTCCCTCATTACTTCCTCTTGTGTAGCAAGGAACGGATCCTCCGTCAATTCATCTGGTGTGGCAAGCGGTTGATCCGCTACTCCTTCACCCCCAGAAGAAAGGGAGTTTTCGCTATCATGGCCGTCATCCTCCTCGGCCGCCTCGGAAGATTCTGATTCAGGGAGGGGAATCTGGAGTGCTAGCTTCTTTCTAGCCTTGGCACCCTTGGGCTTTTCTTGTAAACCGGTACCTACGATGAAACTGGTGCTCGGATCGAAATTGACGGGAGGCTTGTTTGCCATAACATGATACAAGGCGGCCACATACAAGATTTCCCTCGACGCCTTAGTATCAGGGACTGAGAAGCTGGCTCGAGTATGATAGGCGTCATAGTAATTCCATGCCCTGGCACCATCAAGAACGCTACCTTCGAAGCCCAAGCAAGGGCTGGGACAGTCGAGGAATAACTGACTATAGCCAAATTGGCGAGAAAACCTACTGGGCAGGTAGGGCTCCAAGTACCCGTTATTGCGGTAATGATAAACCAGATGCACGGGGCGAATGTTGCACAACCAGGTGAGCATCTTCGGAGACAGAAAATGAGGAGGTCAGGTACCATCAAGGTGCACATCCCTCACTTCCTCATCAGAAAAATAAGGGATAGATACAAAAAAGCTACACCCATCCACTCTCGCCAGCGCCCTCCGACAAGCTGGCATAGTACTGTGTTCCCAAGGTTGGTGACGGCATTTGAAAAGGAAGGCGTCTTCGTCTGTAACATCTTCCGCTGTTCCAGATCCCATCAAGGATTTGTAGTGCATCAACAACCACCCCATCAAATAGTGGTAAGGTAGCTCAATACGTTCAAAGTCCAGCGTCTTCTTGCGGGCAATGACCTTGGACGAGAATGCTCGAAGACCATGATGTATGCTACATACCATGACCGGGAGAAGAGCCAGTCTAACTCCAAATACCAGTTTAACGGCAGGAAGAATGAAGTGGCGGCTGATCCTCTCAATAGAACCTGCCCCCCCGAGACTACGCAGTTCCGTAGCCATATCATCAGAAATCCAGCCAGGAGCGCTTTCTCAGACATCTGCCTGGTACCGTAGTAAAAATAGCTAAGAGAGTCAGTCTGACTCCCGAATATGTCGCTACTAGACCGCGACTTCTTGACGCCCAACATCAGGTCCTTTATCTCCCCCTGGGTTTGAGGGGTTCGAGTAATAACCTCGTCAGAAGGGCCAACTTTGAAAAGATAATTGACCCAGGATGTGGTGTGGGGGGCGTTCCCTTCTGAGCTATCCTCCTTTTTTATAGCCATCTGGTGGCAAGTACTATGATGGCACAGCAACTCCTGGTACACTGCGACAAAACCTGGTAGTCGTCGGTCCAGGTCCTTGAGCACCTCGTTCGACGGGGTGTACACCTCGAAAGGCTCGTCTCCCCACGGAAGCTTGGAGACAGTATGCATCTCATGGAGAGCGAGCCCCAACTCCCCTCCGGGTGCGAAGAACATCCCTGTTCGCCGGTTATACATCTCCAGAAGCGCCATGAACAATGGCTTATTGATAGGAAGCCCGTAACAGGTGCCTCGGATGGCATGATAGAGGCCTACCTCCCGCAGGAACGTCCCATAAGTCTGCAGAACCCAAGTGGTCAAGCGGGCCCACGAAGGGGTGGGATTTATCCAGTTCAGCAATGCCAATCTACCAACAGGATAAGATTTTTTACGAACAAGCCGATTCAGGAAAGTATCGGCTTGAGTGAATGTGAAGTTGGGACCATAGATGTTCATGAAAGTGCCTGGGGCCAGTCCCATCATGTACCGGCTGACGGAATCCTTACCCGCGTGTGCTGACCCAATGTTCGGGTTATAATGGATGTTGCCCATCAACATCCCCGATTGGGTAGGAGTTAAGGTCTCCACCATCGTCCTGGACAACAACACCATATTGAACCACGACAGAGGATAATGACGCTCCATTAGAGGAATGTGGATCGCCATCCCATCCAAGGTAAAATCCCAGTTCTCGGAGATCTCTAATACTCGGGAATTCTTTATGGTTAAGGCGTCCCCGAAGAGGAATGAGGGCTTCAGGTATAACCCATCCAACTTCCCAGAATTCATCATAGAACGGAGGTAATGGAGGGTCTGATTCTCGATGGCGTTCAACCTCCCCGAAGGCTCATTAGCCGGAAATTGATTCAGCACGGACCTAACTAAGTCATCAAGACGCACGCCCAAGGCAAATTGATTCGAGCCGACCAGAAGTTCCCCCGCAGGATTTACTGGCAGATTCACTGAGGAAAGACAAAAGATTAGAAGATAGTCAAAACAAGAAGCATTGGAAAGATCACTTGAGTCTATGCGGCCCGGACCGACACAGCCTCATGCGGCTCAGAAAAAGATAAGTCTATGCGGCTCTGTTTAATCATAGCCTCATGTGGCTCAGATTCAGGTGAGACCATGCGGCTCAAAGACCACACAGACCCATGCGGCCCTGAACTGATAGACTCATGCGGTTCAGGTTAAGCACGCCTATGAGCCAGACTCATATGAGCTGATGCGACTACGAACAAACGGCTTATGCGGTTCAAAAGTGAGCGACGCTTATGCGGCCCAAATCGAAAACATACATACGGCTCAGATCGAGTATGACAAGCCCATGCGGCCCCATGGGGCGAAGTGCTTATGCGGTCACATCGACGAGTCTCGTACATGCGGCTTGTGCATAAAATATGCAACAGAGCCATGGTAGCAGTTAGGGTTTTCAGGCGACCCCCTTACCAGCAATAGGCGGGTGAACGTCGGGATGGACAGAGGGAACAACGACCGGTGGAGGAGTAACCACGTTCGTCGTCGCAGTCGCCGCAGAAGCGACCGCCTTGCCCTTTGCAGCCTTTGACGCAGCAGCCTTCTTGGGAGCCATTGTCGATCGTTGAGAGAAGACGAAGAGGAAGTCAGCAACAAGGAGTTTCGAGCAAAAAGAGAAGGTAAAGAAACCCTCAAAGAATAAATTACTCCTATTTATAGGCGAAAGAAGCTCGTAAATCAACAAACGCCTCGATCCATATGCCACCCAAAAAAATAAAGGCAAAACACTTCGGTCAAAGCAAAACTGACCCTTGTGATCCTCCCCCAAAAGGCGGCGAATCAAGGGCATTTAAATACAGAAGATTTGCAAACGTGGTTGGGATACGTGGCAACAAGTCTGTGCGGCCTAACAGTTCATGCGGCTAAATAAATCCATACGGCTGAACCATCTATGCGGTTGGCAAAGGCCATGCTTCTTATTCAAAGTAATTCAATTTTGCAAATTGAAAACTTTGAAGGGGGTCTTGTAGAAGCATGGAAAATATCAGAATGATGGGTTATACGGCTCGGAGCAGGAGAACCCCATGCGGCTCATACAGGGGATGTCCCATGCGGTTCAGAAAGACCCTCAGCCTCATGCGGCTCGGGACAGGAGAATCCATGCGGCTTACATAGGGACAGTCCCATGCGGTTCAAAGAGTCTTCCAGTCTCATGCGGCTCGGAAGTATATGCGGCTCACAAACGACCAACAGAGATATGTGGCTCGATCATCACCACGTGTCCCCCTGGGATCCCTCCACACAATTGGCCATCGAGTAATGGCCCTATTTAATGCTCTGCCATAATTTGACAGCTGACGGCTCTGACATAAAGTGCCATGATGGTCCCGCCATAATGGCAGACTCTTCGGGAATATAAGAAAAATCTCTGATATGATCCGAGATTGCCACGTGGCTACTCCCATACGGCTCAATCGAAGAACAGCTTCATGCGGCTGGCATAGATCAGCTTCCCGCGGCTCATCAAGAAACTATCCCATGCGGCTTAATCGAAGAACAGCTTCATGCGACTGGCAGAGATCAGCTTCCTGCGGCTCACCAAGAAACCATCCCATGCGGCTCGCAAGTACTATATCTATGCGGCTCATCGAGACACTGTCTTATGCGGTTCATGGATATCATGCGGCTCTAGCAGGGTCCACCATTAAGACATGTGGCAGAGATTCAATTGCCCCCATGACGTGACAGCTGGTAGCAGGGTGATTATGGGATGCGTGGTATTAAATTAATCAGAGATTTACCAGATCCCAATAACCATATTTAACGCTATCCTCATAATTAATGAGATCAGGCCATATCATTCATAATCAAGCCAATGGGACACGTGGTGAGAGATCCAAGCTTGACATAATCAATCATGAAGATTTAAAGCAATCAGCATTAATCATTCACAGGATTCAACACTATCCACATTAATGGCCCAGATCCTTCACATTCAAGACTAATGGTCCAGATTGGCCGCCGCCACTTTGGGAATGGGCAAGTATCCAAACCCTAATGATGCCTCCACTCTTATAAATAGCAAGGTGCCATTCCCTTGCAAAAGAGACATACACAGAGAGCTCCCTCCTAATAATCAGAGAGAAAATACACAGAGAGAGAGAGAAGCCAGAAGAGCAATACGAGGAGAGCCAGAAGAGTGTTTCTTCGTCAACGCCAAGCAGATCTTCTCCGAGCCAAGGCTGCATACCGATCGTCCAAGGAGTAAGGCAGAGCGGCCGTCGCTTTCCCGAGCCTCTATCGTCACCCCCCAGAATCTAAAATAAACAATTGTACTTAGACTGCTGTACCTAGGTTTTCGTCCCTAGGCTTTCTTTGTACAAGCGAGTTTGTAACGTGAAGTAAAAGTCCAGTCCTCCGATAATTGTTCTGGTCTTTTATATTTCATGGCAAACACTACTAGGATAGACGGACTTGGTTGATCGGTAAAAGGATAGTAAGAATTTGTGATAAGAGAAAATAGCTGAAAGGGAAAAATAATTTTTTAATGAGAACATTAATCAATTTGGATGAAAAATAGAAGAAGTGAATGTATATGGCTTGATGTACACGGACACGTTGCACAAACACATTTGTAGGTGGAAAAAATTAAGGGAACAGAGAATAATGAGCCTCTCCTTATATAGGAGGTGGAAGCTACTATTTAGATAAGGATTATGATAGTTGTAAACCCCTTTTTGATATCTCACTTTTAAATTTTAATCAATTTAAAACCGATTCAATCCAAATCCAAATCCAAATATTTCCAATTTCGAATTAAATCTGTATATATTCAAATCCAAATTTAATATTGATAACTTCCATATTTAAATTAAGCATATTAAATGTACTAAAAAAATTTCAAATTTAAATACCCATAATAAGTTTAATGAAATAGAGAAATTCAAAATAATTTTTTATAAATAATATAAAAATAATAATAAATAATTTTGAAAATTACAATAAATATTTGACTATTTGAAATACCTTTTTAATAAATTAAATTAATTACTATAATAATTTTGAAAATTTAAAATATATACATGAATTGAATTTCATGTACTCGCATGCAATTAATATTTTACATAAAACATATTTTTCCAGTATAGTACATAAAAAGAGAAAAATATCATTTCTTAAATCATTACCTATACTTGTATAAATAAAAAACATTTTTATAGTAATGAAAATAAAACATTTGACTAAATTTTTGCGAAAGAATATTTATATACAAATTATCCACTCTTTATGTATTTCGAAAACAAAACTATTTACTATATTTACAAAACCTAAAATAAACTATTTATGTAAAATAACTAAATAAATAAATATCACGTATGTACGTACTCGCACTTGTCGTATAAATATCCGTATAAAACAAATATATAAAAAATAATATATAGTGAAATTTTAGGGGGTTTACATCCTACCCAACTTACAAGAATTTCGTCCTCGAAATTAAGAATAATAGGGGTGGGTGAGACGGTCACATGGGTATATCGGTAATGGATACGACCAAGTCACTGGACGAGGCAAAGGAACAACGTTCAATGCAAACTTGCATTAGAAAATCGTAATTTCAAATAATGACGACATAAATCATGGATATGGCTAACTAACGTCAGAAGAAAAATGATTAGGGTTAAAGTTTAATCAAGATAACACGCAATAGTACGGTATCAAGAGGAATAACTTAGAGACCTTTAAGATTTGGTTCTTAGGAGAACGATTAGATTCACTCCTAATTTAAGTGATTAGAAGGTCATGATAGGGCCGAGAAAAGGACGAGTAGTTTAGGATGAAGATATAACAACATCGAGTGAGAATGGTCATAGTCGATAGAAAGTTCTAGTATAACGCCTTCGTCCTTCTAAAATAGTTGAAGGCGAAAGCAATATAGAGTTCGAAGGAGGCTTTATCGAATACGAATACGTGGTTCAAAGGCGACCGAATAATTCAAAAGGAGTTGCCAAGGCAATCGTGGATGGGACTCTAAAGGGCAAGTTTAGCTATGTCCCCATCCACGTAGAACGATAGATAAAAGCGAACCAAAGTGCACTAGGTTGATCAGACCATCATGCACCGGTTCTGAGTAGACAATCTGTTAGTGGAGGCCTCCAATAACATACGTCATGAACAAGCTTGATAAAGAATTGAGCTTGTAAAAACTAGGCTACATTAGCATCATTAGTCTAGATAGTAAAAATATATGCACGTGAGATTAAGATTGAAATAAAGTAGAATTAGTTCAAACGATTCTAAGTCATATCCTGTGTTGGTTTCCATACAGTCGTCCTACAGTCTGCTTGTCCAAGTCTTGGTTGACTAGATGGGTTAAGGCCCTCTAAATTCTAGAATCTAAGTAAACTTGTGAATATAGGTCACAAGTACAAAGGGATTGCTAGGTCACAAGGCATTCTACCAAACTTAAAATTTAAACTAATGATGTTTTGGGACAATGTCTAACTAGTAGGGGTCACTTGTCTAACCTCTAGCAAAATACGAAGGGAAGATAATAATTATGATGGAAGGAATCAAGCAAGATGCAATTGATGAGTCGAACGGTAGTTCGAATATGGAATCAAGGAAAGAGGTCAAGTATGTGGATGAGATCCTAGACTTCTAATCCTATTCGCATGCTTGCTTGGTACGGTAAAGTAACCAAACAATTTATCTTGACCTGCATGGGCCACCACAAAAACATGTAACGCCCCAGTCCCAAAATACGTAGGACTAGGAACGTAGACATGCCAGCCGTATAATAAATATACGTAAGCTGTAAAATGCAGTAGAACCATAACTAATCAACTATGAATTGTCATTGGTACATGTAGTTGGACGGAGATAAATCTGCTACCAACTATGAAAAGAAATACATGATATATAAAAGAAAGAGTTTGGCGAGTGAAGCGAAGACGATCCAAGCACAATCATCCTCGAAGAAATAGCGATGATCACGGCTAGAGCTACGATACCTGCGAAAGACAAGAGCACACACCTGGCGAAATAACCAAGTCCTCAGAGGGACGTAACAAGACACATATGTCACGCCCAAGAACCAGAACACTGGAGAGCGGGGGCAGACATAGCCAGCTACGTATAATGAAATATGATCCACTCCACTATACGGTCACGGCTGTCTAGATATATGAGGATTTATCTACAAGCCATCAGTCTTCTATGGTCAATAACAAGCCTGGTGTCTCAATCACAAGCAAGTAAGTAAATATTACAAGAGGTAAGATCACCAAATATACAATAGTAAGGCATCCCAAACATTACATATTCAGCTGATCATGAAGCTAGTCGTTACAAAATGTGAGGACTAGCAAGAGTTTAGTCATACATGATCAACCCTAGGTTGCCAATCATGTTACAGCCCGTAGGCAGACAGTAAGTAAAATATACACGAGCTAACACTTGCTCGCCGGCTAAACGCCTCAAAAGAATAATTTTACAATAAAGTGGGAGAGCCAAAATAAACCCACTCTTTGCCAGAATTCTGTCTAGTGGTCACCATCTGGCGGGAAAACCGGTAGATCCTCTGGAGTTGCTCTGGTATCTGGCCATACAAAACCAGCTGGGTCAGACCCCAGAAAGAGCAAGTGCCACAAAGGAGGCTTCACTTAGGAACTAAAACCAGCAATTAGCACAAGAACATAATTACAAAATAAAAGACAGTAATTAAAGAGAAACATGGCAGGTGAAATACGATGAGATAACCATGGGACTATTCAGATAACCAGGTTACAACCCGTAAACCAAACAAGGACCGGGGTTGTAACCCTTCGTCTGAACGGAACTTGGATTCTTCCACCATTTATCGGCAAAATAATATAAGAAATCTGGTCATGTAAATAATCATGATATTGAAGTGAGGTAAAGCATGTCGAGCCTATCATGGGGTATAACAAGACAATAAACGAAGAGAGAACATAGAACCGTTTCGGGAGCCAAGTTACAACCCGTAAACCAAATAAGGACCGGGGTTGTAACCCTTCGTCTGAACGGAACTGGTCTCCTGATCTTTATTGCTTAAGGCAAGCACAAGTAATCATGTCATGTCAGAATTGTACAGGATCAGGACGAGACAAAGCTGGACTAGACTCCATCCAATCAATCACGGCCAAGCAAAGAGTACGGCTTGATACTTTAACTAAGTAGGGTTATCACAGGCCTAGTTACTAGCAAGATGCAATGAGAATTTCAAGTCCGGTTACCTGTTTGTTACTACCTGAGTGATCCCAGCAAGAAAAGAAAAAGATAACATGATATAGCAGACACACTGTAGTAAGATACATGTGTTCTAAGGTACCACACTCGACGGCGGGCTGGAAGTGCGCTCATCTCGACGGATAGCAACAAATCCCATGTATATATATAAGGCCGGGACCAAAGGGGCAACAGGTAACTGGGAAATTCTCCATGAACTATTTGATCAATCTAGTCATTAACCTAGCCAGATTCAGTATGAATCCCTGACCGTGGTACTCAGGGATCAAGCCCTAGACATGATGCAAGACACAACCGGACTAGTAGTTTATGCAAGCATAATCATCCACGGTATCCAGGCCAATAAATTGATTTGTCAAGAGTGCGCCACGACGGGCCACTATCATTGTCATTATTACTTATCAAGAGTGCACCACGATGGGCCACTATCAAGCATTGTCAGGGTACTTGTCAAGAGTGCACCACTACGGGTCACTGTCGTGTCAGGTATAGCAGGTCAAGTTATCAGGTCAAGTTATCATGTCAGGAGTGCACCACGGCGGGCCACTATCAAGCATGTCAGTTCTTGGTCACACCATGCCAGGTACAATTGTCATTTCAATCATGTCAATCAAATCGGGATTATCAAGTTCGGGACAAAAGGCGTAAGGATATAAAATGGGCGTAAAAATATACAATAGGGTAAGGTGTACGCTATAGGAACTCAAGTTACACAGGACGTTACAAGTCATAGGCAAATTAATAATAAAATAACAGTACATAGAGCTATAGGAGAGCTATGCGGCTCAGGCATATACGGCCAGGAATGATCTCATGCGGCTGGAAAGGGAGCAGCCTAAGCGCCTCGGGATGGAAGGGTCATGCGGCTAGCAGAGGGAGTCGGGTTCATGCGGCTGGGGAAGAAGTTCATGCGGGTCGGGAGAATTAAGAGTCCATGCGGCTCGGAACAAGAGCAGCTCATGTGGCTGGCGGAGGCAGTAGAACATATGCGGCTAGCGGGGGACAGGTCTCATGCGGCCGGCTATCAATCAGGTATATGCGGCCGGAGTCAAGTGGGTCTCATGCGGCTAGCTGGGTTCGGCCCTTATGCGGCTCAATAGAAGATTCAGATTCATGCGGCCCAAAGTGGCGGAGGCACATGCGGCTGCAGAAGCAAGGGGGGTGCATGCGGCTAGCTGGGAGAGTAATCCATACGGCTGGAAGAAGCGGGTCCCATGCGACTCAAAGGGAGTAAGCCTATGCGGCTCAAAGTTCTTTCCGTCATGCGGCTAGGAGAACACTTGCTGCATGAACTAGTCATGCGGTCAAGTCAAGCACTGTTCTTCTTCTCCAAATTTCCGAGAAGAAGAACACCATGAAGCCAAGCTTCCAAGCTCCATAAAACCCTCATCCCAAGTCCAAATCTGAACTTCCATAGGTCAAAATGGGACAGAATGAAATACTCTACAACATGGAACTATCAAAACTTGGAAATAACAATGTTACATAGATCCAAACCCAAGAAATCCGAAAATAAGATAAACTTAGATCTACAAGAATCTAGCCATGGAAATTGAAAATGCCAAGTACTAAAGAGTGTTAGAATGCTGCAAAGAAGAGAATGAAACAATAAAATTTGGGTTCCTCCATGAAGCAAGATGCACTTACCTAGACCTTCCTGGTAGGTGAGGAAGTTAATGGAGGAAGAAGAAAAGTAATGAGGAGAGAGAAGGAAGTTGGGTTAAATAAAGGGGGATGGTGGTGGTTGTAGGGTGGAGGTTAGTCTAAGGTGTTCCATCACAATTAAAACCAAACTAAACCAAACCCAATCCTTCTCCTATCCAAATAAAACCAAGCTCCACTAATCAGAATTAATCCATGAACGATAAATGACAATTAAACCACAATGCTTAATATGAAAATAAACCATAACTAACTAATCAAAGAAAATAAGAAATACGGGTCAAAAATACGAACATGTATAAAATATGTATCACGAATTTCGGGGCACTACATCCTACCCACCATAAAAGAATTCCGTCCTCGGAATTTAATCAAGAGGCTAGAGATGTCGGGACAGCTATACTATCGTAAGCAATTTACGCTACCAATCAATCATACAATCATACATGCAAGCAAGGAATCAAAGTGCAAGGCATAAGGAAGATATTACACCTTAGGAAGATATTACACCTTATGAGCCAAACCGATTGGGATAACGTGATCGGATATCATCCTCACACTCTCACGTTTGATCCTCCCAAGTAGCGATAAACTCAAGCAACACGAACTAAACTGATAGTCTTGCGCTTGAGGTCTCTCTCTTTGGTCAAACAAGGACATGGGCCTCTCCTCATACGAAAAGGTTGGTACCAATAACCGTTTTTGAATGATCTAGGACATGGCTCGGGCCCAGGATATACCGTTGTAATTAGGATACATGAAACATGACATGTGTCCCGTATAACGACGGCGAAAAGTAAGACAATAGGACACAGATACCTCTCTGCCGATTCTAGATCTGGGCCTGGGCCAGGGCAAACTGCTGAGGCCTCTGTTGCTGGAAGGCCTGGGCCTGAGACGGCAATAGACCCGAGAACGGGAGCTGCTGTGGTTGGTAAACTGGAGCTGGTTCTGGTGCTGGTCCCATAACCGAGGGACTAGTTACTGTCGACGGTGATCTATTTCTGAATGGACAAGATCCTATCATGTGGTCCGGCGAACCACAAACCAAGCACAATTCCTGTGCTCTGCGGCACTCAGTAACAACATGTCCAGGCTTCCCGTAATGAGAAGAACTGGTTGCGAAAGGCCGCTTCTGTTTCTGCTGCTGGGGATAGGTCGGGGCAGAATGCTGTAAGGAGGTAACCGAACCTATCCTCGTAGCTCCAATGGTCAGGGCCCTAGCTGCTGGGGCCGGTACTGAGGATTGGTTCATCTGGTCGTGAGACCGCTTCCAATCTCCGGTCCGGTCTGCTATCATTCGGAAAGTGTACTCATGCCTCCTCGCTGCTCGCAAGATGGCATCAAAAGTTCTGTGCTCGAACTGCACTACTGCCAATATGATCTCCAAGTGAAGCCCCTACTGAAATCGCTGTGCTCTGTCTAGCTCGGTTGCCACCAAGGTGGGAGCAAACCGACTCAACCTTGAAAACTCGGCCGCATATTCGTCGACCATCCTGCTCATCTGCCTGAGATTACTAAACCTGGCCTGCAGGTCATATCTAGCCACTGCGTCGAAGTACTTGGTCTGGAATATATCACTGAATATCGCCCACATGACAGGCGTACCCAAACTCGCTGCATGCATAGCCCACCAGCTGCGGGCTAGATCTAGTAACTGCAGGCGCACCACCACCACCTTCTCTGCTTCAGGGGTCCTGGCTGCCTCCAAGATAACTTTAATGTCATGTAGCCAGGCATCTGCAGCAATAGCATCCTCGCTGCCGTCGAAGAAGGAAGGGTTCAGGCGCTTGAAATTGTTGACCGCACTATTCCCTCGAGGACCACTTCCGCTCACAGCATCTTGTACTGCTTGCTGCAAGGCATTGTCACGCCCCGAGTCGACAAATCGTTCGTCTCCGGTATTATTTTGCCGATTCGATCGTCCTCGCTAAGGCGTGATGCCGCACGAGCCTGAAGTTGCGCTCGTGCAAGGCAAGATGACAAGTTCTCAAATGGTTATCATTTCATTTTGATATTAATACGCCAAGTCGAAACTTCACAATTCACATCAGAATATAAGACGCAGTATAGGAAGATAGAAATGCTTTTCATTCATAGCTTGCAACGAAGTGCAAGTCGTAATTACATTGGATGCCATTGCAGCTACATTGATTGAAAATATAAAGAAAATATATTCGACAAGTTGCCTGAACTACGCTTGCCGTCCCATACATTCGCCCTTTTATACAAGCCGTCGACTTGAATTGGCTTCAAAATACTTCAACATAGGAAGAGCTTCAAAATGCCTCTCCGTACTTCAGCTCCAGTTTAGTTGAGCGCGCCCGTCGCACCTGGGAAAATTGGGGGAATGGGATTAGTACACTTGCTAAGTGGACGAGACGAACCCACTCGTCTAAACCGACTCTGATTGTTAGGGTAGGCATGCTTTAGAGTTGTCTTTCTATTAGAACTAAATGAATTCAGTTCATATTCGATAGCCATCTTTGCGTAATAAAGCATACAGTGAACCATAGTAGTTTATCATATTTCTTACCACGGCCGTGCTCGTTCCTGCATGAAAACAGAGATAATATTTACACCTGCATAAGACAATAGGTGAGCATGCTACTATCTTATATGCGGTCATTGATGTTACACATCACATAGGACTATCTCAATGGCATTTCGGCGCCCTCAATCTAGGTTGCAAGCCTGACTGACAGTTCCGAAATGCATCAGTGCCGAAGCACAATTAATCATTCCCCCTAGGTCGAGTCGATTTCGATGCCCCGGATATCGATTCAAGGAAAATATCAACTTGTGCACAAGCTGTCCATGACCATGCCAATGCGTGAACAGTTTATATATGCAACCAGTTTTGTATAGCGCGGACAGTATTGAACGACATTATCATTTCCCCCAACTCATGCAACGTTTCATTTTCCCCAAGCCGTACTCCGATTTAGCGTCCCGTAGGCACCAAATTGTCCGAGGCATCATAACCCACGATCGACGTTTCATAATATTTTACAGCACGTAAAATAGTCTATCTTTTTATTAAAATCTTAAACTTTTTGGTTTATGTGATAGACTTGTATTTTTAGAGTGAATTTCTCTAAATCGATACGTTTTCCCGAGTTCTTGGACTTAGTGGATTGGCATGCAATTAACTTGGCATCGTTCGATTTGAATGAATTCGAAGCAAGGAATAAGTTTGCGGGACAGAGTAGAAAAGAAGGGACCGAATCATCCACCGATTACTTTGCTTCGTGCCGATCGTCCAAGCGCTACGCAACGTCAATCCTTAGTTATGCGAGCTCCTGCAATGGCACCAACACTTTGTTAGATTTCCTTCTTTTTCTCTTGCATCAAAATTTGTAATTGCATCCATAAAAATGACGCGAAAGCACTTCAATCAAGCCCAGCGGCAAAGCTCCAAGAAAACTATACAGCGGTCCGGTCCTATCGAAGGGACTCTTATAGAGAGCTCACTCGCCGAGACGCAGCCCGCTGCATCTAGGACTTATTCCAACAGAAGTCGTTCTATTAGTTGGATCGATTCTCGTAACTTCCGTCCAAATCGATTTGAATCGATGCCGCAAGACGTTAACGTTTACCAAGCTTAGCGATCGAGTCAGATGGCCATCTAAGATCCCGGCCGATCTGACTCGGCGCAAGCATATTATGAAGTTTCGTCGCCTATCGAAAGCGGGGTGCTACAGGCATCACCCCGACGGTCCTGAGACGCAAACAACTCACGGATGAGCCCTATCAAGACCCCATCCTCTGACCCTGCTGGCTGAACTGGCTGGACTGGGGGCACTGGTTCTCCAGAAGGCATGGCTCGGGAGGCAGATGCTGAGGACTGATCTTGATCTTCTTGCTGTTGCTGCTGGTCCACGGAAGGCGCTTCACCTTGCTGATCGGCAGGGCCAGGAACAATATCGCTGAAGAAGACGACATAGGAACAATAAGGAAGGACCAAGACAGATCAACGATTACAAGCATGTGATCAGGACAAGAATTTCAGGAATCAAGAGGATACGAGCAGAGATCAAGGGCGAGTACAGATTGAGACATCTATCCGGTAAACCCTCACATTTCTTGATTGACAAGACCTGTATGGGCCACCACTTAAACCATGTCACGCCCCAGAACTAGAACACTGGAGAGCGGAGGCAGACATAGCCAGCTACGTATAATAAAATGTGATCTACTCCACTATACAGTCACGACTGTCTAGATATATGAGGGTTTATCTACAAGCCATCAGTCTTCTATGGTCAATAACAAGCCTGGTGTCTCAATCACAAGCAAGTAAGTAAATATTACAAGAGGTAAGATCACCAAATATACAATAGTAAGTGTAAAACCCACAAATTTAGATTACAATTTCAATTTAATTTGTTTTGATTTTGTGTGCTAAATTGATATTATAGTTAATATTGTGAATTTTTGAAATTATTTTCTAAAATAAATTACATGGATTTTTTCTTTTTGACAGCCAGACTCGAACCTAAACTTGAACATAAAATATTTTATTGGGAGTCCTAAATAAGTTGTACAAAAGTTTTTCAAATAATATTATTTTTATTTAAAGAGCCCAACTTCTTAAAATCTAAATTTTTTATAATTTATTCATAGTCTTACTTAAAAGCCCAAAGTCCATAGGGTGTTAACCATTAAGAAATTGGTTAAATCACTTAACCTTTTCCTTATAACCCATAACTATGGATAAAGCCCATTTAGTATTTCAAAGCCTTTTTGTTTAGGACTTGAAGCATGTGTATTTGAGGGAATGAGCCCTTTCATTTCATTCTATGAATGAATGAGCATTCATTCACAATGTAATATGATGTTTGCTGTTGAGCCATTTTCTTGGCAAGCCGAAGCTTTTGGTTTCCTTCGTCGACCCAACGGCCGACTTCCCGGATTCTATGGCCGCCGACGCCATCATGGTAGGGTGGCCCTCCATCTTCTCTAGGAGGTAACTTCCCTCTCCTCCTACCTATAAATCCCCATCTTCACCATTCTCCTTCATCCCTCTCCATCTCCAAAGTTTTCCCCAAACCACAAATCCCTAGATCGACTTCTCCGGCGAGTTTCTCGGCCAACCACCCCCTTCCCGGAGTTCCCGAGGGCCGAGCACCTCCCCGGCGCCTGACCCGCGCACCAGCGCTCGACCGGCGCCGCCCCGTGGCCACCGTCAGCCGCCGGCGCCGACCCCGCGCGGTCTCCCGGTCCGTCGACCCCCTCCGGCGCACCCTGAAGCCGGCGTTCGCCTGGTGACTGTCCGGTTTGTTTCCGGTGCTGACCCGTTGTGCTCTGTTCCTGTTCTGAGATCCAAATTGGAACTCCGTTGTCGGTACACTCTGACTCAATTATTTCTTTATTGTCGATGATGAATGTCTGGTCCCAATTCCTTCGGGAATTCATTTTTTTTTGACAACGTAACAATTACGATGTTCTTTCGGCTTTTCCGAAAATCTCGGAATTGGTTGCTTGCTGAGATTAAACTGACAGAACCTAGTTCTGTAGTTTTCTCGGGTTTTCCGAGAATTTGCGGGATAATTTGGAAATCTGGTTTTTACGTAATATATATATGGTGGTTCTATTCTCTGGTTCAGAGTTTCGGATTTATATACATATATATATTGGGTTCTTTGCTATGAGAATAAGTTTGGATAAGTAGGAAGTTTTCTTTTTTTAGGTTCTGTTGGAGTTTTGTTATACTTGTGATGGAAATTGGAAAGTTAGTTCTGTTGGGTTTAAAAGATGTTTGTTCTGTTGGTATTTTGGGATTTTTGGTTATGTGTTGATATTGGTTTCGGTTTTCCCAGTACTGGTTGGCTTGGGAATATATATTATATGGTGGTTTATATAAAATTCTGGTTTCGGGAGTTATTTTGCAGGTATCGAAAGCATTTTCCAGTTTTTGGGTTGACCGAAAACAGAGGGAATGCTGCCGAAATTTTTGAGAAAATTTAATAAAATGATTTTTAAAATAATTTTAGTATTTTTGGGCGACAACCATAATTGGTTACTGGGCCTCAACGAAATGCAAACGCACCAGTTCGACCGGACGTTGAGGCAGAGTAGCTAAACGTGAAGACTGGACCAGAGTCTGAGACTCACAATATTTTTCTATAATTTAAATTAGGAATTTTAGATTTATTATTTAATTTTGAGACTAACCATTTTTCGTCTTATTTAAATTCATGTAAATCGGGTTGTAAGGGCATAAGCCCAATTACTTGTCCATGCTGTGAAGATGTAATAATTAGATTTTATTTTTCTGGATGTGTTAGTATAACGTAAATGTTAGAATAACTATAATATAATTAGTTGATTAATTAGTGATTTTCTCACTTATTAAATAAATATTAGTTTTATACAAGTTTTAATGATAAATTGCAATTTTTCCAAAAAGAAAAGTTTTACGTTGATGTTTCTTGTAAATAGAGAACCATCTGATAAATGTGATTTAATTAAAATATAAAGAATAAAAATTGATTAGGAAAAAAATAAAATAAATAGAGATTGTAACTAGCACACTTGGTTGGTTTGAACAGTTTGATAAATAGAGGTGCTCCATTTATAGGATTACGAAGGCGTAACTAGCATCTTCCGGAACCACCATCGAAGTCCAATTTAGTTCAAGGCAAGTACGGTTGTGTTTAATTGCAGTTTAATTAATATTAGAATTTTGCATGTTAAATACACAATTGTTACACGTACTCTCTCCTAGAGTAATATACTGAATCATTGCATCGGGATAATGGGGAGTGGAGTAGTTATCTATGATCAAAGCCAAATAGTTAATGAATGTGCGAGCTTACCCTCTTCACACGGGGTTAGGCCGGACCGTATCAATAGGATACAATTGAATCATCCTAAACCGGTCATAGATACTGCTTACTCAAATCACAATTGTTTTATAGTTGGAAATCATTGTTTCAAAATTATTTAATATTGCAATTTTCTATTCATTATGCAAATTGTTATTTTTCATAATTGTACTTGCTCCTTTCCTGACTGGATCCCCCACCCCAATAGGTCCTATTGATGACTCAGAGCTACTGATTAGTAGTTACTACGACCCGGAGCTGTACCCTGCTGTGCTCCCAGATGAGGTCCATGGAGATGATGATGACACTTCTGCTTAGTTGAAGTTTAGTTTATCTTTTAAATAAAATAAATGTTATGTTAAAGTTGTGGACAAGCTTTGTAATGGACAAGTTTATTTTTATCGTTTAAATTAAATGTTGTGGCAATTATAGTTTTAAATGTTGTTGATTGTACCTGCATATGGAATACAGCTTACTGCCGCCGTCTCAACAACGGTGCAGGCTGGGCATGATCCGAGTCGACCCAAGAAATTGGGATCGGGTCGTGACATGTTTTTAGTGGTGGCCCATGCAGGTCTCTAATATCAACAACTTAGGAAAACCTAGAAAACAGTTAGAGCACTAGAACATCAAATTGCCACAACATAGGACCGATATATATACATATTATTATTAAATATTTTTTTTTTGACTATAGATAGGCTAGCTTGCTTATGTTTTTATCCTAAAACTTCCAGAGAATGACCACTGACAATACCAACCCTGCTGGCGATAGGATGTCAACACCTGACCATACCCCACCTCCCCAATCAAGTCCGGATCCTACACCTCGGCAGCTGGCCGACCGTCCCCACAATACAATAATGGATCCATCATTTTCTCGGACGGAGATGCAACCCCCTGTGGTTACGCCTACTCCAACTGCCCCACCGGTACCTGTGGACCCCACTGACCTCATCAGTCTGCTTAGAGGAGTGCTAGAAGCTCAGAGAACTCAAGCTGAAGCTCATCGCGAGCAGACGGCCATTATGAAGGAAGGCATGAAGAATGCCCACAATGTGGCAATGGCTGCATTGGAAAGAGGAGAAGCAGCTCAACAGGAACTAAGGCCTGCCAAGGTAAACATAAATTTAAGGATTGATTTATGTAATAATAAGGCCATTTAATTAATGGAAATCATATTGCCAAGGTGGGCGATATTGAGAGCTTTAAGAAGCAGAACCCTCGACCTTTCAAAGGTACCGAGGAAATTGTCTATGCTGATGAATGGCTTGACAATATGGAGCGTCTTCTGAGCGTCGCTCGACTTCCAGAAGACCTCAAGGCTGAAGCAGTGGGACTTCAACTGCAGAATGTAGCAAGCACCTGGTATCGGAATGAACCCCGACTCCAGGATAGGCAGGTTGATTGGGACACCTTCAAGAAGTTGTTCCAGAGGAAATTCTTCCCAACTTCTGAGATGCGAGAGATGGAGCAACAATTCCAGAACTTGAAGCAGGACAATATGACTGTGGGGGAGTATGCGGCAGAATTCGGCCAGCTCAGCCGATTTGCCAAGAACATGGTGGCTGATCCTGCTGATCGTGCTGAACGATTCAAGTATGGACTTCGAGAGGAGATTCGCACTTATGTGATCTCTGGCGGAGCTAAGACTTATGAGAAGATTCTGGAGACAGCCCAAGACATAGAGAAGAGCCAACCTGCCCGTTCAAAGAGAGATTATCCTGGAACTAGCAACTTCCAGGGTAATCAGAAGAAGTCCAACAACAACAACAGGCCTCAGCATCACCAGCAAGCAAGGAATAATGATGTATCACCCCAGAAGCAGATCCCTGTCTGTAGCTATTGCAAAAGGCCGGGTCATCAGGTGAACATCTGTCGGAAGAGGCTTGGACAATGTCTGATCTGTGGGTCTTCCACCCATCAAGTGAAGGACTGTCCCTCGTCAGTTCACAAGGCTGGAGGAAATCAGCAGAGGGGCCCTCTGCCCACTCAGCAGCAACAATTTGGGCAGCATCAAAGGACTGGGCGAGCTTTTGCCCTAACTGCAGAAGAACCAGAGCAGGAGCAGGAACCTAATGCGGATGTCATATCAGGTTACATCTATGTACATTCTCATCCTGCATTAGTTTTATTCGACTCTGGTGCAACACACAGTTTCATAGCAACAAAGTTTATCTCTGCACACCACATAGTTACGGGCCTTAGCAAGAGGATTTGTAGGGTTATGACTGGAGGAGGATCCTTACCCATTACGGAGACCTGTAATTGCCCCATTTCAATATCTGGCCATAACTTTGTAGCACCTTTACTGGTAATGCCCTTGCCCAACTATGACATAGTCCTTGGAATGGACTGGTTGAGCAAGCAGCATGCGCTGATAGATTGTCACAGAGGATGTGTAATCTTCAGCCCACCTGGAGGGCCAGAGTTTGAAGTCTCTAGAGCTCCGGAGGTTATGGAGAGTATTGTCTACTCTATTACTGAAGAACCTGAACCTCCCCATCCTATCATAGCGGAATTCATGGATGTTTTCCCTGATAGTCTTCCTGGGCTACCCCCAGATCGGGACATAGAATTCACTATTAATTTAGTCCCTGGCTCTCCCCCAATCTCTAAGGGATGTTATAGAGTCAACCCGAAGGAGGCCAAAGAGATGAAGGAGCAGATCAACGAACTGAAGGCTCTTGGATTCATTCGAGACGGAGCTTCACCCTGGGGAGCACCTGTTTTGTTTGTGCCCAAGAAGGACGGAACGGTGAGGATGTGCATCGACTACCGGGCGCTGAACAATGTCACAATCAAGAACAAGTACCCTCTGCCCCGGATCGATGACTTATTTGATCAGTTGAGTGGAGCCAAGGTGTTTTCCAAGATTGATCTCAGGTCTGGCTATCATCAGATCAAGGTCAGGAAGGAAGATATTCCCAAAACGGCATTCAACACCAAGTATGGGCAGTTTGAATTCTTGGTCATGCCGTTTGGTTTGACGAATGCTCCTGCGGTGTTCATGAACCTTATGAACAAGGTTTTCCATGAATACTTAGACCAGTTTGTCGTTGTCTTCATTGATAACATACTGATCTATTCAAAGACGAAGGAGGAACATGAAGAGCACCTCAGAAAAGTTCTGGAAACTTTGAGGAAGGAGAAGCTGTACGGTAAGCTATCCAAGTGTGAATTCTTTCTAGACAAAGTGGATTTTCTTGGCCATGTTGTCACAGAAGAAGGAATTTCTGTGGATCCTAAGAAGATAGCTGCTGTGGAGAAGTGGCCTACCCCAAGCTCAGTTGCTGACATCAGAAGTTTCTTGGGCTTGGCGGGCTACTATCGGAAGTTCGTGAAGGATTTTGCTAGAATTGCTGAACCTATGACGAAGCTGACTCGGAAGAATGAAGAGTTCATCTGGACGAAAGATTGCCAAGCAGCATTTGAGGAGTTGAAGAAGAGGCTCACTACTGCACCAATCCTTGCGCTACCCGCAGGATCCGGTGGTTTCACAATCTATAGTGACGCCTCGGGCAAAGGACTGGGTTGCGTTCTTCAACAACATGGGAAAGTAATTGCTTATGCATCTAGGCAATTACGGACTCATGAGAAGACTATCCCACTCATGATCTGGAGCTTGCTGCAGTGATCTTTGCGTTGAAGCTTTGGAAGCATTATCTCTATGGAGAGAGAGTGGAAATATACACAGATCATAAAAGTCTGAAGTATGTTTTCACTCAGAAAGAGTTAAACATGAGGCAAAGGCGATGGCTGGAATTAATGAAGGACTTCGACATCGACCTGCAATACCACCCGGGTAAGGCTAATGTGGTCGCTGATGCACTTAGTCGATACCCAGTGGCGATGTTCTTAACCAAGGAGAAGCACCTGCTGGAGGACATCGAGAAGCTTGAACTGGAGATTGTACTGCCTGGACGTAAGGAACTGGATGCTGATTCTGTGTTGATGAAGTTGCAAGTGAGCTCGTACCTGATGGACAAGGTCAAGGAGACGCAGTTTCAAGACGAGGCACTTTGCAAACTGAGAGATCAAGTGTTAGCAGGAACACTGGAGGGTTTCTCAATCGCCAGTGATGGAGCTCTGAAGAATGGTACGAGGCTTTGTGTACCGTCTGGCGAACTAAGGAACGAGTTGATGAAGGAAGCGCATCAGTCTCAATATTCCATACATCCTGGAGCCAATAAGATGTATCGGGATATGCGCACTATTGTCTGGTGGAGTGGAATGAAGAAAGATGTCACCAGGTATGTTGCTAGATGCTTGATTTGTCAACAAGTGAAGGCTAGTAGACAGAGACCTGCAGGACTTCTACAACCGCTGGACATTCCAGAATGGAAGTGGGAGCACATCACGATGGATTTCGTGTCAGGACTGCCTCGTTCCCAAGGAGGGAAGGATGCCATCTGGGTAATAGTGGACCGACTAACCAAGTCAGCTCACTTTATCCTCTTCAAAGTTGGTTTATCCACTGAGAAGTTGGCATCATTGTACATGCGGCACATTTACCGGATTCATGGCGTACCGGTAAGCATTGTTTCTGACCGAGACACTCGTTTTACCTCACATTTTTGGAAGAGCTTGCATGACAGTTTAGAGACCCAGTTGAAGTTCAGCACAGCTTATCATCCTCAGACTGATGGGCAATCTGAGAGGACTATTCAGACACTTGAAGATATGCTGCGAGCTTGTGTCTTGGAGTTTGGAGGATCGTGGGAAGACCATCTGCACTTGGTAGAGTTTTCTTACAATAACAGCTACCAAGCCAGTATTGGTATGACCCCATTTGAAGCTCTTTATGGACGTCGTTGCCGTACACCATTGGCATGGGACGACGTAGGAGAAAGAGTACTGCTGGGTCCAGAGATGGTGACCGACGCAGCAGAGAAGGTGAAGTTTATCAGAGATAAGCTCAGGATCGCCCAAGACAGACAGAAGCACTGGGCAGACAGCGGTCGTCGACCAATGACATTTGAAGAAGGAGATAAGGTCTTCGTGAAGATTTCTCCTACCAGAGGGACAATCAGATTTGGTAGAGCTGGGAAGCTGAGTCCCAGGTACATTAGCCCGTTCGAAGTTCTGAGCCGGATTGGAGAAGTGGCGTATAGGTTAGCTCTACCAGCTAATCTAGAAGGCGTGCATAACGTCTTCCACGTTTCACAGCTCAGAGAGTATGTACCTGATGAGAACCACGTCTTGGACCATTCAGAGTTGGAGATCGGACCGAGCCTCACTATACCAGAGAAGCCAGTGGCAATCTTGGACCGAGGCGAGAAGAAGACCAGAACCACAGTGACTCCCATAGTTCGAGTGATGTGGAGGCATGATTTCCCAGGCGAGTCTACCTGGGAGCGAGAGGATGAGATGCGGGAGAAGTATCCATACTTGTTTGAGACCTGAGGTAATTTTCTCAACCTAACTCTTTAAATTTCGAGGACGAAATTTTTAAGGAGGGAAGGTTGTAAAACCCACAAATTTAGATTACAATTTCAATTTAATTTGTTTTGATTTTGTGTGCTAAATTGATATTATAGTTAATATTGTGAATTTTTGAAATTATTTTCTAAAATAAATTACATGGATTTTTTCTTTTTGACAGCCAGACTCGAACCTAAACTTGAACATAAAATATTTTATTGGGAGTCCTAAATAAGTTGTACAAAAGTTTTTCAAATAATATTATTTTTATTTAAAGAGCCCAACTTCTTTAAATCTAAAATTTTTATAATTTATTCATAGTCTTACTTAAAAGCCCAAAGTCCATAGGGTGTTAACCATTAAGAAATTGGTTAAATCACTTAACCTTTTCCTTATAACCCATAACTATGGATAAAGCCCATTTAGTATTTCAAAGCCTTTTTGTTTAGGACTTGAAGCATGTGTATTTGAGGGAATGAGCCCTTTCATTTCATTCTATGAATGAATGAGCATTCATTCACAATGTAATATGATGTTTGCTGTTGAGCCATTTTCTTGGCAAGCCGAAGCTTTTGATTTCCTTCGTCGACCCAACGGCCGACTTCCCGGATTCTATGGCCGCCGACGCCATCATGGTAGGGTGGCCCTCCATCTTCTCTAGGAGGTAACTTCCCTCTCCTCCTACCTATAAATCCCCATCTTCACCATTCTCCTTCATCCCTCTCCATCTCCAAAGTTTTCCCCAAACCACAAATCCCTAGATCTACTTCTCCGACGAGTTTCTCGGCCAACCACCCCCTTCCCGGAGTTCCCGAGGGCCGAGCACCTCCCCGGCGCCTGACCCGCGCACCAGCGCTCGACCGGCGCCGCCCCGTGGCCACCGTCAGCCGCCGGCGCCGACCCCGCGCGGTCTCCCGGTCCGTCGACCCCCTCCGGCGCACCCTGAAGCCGGCGTTCGCCTGGTGACTGTCCGGTTTGTTTCCGGTGCTGACCCGTTGTGCTCTGTTCCTGTTCTGAGATCCAAATTGGAACTCCGTTGTCGGTACACTCTGACTCAATTATTTCTTTATTGTCGATGATGAATGTCTGGTCCCAATTCCTTCGGGAATTCGTTTTTTTTTCTGACAACGTAACAATTACGATGTTCTTTCGGCTTTTCCGAAAATCTCGGAATTGGTTGCTTGCTGAGATTAAACTGACAGAACCTAGTTCTGTAGTTTTCTCGGGTTTTCCGAGAATTTGCGGGATAATTTGGAAATCTGGTTTTTACGTAATATATATGGTGGTTCTATTCTCTGGTTCAAAGTTTCGGATTTATATACATATATATATTGGGTTCTTTGCTATGAGAATAAGTTTGGATAAGTAGGAAGTTTTCTTTTTTTAGGTTCTGTTGGAGTTTTGTTATACTTGTGATGGAAATTGGAAAGTTAGTTCTGTTGGGTTTAAAAGATGTTTGTTCTGTTGGTATTTTGGGATTTTTGGTTATGTGTTGATATTGGTTTCGGTTTTCCCAGTACTGGTTGGCTTGGGAATATATATTATATGGTGGTTTATATAAAATTCTGGTTTCGGGAGTTATTTTGCAGGTATCGGAAGCATTTCCCAGTTTTTGGGTTGACCGAAAACAGAGGGAATGCTGCCGAAATTTTTGAAAAAATTTAATAAAATGATTTTTAAAATAATTTTAGTATTTTTGGGCGACAACCATAATTGGTTACTGGGCCTCAACGAAATGCAAACGCACCGGTTCGACCGGACGTTGAGGCAGAGTAGCTAAACGTGAAGACTGGACCAGAGTCTGAGACTCACAATATTTTTCTATAATTTAAATTAGGAAATTTAGATTTATTATTTAATTTTGAGACTAACCATTTTTTGTCTTATTTAAATTCATGTAAATCGGGTTGTAAGGGCATAAGCCCAATTACTTGTCCATGCTGTGAAGATGTAATAATTAGATTTTATTTTTCTGGATGTGTTAGTATAACGTAAATGTTAGAATAACTATAATATAATTAGTTGATTAATTAGTGATTTTCTCACTTATTAAATAAATATTAGTTTTATACAAGTTTTAATGATAAATTGCAATTTTTCCAAAAAGAAAAGTTTTACGTTGATGTTTCTTGTAAATAGTGAACCATCTGATAAATGTGATTTAATTAAAATATAAAGAATAAAAATTGATTAGGAAAAAAATAAAATAAATAGAGATTGTAACTAGCACACTTGGTTGGTTTGAACAGTTTGATAAATAGAGGTGCTCCATTTGTAGGATTACGAAGGCGTAACTAGCATCTTCCGGAACCACCATCGAAGTCCAGTTTAGTTCAAGGCAAGTACGGTTGTGTTTAATTGCAGTTTAATTAATATTAGAATTTTGCATGTTAAATACACAATTGTTACACGTACTCTCTCCTAGAGTAATATACTGAATCATTGCATCGGGATAATGGGGAGTGGAGTAGTTATCTATGATCAAAGCCAAATAGTTAATGAATGTGCGAGCTTACCCTCTTCACACGGGGTTAGGCCGGACCGTATCAATAGGATACAATTGAATCATCCTAAACCGGTCATAGATACTGCTTACTCAAATCACAATTGTTTTATAGTTGGAAATCATTGTTTCAAAATTATTTAATATTGCAATTTTCTATTCATTATGCAAATTGTTATTTTTCATAATTGTACTTGCTCCTTTCCTGACTGGATCCCCCACCCCAATAGGTCCTATTGATGACTCAGAGCTACTGATTAGTAGTTACTACGACCCGAAGCTGTACCCTGCTGTGCTCCCAGATGAGGTCCATGGAGATGATGATGACACTTCTGCTTAGTTGAAGTTTAGTTTATCTTTTAAATAAAATAAATGTTATGTTAAAGTTGTGGACAAGCTTTGTAATGGACAAGTTTATTTTTATCGTTTAAATTAAATGTTGTGGCAATTATAGTTTCAAATGTTGTTGATTGTACCTGCATATGGAATACAGCTTACTGCCGCCATCTCAACAACGGTGCAGGCTGGGCATGATCCGAGTCGACCCAAGAAATTGGGATCGGGTCGTGACATGTTTTTAGTGGTGGCCCATGCAGGTCTCTAATATCAACAACTTAGAAAAACCTAGGAAACAGTTAGAACACTAGAACATCAAATTGCCACAACATAGGACCGACATATATACATATTATTATTAAAATTTTTTTTTTGACTATAGATAGGCTACCTTGCTTATGTTTTTATCCTAAAACTTCCAGAGAATGACCACTGACAATACCAACCCTGCTGGCGATAGGATGTCAACACCTGACCATACCCCACCTCCCCAATCAAGTCCGGATCCTACACCTCGGCAGCTGGCCGACCGTCCCCACAATACAACAATGGATCCATCATTTTCTCGGACGGAGATGCAATCCCCTGTGGTTACGCCTACTCCAACTGCCCCACCGGTACCTGTGGACCCCACTGACCTCATCAGTCTGCTTAGAGGAGTGCTAGAAGCTCAGAGAACTCAAGCTGAAGCTCATCGCGAGCAGACGGCCATTATGAAGGAAGGCATGGAGAATGCCCACAATGTGGCAATGGCTGCATTGGAAAGAGGAGAAGCAGCTCAACAGGAACTAAGGCCTGCCAAGGTAAACATAAATTTAAGGATTGATTTATGTAATAATAAGGCCATTTAATTAATGGAAATCATATTGCCAAGGTGGGCGATATTGAGAGCTTTAAGAAGCAGAACCCTCGACCTTTCAAAGGTACCGAGGGAATTGTCTATGCTGATGAATGGCTTGACAATATGGAGCGTCTTCTGAGCGTCGCTCGACTTCCAGAAGACCTCAAGGCTGAAGCAGTGGGACTTCAACTGCAGAATGTAGCAAGCACCTGGTATCGGAATGAACCCCGACTCCAGGATAGGCAGGTTGATTGGGACACCTTCAAGAAGTTGTTCCAGAGGAAATTCTTCCCAACTTCTGAGATGCGGGAGATGGAGCGACAATTCCAGAACTTGAAGCAGGGCAATATGACTGTGGGGGAGTATGCGGCAGAATTCGGCCAGCTCAGCCGATTTGCCAAGAACATGGTGGCTGATCCTGCTGATCGTGCTGAACGATTCAAGTATGGACTTCGAGAGGAGATTCGCACTTATGTGATCTCTGGCGGAGCTAAGACTTATGAGAAGATTCTGGAAAGAGCCCAAGACATAGAGAAGAGCCAACCTGCCCGTTCAAAGAGAGATTATCCTGGAACTAGCAACTTCCAGGGTAATCAGAAGAAGCCCAACAACAACAACAGGCCTCAGCATCACCAGCAAGCAAGGAATAATGATGTATCACCCCAGAAGCAGATCCCTGTCTGTAGCTATTGCAAAAGGTCGGGTCATCAGATGAACATCTGTCGGAAGAGGCTTGGACAATGTCTGATCTGTGGGTCTTCCACCCATCAAGTGAAGGACTGTCCCTCGTCAGTTCACAAGACTGGAGGAAATCAGCAGAGGGGCCCTCTGTCCACTCAGCAGCAACAATTTGGGCAGCATCAAAGGACTGGGCGAGCTTTTGCCCTTCGTCTGAACGGAACTTGGATTCTCCCACCATTTATCGGCAAAATAATATAAGAAATCTGGTCATGTAAATAATCATGATATTGAAGTGAGGTAAAGCATGTCGAGCCTATCATGGGTATAACAAGACAATAAACGAAGAGAGAACACAGAACCGTTCCGGGAGCCAGGTTACAACCCGTAAACCAAACAAGGACCGGGGTTGTAACCCTTCGTCTGAACGGAACTGCTCTCCTGATCTTTATTGCTTAAGGCAAGCACAAGTAATCATGTCATGTCAGAATTGTACAGGATCAGGACGAGACAAAGCTGGACTAGACTCCATCCAATCAATCACGGCCAAGCAAAGAGTACGGCTTGATACTTTAACTAACTAGGATTATCACAGGCCTAGTTACTAGTAAGATGCAATGAGAATTCCAAGTCCGGTTATCTGTTTGTTACTACCTGAGTGATCCCAGCAAGAAAAGAAAAAGATAGCATGATCTAGCAGACACACTGTAGTAAGATACATGTGTCCTAAGGTACCACACTCGACGGCGGGCTGGAAGTGTGCTTATCTCGACGGATAGCAACAAATCCCATGTATATATATAAGGCCGGGACCAAAGGGGCAACAGGTAACTGGAAAATTCTTCATGAACTATTTGATCAATCTAGTCATAAACCTAGCCAGATTCAGTATGAATCCCTGACCGTGGTACTCAGGGATCAAGCCCTAGACATGATACAAGACACAACCGGACTAGTAGTTTATACAAGCACAATCATCCACGGTGTCCAGGCCAATGAATTGATTTGTCAAGAGTGCGCCACGACGGGCTACTATCATTGTCATTATTACTTATCAAGAGTGCACCACGACGGGCCACTATCAAGCATTGTCAGGGTACTTGTCAAGAGTGCACCACTACGGGTCACTGTCGTGTCAGGTATAGCAGGTCAAGTTATCAGGTCAAGTTATCATATCAGGAGTGCACCACGGCGGGCCACTATCAAGCATGTCAGTTTTTGGTCACACCATGCCAGGTACAATTGTCATTTCAATCATGTCAATCAAATCGGGATTATCAAGTTCGGGATAAAAGGCGTAAGGATATAAAATGGGCGTAAAAATATACAATAGGGTAAGGTGTACGCTATAGGAACTCAAGTTACACAGGACGTTACAAGTCATGGGGAAATTAATAATAAAATAACAGTACACAGAGCTATAGGAGAGCTATGCGACTCAGGCATATGCGGCCAGGAATGATCTCATGCGGCTGGGGAGGGAGCAGCCTAAGCGCCTCGGAATGGAAGGGTCATGCGGCTAGCGGAGGGAGTCGGGTTCATGCGGCTGGGGAAGAAGTTCATGCGGGTCGGGGGAATTAAGAGTCCATGCGGCTCGGAACAAGAGCAGCTCATGCGGCTGGCGGAGGCAGCAGAACATATGCGGCTAGCGGAGGACAGGTCTCATGCGGCCGGCTATCAATCAGGTATGTGTGGCCGGAGTCAAGTGGGTCTCATGCGGCTAGCTGGGTTCGGCCCTTATGCGGCTCATTGGAGGATTCGAATTCATGCGGCCCAAAGTGGCGGAGGCACATGCGGCTGCAGAAGCAAGGGGGGTGCATGCGGCTAGCTGGGAGAGGAATCCATGCGGCTGGAAGAAGCGGGTCCCATGCGGCTCAAAGGGAGTAAGCCTATGCGGCTCAAAGTTCTTCCAGTCATGCGGCTAGGAGAACACTTGCTGCATGAACTAGTCATGCGGTCAAGTCAAGCACTGTTTTTCTTCTTCAAATTTCCGAGAAGAAGAACACCATGAAGCCAAGCTTCCAAGCTCCATAAAACCCTCATCCCAAGTCCAAATCTGAACTTCCATAGGTCAAAATAGGGAAGAATGAAATACTCTACAACATGGTACCATCAAAACTTAGAAATAACAATGTTACATAGATCAAAACCCAAAAAATCCAAAAATAAGATAAACTTAGATCTACAAGAATCTAGCCATGGAAATTGAAAATGCCAAGTACTAAAGAGTGTTAGAATGCTGCAAAGAAGAGAATAGAACAATAAAATTTGGGTTCCTCCATGAAGCAAGATGCACTTGCCTAGACCTTCCTGGTAGGTGAGGAAGTTAATGGAGGAAGAAAAAAGTAATGAGGAGAGAGAAGGAAGTTGGGTTAAATAAAGGGGGATGGTGGTGGTTGTAGGGTGGAGGTTAGGCTAAGGTGTTCCATCATAATTAAAATCAAACTAAACCAAACCCAATCCTTCTCCTATCCAAATAAAACCAAGCTCCACTGATCAGAATTAATCCATGAACGATAAATGACAATTAAACCACAATGATAAATATGAAAATAAACCACAACTAACTAATCAAAGAAAATGAGAAATACGGGTCAGAAATACAAACATGTATAAAATACGTATCACGAATTTCGGGGCACTACAACATAATATCATGCCATATAAACTAAATAAATATTGCTCAAATAAATAAGTCAATTGAATTATAACATGGTCCAATACATACCTATTGATCGAGCGTACCATCCCCCCAACCAAACAAGGACAGGAGATGGTAAACTAATTCACGGTGACGTATCTTTCCATGCTATGAATCCAATATGGTATCCGAACCCCAACAAGGTTCAATACCTTCTCATCGAAGTAGTAAGTCACACCTACAACCAAACAAGGACAAGATGTGACGAACTAATCCGCGATAAGTTATTGTTCCAAGCCACGGTCAGATACAAGTATCCAAACCAAAAGTATTCGTACCTAACGGATAAGGTAGCCTAACCGTTCTAAGTGAAATGTAGTTAAGAACAATCCTTCCTACGCATGGGCCCTGGCTAAATGAGATCGGCATAGTCCCTACTTGGGGCACCAGAGGTCCAATCAGTAAGAGCATAACGTTCCGTAGAACGTTAGTGGCCGTCAGTAATCATAGGTAATCTGACCCGCGTCTCCGGCGGAGCTCACGGGTTACAAAAGGGAAAGTGCATCGAAGCCCATACGCTAAGAAATTGTCCTCCCCGCCCAATGCCTACTATGTCGTATCCACAACAGAAAACCTCTATAACCGCTAATTCAAATAAAGCATGCAACCTCTATTAGCGGTTATTCTTATCGCACGGCTTGTACGTATTGGTGGCCAGCCAATCACGTACGTCCGTGTTCTACATGTGACACACAACTTCGTGGTATGATGTGTCAAGGCCAATGAATGCAACACACAAGGTGGTCCCTTAAATCTAGGTTTAATGTGTAAAAAAATAAGACATAGCAGGAAATATAAATGAATAGTAAGTTCTAACAGGTTATGCCATGTATCACAGTTTATTTTACATAAAAAAATAATGAATAATGCATGAAATATGAGCTAAAATAAATAAACAACAAATGGCAAGGTGTCTTGCTTGAGGTCCTTGCTGGTGAAACCGACAATCCCGTTGGGTACAGAATAGTCACAGGGCTACACAAGATGAACTCAGACGATGTGACAAACTTCTAAAATAAAAACCAAATATAAAATATTCTGGAAAATTTTTGGGAAAAATATATGATGTGTATTTTTCTGTCACCATTCCGAAACTTCAAACGGTTCATGATTCTGATTCATGGTTCTCCCAGAATCTCAAAAATACTAAAACATGTCAGATTTCGGACAACTAACACTCCACAAATTTTCCAGAAAATTAAATTCCGAATTTATGAAAATAAAATTTATATTCAGAAAATATACCTCAATACGATTCCAACAAAAAAACTGGTGGTCAAACGGAGTCCGAAGTTGGGAGTTATGGTCATTCGAAGTTGCTACAACCTTTAAAAATTGAGGCTGAATTTATGACCAAAAAAAGAGAGAAATTTTGACAAGGATGGTTTGAAAGATGATTTTATTCATAGATTCGATAGATATATATAATAGCTAGCAATTAGCAAATTAGGATTAGAACTAAATCAATAAGGATGATTATGATTATCAACTAATTTGGATAGGAATATGATTGGTTTAAATAAAAAATGATCTAATTAATGCTAGATATGATTCCAATAGGATATGAATTTTTAATGGATAAATCTTTCCATAAATTTAAATCAAATAAATTATTTAAAACAAATCAATTTGATTGCAATCCTTTTAATGATCACCATAATAACTTTAAGTATTATTCTATATTATCAAATAATTCAAATCATATGAATCCAAATCCAAATCAAACTCAACATAATAACTTTAAAATAATATCTAATATTTATCAAAATAATTTAAATCAAATAATAAATAAATCATTTAATCAAATAATATTTCAAATCTAGATTAGACAAATCGTAATGCTCCAATTAGTCATCGTAAGTATTTTAAACAATATTTAAATTATCAGCATAATTTAAAATATAGTTGATAACCATCAAGATAATCTAAATAAATTTAAATATAATCAAATAACTGATTAACATATCAAAATAATACTCGATGTCATCAAATATTATAAAACTTACTTTTATAAATCCAAATCTTTATTTGAAAATAAATAGACAAAAAAACCTTTTATCGCTCAATTTTTTTTTAAAACCAATTTTTAGAAGACCAAAAATAATAAAAACATATTTTATATTTCAAAAATTAAAAATTCGAGAACATTTTTTTAGAAACATTATTTCAAGCCATTAATTTAAAACTAGTTTTTGGTAACAAAAGTAATCACAAAATATCTTTTAGAAAATTTCTACGAAAATTACTTTTAAACATGAAATTAAAATATATAGATATAATTTAAAAAAATAATAATTTTGGGAAGATGAGTTACAAATCTACCCACCTTTGAAAATTTTCGTACTCGAAATGTAAGGACTACTAGGATAGACGGACTTGGTTGATCGGTAAAAGGATAGTAAGAATTTGTGATAAGAGAAAATAGATGGAAGGGAAAAATAATTTTTTAATGAGAATATTAATCAATTTGGATGAAAAATAGAAGAAGTGAATGGATATGGCTTGATGTGCACGGACACGATGCACAAACACATTTGTAGGTGGAGAAAATTAATGGAACAGAGAATAATGAGCCTCTCCTTATACAGGAGGTGGAAGCTACTATTTAGATAAGGATTATGATAGTTGCAAACCCCTTTTTGATATCTCACTTTTAAATTTTAATCAATTTAAAACCGATTCAATCCAAATTCAAATCTTTCCAATTTCGAATTAAATCTGTATATATTCAAATCCAAATTTAATATTGATAACTTCCATATTTAAATTAAGCATATTAAAAGTAATAAGAAAATTTCAAATTTAAATACCCATAATAAGTTTAATGAAATAGAGAAATTCAAAATAAATTTTTATAAATAATATAAAAATAATTTTGAAAATTACAATAAATATTTGACTATTTGAAATACCTTTTTAATAAATTAAAATAATTACTATAATAATTTTGAAAATTTAAAATATATACATAAATTGAATTTCATGTACTCGCATGCAATTAATATTTTACATAAAATATTTTTTTCCAGTATAGTACATACAAATAGAAAAATATCATTTCTTAAATCATTACCTATACTTGTATAAATAAAAAGCATTTTTACAGTAATGAAAATAAAACATTTGACTAAATTTTTGCGAAAGAATATTTATATACAAATTATTCACTCTTTATGTATTTCAAAAACAAAACTATTTACTATATTTACAAAACCTAAAATAAACTATTTATGTAAAATAACTAAATAAATAAATATCACGTATGTACGTACTCGTACTTGTCGTATAAATATCCGCATAAAACAAATATATAAAAAATAATATATAGTAAAATTTTAGGGGGTTTACATGTACACTCGACTTCGGTGGCTCATGGGAGGATCACCTGCACCTGGTGGAGTTCTCGTATAACAATAGTTTCCAAGCCAGTATCCAGATGGCACCGTTCGAGGCACTGTATGGTAGGAAGTGCAGATATCCTTTAACATGGGACGATATTGGAGAAAGGCAGATGCTCGGTCCGAAAATAATTACTCAGACAGTTGAGGTGGTCAGAAGAGTCAGAGATCATCTTCGAGTTGTACAAGATCGCCAGCATCATTGGGCCGATTCTCATCAGCGTCCCCTTGAATTTTCTATCGGCGACCATGTATTCCTCAGGATCTCGCCTACCCGTGACGTCATTCATTTTGGCGTACGGAGAAAGCTTAGTCCTAGGTATATAAGGCCGTTCGATATCCTCGAGCGAGTAGGAGACGTGTCCTATCGTCTCGCTCTTCCGTCGTCGTTGCGTGAGGTGCATGATGTCTTCCATGTATCCCAATTACGACGGTATATCCCGAATTCGAGTCATGTCCTTGATCATTCAGAATTGGTTGTTGGTACCAACCTTTCGTATGAGGAGAGACCCGTATCCATACTGGACCAAAGAGAGAAGATACTCAAGAACAAGACTATCAAGCTAGTCCGTGTTGCTTGGGGTCATCACTCTTTGGGTGAGTCAACGTGGGAGCATGAGGATGAAATCCGATCACGATATCCCGACCTGGTTGGCTCGTGAGGTATAATGTCTTCCTTATGCCTCATGCCTTCGATTCCTTGCTTGCATGATTGATTGTTTGATTGATTGCTTAATATAGCTTGTCCTTGCCTCTCTATCCTCTTAATTAAATTCCGAGGACGGAATTCTTTTAAGGTGGGTAGAGTTGTAACGTCCGTAGTTCGTATTACGTATTTTGGTATACATATACGAAATCCCGACCCGTAATTAGACTTGTCTTGCTTAGCTTGATCCTGGTTTAATCTTGCCTTGGTTTATTTTGGGTTCATCCTGGTTCGACTTGTCTTGACTGGCTAGTCTTGGGTTTTGCATTGGCATGGGTTAGTTAGCATTTCCTGGTTCATGTGGTTTATCCTGGCCTTGGCCTGTATTGGGTTCGGTTTGGTTCGGCTTGGTTGGGCTCGGTTTGGGTTGATATGCAAACCCCTACCTACCGCCATCCCTCCTTTATTAACCCAACAACCATTCTCTCCTCATTCATTACTCATTACTACTTCTTTTCTTCTTCCTTATTTCTTCTCCACCGAGCACCACCGTAGGCAAGTACAACTTGCTTCATGGAGGAACTCAAGTTTTATTGTTCCATTGTCTTCTTCATGAGATTCTAAGACACTTTAGTACTTAGCATTTTTAATTTCCATTGTTCATTTCATGTAGATCTAAGTTTTAGCATTTTAATCTTCATGGTTTTGATCTACTGAGACTTGCTTGTTTCCGAGAATAGAGAGTTCCATGTAGTAGGGATTTCGATTTTACGCAAGTTTGGTTTTGGAATGGTTGGATTTTATCGAGTCTTGACCAAGATGGGGCTTTTCTCGAGCTCTTGAGCTTTTACGCCTGCTTGTCTTGGCCTTGGGGAGAAGATGAAATTTTACATCCACGTTTAACGTGCCAGCGTAGCATTTCCTCCTATGCGCACACGTTCTTACGTGCTAGCGTAGTATTTAGTTTTTACGCACACGTTTTAACGTGCCTGTGTAGTGTCCCATTTACGCACACGCATTGCGTGCCAGCGTAATCCTTCTACGCCAAGTTCACTTGAACTCTACGCAGGGGCCTTCCTGCTCGCGTAGACTCGCGCTCGCGTATTCTCCTGCCGCGTAGAGTCTCGCTAGCATAGAATGCCCCGTGCGTTGAGCCTCGCTTGCGTAGACTCACCCTCGCTCGTGCAGAGCCTTGCGTGCGTAGAGTTTCACTTGGGTGCTCGTGCGCGTAAAGTTTCGCTTGTATAGGATGCTTGCTATGCGTAGAGCCTTGCCCGCGTAGAGTTTCCTCTCGCGTAGGGCTTCCGCTCGCATAGTAGCAGTCTTTCCTTGGTCTTGTTCACGCATAACCTTGCTTGCGTAGAGCTATCTAACTCCGTGTCTTGCTCGCGTAAAGCTATTTTTACGCTCAGGGCCTCATAGCCTAGCGTAGTTTCATTCGCGTAGAGGCTTGAGCCCTATGCGCACCCGATTGTCTTTATATCCTTGTACTTTTTCATGAGCTTGATAACTTGAACTAATTGACATGACTGGACAAATAATTGTACATGGCACGGTATAACAAGTGAATTGACATGACATGACATGACAAGCAAGCCTGATGGGAACTATTGAATGCTGTTACGACGGCTAGCATGACATGACAAGAATGAATGGCCTGGACACCGTGGACGATTGTGTTTGTACAAATGAACTAATACTGTCTCGCATCATGTCTAGGGCAGGGACCCCTGAGTACCACGGTCAGGGGTACCTACTGAAATTTACTAAGGCTAATAACTAGAATAACCCAGTAGTTATGAAGAGATTTCCCAGCTACAGGCAATCCCGTTATCTGGGCGCACAAGTGGACTTGTAGCCTGCCGACGAGTAGGGCACATTTCCAGCACACTATCATGTGTTGCACCCTTCATGAATGGATATTCGACCTGGATAACCTGGATGGTCTGCAGGACTTGTGGCTGTTGGAATAATCTCATTGCATCTTGCTAGTAACTAGGCCTATGATAACCCTAGTTAGTAAAAGTATCAAGCCGTATTCATTGCTTGGCCGTGATTGATTGGATGGAGTCTAACTCAGTCTAGTCTTGTCCTGATCCTGTACAAGATTGTAACATGACCTGATTGTTTGTACTTTATTTTATCAATAAATGGTGGAAAACCAAGTTTCGTTCAGACGAAGGGTTACAACCCCGGTCCTTGTTTGGTTTAAGGGTTGTAACTTGGTTATCTGAACAGTCCCATGGTTACCTTATCGTATATCATCATGATTTTCCATATTTCCAGTCTTTTATTATAAAGTTATGTTTTGTGCTAATTGCTGGTTTTAGTTCTTAAGTGAAGCCTCCTTTGTGGCACTTGCTCTTTCTGGGATCTGACCCAGCTGGTTTTGTATGGCCAGATACCGGAGTAGCTCCAGAGGATCTCCCTGCCTTCCAGCCAGATGGTGACCACCAGGCATAACCAAGGCAACGAGTGGGTTTTCCTTTTGTTCTCCCACTTTATTGAAAAAAATATATATATATATATTCTTTTGAGGAGTTTAGCCGGCGAGCACGTGTTAGCCCGCGTAGAGTTCCCTCTCGCGTAGGGCTCCCGCTCGCGTAGTAGCAGTCTTTCCTTGGTCTTGCTCACGCATAACCTTGCTCGCATAGAGCTATCTTACTCCGTGTCTTGCTTGCGTAAAGCTATTTTTACGCTCAGGGCCTCATAGCTTAGCGTAGTTTTATTCGCGTAGAGGCTTGAGCCCTATGTGCACCCGATTATCTTTATGTCCTTGTACTTTTTCATGAACTTGATAATCACGAATTGATTGACATGACTGGACTGATAATTGTACATGGTACGGTATAACAAGTGAATTGGCATGACATGACATGACATAACATGACAAGACATGGCAAGCAAGCCTGATGGGAACTATTTAATGCTGTTGCGACGGCTAGCATGGCATAACAAGAACGAATGGTCTGAACACCGTGGACGATTGTGTTTGTACAAATGAACTAATAATGTCTTGCATCATGTCTAGGACAGGGACCTCTAAGTACCACGGTCAGGGGTGCCTACTGAAATTTACTAAGGCTAATAACTAGAATAACCCAGTAGTTATGAAGAGATTTCCCAGCTACAGGCAATTCCGTTATCTGGGCGCACAAGTGGACTTGTAGCCTACCGACGAGTATGACACATTTCCAGCACACTGTCATGTGTTGCACCCTTCATGAACGGATATTCGACCTAGATAACCTGGGGTCTGCAGGGCTTGTGGCTGTTGGAATAATCTCATTGCATCTTGCTAGTAACTAGGCCTGTGATAACCCTAGTTAGTTAAAGTATCAAGCCGTATTCATTGCTTGGCCATGATTAATTGGATGGAGTCTAACTCAGTCTAGTCTTGTCTTGATCCTGTAAAAGATTGTATCGTTACCTGATTGCTTGTGCTTTATTTTATCGATAAATGGTGGAAAACTAAGTTCCGTTCAGATGAAGGGTTACAACCCCGGTCCTTGTATGGTTTAAGGGTTGTAACCTGGCTATCTGAATAGTCCCATGGTTATCGCATCGTATATCCTCATGATTTTTTTATCTCCAGTTTTAATATGTTATTATGTTTTGTGCTAATTGCTGGTTTTAGTTCTTAAGTGAAGCCTCCTTTGTGGCACTTGCTCTTTCTAGGATCTGACCCAGCTGGTTTTGCGTGACCAGATACCGGAACAACTCCAGAGGATCTCCCTACCTTCCAGCCAAATGGTGACCACCAGGCGTAACCAAGGCAACGAGTGGGTTTCCCTTTTGTTCTTCCACTTTATTGTAAAAAATATTCTTTTGAGGCGTTTAGCCGACGAGCACGTGTTAGCTCGATTGCACTTTACTTACTGTTTGCCTACGGGCTGTAACATGATTGACGAATCCTAGGGTTGATCATGTATGACTGAAACTCTTGCTAGTCTTCACATTTTGTACGACTAGCTTCATGATCATCCAAATATGTAATGTATGGGACGCCTTACTATTGTATATTTGGTGCTCTGACATCTTGTAACTATTATTACTTGCTTAAGATTGAGATAATAGGCTTGTTCATGACCATAAGAGACTGATGGCTTATAGTTAAACCCTCATGTATCTAGACAGCCGTGACCGTATAGCGAGGTGGATTCTATTTCAATATACGTAGCTGGCTATGTATGCCCCCGCTCTCAGTATTCTGGTTCTGGGGCGTTACACCAAGTTCTAAAGAGGCTTAGAATCATGCGAGGAAGAGAATAGAACAAACAAAATGACAAAAATAATATGTTCAATATTTGGCAAGATGTACTTGCCTAGGGTTGGAGGAGGAGTAAATGTAGAAGAAGATGAAAAGTAAATAAAAAATGGAGGAGAGAAAGAGAGAGAAGTTGGTTTTTATACAAAACTCTTCTCATCTAAAACCGACCCAAACCATGCCAAGCAAAGCCAAGCCATGTTGAACAAAACCAAATTAAACCAAGTCAAGATTAAACCAAGTCAAGGCTAAGAAAGACAAGTCAAAACACGAGTCACCTGACAAATGTCAGAAATTCGTATACGTATACTGAAAACACGTATAAAGGAAAATGGGAGTGACAGACATGCCGTCGGTATACACTGGTATACCGACGGTATGCTGGTCAAGAAGAAAATCTATAAATTGGAAAATTTTAAAACATTTCGAAAACTAAGAAAATTTGAAATATAGTACAAAAATATGTATCAGTATATAAATACCGATACAGTGAGACGGGTCTCACACATGCAAATAGCTCTTTATTGATATTGAAACAAAGATTACAATGTGGCACAAGGCCATGATTACAATCACTCAAGCTCTCTCTCATCTGTCAGTACAATTTGATGAGCCAGCGGATGCTTCAGATATGCGATGTCCATACATTATGTCTCGTATAAGTCCAGACTCCATGCGGCCGTACGCCTCGAAAAGCAAGGAACTCCGTGCCTCGACGCATCCAAGCGAGCTCTGCGCCAACGAGCTTCCACCTGAGCCTGCACATAAACACTGTGTGGGTGTCAGTACTCAACTATACTGGTGGTGTGAGCACCTCGCCCACCCATACAAAACCGACACGTCCATTTACTTTGTGCAACATAATCTCTTATGATTGTCTTTCTAGTCTTGTCTTAGGATCAGTTTTAGGACGTAGACGTCTGGACTATTTTGTGTCTCTAGACCATTCTCGTGCCAACCATATCGATGTACCGACTTGTGCTTGCCTTTTTAGGCTCGCACACTCAGTGCCTCACCGCTTAGTAACTTGCCTACGTTTGTGTCATAATAACATATCGACTCTCGTGCTTGTCTTTGGTGCCATACTTCGGGACGCAACGACTTGGTCGTGCCATAAACTCGGTGCGTGCCTCAACATCGAGACCATGTCTCACAACGTAAAACGGCTTAACCAACTCGCCTTACGGTCCTTCTTGACTTAACTCGAAAAGACTCAAGTCTGACTTATGCAACTCTATGCCAACAACTTAATACTCGACGCCGCATGTCTTGCCAAAGCACGTGTCTTTGCTATAGCCAAATTTTAGGCTTTTTAAGACTTGTATTGCAATCGTGCATACAATCTTCACTCTATTCTTACCGTACTTGCACTTTCTTTGATTCGACCGACACCGCGCATGCGGATTGTCGCTCAGCACGCCAACTTTTCTATATGAAAGATCACGGCCCTCCAGGCCTACTTGGACTTTATAGTCTTGCATAGACAATGTAGTGTCCTATCCTACTCAGTTAATCGGAGAAATCAAAACGTCAACGGCGTTCGGACTTAGCCATGCAACGGCGACTCGAAGGCTCGCTCGGTCGAGGCGACTCCTCACTCAGGTGGGTGGTTTCGGTGAACTTGCCTCAGTTTGGCCTTCACACTAATAAAACGAAAGTTTTCAAATGCACAAGTAGGCTTGATAATAAAAGAGACGAATCCACATAGCTAAGGAAATAATCCCAAGTTGGGTCGATTGAGTTAGAACATGGAAAAATGTCCCACGATCGGCTTAGAATCGTTGCACGGTGGCTTTGAAAATTGACACTCGGTCCTTCGTCCCGCGGCTTGGGAGAAAGAAAGTTGGTCTTCGATACAAAACCATGAATTAGCCTAAATCATAGGCGTCGCCCGCGTAAATGCTCGATAAAGCATGCGATGCAAGGCTTAGCATAGCCTTTGCTCGTTCCTTGGGTTAAGTTATAGGCTCGATTAAGTTAGACAAAGTTATGCTGGTCGACCTAAGTCATAGCAAGTACTGTTCCGCCCTTTCTACTATTTTCAAGTTAAATAGTCCTATGATCTCAATGCCCGTCATATAAAGTATGACTTGGGCAATTGCGTCACGTAGAACACGAGTTGGTTTAAGGCATGAGCCACAGTTGGTTCAGTAGAAAGTTTGCCACGGTCTGTCGATACTTAAGGAACACGTTATGTTCAAGTTAAGTGGGAAGGCTATGCAGTAGCCGTTCCCTGAGTTCAAAGAATGTTAAGTCTAAGCGATGGTTAGTCGCCGATAGGAAATATGTCGGGACTGTAGGTCAGTCGCCGAGGCAACCCTGGTTTGGGCTCTGCAAAAAAAGTATGAAAAGTGGAAGAAAGTAAAGCAAAGGAACTAAGTGATGATGATGAGGCCATGCAATTATGTTAAGTCTAGAAGTTAGCGTAGGTGCATGGTCATGGACAACTTGTCGATAAGGGTGATTGTTTCTTCGAGCGACAACCCAGGGCCACGGGACCTACTCGGCCTAGGAAGAAACCGGAAATAGCCGAGCTGGGTAATAGGCAATGGTAGTTCGGGGACTTGTATCGGAGATCGCTACTTACGGTGTAAGGATCCCGTTTGCCAGGCTATGTCCACGATGCCTAGTTAATGCCAGTGACCATTCATATAGATGGGTCGGCACGGGTGGCAATCTGCGTGTGTGCCTTTGGATTGAGTCGAGTTGATGGTGTACACAGTTAGAACATAATGTCTGGGCCTAAGATTTGGTTACAACGAAGGCGATGTGCTTCGGCACGAGATGTGGCATCGAGTGTTAAGTCGTTGGCATAAAGTTGCATGAGTTAGACTTGAGCTATTGCGAGTTAAGTCGAGAAGGGCCGTAGGGCAAGTTGGATGAAGTTACGTTGAGTTGTAGGGCACGACCTCGATATATAAGGCACGGTCATGCTGTCATAACACAAGTATAGGCAAGTCAGTAAGTGGGAAGCACTGCCTCAAAGAGGTAGCACGGTTACATAGAAATTGGGTACTATCGCGTAGTTACGTTACTGATTATGGCCGAAAGGCAAGCACGACTTGATAGGTTAACGTTGTTGAGTTGACGTTGTTGTTGCAAGTACGGGATGGTCTAGAGACAAAATAGGCCAAGGCGTCTGTCCTAAAACTGATCCTGAGATAAGAGTAGAAAGACAATCAAAAGGGTTATGTTGCACAAATTAAATGAACGTGTCGGTTTTGTATGGGTGGGTGAGGAGCTCATTCCACCAGTACAGTTGAGTACTGACACCCACACATTATTTATGTACAGGCACAAGTAGACGCTCATGGCGCGGAGCTCGCTTGGATGCGTCGAGGCACGGAGTTCCTTAACGATTCGAGGCATGCGACCGCGTGGAGTCAGGACTTATACGGGACATAATGTATGGGCATCGCCTCTCCGAAGCATCCGCTGGTTCAAGACTTGCATTGAGAGATGAAAAAGAGCTGAGTGACTTGTAATGTGAGAGGAGTGAGCTTGAGTGATTGTAATCTTGGCCTTACGCCCCATTGTAATCCTTGTTTCAATATCAATAAAATGCATCTTTTGAATGACTTGTGTTTTGTTCTAAATTTTTGCTGCTATTCTTCATTGTCTCTGCTTGGGACTTTCCTGCGACGACCCCGTCACAGCCGCTGTAATCGGCCATCATGGAACCCGCCTTACATGAGCGCAATCTAGGCTCGTACGGCATCACGCCTTAGCGAGGACGATCGCTTCTACGGGAGCAGGACGTGACATAATGGTATCAGAGCACGACTTTACGTCCTTGGACTATCGATTGAATTCTTTAACTCGGTTGTTTCCACAAACTCTGAAGTGTTACTTTCGTAAGTTGATATCATTGACGCTCTCTCTCTCTCTCAAATGACCCACGGAATGTCTATACAATAAGTCTAAATAATTTACAAAATATAGAAGAAGAGTTTTTGACAAGAAACAAAAAGATGGTTCACGTAAGCACGGTTGGCTAAGTCGGGCTGGGCATATACACCAAAGTTGCGTCGACTTTAGAAAAGTCGAATGCGAGATTCGATCTGTCTCGGATGACAATAAGTTTGAATCGATTGAGTAAGTGGGATGACTATCGATACGGGTACTATCGAGCAACGTTAACGTCGGTGCGATATAGATGAGCGTGCTTGAAATTTAAGGAATCGTTCGGACAAAAATTCGAGGAAATAGATTGTGAATCGAATGATAAGTTAAGGATTTGTTGAATGACTTCATCCCTGAGTGGTGTATACGATAGCCTCAGGGATGTCGATCGATCGATTGAGGATACGGGGTATTAATGAGCCTATCAACAATCGTCACGTATATGCAAATCCGTAGATTGAGTATCGTTGAATAAGTTGTAGTCTTGAAGATTATGACGAGTCGATTCAAACAAATTAGAGATGACGTACACGGGATAGTGATTGCACGAGTATGAAATACAAAATGATCGAGTAGGTGAAATCGAATCGAGGAAAGGTTAGGGTGTACGAATGGATGACTTGATCGAAGAAATTGATACGGATCGTATACGAAAAGTTAGCACGACGAAAAGATAGCGTGCATAAAAAGTTTGATTCGAATGTTTGAAAATGACTCTGAGGATTGGAATGGATGTTGCTCGATGATTTGAGTCAGCAAGGAATGATGTAATTTGGAGAAAAATGTTGCTCGATGACTTAAGATAGACGGATGAACAATACGAGAATTTGGGTTTGAGAAAATTGATGGTATGAATGATTCGAGGGATAATGATCGAACTTGAATTTGAATGTCGAGGAAATTATCCAGTCGGACGATAGCATCATTCGTACGACTCGAAATTCGTTGCAAAGGAAGATCGTCAGGTTACGCATATCATCGATGGTATTGAGGCATATCAAAGATCGATATACGATAACTCGGGAGTACTCTAATTCGAGGAATGACGGGCGTGCAAGTGTTATTGTTCTGACGGATGCTATACTTAGGATTTTGATTGAAATAAATGTGGATAAAAACAGAAGTGTCTTGATGGTTACGCGGATAACCACAACGTCGACATTCTTGTCTTGTGCGAGTGCAACTCTATCCTTGCACATGCGTCGCGTCGGATTTGGGGCGATCGTTCCGTATGAGCGCTGACATGGTGATTCATGTCACGGAAATGATCGAACTCGGAAAATTAGGACGCGGTAACTTTGATTGTCTCGACTTGTTGGTTTGATGCAAAGGAAAAATCCAAGGATGTTTGGACTTACGATTGATGATTGAGTAAACTTGAGGATTGAATAGATCAAATCTACATATCGAGAATGAATTGGTCTAGATACAAAACAAGAGTTACGTCCCGATGAGGATGATTATCTTGCGGGAGCGTGCATGGTGATTCATGCCCACCGTGGATAATCTGACTTGCGTGAGATCGGGGCGTGGCATATTGTTAAGTCAGACGACCTTGTGATCGATTACGTGAATTAGGATAAATGACTTAGGAAGTATGAAATGTGAATTATGGTTTAGCGATGAATCGTATCGTAGCGTGCTTGACTTGGAAGGATTGATAGGCGGATTATGTCGAACGTGTTTGAAGAGATAGACTATGCAAAACGGCTTGATGAACGAGTGAGATTGATATATCAAGGAATTGGTTAAAACGTGAGTTATCGTAGGATGGCTTTGCTGAATGACTCAGATCCCTTGTGACGAATGTTGGGATGTGTGTAGGAAATCTATGCTCAAAGTTTAAAAATCGGAGTGATACGAGCTTGGGTAGAAAACCCCGTTCTATTAATTTGGTTTGACGTTAGGACGGGGTCAGTGTTGATATTGTTGTTTGGGAACTATGATTCCAATACTGACAGATGACCTTAGCCTAAAGACATGGCCTAGCGGTTAGCAGACGTCCCGGTGCGAAGAGATAGGAATGGTGGAGGCACCACTCACAAAGCTCGATTGACATGCACGTATATCAGGGACGGCCGACTATGTGCACGATCCGACTCGAGTGGTGATGGCGGATTCTCTATCACGAGGCTTGGCTGAAATGTATGTATTTTGGGGATGCCTGGAATATATGCACGATCCAACTAAGTGATACGTTGAATCAAGTGAGACTTGAGGAACGAAAAAGTGTCGAGTATTTTGAAATAGTGTTTAAAAGAAAAGATTGATGGTAGTACGAGCGTGGCTCGAATTGAGGGAACACATAGGAGTAGTGCGTACGAGAGTCCTTGAATGTTGAAACAAGTGATAAGTCGATAAGTAAGTACTCAGTTAGTTTCGAGGACAAAACTTTTTCTGAGTGGTGTATGATGTAGTGTCCCATCCTGCTCAGTCAATCGGAGGAATCGAAATGTCAACGGCATTCGGACTTAGCCATGCAACGGTGACTCGAAGGCTCGCTCGGTCGAGGCGACTCCTCGTTCAGGTGGATGGCTTCGGTGAACTTGCCTCAGCTTGGCCTTCGCACTAATAAAATAAAAGTTTTCAAATACGATAATAAAAGAGACAAATCCACATAGCTAAGGAAATAATCCCAAGTTGGGTTGATTGAGTTAGAACATGGAAAAAGGTCCCACGGTCGGCTTAGAATCGTTGCACGGTGCCTTTGAAAATTGATACTCGGTCCTTCGTCCCGCGGCTTGGAAGAACAAAAGTTGGTCTTCGATACAAAACCATGAATTTGTCTAAGTCATAGGCGTCGCCCGTATAAATGCTCGATAAAGCATGCACGTTTCCTCGATGCAAGGCTTAGCATAGCCTTTGTTCGTTCCTCGGGTTAAGTTGTAGGCTCGATTAAGTTAGACAAAGGTATGTTGGTCAACCTAAGTCATAGCAAGCACTGTCCCGCCCTTTCTGCGGTTGTCAAGTTAAATAGTCCAACGATCTCAAAGCCCCTCATATAAAGTATAACTTGGGCGATAACGTCGCATAGAACACGAGTTAGTTTAAGGCATGAGCCACAGTTGGTTCAGTAGGAAGTTAGCCACGGTCTGTCGATACTTAAGGAACACGTTATGTTCAAGTTAAGTGAGAAGGCTATGCAGTAGCCGTTCCCTGAGTTCAAAGAATGTTAAGTCTACGCGATGGTTAGTCGCCAAGAGAAAATATGTCAGGACTGTAGGTCACTCGTCGAGGCAACCCTGGTTTGGGCTCTGCAAAAGAAGTATGAAAAGTGGAAGAAAGTAAAGCAAAAGAACTAAGTGATGATGATGAGGCCATGCAATTATGTTAAGTCTAGAAATTAGCGTAGGTGCGTGGTCATGGACAACTTGTCGACAAGGGCGATTGTTTTTTCGAGCGACAACCCGGGTTCACAGGACCGACTCGGCCTAGGAAGAAACCAAAAATAGCTGAGCTGGATAATAGGCAATGGTAGTTCGGGGACTTGCATCGGAGATCGCTACTTGCGGTGCAAGGATCCCGTTTGCCAGGCTATGTCCAAGATGGCTAGTTAATGCCAGTAACCATTCATATAGATGGGTCAGCACGGGTGGCAATCCGTACGTGTGCCTTTGGGTTGAGTCGAGTTGATGGTGTACACAGTTAGAAGACAATGTCTGGACCTAAAATTTGGCTACAACGAAGACGACATGCTTCGGCACAAGATGTGGCATCGAGTGTTAAGTCGTTGGCATAGAGTTACATGAGTTAGACTTGAGCTGTTGCGAGTTAAGTCGAGAAGGGCCGTAGGGCTAGTTGGGTGAAGTTACGTTGAGTTACAGGGCACGACCTCGATATATGAGGCACGGCCGCGCTGTTATAATACAAGTATAGGCAAGTCAGTAAGTGGTGAGGCACTGCCTCAAAGAGGTAGCACGATTACATAAAAATTGGGTACTATCGCATAGTTGCGTCTCTGATTATGGTCGAAAGGCAAGCACGACTTGATAGGTTAACGTTGTTGAGTTGACGTTGTTGTTGCAAGCACGGGATGGTTTAGAGACACAAAATAGGCCAAGGCGTCTGTCCTAAAACTGATCCTGAGACAAGAGTAGAAAGACAATCAAAAGGGTTATGTTGCACAAAGTAAATGAACGTGTTGATTTTGTATGGGTGGACGAGGAGCTCATTCCACCAGTAAAGTTGAGTGCTGACACCCACACAGTGTTTATGTGCAGGCACAAGTAGATGTTCATGGCACGGAGCTCGCTTGGATGCGTCGAGACACGAAGTTCCTTGGCGATTCGAGGCGTACGACCACGTGGAGTCAGGACTTATACGGGATATAATGTATGAACATCGCCTCTCTGAAGCATCCGCTTGTTCAAGGCTTGTATTGAGAGATGAGAGAGAGCTGAGTGACTTGTAATGTGAGAGGAGTGAGCTTGAGTGATTGTAATCTTGGCCTTGTGCCCCATTGTAATCCTTGTTTCAATGTCAATAAAATGCATCTTTTGAATGAATTGTGTTTTGTTCTAAATTTCTACTGCAATTCTTCAATGTCTCTACTTGGGACTTCCCTGCGACGACCCCGTCACAGTCGCTGTAATCGACCGTTATGGAACCTGTCTTGCACAAGCACAATTTAGGCTCGTGCGGCATCATGCCTTAGCGAGGACGATCGCTCCTACGGGAGCGGGACGTGACAGATAAGATGTCCGGCGTGGGTAGCGAGCCCCGTCAAAGGCCTTGAATCGCTTGAGCGGTACAATCCAGCTCAACTACCTTGCTCCCCTCCTAGGTCGATACAGTCCTGTGGCCCCAGGTTTTTGAATCGAGGGTACAAAACCTTGTCGACAAGTTGTCCGATGATCACGCACCAATGTGGGCTTCTAGACCCAACGTAAATGCATGCCTAATTGTCATAACTTATTTTTTTGCTTTATTGCTTTTCTTTTCCATACTTCTTTGTAGAGCCCACCAGGGTTGCCTCGACGACTGACCTACAGTCCCAACATATTTCTTCTCGGTGACTGGCCTACAGTCCCGACATATTTTTCAGTATTTCTATACTCTTATTGACTCAACTCATGAATGGCTAACTGATAGCCTTCAATCATAACTTGAAGGAAACGTGTTCTTTAGGTGCCATATATAATGTCCCGCTTCGCACGGCACATTACGTTGAGATGTTGACTCAAAGAGTAGCATTGACTGAATGAAATGTATCGATGTGAATCGATACGAGAGTTATGTTGTCCCAAGCAATGTATCGAACTAAGTCGATGTGAAGAGTTGCATTGTCCCAAAGAATGTATCGAGTTGAATCGATGCGAAGCGCTGCATCGCCCAGAAGGATAAGTACGTTGAGTCGGCTCGAAGATTCTAAGAAATCGAATCGGTCCAAGGCACAAGTCTGAATCGATGCAAGTATTGATTTTAGTTAGTTTCATGTGCAGGCTATCCGTTTACGCTGAAATGTTAGAGGTCGACATTTTGCCTCATTCGCAACGGATCCTCTAAACCCAAATCACCGCCTCGCAACGGGCTGGGACTTAGACACGGTAGGCCAGAATTGATCGAGTAGTTCAATGAAACAAGAAGTGCTCGAATAGCTAAGTCAGAAGATTTGGCCGTACAACAAAGTTATAAAATCGAGCCGCATCGACTCGACAAACAACAAAGCGTATCGGCTTAAGTTGGGAGGACTGACTCTTCTTTTTACTCCTTCATGGCTAAGTATGAATGTATCATTGTATGCTAAGTTAACCTATCGGCGTCACGGCGTGGTCCAATCGGAAGATAAATTATAGTGTGTGTCAAACACTAGTTAGAACAATTGAAATGAGACGTGCATCAAATGCACGAGTTGTCAACCCCTTGACCAATTTTATCCTCTTATATTTTATTTATTTATTTATTAGGTCTTATATATTGGTTATGTTTTACATTGGTTTTACTTGAAATACCATTAGAGAGCCCAAGGAGTAATAAGGATATTTCAGGGACTAAAGTGCAAATGTTCCAATTCAAATCTTTCTTTAAACCCGAACACTTATCCCCTGTATTCGAATCCAGTTTGAAATTAGGATAAACCTTCACCTAAAATCTTTGATAAGAGCAAATAAAATTCTTCCTATTCCCTCCAATCCAATCACACCCGAGTATATATATATATATATATATATATATATATATATATATATATATATATATATATATATATATATATATATATAGAGAGAGAGAGAGAGAGAGAGAGAGCAGTAGCGAACCCTAATCCTCGCGAGTACCCCTCATGCTTGGAAAGCCTGCTATAATTTGGAGAAGGTGGTCTTCGTATTCAAAGTATTTGATCTTCTCAAACAGGTAATTCCTCACCCTTCAATCAATTGCTAAATTCTTGATTATTGGTAGAGTTTCGTTTCTGCAAAAATGGTAGCATAGGTGTTTGGGTTAATTCATGAAAGGTAAGCACTGTCAGGTTTAAAGTATTGGGACAGTAGAGGGTCCATATTGACTATTTCTACATGAATTGAGTTATGACTTAGGGGAGGGTATATTAATGGGGTGGCTAGACATTGTATAATCGAGATGTTTGCCCTTCCTGTGCACATATTATACTGCTGACCAGTGCAAAGGGGGGTACATGGTTTGGGGAAGCATAGCAGTCAAGGGTGAGCAAGCAACAGAGACATGTGCCTGTAGAAGGAAGGCTTAGGTGTATTAACCTGCATGTAAATCTCTATGAGTGTACCTGTATGCAGGACAGAAGGGTTAGGGAGTTTCAGGTCACATTGGAACAGCAGGAGCCATGGTGTAGTGTATCAATGCCTGACCATGTGTCTGGTAATAGATGTAACTTGACCCTTTACATCTCTGTCCCTGTTATCCTTGGTGTTCAATCCCTTAGCCTATTTTCAGTCACTTGACTGAATGTTATTTCAGTCCTAGACTGATAGGAAGGAGTATAGACAGGCTAGGACTACTCCTATAGGTCTGAGAATTCAGTACAATTAAAACACTTTAGGCATTGCCATAAAGCCCACGAACCTTGGTATCAGACATACTCGTGTGGCTATCCCTGAGTACAGGAATATGTAGACTAGGTAGGATGCAGGAGATGGTGTCTAGAATGAGGGCCATGGGGTGTCTATATAGCTTAGAGGGTCCTCACTAGAGTATCAGAAATACTGAGATTAGCACAAATGTTTTCGATTCTTTTCTTTTTGAAACATCATGTCTAATATCCTCTTTTAAGAATATTCAAACAGTTACATGATGGTTCAGACCCTTCATTCACTAAAAACCTTATGTCCAGCTTTGACACTGCCCACATTCATCTGTCCTACATCCAGGTTCAGCCAATTTATTTGAACCTACAGGTATCCTAGTCTACCTGCCTATTTGACTGATACTCTCAGGTATCAGTCCTTTGCACTTTATTGCAGTCCCTAACATAATGCATGTACTTCACAATTCCCTGATACTTGAGCAATATCACATAATTGTTTCACTTATTTGATTAACTTCTATGAAATTGCAGTATTCATCCTAATACCAAGGCATATAGGGTGCCTATTGTATTAAACAGAGTACACAGGACCTGAGCTATGTGCTAACAGACCTGTGGATAGGTGCCTGTACAAATTTAGGGACCATTAGCAAATTTGATGGGGATGTGTGTTAATCCTCGTGCGTAGGATATCAGACATTGGGGTTGTACCTGGTATCAATGACAACGAGTTTGACATAGGAACCTGCTGTGAATATCAGATAGATATTGAACAAAGGATGGTATTGTTGATACCACGAGCAAGGGTTCTGCTTTATAGGGTCTTGTAGGGACTCTACCCATTAGGTAAGCCACCTCGAGTCCTACCCATACTGTAGGCATGATTCATAGATTTGCTCATAGAAAACTCATGGGGAGAGGTGCAAATATTCTGTCAACATAAAGACCCATGAAGAGTAGCCTAGATGTTAGGACAGGACACCTACCCACATGTTAACAGTTCAGCTGGTACAAGGGGGGTTAGCCATAGGTATGGAAGTCAATGGACATGTCTGCGAGAGTGTCCTATACAAGCCATTTACAGATAGATAAGTGTGTATGAAGGGGTCAGAAATCTGCAAGTCCTTGAGCACTGAGTAGAGGAGCTCTAGGTGTTATTTTGTTATGTTTACAGCAATGTTACATCCATAGTTCTCTTGTATGCAAGAGTCGAGTTCATATATCAATTTCCTTATTGAGATGGACCCTCCTTGCATCCAATGGGTTATGACAAGTAAATTTTATGATATCCAAATGACACAGACACCCAGCTACAGACTGAATGGGACCTCTCCTTTGGGTTTAACTAACACTGACATGTGGGTATACCAATGTGTTGTTAGAAGGAGTAATGGGTTAGGATGACCCATAGGTATGTGACTTGTTGTAAAACAAAACAACACCAGGAAGGGATATGTAGCATACCCAGGATTAGCTGTTTGTGTGACCATTCCCCTGCCAAATAGCTACATTAGAGTAAAAGGGAAAAATAGTACAGGTCAAGTGAATAAGATATATGGTGCCAGCCTACTTATTAGAGTATATCTCATTAACATATAAGAGAGATTTGGGCTGGGGAATGTTAGGAGTGTTTAGTTGTGTCCAGTGTGTGTGTGCACTATTTGCATGGTAGATGTCCTACCAACAATAGGACAATACTCATATACATTTCTGTGTTAAGTGTTGTAAGGGTATCTGAGAAATCAGTTAGGCTAAATACAGGTAGGATGTAGGACTAATGTCATGACTACATGTATGTGCAGCAAAGTCAAACAGGGACAGAAACCCCTATTTATGCCTGCAAGACAGTAACAGTACCACCAGCTATAGGAGGACCATAGATGCATTGCCATAGTGATAGACCAATAACCCAATAAACCTAAGTTTCACTTTTGTTCCTTATTAATTTTATAATGCTTAAAACAGGCCATCTGGAACAACGTTTTGGACTTGACCCGTGCAACAGCTCAGGACCACAGGCAAGTATACCTTGCCTTTCTACACAACTTTATTTACATGCACTGTCTTTTTATTATTATCCAGTTTTTCTCATATTGTTGCTATGTATCTTTCATATCCTGCTTGTATATTTGTATCATTGCTATATAGACCGTGTTCACAGTTAGCTTTGTATCTTATTGGTCGTGTTCACTTGTGTCTTGATTGAGTCGTGTCATGGTCGAGAAGTCATGAATTGAACTGCTATACCTCCTTGTCTTGAAATCTTGAAGCTAACCTACGAGTCCACAATAGGGACGAGGGTTAGCAGTTATCTGTGTCTTAAGCTAACCTGCGAGTCCACACTAGGGACGAGGGTTAGTAGTATATGGTTCACACCTGCGAGTCCACACTAGGGGCGAGGGTGACGCTAACCTGCAAGTCTACACTAGAGACGAGGGTTAGTAGTATATGGTTCACACGTGCGAGTCCACACTAGGGGCGAGGGTGATGCTAACCTGCGAGTCCATACTAGGGACGAGGGTTAGTAGTATATGGTTCACACCTGCGAGTCCACACTAGGGGCGAGGGTGATGCTAACCTGCGAGTCCACACTAGGGACGAGGGTTAGTAGTTGATCAAACCTGCGAGTCTACACTAGGGATGAGGGTTTGAGTATTCAATTTGGTTATCCGTGACATCTTGACATGAGTTCTCTCGTCCTCGTCCAGCAGTTCATTTATGTGTAGACAGTATTCAGATTCGTGTTTATTCATTGCTCAGTTTTACTTGTTTAAATTTATATTTTTCTTCATGCATAATAAACTGTTAGAAAGGCTCATTTTTATGTATCTTGCTAGTCCTCTGAGGACCTGATAATCTCTTCAGGTTTAGCCGAGTTTGAGTTAGGAGCAGTTGAGCCGGTTGAGTCAGCACCAGACCGCGGAGCTTTACAGTTGGGGTTGCCTTGATTAGCAGGTTGTATTCAGTTAGTATATTTTATGTATTTATTTCTCTTCCGTCTATTGGTAGTAGATTTGTGTCCACCGGACGTGACATTGAATCTTGGACATTCAGTCATATTATTCAGTTTCTTTGGTATATCATTGATCTTGGTTGATTCGATTATTCTGTGGATGAGATATAGTTTACCATATGATTCTAGATTGCCATGACTTGTGTATAGACAGCCTACTACCGCCGACACTGCGGCATAGGCTGGGCTTGGACATACTTCGTATCCGAAAAGCGGGTGCGGGTCGTGACACGAGTCGCTATGGAATATTGGATATCGCAAAGGCGAGCGCCTTGGTGCGCAAGCCACAAGAACATGGGATAACTGTATTCGACGAGTACCTTCGTGCACGAGCCATGTCGTGCCTTTGTGCACGAGTTAGAAAGGCTAGCACATTGAAAGATTTTGAAGGCGAGCGCCCTAGCGTGCAAGCCACGAACATTGAACATTAAGGCTAACAACATAAAATTACAGTATCGAGGCATGCATCGTATGCACGACTCGAAGAGATGAGAATAATCGTGTCAAAGCGTGCCTACGTGCACGAGAATCATAAAAGATAGCTTCGTTGCGAAGAGAACAGTTGTGGCATGAAGGTGACGGAACTGTCAGATGTGACATGATGCCTTAAAAAGTGTTCGGGACCTTCGGGTTGTTCGATTGACGAACATTGAGTTGAGGCATGATGCCATTGAATATTGAAACGAAGTATGGAATGTGAGAACATAGGAAGTTAATAGGAGAAATACGAGATGATAAAGTCTGAGTCTCGGACTCACGACTATATTTGGTTGTTTGAATAATAGTGCGTTGCATGGTCGAATGGACTTAAGAAAATGATGAGATAATCTCCTGTGCACAGGAATATTCCCTCCGAACGGGTTACGTCGGGGTACCGGGACCGTTCGGCCTAGGAGGGATATAATCTTTGAGGGACGCACATCTGTAAGATGATTAGCGACCGCTTAACGAGATATGAAAAGCCATAAATGATGGTATGCAAAAGAAGGTCTCCGTAATTGGGATAGTAATCCACTATGAGAGACGACGGGCTACCCGATTTGAGAAAGAAAAGAAAGAGAAGAAAGAATGAAAAGAAAGAACGATAAAAAGAAAGATAAGAAAGAAAAGAAAAGAAAAGAGAAACCTTTAGTCCATTCTGGCGTGAATACGCCAACGACCTTCATATAGTTAAGGAACGATAGGTTGAAAGTGCAGGCTTATATATCCTGCACACATAGATCCTGCATAGAGAGAGCTTATAACATGACAGGGAAGGAATGGGGCGTATTCACCTTACGTCGGTGCAAGAGTGAGTGAGTCTATGTTGGTAACAAGTCGCGCCACGAAACAAATACGAGATTGCTTGCCTGTTTGCCTATTCAATTCGAATAACATGCTTGCCATGATAACTTGCTTTACCGCTTTTGAATATGCCATGAAATCGACCCTAAGGAGAATATAGCAAGATCATAAGCTAAGTTGCATGATTCAACATAAATACTAAATATCGGTTTAGAAAGTGAGTCTTTCCATCAGTACATACGAGGACGAACGTACTGATCCCCCACCAGCTTTCATGCAGGGTACAGAAAATGGATTGCTCACGGCAAAGCTTCGCTTGATCGCACAGAAGCATGGAATGTCGTAGCGTTTGAAGCGTACGATTGTATTGACGCTCGAACTTGCAACAGAATTGATGCGACCGAGATATAGAAGACATGATGTATAAAACGGTGAAATCCTTTATGGGCAAGAGAGAACTTGAGTGTTGTAGCCAACCTGGCAAATTCAGTTGGGCTATTGAAAGCCTTTGTAATTTCAGTTCATTATCAATAAAGAGAATTGTTTCGTATACCCTGTTTTCTTCTGTTTGCTAATATCAAATCAGAGATAACCATTTGAGAACTTGTCATCTTGCCTGGCATGGGCGCAACTCTAGGCTCGTGCGTTATCATGCCCCCTGCGAGGACGATGATTCGGGTAATTCTGGGTCGGGGCGTGACACCATAGACGGTGGCTAACTTATCCTTGAACCAACCGTGGCTTGTGTCTTAACCCAACTTGTATTCTATGCGACACTACTGCCCAAGTCATACTTTATATGATGAGCCTTAAGATCATGGGACTATATGACTTGACAATCGCAGAAAATATGGGACAATACTTGCTATGACTTCGATAGCCCAACAAAATTCTTGTCTAACTCAAACGTGCAACAACTTGACGAACAAAGGCTATGCCAAGCCTCACGTTGTGGGAACATGCCGTGCACGCGTTCGACTTGAACATCCAAGTTCTTTGGGTGCCTAAACTTATGCCACAAGCCGTACAATACAACTTAACCCGTGGGACAAACAATGGATATGCCAAGCCTTAGACGACGGGACAGTGCTTGCTTTATCAAGCATTTATACGTGCGACGCTTATGACTTAGGCTAAGTTCACAGTTTTATGACAACTTAAACTAAATTTTCTTCTCCCAAGCCACGAGACGAAGGGCCGAGTATCATTTTGAAAGCACGCCGTGCACACTTCTAAGCCGACCGTGGGACCCTTTTCCATGTTCTAACTCAGTTTGATCCGTCTTGGAATTATTCTCTTAGTTATGTGGATTTGCCTCTTTTATTATCAAGCCTACTTGTGCATTTGAAAACTTTTGTTTTATTAGTGTGAAGGCCAAGCTGAGGCAAGTTCACCGAAGCCACCCACCTGAGCGAGGAGTCACCTCGATCGAGCGGATCTTCGAGCAAGCCGTTGTATGGCTAAGTTCGAACATCGTTGGCCTTTCGATTCCTCCGATTGAGATGAGCGGGACGGGGCATTACATTATACACCACTCAAAAAAGTTTCATCCTCAAAACTAACTGAGTACACTTATCGACTTATAACTTGATTCAACATCCAACGATTCTCACACACCTTCCTTCTATGCGTTTCTTCAATCCAAGCCACGCTCGTACTTTGGTTATTGTGAGACTCGTCTTACAGTATCGATATTTATATACGGATACATATTTAGTATTGTATTTCGTATTTTTTTGGTTATCTGAACACTTTAAAATTTTTTTAAATTGTAGAGTTTCTTCTTGACCGGCATGCCGCAAGTATACCGGTGTATAACGACGGCATACCGCCCGGATTGATATTCCATATTTTAGATATTTCGATTTCAGATATTTTCGTAAATAGTGTTTTAGATATTTTGGTGAATAGTATGGATGAACTCTATTACCCAATGGATATTTGGTTCTGTTTGGATGGCCATGATTGACTTAGATTTGACATGGATCACCATCCAAGGGTTAAGATTAATTTCCCCTTCTATATATACCCTTCTACTTTCTCTCTCCTTTCTCTTTTTACCCTTTCTTCCTTCCCTCTTCACTTTTATTCCTCATCCTCAAGTGCATAGGAAAGCTTGGCCTTGAGGCCTAGAGTGTGGTTTCGGACCTCTCTTGGTGGTGGAGTAGAAGAATAGGCTTGGAGCTTCATTAGGCAAGTACATCTTATCAAATCTTGAATAATATTTTGCTATCATTTTTGTTTGTTCTATTCTTTTCCTCGCATGATTCTAAGTCTCTTCAGAGCTTGAAGTTTTTGATTTTGATGGTTATATGTTTGTAGATCTAAGTTTTAAGACTTTTCTTATTTTTGTGGTTTTGATCCGTATAAGTTTGTTATTTTCGAAATCTAATGGTTCCATGTTGTGAGGAATTTCGTTCTACCCAATTTTGGCTTTTGAATCGCGTGATTTCGACTTCGTATGAAAAAGTTATGCTATTTTTCATGTTCATGGGTTCCCCACACCTTCAATGCTGCGAGAATGATGAACAGTGCAGCACAGTCTGTGCGCCGTGCTTGCGTGCAGTGTGTGCCGTGGGCAGTTTTACCTGCACGTGCAGTGCACAGTCTGTACGTCGTACTTGCACACAACGTGTACCGTGGGCAGTTTTGCCTGCGCGTGCAGTGCGCAGCCTGCGCACAGTGGGCTATTTTCCTGTGCGTCGTGGGCATTTCTCCTGTACGCCATGGGCAGTTTTTCCTGCGCTCGCAGTGTACCATAAGTAGATAGCTGTTTTTGTCCGTTTTAGCTATTTTATGGCCAAAATCTTGAAAAACTTAAAACATGAAAGTTGTAGATCTTTGTCTTGGCTTCAAGAATCTTGATGTCTCACTTTAATTAGAGTTTATATGCAAATCACCCCTGAATGATTGTACATCCTATATACACTTGACACTAGCTTATGTTCATGTGTTCTTCTATACTCATTAGGTATTGCTATGTCCTTCCAAATTTGTTGTACCTTATAATCTATGCCATGTCCAATATTTACTTGATAGTGACCCGTCGTGGTGCACTATTATACATGTCTTTTCCTAGCTTGCTTGATAGTGGCCTGTCATGGCGCACTCGTGATTCTAGTACAAGTCTAGCTCCTTGATAGTGGCTCGTCGTAGCACACTCTTGTCTTGATATTATCATATCTTGTTGTGGCTTGTTGTAGTACACATTATTGCTTATCTTATTTAGTCTCGCATGTCTCATGTCTAGGATGGATTCTGCGGAATGCCACACCCAGTATCCTAAATGAAAATATTAGAAATTATAGAACTAGCATGATTATCTAGATCATTGGGAGGTGAGATTTTTTCGGTTACCTGCACCCCTTGTTTCCAGTCTTATATATATATATATATATATATATATATATATATATATATACATGAGATTTGGAGCTATCTGTCATGATGAGCACTCTTCCAGCACACTGTTGAGTGGAGCACCTCTTTAGGACACATGTATCTTACTACAATGTGTCTGCTATACTTATTTTCTTTTTGGCTTGGATCAATCGGGTAGTCTGTAGGGCAGTAACTGGATCTAATTTCTCAATTTTGCATATGTTAGTAATTAGGATTGTGACAACCCTAGTTAGCTAAAGTATCAAGCCGTACTCATTGCTTGGCCGTGATTGATGGATGAAGTCCATTTTCAGTCTAGTCTAGTCTTGTCCAGTTTATCTTATTTTAATACTTAGCTTCCTGTCATTTTCTTAACATGCTATTTTTCTACTACATGCTCGGATTCACTACATGCTCACATGTCCAGTTTATTCTACATATTTACTTGCTATTGCCTTACATGTTCTCGATTTTCCTTTCGTATACACTGTGGTACCAATTTATTATTCCAGTCTCATTTACTGCTTTATCTTAGAGATATTATGAATTGCATGCTGGTTTTAGTTTATAGTTTGGCTTCCTTTGTGGTACTTGCTATTGGGGTTCTGACCCCACTGGTTTTGCATTGACCAAATTTAGTTGAGGAGCCCGAGGATCTTCCAGACCTTCCACTCGATGGTGACCACCCGGAGCACCAGGGAGCTTGAGTGGGTGTTCTTTCTCTTACCCACTCTTTCATGTACATATTCTTTTGAGGAGTTTAGCCACCGAGCACGTGTTTTGCTCGTGTTTTGGACTTGACTTTTTAGCCTACGGGCTTAGACATGATGGTATATTTCTAGACTACAGCTAGAGCTGATCATGGATTACTCAGTCTTGCTAGTTCTTTATTTTGTATTACTAGCTTCATGATCATCTATATATTATAGTTTGGGACGCTTTACTGTCTTATATGCATGATGATCATATTCTTGTACCTTACTTCTTGTCTGTGTCACGACCCACACCCACTGTGAGGGTACGAGAATGTAACAACGCCCAGCCTACGCCGTAGTGTCGGCGGTAGAACGCTATCCTAGGTCAATCATCTAACCTATAAAGGTACCTGTACAGTATATACACTTCTAATGGAGGTGACATAACAGAACAGTCTCAATCACATCTAAGGCAGATACAGAATAGTAAAGGTAGATAGAGAGATCAAAAGCACAATGTAATACAAATAAGAGGGAGAAAATATAAGTGTTTAAGATAACAACTCAAGAATATCCAGCTCAATACAAGTCTCTAAATATAACAACATCTCAGAACAACAACTGAATTTCAAATAACAATGCTGAAAGAAAAGCTAAAGCCTAGCTATCTAGCCTAGACTATGGGAGTAGCATCCTGTACTGCAGTTCGGTCCTCCAGAGGAACCAGGTCGCAGGTGTCGTCTAAGTCTGCTCCGTAATAGGTGGTACATAGGGCCTCCTCCTCATCCTCTGTAATATTTTCAATAGGTCCAGTCAGGACAGGAGCGAGTACAGTACATCTCAACAGATAATAGCAGGTTAGAAAATATAATCATGCAGTAAAGTAAGATACATGAACTGAAGAAAAATAGTATGTAAACAGAGAGAGAACTGTAATAGAAATATCTACTATACATAGAGAGCTAATAGTGACTAGTGAGTCAGAGTAAAATATAAACATGTGAATGGCATAGGAGATTCATGACTACAGCTAAGAGAGTGATTCATGACTACAGCTACTGGGATAATATTCACATGTCTATTTCTACTCCTCCATCCCCAATCAATACACAAAGATCTGTTCAAGTTATGTTAAGATTCGTGAAACTTCACATGGCTCATAAAATGAGTGATACGTGAAGGTGATTCATGATGGCTCTGTGAACATGAGAGTACATGTGTCACAAGCGATTCATGAATCAGAAGAAGCGTAGAGATACGTGATGATTCGTGAAACGCACAAAACATGCAGTATCCGATGCTCCCGAGGGGGATAACATCTCATGAAAAGATCCATATAGTACCAATCCGTGTGACCAACGTGACAGTATCAAGTAAAGTAATTTAAAGCAGAAAAATAATTCTAAACAGGATATAAAATGATCAGAGAATGTACTCGCCTAGTATCCCGAATATCCGAAGAGAATATACTGTCCGAGGAGTGGTGTCTGTCTCCTATAGAACAGTACAAGTCACAACAAGTCTAAAATAAGGAAATAGACTGCTATAATGCATCTACATGAAGTTTAGGTCAAACTAGGCTAAAGTCAACCTTTGGTCAACTTTAGTCAACCCTAACAGTCAAACTAGGTCAGTTCTAGTCTAAATAAGTCAAACTAGGTCAAACGAGGTTAAACTTGGTCAAACTAGTCTAGGTTGGTCAAACCTGGCTTAAACAGTCAATTCTAGGTCAACTAGCTAAATATCACACAAGTCACACCAGTCTGGTGATACACAAGTGTATCCCTACCACATGCCATAGGCTATCCTACCTAGTCCATGAGCCAAATCACATATAGGCCAATGGAATCCCTACTTCATAACCCACTACACCTATACATAGACTATATATCTATTTATATAGGCAAAAGCCATATCACCTATAGGCAATTGAAATATCGACATTACACTACCACATTATCTATAGGCAATGCCATATCCAATTTACATTACCCAATCACATGCATATTTCTCATTAGGCTATATTCACATATATATGTATTCACTCACATACCATTATATATATATATATATATATATATATATATATATATATATATATATATATATATATATATACATGTAGAGGAAAAGAAAGCAAGGAAGGGTGAGTCGTGAGTGTGTGAAAAACAGTGTACTTGTGTCACAGATATTGGGGTGTGTGTGTGACTGATTTTAGAGTGATAGGAAAATCTGTGGGGGGTTAACTAATGTGTGTGTGTAGATTGTGTGTGTGTGTGTGTGATTTGAATGTGTGTGTGTGTTCATAAATGCTTGTGTGTGTGTGTAGGCTAGAGGGTTATGTGTACAGGAACATAGGGGTGAGCAATGAGGAGTGTGGCAGGAAATTAGAACAGTGACATGTGTGTGTTTGTGTGTGCTAAAGTGGTCTGGGCATAACAGTGATGGGAAATTGGCAATGTGTGTGTGTAGGATATGTAGACAGTGATATAATCTCAGTTTTTAAAGGAACAAAGAATGAGCCTACAAACTGAATTTGAAATCTCAGGTATATCAAATAACCTATCAAGTAACCTATTCAGTTTTTGGAAAGAAAAATAGGAAACAAATCTCAACTTGGCATCATGAATTCCAGTTCAAAACCTAACAGTGATTCCAATCTTTCAATAACAGTTAACCTATTTAACAGTGAGACCAATACTAAGATCCTGAATTCTCAGGTTTTCAAAGATTGAATCTCAGTTTATACAACAGTGAATCAATGCAAACAATCAGTTCATAGGAACATTCAATCTCAGGTTTCCTACATGAACCCAGTCTCAGTTTCATGTATTGCAAAATCTCAGTTTTTTTTAGGTAACTTGGTAATCTCAGTTAATTAGGGTTAATCTCAGTCTACTCTATAGGTTCAATCCCTATAATGGAGTTCGATTAAACATGAACTAAACCTATCAATCCTTCATTAGTTAACCAATATGTAGGTGAACTAAATAACCATCTAACATTATTAAAATCAGTAAAAATAATGATTTAAAACTCAAAAAAAATCATGTCAGTCAAGTGCATCAGTCCATATAGGGAAATCCCAAAATTCGACACAAAAACATCAAAATTACGATCTAACAAGATCATCCTTTAACACACATGTAGCTAAATCTAAACTAGCACTAATATTACAAAAATCAGTTTAAAAAAAATGCAAACTTAAAACCTAAAACTGAATCAGTAAAAGAGTTTCAAAGCGTATCAGTCCAATAGCAGAACACTAAGGGAAATCGAATTTTCGAATTCAAATTCTCATCAAGACGACAAACCAAGAGTTGGTAATTGATGACAGGCATGTGAGGGTGCGTGAGAGTGTCCTCGTGACCAGAAATTGGACACGAATCGTGTCTAGAATGCAATACGAACACAGAACCTAACAGTGCACAAATAAGCATCGTGCACGCGTACACGTGCGTATAACACGCGACACACGACACGACACGTGGGTGTGCACCTAGGTTCGCCTAGGGTAGGGCTAGGTCTGTGTCAGCCTGTATCGTGTCCACGTGACACACAGACACGACACGGACCCCGTGTCAGCAGCGCCTGTGCGCGTGCACAGCCGCCTGCGCACGATAGTACACGGCCAGTACGGGGGCGATTGTGCCACGCACACTCCACGAGGTGCTCCCAAATTTTGGAAGCACGGTGACAGTCGTTGCCCCTAGGCTCACGCCAAAAATCAGGACACGAAGTGTCCTGTGTCGAGAGAAAATGAGCCCGAGGTAGAGGACACAGTGTACGTGTGTGCACGGCGTATCCAACCCAAAATTCTGACACCATAGGACACTAAAACACTAGGACACCTTCACAAATATTGACACACACATCAAGATCTAAAATTCCATGTAATTACATTTTAAAAATACGAAAATTTATTCCTATGTGGCATTTCTACAAACACCTAGTGTATCACTATGATACGTGTCCGATATGGACACGAATCGTGCCTAATTTTTGGCGACAGCTAGGAAACCCTAAAACCTAACCTTATATGCAAAGAAATTAGGAAAAACTATGAGTTTAGATGATTTACCTATTGAGTATCAAAACTCAAGAAAAGTTTCAAAGAGGGGATTCCAAATGGCAACTCCAAATCTCCAAATTGCATGCAAACTGAGGTGCTCCTTCAAAATCAGTATATAAACATAAATTAGATCCTATTGCAAAAGACTAGGACTAAAAAGGAGCTAAAATGAATTAATTAAGAATTTCTAAGGTTGGGGATTTACCTCCTTCTAAACTTGAGATCTATTTCCAAGAGAGGCTAACCCTAAATGAAGGAGGCATTAAATAGGGGTAGGAATCCCTAGGTTGGCTGCCATGGGTGAGTTTAATTTGGTTTTGGGCCTAAGTCATGGGCCTATGGCTTAAACACTAGGCTTTAAAATTGATAAATCATAAGTCATTGACTTAAGTCACTAGTCATGGACTAATTTCACTTAAGTAATCCTTCCTACCTTAAAACTAATTCCTAATGACTAAGAGTAGGTTAACTAGAGTTAGACTAGGGTCACCAACTAGGGTTAGTTCTAGATTAGTCTACAAAGTCTCAACTAGTCAAGACTAACTTAACACATAGCAATATTTAATTAATATTAAAATCACACAAATTTCCATAAATCATAATAAATTTAAATAAATCCTAAAATGCCCAAAATACCCTCTAGGCTAAAATGTACTAGTCAAACATCCTAATCATATGGCTAGGCTCTAAGGTTACACTAGTCAAACACCAAAATCATAAGCCATGATTTAAATATTTTTAAAATGATTAAAAATTACCAAAAATCATATTATTATTTAAATATCATAATTAAATAAATTAAAATACAAAATTTCAAAATTACTCTCATTTTAGAAACTGGGTGTTACAGTCTGAGACTGAGATATCTAGGATTATGTGACATAGGATTGACTGTTGGTTTATAGCAGTGACCCCCATCTATATATTTTATACGTTGTTTCGGAGTACTGGAGTACTTTGGTATCCGTAGCTGGCCTGGTCCGTCCCTACTTGTCAGTATTCTGGTTCTGGGACGTGACATAGATTTTAGTGGTGGCCCATGCAGGTCTGATTTATCAGATATGTGGAGATTACTGGTAATTATCTCAGTCACAAATTCTTCTCTATTGACATCATTCATATTACTCTTTACCTTGATATTTGACCTGATATCTGCCTTGATCGTTGATCTTTCCTGTTCCCTCGACCTGATTCTTGTGTCCTTAACTTTTTAGGGGCACTTTTCTTGGTCCTTCCGATCAGCTTGTTCGGGTTTTCGCTATGGCGGGTCAGCTTCCGTCTATTCCACTAGTTTAGGAGGCTCATCCTTAGCATTCAGGAGCATAGTCTAGAATAGACCGGAGGGCAGAGTCGCCAGTTCAGCCAGATGTACCAGTTCAGCCAGAGCAGCCATAGGGTGTTGTTCGAGCACTGGTGGATGTTTTAAGAGATTTTATGGCATCGTAGCAGCGTCAGAGCGATGTTCTCACCTATTCTGTCCAGACGGCTTTGGAGAGGGGTGGTGCTCAGGTTTACAATTCTGCGAGCAACTTCAGGCGTCTCTATCACCCGTATTTCTATGGTATAGAGGATGCGATTGCATCTGATGCATGGCTTCAGGATAATGAGACCATTCTAGAGGCAGCAGAGATTCTGGCTAGGGAGCGTGTGGCAGTTGTCAGGTTACAGCTCTTGGATTTGGCCCGCGACTGGTGGACGGCTCATGAGGTGTCTTTAGTAGCACCGATAGCTTGTGCAGATTTTAGCGAGAGGTTCCAGACTCGCTATTTTGACGTGGTGTCATGTTATAATCTACAGCAGAGGTTTATTGTCTTGCGGCAGATGAGTAGGACCGTCGACGGCTATACGACAGAGTTTAGCAGCCTCAGTCGGTTTACCCCTTCCTTAGTGGCGACCAAGTTGGATCGGGCGAGGAGGTTCCAGCAGGGACTTCATTTGGAGATCATACTAGCAGTTGAGCAGCATGAGTTCCAAACTTTTGATGCAGTGATGAAGGCGGCGAGGAGGCATGAGTACACCTCGTAGAGGATCGTCGATAGAGTCGGAGGACAGAAGAGGCCCCACATTCAGAGAGCATCTTCCTTCCAGTCGTTAGCACCAGCTCCAGCAGTTTGAGCCTTGATGATTGGATCTCCGAGGGGACTAGCTCCGACGGCTTCCTTCCAGCAGTCATCTCAGTCGCGTCCTCAGCAGCAGAGACAGTCTTCCTCAGTTGGTTGTTCCCATTGCAGGAAGGAAGGACATGTTTTGTCAGAGTGCTATAGGGTATAGGACTTGTGCCTAGCTTGTGGAGCACCGAACCACAAGATAGGGGCTTGTCCCAGGAGGAGTTCGATTGGATCAACATCCTTTCATCCAACAGTTCAGCAGTTCAGGGCGCCAGCACCGGTTCAGCAACAGCAGGTCCAGAGGCCATTACCGATGCAGTCTCAGCAATTCCAGCAGTAGAGACCTCAGCAGTATACTCAGGCTCAGAGGCAGAGGGGTCCAGCACCCAGAGTTCAGGGTCAGGCTTTTACGTTATCCATAGAGGAGGCACTAGCAGCAGGGAAGGTGGTCGTAGGTACCATTCTCGTTCACTCTCATTTAGCTTCTGCTTTATTTGATTATGCTACTTCGCATTCGTTTATATCTGTACGATTTACGACACGTGTTGGTTTGGAACCAGAGTCTTTACCTGTAAGGTTGAATATACTTACTGGTAACGGTCTAGTAGGAGTAGACTGAGTATATATCTCGTGTAGAGTCATAGTGTACGGGAGGGAGTTTCCCGCTAGACTGATAGAATTTTCTATGGGTGATTATAATGTCGTCCTAGGTATGGATTGGTCGAGTGCTCGACATGCTACGATAGATTGCCATGCTGGCAAGGTTATCTTTCGTGTTCCGAATGAGGAGTTCTCATTCTCTAGGTATGGAGTCTTCACCGATGGTCATGTGGATAGATCTAGCCGAGGAGATGCAGTTGCCCAGAGTAGTTCGTAAGTTTTTCGATGTGTTTCCCGAGGAGCTTCCGGGTATGCCTCCAGTTCGGAAGATTGAGTATTATATTGATTTGGTTTCGAAAGCAGAGCCAGTATCAGCGAGAGTCTACAGGATGTCTGTTTTAGAGTTGTTGGTGCTATATCAATCTATTGAGGAGCTTAGGACCAAGAGATTCATTTGTCCTAGTGGATCGCCTTGGAGAACTCCAGTCCTTCTTGTGAAGAAGAAGGATGGTTCATCGCGTATGATCATTGACTATCGTCAACTTAACGCGGTGACCGTGAAGAACAAGTATCCCTTGCCCAGGATAGATGACTTATTCGACCAGCTTAGTAGAGCGGCTGTATTTTTGAAGATCGATTTGCGGTCTGGGTACCATCAGATTAGAGTCAGAGAGCAGGATATACCCAAGACGGCATTTAGATCTCGATATAGCTATTGGGAGTTCCTTGTTATGCCTTTTGGAGCAACCAATGCCAGCAATCTTCATGGATGTCGTGAATTGCATCTTCATGTCCCACTTAGACCAGTCTGTGATAGTGTTTATTGATGCTATCTTGGTCTACAGTCAGACTGAGGCAGAGCACGAGCAGCATCCTCGCGTGGTTCTTCAGATTCTTCGGGACCATCAGCTTTATACGAAGTTCAGCAAGTATAATTTCTGGCTCGATCGAGTCTCCTTCTTAGGTCACATTATTACCAGAGGTGGTGTTGAGATGGACCCCAAGAAGGTTGAGGCTATCGAGGGTTGGCCAGTACCTCGTATAACTTCAGATGTGCATAGCTTTCTGGGATTAGCAAGGCTACTACAGACGGTTTGTGGCAGACTTTGCTAGGATCTATGTACCCTTGACATGGCTGACGTGTAAGGATGTGTGCTTTGAGTGGTCAGATGCTTGTCAGGTTTCTCTTGAGAAACTCAAGAAGAGTTTGATTTCAGCTCATATTCTGACATTACCCATCAGACCAGGTGGGTTCATGGTGTATTATGATACGTCAGGCAGGGGACTTGGTTGTGCCCTTATGCAGTACGATCGAGTGATAGCTTATGCGTCTCGGCAGCTTTGGGACCATGAGAAGACCTATCCGACGCACGATCTTGAGTTAACCGCGGTTGTGTTTGCCCTCAAGCTCTGGAGACATTATCTGTATGGTGATCGAGTGGAGATTTTTACTGACCATAAGAGCTTGAGGTATGTGTTCACCCAGAGGGATCTGAATATGCGGTAGAGAAGATGGCTAGATTTACTGAAGGATTATGATGTTGATCTTCAGTATCATCCTGGAAAGGCAAATATTGTTGTGGACGCTTTGAGCAGGAGACCCAGAGTCTATTTCTTGACGGAGCAGCATCACCTTCGGAAGGATCTTCAGGAGATAGGCGTTGAGGTAGTGCTACCTGGTGAGGCATCTATGATGATGGGCTTGCAGATGCAGTCTACCATTGTGGAGAGGATCAGAGCATCGCAGTCTAGGGATGTCAGACTTCAGCGGCTCAGAGCAGAGTGCGTGGCAGGGCGCAGAGCAGAGTTACGTATCCATAAGGATGGGACACTCCGATTTAGGAGTCGTCTTTGTATGCCAATATTCGACATAAGATTATGTCGGAGGCCCACAGTTCTCAGTACTTTGTTCATCCAGGAGGGACGAAGATGTACCGTGATATTCGTCAGCATTTCTGGTGGAATGGTATAAAGAGGGATATAGCTCGGTTTGTCTCTCGATACTTAGTTTGCCAGCAGGTCAAGGCTGAGCACCAGAGACCAGCCGGACTTCTTCAGCCTTTGTCGATTTCAGAGTGGAAGTGGGATCATATTACTATAGACTTCGTGACTGGTCTTCCTAGAACCCCGACTGGTAGAGATGCTATTTAGGTTATAGTGGATCGACTCACAAAGGTTGCCCACTTCCTACCTTTCAGAGTTAGTCAGTCTACAGAACAGTTGGCAGACCTATACATGAGGTAGATTGTCAGATTACATAGGGTGCCAGTTAGCATAGTCTTAGGCCAGGATTCCAGATTCACTTTTGATTTCTGGCAGAGTCTTCAGCAGAGTTTGGGTACCTATTTGAGCTTCAGTTCAGCATACCATCCTCAGACAGATGGTTAGTCGGAGCGTACGATTCAGACTTTAGAGGATATGCTTAGACCGTGCACTCTTGACTTCAGTGGTTCTTAGGAGGATCACTTGCATTTGGTGGAGTTCTCTTACAACAACAGCTTCCAAACGAGCATTCAGATGGCACCTTTCGAGGCTTTATATGGTAGGAAATGTAGGTCACCCTAGCTTAGGATAACATTGGAGAGAGGCAGATGCTTGGCCCAGAGTTGATTGCTCAGTCAGTTGGAGTAGTCAGGCAGGTCAGAAAGCATCTCAGAGTAGCTTAAGATCGGCAGAGTCACTGGGTAGATCAGCATCGACGTCATCTTGAGTTCTCTGTCGATGATCATATATTTTTTCGGATTTTGCCTACCTGTGGTGCTATCAGGTTTGGCGTATTGGGAAAGCTTAGTCCTAGATTTATCGTCTTGTACTTCTACCGTCGCTATGCGAGGTACATGACGTGTTTCACGTATCTCAGTTGCGTCGGTATGTTCCGAATTCGAGCCATATCCTAGATCATTTCGAGCTGGTCGTTGGTACCGACCTATCGTATGAGGAGAGGCTCGTATCTATTTTGGACCAGAGGGAGAAGATTCTCAAGAACCGGACTATACGATTAGTTCGTGTTTCCTGGGATCATCATTCACCGGGCGAGTCGTCTTGGGAGTGCGACGATGATATCCGAGCTCGTTACCCGTATCTGTTTGACTCGTGAGGTATACTTATTTGTATATCTATGATTCTACCTATTGCTTGAGTGTGATTGTAGGAATATACGATGTTTTTGTTTTTGTATGTTTAAATTGCTTTTATATTTCTTGTACATTACTCTAGTTGGATTTCATGACTTATGAGTTTCCTATCTTGATCTTGATAGCATGTTTTCTTGGATTTCTAGCTTGCTTTGATTACCTTTCGGAAATTTCGAGGACGGAATTTTTCTAAGGAGGGAAGAGTTGTGAGACCCGTCTCACAGTATCAATATTTATATACAGATACGTATTTAGTATTGTATTTCATATTTTTTTGGTTTTCGGAACACTTTAAAAATTTTCCAAATTGTAGAGTTTCTTCTTGACCGGCATGCCACAAGTATACTGGTGTATAACGATGGCATACCGCCCAGATTGATATTCCACATTTTAGATATTTCGATTTCAGATATTTTTGTAAATAGTATTTTAGATATTTTGGTGAATAGTTTGGATGAACTCTATTACCCAATGGATATTTGGTTTTGTTTGGATGGCCATGATCGACTTAGATTTGACATGGATCACCATCCAAGGGTTAAGATTAATTCCCCCTTCTATATATACCCTTTTACTTTCTCTCTCCTTTCTCTTTTCACTCTTTCTTCCTTCCCTCTTCACTTTCATTCCTCATCCTCAAGTGCATAGGAAAGCTTGGCCTTGAGGCCTAGAGTGTGGTTTCGTACCCCTCTTGGTGGTGGAGTAGAAGAATATGCTTGGAGCTTTATTAGGCAAATACATCTTGCCAAATCTTAAATAATATTTTGCTGTCATTTTTGTTTGTTCTATTCTTTTCCTCGCTGATTCTAAGTCTCTTCAGAGCTTGAAGTTCTTGATTTTGATGGTTATATGTTTCTAGATCTAAGTTTTAAGACTTTTCTTATTTTCGTGGTTTTGATCCCTATAAGTTTGTTATTTTCGAAATCTAATGGTTCCATGTTGTGAGGAATTTCGTTCTACCCAATTTTGGCTTTTGAACTGCTTGATTTCGACTTCGTATGAAAAAGTTATGCTATTTTTCGTGTTCATGGGTTCTCCACACCTTCGATGCTGCGGGAACGATGAACAGTACGCGCGCAGTGCATTTTGCCCGCAGTGTGCAGTCTGTGCGACGTGCTTGCGCGCAGCTTGCGCCGTGGGTATTTTTGCCTGCACGCGTAGTATGCAGCCTACGCGTATTGGACAGTTTTCCTGTGCGCCGTGGGTAGTTCTCATGCACGCCGTGGGCAGTTTTCATGCACTCGTAGTGTACCGCGCGCAGACGGTTGTTTTTGCCCGTTTTAGCTATTTTATGGCCAAAATCTTGAAAAACTCAAAACATAAAAGTTGTAGATCTTTGTCTTGGCTTCAAGAATCTTCATGTCTCACTTTAATTAGAGTTTATATGCAAATCACCCATGAATGATTGTACACCCTATATATACTTGACACTAGCTTATGTTCATGTGTTCTTCTATACTCATTAGGTACTGCTATGTTCTCCCAGATTTGTTGTACCTTACAATCTATGCCATGTCCAATATTTACTTAATAGTGATCCGTCGTGGTGCACTCTTGTACATATCTTTTTCTAGCTTGCATGATAGTGGCATGTCATGGCGCACTCGTGATTCCAGTACAAGTCTAGCTTCTTGATAGTGGCTCGTCATAGCGCACTCTTGTCTCGATATTGTCATGTCTTGTTGTAGTGCACATTCTTGCTTGTATTGTTTAGCCTCTCATGTCTCATGTTTAGGATGGATTTTGCGGAATGCCACACCCAGTATCCTAAATAAAAATATTAGAAATTATACAACTAGCATGATTATCTAGATCATTGGGAGGTGAGATTTTTTCGGTTACCTGCACCCTTGTTCCCGGTCTTTTATATATATATATATATATATATATATATATATATATATATATATATATATATATATATATATATATATTCATGGGATTTGGAGCCATCTGTCATGATGAGCACTCTTCCAGCACACCGTCGAGTGGAGCACCTCTTTATGACACATGTATCTTACTACAGTGTGTCTGCTATACTTGTTTTCTTTTTGGCTTGGATCAATCGGATAATCTGTAGGGCAGGTAACTGGATCGAATTTCTCAATTTGGCATATGTTAGTAATTAGGATTGTGACAACCCTAGTTAGCTAAAGTATCAAGCCGTACTCATTGCTTGACCGTGATTGATAGATGGAGTCCATTTTCTGTCTAGTCTAGTCTTGTCCAGTTTATCTTATTTCAGTACTTAGCTTCCTGTCATTTTCTTAACATGCTATTTTTTTACTACATGCTCGGATTCACTACATGCTCACATGTCCAGTTTATTCTACATATTTACTTGCTATTTCCTTACATGTTTTCGGTTTTCCTTTCATATACACTGTGGTACCAATTTATTATTCCAGTCTCGTTTACTGCTTTATCTTAGAGATATTATGAATTGCATGCTGATTTTAGTTCATAGTTTGACTTCCTTTGTAGTACTTGCTATTGGGGTTCTGACCCCACTGGTTTTGCATTGACCAGATTTAGTTGAGGAGCCCGAGGATCTTCCGGACCTTCCACTCGATGGTGACCACCCGGAGCACTAGGGAGCTTGAGTGGGTGTTCATTCTCTTACCCACTCTTTCATGTACATATTCTTTTGAGACGTTTAGCCACCAAGCTCGTGTTTAGCTCGTATTTTGGACTTGACTTTTTAGCCTACAGGCTTAGACATGATGGTATATTTCTAGACTGCAGCTAGAGCTGATCATGTATTACTCAGTCTTGCTAGTTCTTCATTTTGTATTACTAGCTTCATAATCATCTATATATTATAGTTTGGGACGCTTTACTGTCTTATATGCATGATGATCAAATTCTTGTACCTTACTTCTTGTCTGAGACTGAGATATCTAGGATTATGTGACCTAGGATTGACTGTTGGTTTGTAGCAGTGACCCCCATCTATACAGCTTATACGTTGTTTCGGAGTACTGGAGTACTTTGGTATACGTAGCTCGCCTGGTCCGTTCCTACTTGCCAGTATTCTAGTTCTGGGGCGTGACAGTTATCTTTCGACACGAACAACTATATCTCAATTTGGGTAACTTATACTCGTCGTGTCACCCCCATTTCCTGTATTTCGTATTTATGCTCGTATTTGATTTTGGCACGTATTTTAATTTTCTCGACTTGCGGATTTTGGTTTCTCGTAAATGGATTTTGGACCATGGCTTGGTTTTATTTTGTGAAAGTTGGTTTAGTTTGGTTCATCATGAATGGAACACCTTAACCTACACTCCTCCCTCAACACACCACAACTCCCCCACTTTATAACACCACCTACTTTTCTCTCTTCTCTTTATTCTCTCATTTATTTCTTACAAACTTCTTCTTCTTCCTTCTTCCACACAACTCCCCAACCAATAGGCAAGTGCACCTTGCCAACAAATAAGCACCCAATTTTATTTGTCCATTTGATAGATTAGGACATGTAGATCAACATTAGAACTTGGAATTTTGTGATTTAGAGCTTTCATTCTTCTAGATCTAGGTTTTAACCATTTTCAGAAATCCTTGGTTTTGATCTATTAAACTTTGATTTTTGCTTGTTTTGATGCTTCCATGTGGAAGAGAATTCAATTCTACTCAAGTTAGAACTTTGAAAATCTAGATTTGGTTTTGATTTGACAAAAATATGAAGATTTGAAGTTCTTGGTGTTTTTGGACTGCTCTCGGCCAGGAAGAACAGCCCCCTGCCTTGCGCTTTTTAGCGCATGGCCGATTGCGCACCCTGGCCTGTGCTCTTTAGCGCATGGCCGTTTGCGCAGTCACTTGGCCAACGCTTTGCGCTGCGTTGGACTGCGCTGGCGCAAGCTAGCCATGCGCAATCCAGCCATGCGCAAAGTAACCCCTGCGCAATTCACTTCTGCGCAAACCGCTCCTGCGCAATTCACTTCTGCGCAACCCACCCTTGCGCAAACCACCCTTGTGCAAGGTAACCCTTGCGCAAGACAACTCTTGTGCAGCTCTTCCACGCGCAGTACACACCCTGCGCAGACCTACTCCTGACCCCCTTGCACAACCTACTTGTCTATGATGAATTTGTTATTTCTTGATCTTGGCTCTTCTATAGTCCTATTTTATATTAGTATTTTATTAGGTATTTTATGCCCATTTTATATCCTTACGCCTTTTGGCATGAACTTGATTTTGCTTAATATGTTTAGAATAACTATTGTACACAGCATGGTATGACAAGGAACTAGTATAACATGACAGTGACCCGTAGTGGTGCACTCCTGACACGACCAACCTGACTTGATAGTGGCCCGTCGTGGCGCACCCCTGACAAGCACCCTAACATGATTTATCTTGATAACTTGATAGTGGCCCGTGGCGGCGCACTCCTGACTTGACTTGACTTGATAACTTGACTTGACTTGCCTTGACACCGTGGGTGTTCCTGCTTGCTTGTTTGCACAATCCACTTGTCTTGTCTTGCATCATGTCTAGGACGTGACTTCCTGGGTACCACGGCCAGGGTCTCACGCTAAATTGGATTAGGATAATTATTAGATCAAACTAGAACATGGAGAATTCCCAGTCACAGGCAATCTCGTTATCTGGGCGCTTTAATAGACTTGTAGCTTGCCGACGAGTAGAGCACATTTCCAGCACACTGTCATGTGTTGCACCCTCTAAGTCACCTAAGGGTACATTTGTCTCCCGGGCGATGTACCCAACTATAACTCTCAACCCGCAGAAGGATAACTGGATGGTCTGCAGGGCTTGGGACTGGGAGTCTCTCACTTGCATCTTGTTAGTAATTAGGCTTGTGATAACCCTAGTTAGTTAAAGTAGTAAGCCGTAGTATTTACTTGGCCGATCGTGAATGGATGGTGTCCAGTCTTGTCTAAGTCTTGTCTAGCTCCAGTACCTGCTATCTCCTGAGCATGTTTGTTTTACTTATCTTAACGATAAATGGGTAGAGACAGTGAGCTATTCAGGCGAAGGGGTACAATCCCGGTCCTTGTTTGGTTTAAGGATTGTAACCTGGCTCCCGGAATGGTTCCGCGTCCCTAGTCGTTTATCGCCCTGTGTACCTTACTACTTGTACTTTCTTTTATTCTTTATGTTCTGATATGCTGGCTTTTGTTCTTATTTGTGGCCTCCTTTGTGGCACTTGCTCTTTCTGGGGTTTGACCCAGCTGGTTTTGTGTGGCCAGATTTTGGAGCAGCTCCCGAGGATCTACCAAGCTTCCAGCCCAATGGTGACAACTAGACGGAACCCAGGCCAAGAGTGGGTTTTCCTTTTTGTTTCACCCACTTATATGTAAATTTATTCTTTTGAGGCGTTTAGCCGACGAGCACCTGTTAGCTCGATGCACATTTACTTACTGTCTGCCTACGGGCTGTAAACATGATTAACAAATCCTAGGGTTGATCATGTATGACTGAACTCTTGCTAGTCCTATCATTTTGTACGACTAGCTTCATGATCATCCAATATGTAATATTTGGGACACCTTATATATATATATTTGATGCTCTAACATCTTGTAACTCTGTTAATTGCTTGAGATTGAGACAATAGGCTTGACCTTAAGAGACTGTTGGCTTGTAGTAAACCCTCATATCTAGACAGCCGTGACCGTATAATTGAGATATATTCTATTTCAATATACGTAGCTGGCTGTGTCTGCCCCCGCTCTCCAGTATTCTGGTTCTGGGGCGTGACACGTCGCGCACACGGACAATCTCAGTTCCAGGTAAACCACCCGATCAACCAATATTCAAGTTTGTCTCAAATCTAATGATCGCACTACCATCAATATTTCTTCGAAACACGATTTCAAAATCCTCGATACTTTGTCGTTCCTCTAGTCTTACTTGAAGTCAACGTATCACTTAGTTGGATCGTGCACATATTCTAGACGTCCCTAAAATACGTGCATTTTATCACGCCCCGATTCGACAAACCGTTCGTCCCCGTTCCCATTATGCCGAATCAATCGTCCTCGCTAAGGCGTGATGCCGTACGAGTCTGGAGTTGCACTCGTACAAGTCAAGAATGTTACATTTGATCATTTTATTTAAAACACCAAGTTGAAACTTCATAAATCACATCAGAATTGAACACGCAATTTAGGAAGATAGATATATGTTTTACATTCATAGCTTGCAACGAAGTACAAGTCGTAATTACATTGGATACCGTTACGGCTATATTGATTGAAACATAAGAAATATACTCGACAAGCTGCCTGAACTAACACTTGTCGTTCCATACATTCGCCCTTTTTTATACATTGAAAGCCTTCGATGAATTGGCTTCAAAATACTTCAGAATAGGAAGAGCTTCAAAATGCCTCTCCGAACTTCAGCTTTGGCTTAGCGACGTACACCTCCAGAGTCTTCGTCACTTGTGGGATTGGGATTAGTACACTTGGAAATGCACTAGTGAGCGAGACGAACCCACTCGTCTAAACCGACTCTGATTATTAAAATAGGCATGCATTGGAGTTTTCTTTCTATTTAGAACTAAATATTAAGTTCATATTGATGGCCTTCCATTTGAAACAGTAAAAGCATACAGTGAAACATAACAATTTCTTTCAATTCTTACCACGGCCGTGCTCGTCCCTGCATAAAACAGAGATAATATTTACACCTGCATAAGACAATAGGTTAGCATGCTACTATCTTATATGTGCGGTCATTGATGCTATGCACCACGAGGGACTTTTATATGGCATTGCGATGTGCCCTATCAGTTTGGGTTGCAAGCCCAACTAGAGGTCCCGTAATGCCCCATGTCGAAGCACGATTTTATATGTTCCCTATAGGTCGATACGGTTCCGATGCCCTGGATACCGTTTTGAGGAAAGTTAAACTTGTGCACAAGTTGTCCATGACCATGCTAACGCATGAACAGTTTAATATATAAAACAGGTTGTATTGCGTGGACAATATTGAGCAGCATCATCATGTTTTCCCAACACATGCAACGAATTATTTTCTGCAAAGCCGTACTTCCGATTTAGCGTCCCGTAGGCACCAAATTTTTCGAGGCACCGTAAGCCACAATCGACGTTTCATGTTATTTTGCAGCACGTGAAATAGTCTATATCTTTTCCAGAACCTTAAACTTTCTTGTTTTGGTGCGAAACTTATATTTTCAGAGTAAATTACTCTAAATCGATACATTTTTTCCGAGTTCTTGATCTTAGTGGATTGTCATGCATTTAACTTGGCATCGTCGATTTGAATAAGTTCGAGGCAAAAGAATTTCGTTTGCGGGACAGAGTAGAAAAGAAAGGCCCGAACCACCCACCAAGTATTCAATCATGTCGATAGTCGGAGCACTTCATAATGTTCAATCTTCAGTTACGCGAGCTCCTGCAATGGCACTAACACTTATTCCTTCTTTAATCTTTCAATTTGAAATTCGTAGAATGCATTCAAAAAATGACGTGAAAATACATTCATCAAAATCAAGCGACGAAAGCTCCAAGAAAACCATACAGCAGTCTGGTCCCGTTGAAAAAACTCTTATATAGAGCTCAATCACCGAGACGCAGTCTGCTGCATCTAGGACTTATTCCAACAGAATTCGTTCCATTAATTGGATCGATTCTCGTAACATTCATCAAAATCAATTTGATCGATGCCGCAAGGTGTTATCGTTTACCAAGCTCATCGGTCGAGTCAGATGGTCATCTAAGTTCCTGACCGATCTGACTTGGCACAAGCATATTATGGATTTCGTCGCTTATCGGAAGTGGGGCACTACACATTTCAGCCAAGACTCGTGATAGAGAATCCACCATCACCACTCGAGTTGGATCGTGCACATATTCAAGCATCCCTGAAATATATGTATTTCAGCCAAAACTCGTGAGTGGTGTCTCCACAATTCCTCTCTCTCTCCGCAGCGGGACGCCTGCCTAACCGCTAAGCTATCCTTCCATGCTATAGTCAACCGTCAGTAGTGGACATATTTCCCAAACAATAATATCAATACTGACCCCAAACCTAAGGTCAAACCAAAGTTGATAATACAGGATTTTCTACCCAAGCTCGTATCACTCCGATTTATAACTTTGAGCATAGATTCCTCCTATTCGCACTAGCAACACTTAGTCCAAGGGGTCTGAGTCATTCAGCAAAGCCATCCTAAGTTCATTCAACCAATTCCTCGACATATCAATGTCGCTCGTCCAACAAGTAATTCGTGTAGTCTATCTCTTTGAACACGTTTGATATAATCCACCTATCCGTCCTTATGCAAGTCAAGTACACCACGAGATAATTTATCACTAAACCATAATTTTTATTTCATATTCCCTAAGTTGTTTGCCATAATTCACGTATTTGATCACAAGATCGTATAGCATAGCAATATGTCACGCCCCAATCTCACGCAAGTCTGATTATCCGCGGTCGACATGAAATTACCATACTAACACTCCACAGGATAATCGTTCTCATCGGGGTGTAACTCTTGCATTAAGTCTAGACTAATTCGTTCTCGATACGCAGATTGGATCTACTCAATCCTCAAGTTTACTTAATCGTCAATCATAAGTCCGACCAATCCTCGAATTCACCTTCGCATCAAACCACAAGTCCAAGCAATCCAAATTGCTATGTCCTGATCTCCCGAATTCGATCATTCCCACGACATGAATCATCATGTCAGCGCTCATACGGAACGATCGCCCCAAATCCGACATGATGCATGTGCGAGGCTGGAGTGGCGCTCGCGCAAGACAAGATCATTGACGTTGTGGTTATCATCGAAGAAATCAAGACACGATTATTTTTATCCAAGCATTCATTTTCAATCAAAATCCCAAGTATAGCATCCATCAAAATAATAACACTTTACACGATCGTTATTCCTTGAATTAGAGTACTCTCGAGTTATCGCACATCGATCTTTGATACGTCTCAATACCATCGATGATATGCATAACCTGACGATCTTCCTTTGTAATGAATTTCGAGTCGTGCAATCGATGCTATCATTCGAATTAGATATACCACAATCTCCTCGATACTCAAGATTAAATTCGATCAGTAATCTCTGAACTATTTATATGATCAATTCGTTTCAAACCCATAATCACATATGTTCATCCGTCTATCTTACGTCATCGAGCAACATATTTCCTCAAGTCGCATCGTTCTATGCTAACTCAAATCATCGGGCAACATCTATTCTAATCCTTAGGGTCATTCTCAAATGTTCGAATCATTTTCATGCACGCTATCATCCAATCGTGCTAACTTTTCGTATACGATTCATATCGATTTTCTCGATCGAGTCATTCGTTTATACGTCTTAACTTTTCCTCGACTCAGTTTTACATAATCATTCTCTTATTTCATACTTGCACAATCCCAATCCCATGTGCATCATTTCTAGTTCGTTCGAATCAGCTCGTCAAAATCTTTAAGATTACCTCTTATTCAATGATACTCATTCTAAGGCTTTGCATATTGCGACGCTTGCTGATATACTCGTTGGCATCCCGTATCCTCTAACGATCGACATCCCCGAGGCTATCCCATACACCATTTAGGGATGAAGTCATTCAACCAATTCTCAACTTTCTAGTCTTGTCTTAGGATCAGTTTTAGGACGTAGACGTCTGGTCTATTTTGTGTCTCTAGACCATTATCGTGCCAACCATATCGATGTACCGACTCGTGCTTTCCTTTTTAGGCTCGTACACTCAGTGCCTCGCGACTTAGTAACTTGCCTACGTTTGTGTCGTAATAAATATCGACTCTCGTGCTTGTCTTTGGTGCCATACTTCGGGACGCGGCGACTTGGTCGTGCCATAAACTTGGTGCGTGCCTCAATATTGAGGCCGTGCCTCACAACTTAACATGGCTTAACCAACTCGCCTTACGGTCCTTCTTGACTTAACTCGAAACGACTCAAGTCTGACTTATGCAACTCTATGCCAACGACTTAATACTCGATGCCGTATCTCGTGCCAAAGCATGTCTCTTTACTATAGCCAAATTTTAGGCTTCTTAAGACTTGTGTTGCATACTGTCACGCCCCAGAACCAGAATACTGGAGAATAGAAGACAGACACAGCCAACTACGTATATTGAAGTGAAACCCACCTCGCAATACGGTCACGGTTGTCTAGATGCATGGGGGTTTATCTACAAGCCATCAGTCTCTTATGGTCAAGAATAAACCTAATGTCTCAATATCTAGTAAGCATGTAAATTTTATAAGATGTTAGATCATCAGATATACAAAGTAAGGCATCCCAAACATTACATATTCGGATGATCATGAAGCTAGTCATACAAAATGTGAAGACTAGCAAGAGTTAAGTCATACGTGATCAATCCTAGGATTTGTCAATCATGTTACAGTCCTTAGGCAAACAAATATTTAGTTTTAACACGAGCTAATACTTGCTCGGCGGCTAAACACCTTAAAAGAATAGTTTACAATGGGATAGCAAAATAAGAAACCCACTCGTTGCTAGAATTACGTCTAGTATTCACCATCTGGCTAGAACGGCCCTGTATACCTAGGACTAAGCTTTTCCCGCACGCCAAATCGAATGACGCCACGGGTAGGCGAGATCCTAAGGAACACGTGGTTGCCGACTGAAAACTCAAGGGGACGCCGATGAGAATCGGCCCAATGACGCTGGCGATCTTGGGCAACTCGAAGATGATCTCTGACTTATCTGACCACCTCGATTGTCTGCGTAACCACCTCCGGACCAAGCATCTGCCTCTTACCTATATCATCCCAGGCTAACGGGGATCTGCATTTCCTGCCATACAGTACTTCAAAGGGTGCCCTCTGGATATTGGCCTGGAAACTCTTGTTATAAGAGAACTCTACTAGGTGCAGGTGATCTTTCTACGAACCATCGAAGTCCAGCGTACAAGATTGCAACATATCTTCAAGAGTCTGAATCGTGCGTTCTGACTGACCATCCATCTGCGGATGATATGCTGAACTGAACTTGAGACGAGTCCCCAAACTCTCTTGAAGACTCCGCCAAAAGTGCGATATGAATCTTGAATCTCTGTCTGATATGATACTGACTGGTACTCCATGCAATCTGATTATCTGCCTGAGGTACATCTCTGCTAGCTGATCCGTCGACTGACCAATTCTGAAGGAGAGAAAATGAGCTACCTTCGTGAGATGATCAACTATAACCCAGATAGCATCTCTTCCAGCTAGGGATTTTGGTAACCCAGTTACAAAATCCATAGTAATATGCTCACATTTCCATTCTGGGATCGGTAAAGATTGAAGTAGTCCAGCTGGTCTTTGATGTTCAGCTTTAACTTGTTGGAAAACTAAACATCGGGAGACAAACCGAGCTATCTTCCTCTTCATGCCATTCCACCAGAAATACTGACGGATGCCTCGATACATCTTCGTGCCACCAGGATGAATTGAATACTGAGAACTGTGAGCCTCTGCCATGATCTTCTGTCTGATATCACCACTGGATACACAAAGACGTCTTCCATGACGGAGTGTACCATCTTCGTGAATGCATAACTCGGGTCTTCGTCCTGCTTCACATTCTGTCCTGAGCCGCTGTAGCTTAGAATCTGCTGATTGTGCCATCTTGACCCTCTCAACTATACTGGACTGAACTTGCATGCTGGCTATCAATGCCACATTAGTAAGGAGAACTAACTCTATCCCTATCTTCTGAAGGTCTGATAATAACTCTGGTTGCGCTGTTAGAAAATAAACTTCGGCTCTTCTGCTCAATGCATCTGCAACAACGTTGGCCTTCCCAGGATGATACTGCAGGTTGATGTCGTAATCCACAAGTAGCTCTAGCCATCTCCTCTGACGCATGTTGAGATCCTTCTGAGTAAAGACTTACCTAAGACTCTTGTGGTCGGTAAAGATCTCCACTCGATCTCCATATAAATAATGCCTCTAAATCTTCAACGCAAAAATACCGCTGCTAACTCCAAGTCATGGCTAGGATAATTCCTCCCATGGTCACGAAGCTGGCGTGATGCATAAGCGACTACCTTGCCATGTTGCATCAAGATGCATCCCAATTCTCTATCGGAAGCGTCATAATAAACTAAAAATCCTCTAGTCCCATCTGGAAGAGTGAGAATGGGGGCCATCATCAATCTCTGCTTCAACTTCTCAAATAAACTCTGACACTCTGCTGTCCAAGCAAACTGCATATCCTTGCGGGTCAACTGAGTCAAGGACACTGAAATCCAAACGAAGTCTGATACAAATCGCCGGTAATAGCCAGCCAATCTTAGGAAACTGCGAACCTCTGCGACGGTACTGGGTACTGGCCATGATTCTATAGCCACTATCTTCTGGGGGTCCACTTCCACTCCACCTCTAGTGATGATGTGACCCAAGTACGATATACGGTCAAGCCAAAACTCGCACTTACTGAACTTCGTATACAACTGGTGCTCTCTGAGAATCTGAAGGACCACTCGGAGATGCTGCTCATACTCCGCTTTACTCTTGCTATAGACCAAGATGGCGTCTATAAACACTATCACAAACTGATCCAAATAAGGCATGAAGATACGATTCATAAGGTCCATGAATACGGCTGGTGCATTGGTCGCTCCAAATGGCATAACAATGAACTCCCAATGTCTATATCTTGATCTGAATGTTGTCTTCTGGATGTCTTTCTCTCTAACTCTGATCTGATGGTACTATGATCGCAAGTTAATCTTCGAGAATGCTGTCGCTCCCCTGAGCTGATCAAATAAGTCATCTATCCTTGGTAGAGGATATCTGTTCTTGATTGTTACAGAGTTCAAGGTACGATAATCAACACATAATCTTGACGTACCATCCTTCTTTTTCACAAGAAGCATCGGGGCTCCCCAAGGCGATCCACTAACACGAATGAATCCCTTGGTTCTGAGTTCTTCAATCATCTTGTACAAGATCTCCAACTCTGAAGGTGCCATCCTGTAGACTCTCTCTAACACTGGTGCCATCCCTGGAATCAAGTCGATGGAGAACTCTCTCTCTCTTTCTGGGGGCATGTCTGGACGCTCTTCGAAAAATACATCAGGGAACTCTTCTACTATTTTAGAAAACCGAACTGCTACTGCTACTGTCATCTGCAAGACTGGGGGAGAAGGTTCTACTTTGCCTCTGGAAAATAAAAACTCCGGTCCGCCTGGAATACCAAAAATAATCCTGCCAATATGGCAGTCTATTCAGCATATTGATTCTTCAACCAATCCATTCCTAGATCCACATCATAATCGGCCATCAAAAATTCTATCAACTTAGCAGAAAACTCTCTACCGTTAACTATGATTTTACACGAGGAATAGACTCTATCTACTCCCACAAGACCTTTGCCAGTAAGTATATTGAGCCTTACTGATAACGACTCGGGCACCAGTCCTATCCGTGTAGCGAATCGTACAGACATAAATGAATACAATACACCCGAATCAAATAATATTGATGCTGGAAAAGAGTTAACGAGAATGGTATCTGCCACCACCTCACCTGAAGCTAACTCTTCCTCCACGGTCAGAACCATAGCCTGACCTTGCCCTCTGGGTGCTGGTCCCCTCTGCTGGAAACTTTTCTGTCGATTCTGCATCTGAGCTTGGGTCTGGGCATACTGCTGGGATCTCTGCTGCTGGAAGGCTTGTGCCTGAGGCGGTAATGGCCTCGGAGGCTGCTATTACTGCTGCTGCTATATTGGTGCTGGGGCTGGTCCCCTAACCGATGGACTAGTTAAGGTTGATACCGATGAACTGGCTCTATGTGGGCAGGACCCTATCTTATAATCCGGTGCCCCACAAACCAAGCACAATCCCTGTGCTCTGCAACACTCTGATACTACATTTCCTGGCTTCCCACAATGAGTGCAGCCCATTGTGGAAGATTGCTTCTGCTGCTGAGGGTATATCGGGGTCGAGTGCTGAACCGACAAAACTGAATTTGCCCTTCGGGGAACTCCAATCGATAAAGCCCTAGCTGTCGGGGCTGGTGTTGAGGATAAACTCATCTGCCCATGGGACCTCTTTCTGCTTTCGGTTCGGTCCACGATCCTCTGTGAGGTATACTCGTGCTTCCTAGCTGCCCTCAATACAGCGTCAAAAGTTTGATGCTCGAACTGCTCTACAGGTAGAATAATTTCTAGGTGGAGTCCCTGCTGGAACCGTTGGGCTCGGTCAAATTCGGTCGCCACCAAGGTGGGAGCAAACCGACTTAGTCTTGAAAACTCGGCCGTATAACCGTCAACTGTCCTGCTCATCTGCTTCAAATTGGTGAACCTCGTCTGTAGGTCGTACCGAGCTACAGCATCGAAGTACTTGATCTAAAACTTGTCACTAAATGTCTCCCATGGGACAGGCGCCGCCAATCCAACTGCTAACATCACCCACCAGGTGCGGGCTAAGTCCAATAACTGTAGGCACACTACAGCCACCTTCTCTTCCTCTAGAGTCCTTGCTGCCTCAAGGATAACCTCTATGTCCTGAAGCCAAGTATCGGCAGCAATAGCATCTTCACTGCCATCAAAGAAGGGAGGGTTCAAGCGCTTGAAATTGTTGGTTACACTGTTACCTTGGTAACCTAACCTGTCCATAGCATCTTGTATTGTCTGGTACAGGGCATCGCCCCGACGATCTTGAGCAGCAAGCAATTCCCGGATGAGTCCTACCAAGACTCCATTGTCAGGCTCTGTAGGCTGAGCTGGCTGAACTGGTAGCTCTGGATCCCGGAAGGCATAACTCGGGAGGCTGCTCCTGAGAGCTGGGCTTGGTCTCCTTGTTGAGGCTAGTTCACTGGTGGTTCTCCTTCCGATTGATCGACAGAACCAGGAGCAATGCCACTGAAGAAAATGACATGGGGAACATTAAGGAATGACCAAGATAGATCAAGGATATAAGCATGTGACCAGGCCAAGATTTCAGGAAGATCAGAAGACACGAGTAGACATCAAAGGCGAGTGCTGATTGAGATATCTATCCGGTAAAACCCTCACATATCTTGATTTATAAGACCTGTATGGACCACCACTTAAACTGTGTCACGCCCCAGAACCAAAATACTGGAAAGCGGGGGACAGACACAGCTAGCTACGTATATAGAAGTGTAATCCACCTCGATATACGATACGGCAGTCTAGATGTATGAGGGTTTATCTACAAGCCATCAGTCTCTTATGGTCAAGAACAAGCCTAGTGTCTTAATCTCAAGTAAGTAATAATAGTTACAAGATGTTAGACCATCAGATATTCAATAGTAAGACGTCCCATATATTTCATATACAGATGATCATGAAGCTAGTCGTACAAAATGCGAGGACTAGCAAGAGTTTCAGTCATACATGATCAATCCTAGGATTTTTCAATCATGTTACAGCCCTTAGGCAGACAAAAAATATAAGTATTCAACATGAGCTAACACTTGCTCGGCGGCTAAACGCCTCAAAAGAATAATATACAATAGAGTGGGAGAGCAAAATAAAACCCACTCGTTGCCAAGGTTACGTCTAGTGTTCACCATCTGGATGGAAGGCTGGGAGATCCTTGGAAGCTACTCCAAAATCTGGCCATACAAAACCAGCTGGATCAAAAACCAGAAGAGCAAGTACCACAAGGAAGGCTTCACTTAAGAACTAAAACTAGCATATTAGCACATGAGACATAAAGGATATAAAAGACATGAGTTAGAGAAAACAATATGATAAACGATAAGACAACTAAGGGACTATTCCGGTAGCCAAGTTACAACCCGTAAACTAAACAAGGACCAGGGTTGTAACCCTTCACCTGAACAGAACTTAGTCTCCAACCAATTATCGACAAGAGTAAAGCATAACAGTAATGTGCTGAAGTAATCATAGACTGTCATTGCTTAGACAAGACTAGACTCCATTCATCATTCACGGCCAAGAAATGAGTACGGTTCGATACTTTAACTAACTAGGATTATCACAAGCCTAGTTACTAGCAAGATGTAATAAGATGTTCCGACAGTCACAAGCCCTGCAACTATCCAGGTTATCCAGGCGAGGTTCATGTAAGAGTTATCATGAATTATTAGGTGACTTTGAGGGCAACACATAACATTGTGCATATTACTTGTTTCAAGAAGTGCCCCACATGATAGTGGGCTAGAAATGTGCCCTACTCGTCAGCAGGCTACAAGTCCATCAGGTGTGGCCAGGATAACGGGATCGCCTGTAACTGGAAATATCTCTCTATATGAGCTACTTGATCAATCTAGTAATAATTAAACTAGTCAGATTCAGCGTGAATCCCTGACCGTGGTAACCAAGGATGCAAGTCCTAGACATGATGCGAGACGAGACTGGTAGCTTGTACAAGCACATTCAAGAACAATCACCCACGGTGTCAGGACGAGTTATTATTCAGTATGTCAAGATAGTCGTCGCAACAGCGTTCAAGATTACAAGTCAGGTTTACTTGTCAAGAGTGCGCCACGATGGGCCATAATCAGGTTATTATCGTGTCAAGATTAAGAATGCGCCATAACTGGCCACTATCATGTCATGTTACTTGTTACTTGTTAAGAGTGTGCCACAACGGACCATTATCACGTTCGATCCTTACATTATTATGAATGAAAAAAACTTGCATAAATAGCTAGTAACATATTCTTAAAGCCAAGGAAAAGATCTACAACTTTTATGTTGGGAGTTGGAAGAAATTTTGGCCACAATTCAGCCAAATAGAACATAAAATAGCCAAAAATAGCCAAAATAGATACTATACGGCATTCTGCGGCACTATGCGGCCTTCTGCGGCACTATGCCTGTCACCCTCACTTTTCTAAAATAGGGGTAAAATGGTAATTTTCTATTTTAGAATATTTTGGGAATTTTATTTCATGAATGTTAATATTTAATGATTATAGGAGTCGGGTTCGAATTTCATCTCATTCCGACTTAATTCGGGACTCCGGAGAATTTCGACTTGAGTTGTGTTTAACACATTAATTAGCCATGGCCCACCAAACTTAACAATTAGGTCTAGGAGTTTGGACTAGTCCCACATGAGTGTTTAGGCTTAATTATGATTTTTATTTAGTCTAAACTAACCCCCAAAAACCCAAATAGGAAGTTAACTTCATAAGGAAGCAAAGGAGGGGCAAACTTGTAATTAGCAAGGGCCCTAAACCCTTGCTTATAGGGCCGGCCACCCCCTTTCCCTCTTTCCTTCTTTCCACTTCAAATTTTTTCATCTCCTTCTTCTCCAAGCTTTCTTTCCAAGAGAAAGAATAGGAATCCTTAGGATTGATCTCCAAATAGGTTTCCTTTTCTAAATATTTTTCCATCCAACTCTCCCTCTATCCCAAGTGGAGCTACTACAAGTTTTTGGGAGCAAGAAGCGAAGGGGTGTGTCCTAAACAATTCATTGTGTCGGAGCCGTGTCGGAGGATTTTTTTCATTGGGATCCATCTCCCGATAGGTACAACCTATTCTCTTTTCCATTCTTTTCATCATATAAATTAGTTTGGACCCCGTAGGATTTATTCCCGTGTTTGTGTCCCTATTCGTGTCAAGTTTGAGTCCATTCGGTGTGTCCTAGGAGGAGTTTTGGTTTGTGGTTGTGTCCTAGAGTTTTTCCCCAATTTGGACACCCCTAGAAATTAGATTTTGCCTCTAAGTGGTTTAGGCACTTCTAATTCCATATTTGTGTTAGTGTTGTGGAGTGTTAAATTCATATTTTGTGTGTGTGTGTGTGTGTCTCTATATATATGTATGAGAGTGTGTTTATATATATATATATATATTTATATATATATATATATATATATATATATATATATATATATATATATATATTTGTATGAGAGTGTGTTTATATATATATATATATATATATATATATATATATATATATATATATATATATATATATATATATATATATATATATGTGTGTGTGTGTGTGTGTGTGTGTGTGTGTGTGTGTGTGTGTGTGTGTGTGTGTGTTCATATATATATATATATATATATATATATATATATATATATATATATGTGTGTGTGTGTGTGTGTGTGTGTGTGTGTGTGTGTGTGTGTTCATATATATATATATATATATATATATATATATATATATATATATATATATATATATATATATATATATATATATATATATATATATATATATATATGTGTGTGTGTGTGTGTGTATGTGTCCCTATTCGTGTCAAGTTTGAGTCCATTCGGTGTGTCCTAGGAGGAGTTTTGGTTTGTGGTTGTGTCCTAGAGTTTTCCTCCGTGTTTGTGTCCCTATTCGTGTCAAGTTTGAGTCCATTCGGTGTGTCCTAGGAGGAGTTTTGGTTTGTGATTGTGTCCTAGAGTTTTTCTCCAATTTGGACACCCCTAGAAATTAGATTTTGCCTTTAAGTGGTTGTGTTTATATATATAGAGAGAGGGAGGGAAATGAATGAGAGTGATATGTATGAGTGTTTATATATATATTTAGATTTTGCCTCTATATATATTAGTGTGTGTATGTGTTTATATATATAGAGAGAGGGAGGGAAATGAATGAGAGTGATATGTATGAGTGTTTATATATATATATATATTTAGAGAGAATTAGAGAAGATTTAGAAAGAATTATAGAGGAGGAATAGAGAGTTTTAAGTGAGAAGAGAGGGAGTTAGAGAGGGTGAGAAGAGGGAAAAAGAAGGGCAGCAATGGCAGCAGCAAGGGGGGGGCCAAGGGCTGCTGCCACCCCCCCCAAACAGCAGCAGCAACAAGCAACAGTACCAGCAGCCACAGCAGCAGTTTGAGCACCAATTCACCCCCCCCCCCCATTTGACCCCCAATTCACCCCCTATAAGCCTATGTATGTATACCTATATATATACATATATATACCCCCTATATATAGCTATATATACACCTATATATACCCTCTAAATAACCCCCTAAACTAGTCCTAAGTGAGAGTGGAAAAGTGATATGTAGAGTGGGATTTTGAGTGTTTGTGAGTGAATTAGAATTTAGTGAGAGGGTGATTTTGAGTTCCGTGAGTCGGAACGCGTCCAAACTTGAATAGGACTTAGCCAATATAAATTAGATTTTGTGGGTAGGCTCTTAGGTTGAAATTGGGACTTCATTTGGGATTAGGAGAGTGGTATCACGCGATATCGTTGAGTATCCTACGGTACTCAAGATAACGGGTAAACGGATAACATGGACCGTAAGATGGACTGGATGTCCACCCTACCTAGAGAACATGGTAGGTAATGATTGTATAGGCTAGTACCCTACTACCCTAGGAAGTCGGGAGTGAAACTCCCAAGGGAAAGCCACTTGGCTCTAATGTTAGAGTGGTTTAAGGGTAAATATATAAAGGGTAATCGAGTAATTTCAAGATACGGGGTACGGGTAGTCGGTTTGACTTGAAACTTAGGTGACTTGATAGGTACACCCTACAAATGTCATATTTGAACCAATTTTGGCTCGGTTGACCCAGAGTTGACTTTTTATCCAAAAGCTAACAATGAGTCAACCATTTGTCTAATTTTGACCAAATCCAAACTAGAGTTGACCAGTTGACTAAAAGTTAACTATTGGTCAACATTTGACCAGTTTGACCTAGGATTGACCTAGAGTTGACCAGGGTTGACCAGTTGACTAAAAGTCAACTGTAAGTCGACTCTTGACCCCGTTTGACTTGCTTTGACTTGTTTTATCTTGCTATGACTGGTATGACCTAGAGTCGACTTAGTTTGACTTAGATTGACTTGACATGACTTAGTTTGACCTAGATTGACTTGACAGGACTTAGTGTGACTCAGTGAGACCTAGTTTGACCTAGATTTCATATCATTCATTATAAATCATTCATAACTTTGTTAAACCTAAATTAACATGCAATGTTTCATCTTTAGGTCTCTGATTACCACTCTGAGCATTGATATACCCTACAGCTCAGGACACCAGGCGAGTACATTCACTGATAGTTTTTATTGTCTTGATATCGGCTATATCCGATTCAGTCGTAGTGTCTTACTTGATTCTCAGTCACGATAGTTCACGGACTAGTATACGTTGGATCATGACATGAGATGTTGTTCCTAGATTTCTGGGTATATTGGTACACTTCCTGTCTTGTTCCCTGTACTTGTATAGACACCAATTTCTAAGGGGACTTGCTACCCTCTTATGGAATCACGTGCCATGACGTGTCATGTCCAGATCCATTGTACTATTCGGGGATGGGGAATTATTAGGGGCTATGTGATCCTAGCCATCCTGTCACTATAGTCTTGTGCTTGCGCCACTCTTCCCTCACGTAGGGTGTAGCGAGATCCTATTTACCTTATGCTCGCTATCCAGGTTGGCCGGCATGACCCTTCCCAGATTTTTTTGTGATTGTCGGGCCAAGTGGATAGCCTGTCCTGTCACTTATCCCAAGTCGATCACATAATGCTCTAATAATTCAAGGCACATTTTATATTTACTTTATCTTATCATATATTCTGCTCTGTTCTACATTCAGTATTTTTTCACCATGCTATAATATTGAGTTACTCACATGTTCTACATGCCTTTATGTTATACCTTGATTGGAGACTAAGTTCTGCTCGGGAGAAGGGTTACAACCTCGGTCCTTGTTTGGTTTAAGGGTTGTAACTTAGCTTCCGAACGGTTTCCAAGTCTTCATATATCTTTGTCTTGTAGTTCATTATACTGTCTCTTATAGAATTTGTCAATTCACATAGAACTGCTGTTAGTGCTTGTACTAGCTCATTTTCCTGACAGGATACCAATGATATATTACAGATGATTCTGAGACAGACTGCTTGACCTATTATGGGCTCGAGCTAGATGGAGTAGTCCAGGACCGTGGCCTTATAGTAGAGCCACTAGACTTGGCACTCCCAGAGTAGTGTAGATTAGTTGGGTTTGCCTGGACTGCGATCCAGTTAGCATTATCATACTGTAGTTTCTATGTTATATTTTGAGACCCTGTGATGTTGTGTATATATCTGGGCTTGTGTTGGATTTTGGACTTATTTCCTTTTTATCTATCATATATTTTTCTTCTGTGCTATCTACCTTAGTTTTATTCTGTGATTGAGACTGTATTGCTATGTCACCTCCACTCGGAGAGTATATACTGTACAGGTACCTTTATATTGTTAGTCGTAGTATTTACAGACGTTATATACAGCGTTTCTACCACCGATACTGCGGCGTAGGCTGGACGTAACCGCTTCTCGTGCCCCTAATCAGGATGCGGGTCGTGACACGTTTTTGTGGTGGCCCATGCAGGTCTGTGTCGTAATTAGTACAATCTTATAATGGTGCTCGACTTAGAGTACTAATTACGAGCCTGCAATTAGGACGTAGGACCTAGGATAAGATAGGAGTTTCTCAATCACACCTAGGAAAAATTTCCGATCTTTTGATTATCATGATTACTCTCCTTGTATTAAATTAATTGTCCTTCTTTGATAATATATTCTCATGTGCCATATTGATCTCTTTGTTTCAATTCGTCTCTAGGATGACGAAAACGCACCGACAGGCCACTGGATCGAGTAGCTTGCACGAGAGATCTGACCAGGCAGAGAAGGAGGTTCTGGAGACTGCCCCCAGTGTTTCCACTATCCCGGAGGCCGTGGCAGTTGTGCAGGGAGGTCTACCACCTCCACCCCAGAGGGTTTCGGTCGTCGTTCCAGAGATGCTACCGCTACCACCTCCGATACCGACGGATACACACCACATGTTCCTTCTCCTTCAGCAGATGATGGAGACACAGCGAGCCCAGGCAGAGGTGTCGCAGCGCCAGACGGAGGCGTCACACCGTCAGATTGAGATGCTGAGGCAGAGCATGGAGAACTCGCATCAACTTGCACTGGCAGCCGTGGAGAGAGTGGCACCCAGTAAGGTGAAGGGCCCTACTGGCCAGCAGCCGTACCAGCCGCAGTCTAGGCCAGGGACAATATTAGACTTTAGGAAGATGAGCTCCAGGGACTTCACGGGCACAGAGGGCATCCTTTATGCAGACGATTGGCTAGAGGACGTACAGCGGAGTATGGAGCTGGCAGAGCTTCCTAGAGGACTTTGGGTTTCGGCCGCAGCCAGCCGATTCTTTGACATCGTACTGACATGGTACCATACGGATCCTCGTGCGTCGGTGAGAGGGCTGACATGGAAGAACTTCCGGAGGCTCTTCAAGGAGAAGTTCTTCCCAGACGTGGCTCTTACAGCATTGGAGGGCCAGTTTGTGGGTCTAGTACGGAGGAACTCGTCGGTGGACGAGTATGCAGCAGAGTTCTTCTGCCTTAGCAGGTTTGCTCCCGATCTGATCCAGGATGAGGGACAGAAGGCTCGTAAGTTCCGTAGGGGACTTATTCATACAGTGCGCACCTGCACCTCGGGTCGCCGTGACGCGACGTTCGATCAGATATTGATAGACGCGCAGATTACAGAAGAGGACTTCGGCCTCAAGCCGAAGAGGAGCGGTGATACCATGGGGGCGAGTTCCAGTACGGGACTGGCCAAACGTCCCCACTTTCAGCATCAGCAGAGGCTATTTCAGCAGCAGCCTCTGTTACAGATTCAGCAGGCACCAGCGTGTGCCCATCAGCACCAGGGACAGGGCCAGAGACCGGCTACTCCGTGCAGCTTCTGCGGGAAGCCGGGGGACACTAGAGAGGCTTGCAGGAAGAGGTTGGATGTCTGTCTATATTATGGGGCGCCCGATCACCAGCTGAAGGATTGTCGCTTTCGTGGATTCCGAGGAGGCCCGGACAGGATGCAGCAGGCTAGAGGACCAGCAGTTCAGCAGAGAGGTCCTCCACTTTAGACCCAGCAGCAGCGCTTTGTACAGCATCAGAAGGGAGCACCTGCAGGCAGGGTGGTCGCCTTAACGGCAGAGGAGGAGGTAGAGCCATGGGAGATGTTGTAGCAGGTCATGTTCTCCTTGATTCTTTCCCTGCTTTCACCTTGTTTGATTCTGGTGCCACTCATAGTTTTGTGTCTGTTTCCTTTGCTCTGAGACACAATATTATTGCTGAGTATATGAGTAGGACTTGCAAGATTATGACCGGGGGAGGCATTATCCTGGTTAATAATATTTGCAAGGGGCGGAGAGTCATCCTAAGAGGCCGGGACTTGAGTGTGTGTCTGCTCGTAATACCCCTACCGAGGTACGATATGGTACTCGGTATGGATTGGTTGAGCATGTACGATGCTAGTATTGATTGTAGAGGAGGCAGAGTTCTTTTTAGGCCGCCGGGAGAGCCAGAGATCGAGTTTGCTCGAGGAGCAGCGGAGCAGGAGGCTGGATTCTGTGGAGCTTTATTGGCGGGGCAGGATTTGCCACATCCGTTGATAGCTGAGTTCTCGGATGTCTTTCTCTAGGAGTTACCGGGGATGCCGCCAGACAGGGACATTGAGTTCCCTATAGACTTGGTGTCGGGCGCCGAGCCCATTTCACAGTACGTCTATAGGGTCAACAATAGCGAGTTGATAGAGCTGAAGAAGCAAGTCGACGAGCTGCAGGACAAGGGGTTTATCAGATCTAGTTCTTTGTCCTGGGGAGCGCCAGTCCTGTTTGTGCCGAAGAAGGATGGTACGGCCCGTATGTGTATTGATTACCGGGCGCTCAACAACCTCACTATCAAGAATAGATACCCTTTGTCGAGGATCGACGACTTGTTCGATCAGCTGAGTGGGGCGAAGGTATTTTTGAAGATAGACTTGAGGTCCGGGTATCACCAGCTGAAGGTGAGGCAGAATGACATTCCCAAGACGGCATTTCGGACTCGGTACGGCCAGTACGAGTTTACAGTAATTCCATTTGGGTTGACCAATGCTCCCGCGGTGTTCATGAACTTGATAAACAAGGTATTCCATCAGTACCTTGACAAGTTCGTGATGATCTTCATAGATGATATCTTGATCTATTCGAAGATGCAGGAGGAGCATGAGGAGCACTCGAGAGTTGTGTTAGAGACTCTGAGGAGGGAGCAACACTACGGGAAGCTTTCAAAGTGCGAGTTCTTCTTGGACCAGGTCGAGTTCTTAGGTCATGTTGTGACCGAGCACGGGATCTCAGTGGACCAGAGGAAGATTTCAGTAGTTGACTCTTGGTCTACGCCCAGTTCAGTTGCCGAGGTTCGGAGCTTTCTGGGTCTGGCTGGCTATTATCGGAAGTTCGTCCAGGACTTCTCGCAGATTGCAGAGCCGATGACTAGACTCACCAGGAAGGACGTGGAGTTCGTCTGGACTGTTGAGTGTCAGGCTGCATTCGATGAGCTGAAGAGGAGGTTGACTTCAGCTCTGATCTTGACTTTGCCATTTGGGTCAGGTGGGTTCTCGATCTACAGCGATGCTTCAGGAAAGGGCTTAGGTTGTGTTCTTCGGCAGCACGGGAAGGTGATTGCCTATACATCCAGGTAATTACGTCCTCATGAGAATAACTATCCTACTCATGATCTGGAGTTGGCCGCGGTTATTTTTGCTTTGAAGTTATGGAAGCATTACCTGTACGGAGAGCGAGTTGAGATCTTCACAGATCACAAGAGCTTGAAGTACGTGTTCACTCAGAAGGAGCTGAACATGTGGCAGAGGCGGTAGTTAGAGCTGATGAAGGACTTCGATATATCACTTCAGTACCATCCGGGGAAGGCCAACGTAGTTACAGATGCCTTGAGCAGGTATCCAGTAGCTATGTTCTTGACGACAGATCGTCATCGTTTAGCCGACCTAGATAGTTTGGGTATCGAGGTCATCATTTCGGGCGTGGAGATCCAGATGTGGGGTTTGCTGATTCAGTCTAAGCTGATGGATAGAGTCAGGTCAGCGCAGTATGATGATGTTGCCCTGAGGAGCATCATGGAGCAGGTGCGGACGGGTTTGCTCGACGATTTCTCTTTTGCCGAAGATGGGTCGTTGCGGCACGGTACTAGACCGTGCGTTCCACGTAGAGAGCTTCGAGAGGAGGTTCTTTAGGAGGCGCATCGCTCTCAGTATTCTATGCATCCTAGAGCCAACAAGATGTATAGGGACCTGAGAGAGCACGTGTGGTGGTATGGCATGAAGTGCGAGGTAGCTCAGTTTGTATCTCGTTGCCTTGTGTGTCAGCAGGTGAAGGCCAAGAGACAGAGACCAGGTGGATTGCTACAGCCACTACCCATTCCCGAGTGGAAGTGGGAGCACATCACCATGGACTTTGTGTCTAGACTTCTATGATCGCCAGGAGGGAAAGACGCGGTTTGGGTCATCGTTGATAGATTGACCAAATTGGCCCACTTTTTGCCTTTCAAAGTGGGTTTGTCTACGGAGAGGCTGGCAGAGCTGTATGTTCGTCAGATCGTGAGATTGTACGGGGTTTCGATGAGCATAGTTTCAGACTGGGATAGTCGATTCACTTCCCACTTCTGGAGGAGTTTGCAGGCTAGCTTGGGCACCTCGCTCAAGTTTAGTACCGCTTATCATCCTCAGACAGACGGGTAGTCGGAGAGGACTATCCAGACCTTGGAGGATATGCTTCGCACGTGTGTGCTTGATCTCGGGGGTTTTTGGGAGGACCATCTTCACCTGGTAGAGTTTGCTTACAATAACAGCTACCAGGCCAGTATAGAGATGTCGCCATTTGAGGCTCTATATGGACGGAGATGCCGTACTCCTTTGTCTTAGGACAATATCGGCGAGAGGGCGCTTCTTGGGCTGGAGATGGTTGTGGATGCGGCCGAGAAGGTCAGGTTGATTAGAGACAGACTTCGGGTGGCTCAAGATAGGCAGCGGCATTGGGCCGATAGTCACCGGAGACCGTTAGAGTTCGAGGTTGGTGACATGGTGTTTCTGAGGATCTCCCCGACACGTGGCACGATTCACTTTGGCGGCGGTGTGAAGCTCAGTCCGCGCTACATCGGACCTTTCACCATCATAGAGAGGATCGGTGCAGTAGCCTACCGACTGGACTTGCCGCCTAGGCTTGAGGGAGTGCACAACGTGTTCCATGTATCTCAGCTGAGGCGGTACGTGGCAGATCCTAGCCATGTATTGGACCATTCAGCGATACAGGTGGGACCTACTCTCAGCTATCCGGAACAGCCAGTGGAGATTCTGGATCGCAGGGAGAAGGTGCTCTGGAACCAGGTCATATCCTTGGTTCGGGTTGCATGGAGACATCACTCTCCAGGTGAGTCTACCTGGGAGAGGGAGGACGACATGGGGGAGCGTTTTCCTTATCTTTTTGTGCCCTGAGGTATAAATCCATTTTTTATTTTCTGTTTGTGATTCCTGTGTTTGTTGTCTTCAATTTCGAGGACGAATTTTTTTTTAAAGTGGATAGACTTGCCACCCTCACTTTTCCAAAATAGGGATAAAATGGTAATTTTTTATTTTAGAATATTTTGGGAATTTTATTTCATGAATGTTAATATTTAATTATTATAGGAGTCGGGTTCGAATTTCATCTCATTTCGACTTAATTCGGGACTCCGGGGAATTTCGACTTGAGTTGTGTTTAACACATTAATTAGCCATGGCCCACCAAACTTAACAATTAGGTCTAGGAGTTTGGATTAGTCCCACATGAGTGTTTAGGCTTAATTATAATTTTTATTTAGTCTAAACTAACCCCCAAAAACCCAAATAGGAAGTTAACTTCATAAGGAAGCAAAGGAGGGGTAAACTTGTAATTAGCAAGGGCCCCAAACCCTTGCTTATAGGGCCGGCCACCCCCTTTCCCTCTTTCCTTCTTCCCACTTCAAATTTCTTCATCTCCTTCTTCTCCAAGCTTTCTTTCCAAGAGAAAGAATAGGAATCCTTAGGATTGATCTCCAAATAGGTTTCCTTTTCCAAATATTTTTCCATCCAACTCTTCCTCTATCCCAAGTAGAGCTTCTACAAGTTTTTAGGAGCAAGAAGTGAAGGGGTGTGTCCTAAACAATTCATTGTGTCGGAGCCGTGTCGGAGGATTTTTCCATTGGGATCCATCTCCCGATAAGTACAACCTATTCTCTTTTCCATTCTTTTCATCATATAAATTAGTTTGGATCCCGTAGGATTTATTCCCGTGTTTGTGTCCCTATTCGTGTCAAGTTTGAGTCCATTCGGTGTGTCCTAGGAGGAGTTTTGGTTTGTGGTTGTGTCCTAGAGTTTTCCCCCAATTTGGACACCCCTAGAAATTAGATTTTGCCTCTAAGTGGTTTAGGCACTTCTAATTCCATATTTGTGTTAGTGTTGTGGAGTGTTAAATTCATATTTGTGTGTGTGTGTGTGTGTGTGTGTGTGTGTGTGTGTGTGTGTGTGTGTGTGTGTGTGTGTGTGTGTGTGTGTCTATATATATATGAGAGTGTGTCTATATATATATATATTTGTGTGTGTGTGTTCATCTATATATATATGTGTGTGTTCATGTACATATATATGTGTGTGTTTATATATATATGTGTGTATGTCTATATATATTAGTGTGTGTATGTGTTTATATATATAGAGAGAGGGAGGGGAATGAATGTGAGTGATATGTATGAGTGTTTTTATATATATATATTTGGAGAGAATTAGAGAAGATTTAGAGAGAATTATAGAGAAGGAATAGAGAGTTTTAAGTGAGAAGAGAGGGAGTTAGAGAGGGTGAAAAGAGGGAAAAAGAAGGGCAGCAATGGCAACAGCAAGGGGGACCAAGGGCTGCTGCCACCCCCCCCCCCCCCCAAAAAAAAAATCAGCAGCAGCAGCAGCAACAAGCAACAGTACCAGCAGCCACAGCAGCAATTTGAGCACCAATTCACCCCCTATAAGCCTATGTATGTATACCTATATATATACGTATATATACCCCTATATATAGCTATATATACACCTATATATACCCTCTAAATAACCCCCTAAACTAGTCCTAAGTGAGAGTGGAAAAGTGATATGTAGAGTGGGATTTTGAGTGTTTGTGAGTGAATTAGAATTTAGTGAGAGGGTGATTTTGAGTTCCGTGAGTCGGAACGCGTCCAAAATTGAATAGGACTTAGCCAATATAAATTAGATTTTATGGATAGGCTCCTAGGTTGAAATCGGGACTTCGTTTGGGATTAGAAGAGTGGTATCACGCGATATCGTTGAGTATCCTATGGTACTCAAGATAACGGGTAAACGGATAACATGGACCGTAAGATGGACTTGATGTCCACCCTACCTAGAGAACATGGTAGGTAATGATTGTATAGGCTAGTACCCTACTACCCTAGGAAGCCGGGAGTGAAACTCCCAAGGGAAAGCCACTTGGCTCTAATGTTAGAGTGGTTTAAGGGTAAATATATAAAGGGTAATCGGGTAATTTCATGATACGGGGTACGGGTAGTCGGTTTGACTTGAAACTTAGGTGACTTGATAGGTACACCCTACAAATGTCATATTTGAACCAATTTCGGCTCGGTTGACCCAGAGTTGACTTTTTACCTAAAAGTCAACAATGAGTCAACCCTTTGTCTAATTTTGACCAAATCCAAACTAGAGTTGACCAGTTGACTAAAAGTCAACTGTTTGTCAATATTTGACCAGTTTGACCTAGGTTGACCTAGGGTTGACCACGAGTTGACTTGGGTTGACCAGTTGACTAAAAGTCAACTGTAAGTCGACTCTTGACCCCGTTTGACTTGCTTTGACTTTTTTTTGTCTTGCTATGACTGGTATGACCTAGAGTCGACTTAGTTTGACTTAGATTGACTTGACATGACTTAGTTTGACCTAGATTGACTTGACAGGACTTAGTGTGACTCAGTGAGACCTAGTTTGACCTAGATTTCATATCATTCGTTATAAATCATTCATAACTTTGTTAAACCTAAATTAACATGCAATATCTCATCTTTAGGTCTCTGATTACCACTCTGAGCATTGATATACCCTACAGCTCAGGACAACAGGCGTGTACATTAGCTGATAGTTTTCATTGTCTTGATATCTGCTATATCCGATTCAGTCGTAGTGACTTACTTGATTCTCAGTCACGATAGTTCACGGACTAGTATACATTGGATCATGACATGAGATGTTGTTTCTAGATTTCTGGGTATATTGGTACACTTCCTGTCTTGTTTCCTGTACTTGTATAGACACCGATTTCTAAGGGGACTTGCTACCCTCTTATGGAATCACGTGCCATGACATATCATGTCCAGATCTATTGTACTATTCGGGGATGGAGAATTATTAGGGGCAATGTGATCCAAGCCACCCTGTCACTATATTCTTGTGCTCGTGCCACTCTTCCCTCACGTAGGGTGTAGCGAGATCCTATTTACCTTGTGCTCGCTATCCAGGTTGGCCGGCATGACCCTTCCCAGATTTTCTTGTGATTGTCGGGCCAAGTGGATAGCCTGTCCTGTCACTTATCCCAAGCCGATCACATAACGCTCTAATAATTCAAGGCACATTTTATATTTACTTTATCTTATCATATATCCTGCTCTGTTCTACATTCAGTATTTTCTCACCATGCTATGATATTCAGTTACTCACATGTTCTACATGCCTTTATGTTATACCTTGATTGGAGACTAAACTCTGCTCGGGAGAAGGGTTACAACCCCGGTCCTTGTTTGGTTTAAGGGTTGTAACTCAGCTTCCGAACGGTTCCCAAGTCTTCATATATCTTTGTCTTGTAGTTCATTATACTGTCTCTTATAGAATTTGTCAATTCACATGGAACTGCTGTTAGTGCTTGTACTTGCTCATTTCCTGACAGAATACCGTTGATATATTATAGATAATTCTGAGACAGACTGCTCGACCTATTATGGGCTCGAGCTAGATGGAGTAGTCCAGGACCGTGGCCTTATAGTAGAGCCACTAGACTTTGCACTCCCAGAGTAGTGTAGATTAGTTGGGTTTGCCTGGACTGCGATCCAGCTAGCATTATCAGACTGTAGTTTCTATGTTATATTTTGAGACCCTGTGATGTTGTGTATATATCTGGGCTTGTGTTGGATTTTGGACTTATTTTCTTTTCATCTATCATATATTTTCCTTTTGTGCTATCTACCTTAGTTTTATTCTGTGATTAAGACTGTATTGCTATGTCACCTCCACTCGGAGAGTATATACTATACAGGTACCTTTATATTGTTAGTCGTAGTATTTACAGACGTTATATACAGCGTTCTACCACCGATACTGTGGCGTAGGCTGGACGTAACCGCTTTTCGTGCCCCTAATCAGGGTGTGGGTCGTGACAATGCCGCAGGCTGCGGCACTATGCGATATGTTACACTATGCGACAGGCTGCGTCACTATGCGGCAGGCTGTACTATGCCGCAGGCTGCATCACCATGCGGCACTATGCGGCAGGCTGCATCACCATGCGGCACTTTATGGCAGGCTGTACTATGCCGTAGGCTGTATCACCATGCGGCATTATACGGCAGGCTGCACTATGCGGCACTATTTATCGTCCCTGCCAGATTTAGGACAGATGAACTTAGAAAATGTCCAAATCTTATTTTGACCATAACTTTCTCAAAACAAGTCGAAATCTAACTTTTCAAAGGTCCATTTTGGGTAAAATCGAATTCTCTACAATATAGAATAATTAAAACTTGAAAATAATAAAGTTTGGTAGATCAAAACCCAAGAAAACCGAAAAGGCTACAAACTTAGATCTACAAAAATCCATCCGTCCAAATCGAAAACTCCAAGTCCTAAAGATGCTTAGAATCATGTAGAAAAGAAGATAGAACAATAAAATGGAAGATCCATCATGAAGCAAGTTACACTTGCCTAAGCTCTCTAGGTTGGTGGGAGAGTAATGGAGGAAGAATAAGAAGTAAATGAGAGTAATGAAGAGAGAGAGAGAAAAGTTGACTTATATATCAACCCATTTTCATCTCAAACCCAAAATAAACCAAACCAAGCCAAGCTAACATGCCATGATGAACCAAACCAAATTAAACCAAGACAAAATAAACTGAATCAAGATTAAGCTAAATAAGACAATTCTAATTACGGGTCGGGATTTCATACACGTATACTGAAAATACGTATAACAGAAAACGGGAGTGACAATATGCTACTACATAACCGTGCTGCATCAATACGCATCCTAATCCCTTTCCGGATGCATCGCTGTAGATCACTAATCCTCCCAGGCCCGATGGTAGTGTCAAGATAGGTGCCGTGGTCAAGTTGTCACTCCCGTTTCCCGTTATACGTATTTTTCAGGATACGTATACAGATTTCTGACAATTGTCAGGTGGCCCGTATTTTGACTTATCTTGCTTAGCTTAGCCTTGGTTTAAATCTTGACTTGATTGGTTCAACTTGGTTCAACATGACTTGACTTGGCTTGGCTTGGTTTGGTTTATTTTGGGTTGAGATGAGAGGGGTTGCTATATAAGTCAACTTCTTCTCTCTCCTCCATTATTTGCATTTACTTCTTCATCTTCTTCATTTACTCCTCCCACCTACCAAGCCTAGGCAAGTGCAACTTGCTTCATGAGAGATCTCAAGTTTTCTTGTTCCATTCTCTTTCTTACTAGATTCTAAGCCTCTTTAGAACTGGAAGTTTTCGGTTTTGATGGTTATATTTTTGTAGATATAAGTTTTAAGTTCCTTCTTGTTTAGTTTTTTTGGTTTTGATCTCTAAAAACTTGGTATTTCCAAAAACTAGTGGTTCCATGTTGTAGAGAATTTGATTTCATGCAGTTTTAACCTTTATTTCGCTTGATTCTGAGTTCGGTTGAGGAAGTTATGGTCATAGCAAGTTTTTAGGACTTTCATGGCTGAACTTGCTATTTGGGGACGATGAACCCCATGCGCCGGGAACCCCATGCGCCGGAAACCCCATGCGCCCGGGAGGCCATGCGCCGTGAAGTCCCGGCAACGTATCTCTTGACTCCGAGCGTGTCATGCGCGTAGGTTCCTTACGCGCATGTACTGAATATGCAACGTGAGTTTCATTCCCATGCGCGGATGTGCAGGAATTTCCATGTGCGGATGTGCAGAAATTCTCATGCGCGAATGTGCAGAAATTCCCATGCACAGATTGTGCAGGAATTCCCATGCACGAATTGTGCAGGAATTCCCATGCACGAATGTGCAGGAATTTCCATGCACGGATTGTGCAGAAATTCCCATGCGCGAATGTGCAGGAATTTCCATGCGCGGATGTGCAGAAATTCCCATGCGCGGATGTGCAGGAATTCCCATGCACGAATTGTACAGGAATTCCCATGCACGGATTGTGCAGGAATTCTCATGCGCAGATATGCAGGGATTCCCATACGCAGATTGTGCAAGAATTTCCATGCGCAGATTGTGCAGGAATCCCATGCGCCGAATTGCTCTATTTCACTGTTTTTGCCTGTTTAAGTTGTTTTGTAGCTAGAATCTTGAAAAACTCAAAACATGAAAGTTGTAGATCTTTTTCTTGGCTTCAAGAATATGTCACTACTTATTTTATGCAAGTTTCTCTCATTCATGATAATGTAAGGATAGAACACAATAGTGACCCGTCGTGATGCACTCTTGACAAGTAACATGACATGATAATTCTTGATAGTGACCCGTCGTGGTGCACTCTTGACAAGTAACTGGACATGAATAATCTTGATAGTGGCCCGTCGAGGCGCACTCCTGACAAGTAATCTTGACAAGTAACAAGTAACCTGACATGACATGATAATCTTGAACGCTATTGCGACAGCTATCCTGACTTGCTAAGTAACTCTTGTCTTAATACCGTAGGTAATTTTCTTGATTGTGCCTGTATAAGCTACATGTCTCGTCTTGCATCATGTCTAGGACATGAATTCCTGATTTCTCACGGTCAGGGATTTATGCTGAATCTGACTAAGTTAATGACTAGATTGATCAAGTAGTTCATATAGGGAGATGTTTCCAGTTACAGGCGATCCTGTTATCCCGGCCACACCCGAGGGAGTTGTAGCCTGCCGTCGAGTAGGGCACATTTCCAGCCAACTGTCATGTGGGGCACTTCATGAAACAAGTTCTATGCACACTGTCATGTGTTGCACACCAAGCCACCTAATAATTCTTGATAACTATTAAATAAACCTCGCCTGGATAACCTGGATAGCTGCAGGGCTTGTGACTGCGGAAATATCTCATTGCATCTTACTAGTAAATAGGCTTGTGATAACCATAGCTAGTTAAAGTATCAAGCCGTACTCTTTACTTAGCCGTGATTGATGGATGTAGTTCAGTCTTGTCTTATCTAAGCAATGCCAGTCTATGACTATTTCAGCACGTGCTTGTTCATGCTTTACTCTTGTCGATAATTGGTTAGAGACTAAGTTCTGTTCAGGCGAAGGGTTACAACCCCGGTCCTTATTTGGTTTACGGGTTGTAACTTGATTACCAGAATAGTTTCTTAGTTATCTTATCGTTTATCACCCTACTATCCTATTTCTGGTTTTCTTATTATTATTATGCATTGTGTTCTAACTTGCTGGTTTTAGTTCCTAAGTGAAGCCTCCCTTGTGGTACTTGCTCTTTCTGGGGTCTGACCCAGCTGGTTTTGTATAGCCAGATTTCGGAGTAGGACTCGAAGATCCTCCAGCTTTCCTGCCAGATGTTGACCACTAGGCGCAACACTGGCAACGAGTGGGTTCTTATTTTGCTCTTCCACTCTCTTGTAAAAATATTCTTTTGAGGCGTTTAGCCGCCGAGCAAGTGTTAGCTCGTCTGCAACTTTACTTACTGTCTGCCTACGGGCTGTAACATGATTGGCAAATCCTAGGGTTGATCATGTATGACTGGAACTCGTGCTAGTCTTCTCATTTTGTATGACTAGCTTCATGATCATCTGAATATGTAATATTTAGGACGCCTTACCTTGTATGTCTGATGATCTAACATCTTGTAACATTTACTTACTTGCTTGAGATTAAGACACTAGGCTCGTTCATGACCATAAGAGACTATTGGCGTGTAGATAAACCCTCATGCATCTAGACAACTGTGACCGTATATCGAGGTAGATTATACTTCAATGTACGTAGCTGGCTGTGTCTGTCCTCCGCTCTCCAGTATTCTGGTTCTGGGGCGTGACACGGTTTAAGTGGTGGCCCATGCAGGTCTTGTAAATCAAGATGTGTGAAGGTTTTACCGAATAGATGTCTCAATCAGCACTCGCCCTTGATCTCTACTCGTGTCTTCTAATCTTTCCGAATTCTTGACCTGATCACGTGTTTATATCCTCGATCTATCATGGTCCTTCCTTATTGTTCCTCATGTCGTTTCTTCAGTGATATTGTTCCTGGTCCTACCGATCAGCAAGGCGGAGCACCTCCAGTGGATCAACAGCAACCTGGAGACCAAGCCCAGCACTCCGGAGCGGCCTCCCGAGTCATGCATTTCGGAGATCCAGAGCCCCCAGTTCAACCAGTCCAGCCTGCAGAGCCTGATAATGGAACCCTGGTGGGTCTCATCAGGGAATTGCTTGCATCTCAAAATCTTCGGGGCGATGCCCTGCACCAGACAGTACAAGATGCCATGGGCAGAGTTGGTTACCCAGGGAACAACGCGGCCAACAGCTTCAAGCGTCTGAACCCTCCTTTCTTTGATGGCAGTGAAGATGCTATCGTTGCTGATGCATGGCTTCAGGACACAGAAGTAATCCTAGAGGCAGCTAGGATTCTCGAGGGAGAGAAGGTGGCCGTTGTGCGCCTACAGTTGTTGGACTTAGCCCGCAGCTGGTGGACGATGCAAGCAGTTGGATTGGCGACGCCTGTCTTATGGGCGGTATTCAGTGACAAGTTTCAAATCAAGTACTTTGATGCAGTAGCTCGGTATGATCTGCAGACCAGATTCAACAATCTCAAGCAGATGGGAAGGACGGTCGATGGATATGCGGCCGAGATTTTAGGCTTAGTCGATTTGCCCCCACCTTGGTGGCGACCGAATTGGACCGAGCCTAGCGGTTCCAGCAGGGACTCCACCTAGAGATCATTCTAGCAGTGGAGCAGTTCGAGCACCAGACATTTGATGTCGCCTTGCGAGCAGCGAAGAGGCATGAGTATACTTCTCAGAGGATAGTGGACCGAACCGGAGGTCGGAAGAGGTCCCATGGACAAATGTTCCATTCATCAACACCAGTCCCGGCAGCTAGGGCTTTGACCAATGGAGCCCTAGGAGGGCGACTACAGTTTCGTCGGTTCAGTACTCGACACCGACGTACCCTCAGAAGCAGAAGCAGTCTTCCGCAATGGGCTGCACTCATTGTGGGAAGCCATGACACGTTATTTCAGAGTGTCGCAGAGCACAGGGATTGTGCTTGGCTTGAGGGGCATCGGATCACATGATAGGGTCCTGTCCGCACAGGACCAGTTCATCATCAACCCTAACCAGTCCATCGGTTAGGGGACCAGCTCCAGTTCAGCAGCAGCACCAGTTCCCGAGGCCCTTGCCGCCCCAGGCCCAAGCTTTCCAGCAAAGGCCGCAACAGTATGTCCAGGTCCAAGCTCAGAACCAGAACAGGTAGAAAGGTTTCCAGCAGAGGGGACCAGCACCCAGAGGGCAAGTTCAAGCGATGGCTTTGACCGTAGAGGAGGAGTTGGCATCAGGTGAGGTGGTGGCAGGTACCATTCTCGTCAACTCTTTTCCAGCATCAGTATTATTTGATTCGGGTGCATCACATTCATTTATGTCTGCACGATTCGCTACACGGATAGGACTGGAGCCCGAGTCATTGTCAGTGAGGCTCAATATACTTACTGGTAATGGTCTTGTAGGGGTAGATAGAGTCTTTTCCTCGTGTCGAATCATAGTTAGCGGTAGAGAGTTTTCTGCTAGATTTATAGAATTTTCGATGGCCGATTATGATGTGGTCCTAGGAATGGATTGGTTGAAGGATCAATACGCAAGAATAGACTGCCATGTTGGCAGGATTATTTTTGGTATTCCCGACGAAGAAGAGTTTTCGTTTTCCAGAGGCGAAGTAGAACCTTCTCCACCAGTATTGCGGATGGCAGTAGAAGGAGCAGTTCAGTTTCCCAGAGTCGTTGAAGAGTTTTCTGATGTATTTTCCGAAGAGCTTCCAGGTATGCTACCGGAGAGAGAGATAGAGTTCACTAGCGACTTAATTCCAGGGACGGCACCAGTATCAGAGAGAGTCTACAGAATGGCACCATCAGAGTTGGAGATCCTGTACAAAATGATTGAAGAACTCAAAACCAAGGGATTCATTCGTGCTAGTGGATCACCTTGGGGAGCCCCGATGCTTTTTATGAAAAAGAAGGATGGTACGTCAAGATTATGTGTAGATTATCGTACCTTGAACTCTGTAACAATAAAGAACATATACCCTCTACCGAGGATAGATGATTTGTTTGATCAACTCAGTGGGGCAGCAGCATTCTCGAAGATTGACTTACGGTCGGGGTACCATCAGATCAGAGTCAGAGAGCAAGACAGCCTTCAGATCTAGATATGGGCATTAGGAGTTCCTTGTTATGCCATTTGGAGCGACCAATGCACCAGCCGTATTCATGGACCTCATGAATCGTATCTTCATGCCCTATTTGGACCAGTTCGTGATAGTGTTTATAGACGAAATCTTGGTCTATAGCAAGAATGAGGCAGAGCATGAGCAGCACCTCCGTGTGGTTCTTCAGATTCTCAGAGAGCACCAGTTGTACGCGAAGTACAGTAAGTGTGAATTTTGGCTTGATCGTATTTCGTACTTAGGTCACATCATCACCGGAGGTGGAGTGGAAGTGGACCCCCAGAAGATAGTTGCCATAGAGACGTGGCCAGTTCCCAGCACCGTAGCAGAGGTTCGCAGTTTCCTTGGATTTGTCGACTATTACCGGCGGTTCGTATCAGACTTTGCTCGGATTTCAGCACCATTGACACAGTTGACCCGCAAGGATGTGCAGTTTGCTTGGACAGCAGAGTGTTAGAGTTCATTTAAGAAGTTAAAGCAAGGATTGATGACGGCACCCATTCTCACGCTTCCAGATGGGACTGGAGGATTTTTAATTTATTGCGACGCATTCGACAAGGGATTAAGATGTGTCTTGATGCAGCATGGTAAGGTAGTAGCTTATGCGTCACGTCAGCTTCGTGATCATGAGAGGAATTATCCAACCCATGACTTGGAATTAGCAGCGGTGGTTTTCACACTCAAGTTGTGGAGGTATTATTTGTATAGGGATCGGGTAGAGATTTTCACCAACCACAAGAGTCTTAAGTATGTGTTCACTCAGAAGGATCTTAACATGCGTCAGAGGAGATGGCTAGAGCTACTTGTGGATTATGACATCAACTTGCAGTATCATCCTGGGAAGGCTAACGTAGTTGCAGATGCGTTGAGCAGAAGAGCCGGAGTTTATTTTCTAACAGCATAGCCAGAGTTGTTAGCAGACCTTCAGAAGATGGGTATTGAAGTTATTCTTCCTACCAATGTGGCATTGATGGCCAGCATACAAGTTCAGTCCAGTATAGTTGAGAGGATTAAGTTAGCTCAGTCAGCAGATTCTAAGCTTCAGCGGCTTAGGACAGAATGTGTAGCAGGATGGAGACCAGAGTTATGTATTCATGAGGATGGTACACTTTGACATGGGAGGCGTCTTTATGTACCCAGTGGTGATATCAGACAAAAGATCGTGGCAGAGGCTTACAGTTCACAGTATTCGATTCATCCCGGTGGCATGAAGATGTATCGTGATATCCGTCAGCATTTCGGGTGGAATGGTATGAAGAGGAAGATAGCCCGGTTTGTCTCTCGTTGTTTAGTTTGCCAACAAGTTAAAGCTGAACATCAGAGACCAGCTGGACTTCTTCAACCTTTACCGATCCCAGAATGGAAATGGGAGCACATTACCATGGATTTTGTAAATAGATTACCTAAATCTCCAGCTGGGAGAGATGCTATCTGGGTTATAGTTGACCGGCTCACGAAGGTAGCTTATTTTATTTCCTTCAGAATTGGCCAGTCAACGGATCAGCTTGCAGAGATGTACCTCAGGCAGATAGTCAGATTGTATGGAGTGCCAGTTAGTATCATATCAGACAGAGATTTGAGATTCATATCTCACTTTTGGCGGAGTCTTCAAGAGAGTTTGGGGACTCGTCTCAAGTTCAGTTCAGCATATCATCCGCAGACAGATGGTCAGTCAGAATGCACGATTCAGACTCTCGAAGATATGTTAAGATCATGTACACTTGACTTCGATGGTTCATGGGAAGATCACTTGCACCTAGTGGAGTTCTCGTACAACAACAGTTTCCAGGCTAGTATTCAGATAGCACCTTTCGAGGCATTGTATGGCAGAAAGTGCAGATCTTCTTTAGCCTGGAATAATGTAGGCGAGAGGCAGATGCTTAGTCCATAAATGATTTTACAGACTATCGAGGTGGTCAGACGAGTCAGAGATCATCTTCGAGTTGCACAAGATCGTCAGCGTCATTGGACCGATTCTCATCGGTGTCCTCTTGAGTTCTCTATCGGCGACCACGTATTTCTTAGGATCTCGCCTACCCGTGGCATCATTCGATTCGGCGTACGGGGAAAGCTTAGTCCTAGGTATATAGGGCCGTTTGATATTCTCGAGCGAGTAGGCGATGTGTCCTATCGTCTCGCTCTTCCACCGTCGTTGCGTGAGGTACATGACGTATTCCATGTATCCCAATTGCGACGGTATATCCCAGATCTAAGCCATATCCTTGATCATTCGAAATTGGTTGTTGGTACCAACCTTTCGTATGAGGAAAGGCCCGTATCCATATTGGACCGAAGAGAGAAGGCACTCAAGAACAATACTATTAAGCTAGTCCGCGTTGCTTGGGGTCATCACTCTTTGGGTGAGTCAACGTGGGAGCATGAGGATGATATCCAATCGCGATATCCACACATGTTTGACTCATAAGATATAATGTCTTTCTTATGCCTTATGCCTTAATTCCTTGCTTGCATGAATGATTGTATGATTGATTGCTTAGTCATATATTGCTTATGATTAGTATAGCTTGTCCCGACATCTCTAGTCTCTTGATTAAATTCCGAGGACGGAATTCTTTTAAGGTGGGTAGAGTTGTCACTCCCGTTTCCCGTTATACGTATTTTTCAGGATACGTATACGGATTTTTGACAATTATCAGGTGGCCCGTATTTTGACTTATCTTGCTTAGCTTAGCCTTGGTTTAAATCTTGACTTGATTGGTTCAACTTGGTTCAACATGACTTGACTTGGCTTGGCTTGGTTTGGTTTATTTTGGGTTGAGATGAGAGGGGTTGCTATATAAGTCAACTTCTTCTCTCTCCTCCATTATTTGCATTTACTTCTTCATCTTCTTCATTTACTCCTCCCACCTACCAAGCCTAGGCAAGTGCAACTTGCTTCATAAGAGATCTCAAGTTTTTTTGTTCAATTCTCTTCCTTACTAGATTCTAAGCCTCTTTAGAACTGGAAGTTTTCGATTTTTATGGTTATATTTTTGTAGATCTAAGTTTTAAGTTCCTTCTTGTTTAGTTTTCTTGGTTTTGATCTCTAAAAATTTGGTATTTCCAAAAACTAGTGGTTCCATGTTGTAGAGAATTTGATTTCATGCAGTTTTGACCTTTATTTCGCTTGATTCCGGGTTCGATTGAGAAAGTTATGGCCATAGCAAGTTTTTAGGACTTTCATGGCTGAACTTGCTGTTTGGGGACGATGAACCCCATGCACCGGGAACCCCATGAGCCGGAAACCCCATGCGCCCGGAAGGCCATGTGCCGTGAAGTCCCGGCAACGCATCCCTTGACTCCGAGCGTGTCATGCGCGTAGGTTCCTTACGCACATGTACTGAAGACGTAACATGAGTTTAATTCCCATGCGCGGATGTGCAGGAATTCCCATGCACGGATATGCAGGAATTCCCATGCACGGATGTGCAAGAAATCCCATGAGCGGATTGTGCAGGAATTCCCATGCACGGATGTGCAGGAATTCCCATGCGCGGATTGTGCATGAATTCCCATGTGCGGATTGTGCAGGAATCCCATGCGCCGAATTGCTCTATTTCACTATTTTTGCCTGTTTAAGTTATTTTGTAGCTAGAATCTTGAAAAACTCAAAACATGAAAGTTGTAGATCTTTTTCTTAGCTTCAAGAATATGTCATTAGTTATTTTATGCAAGTTTCTCTCATTCACGATAATGTAAGAATAGAACACGATAGTGACCCGTCGTGATACACTCTTGACAAGTAACATGACATGATAATTCTTGATAGTGACCCATCGTGGTGCACTCTTGACAAGTAACTGGACATGAACAATCTTGATAGTGGCCCGTCGAGGCGCACTCCTGACAAATAATCTTGACAAGTAACAAGTAACCTGACATGACATGATAATCTTAAACGCTGTTGCGACAGCTACCCTGACTTGCTAAGTAACTCTTGTCTTAACACCGTGGGTAATTTTCTTGATTGTGCCTGTATAAGCTACATGTCTCGTCTTACATCATGTCTAGGACATGAATTCCTGATTTTCTACGGTCAGGGATTTATGCTGAATCTGACTAAGTTAATGACTAGATTGATCAAGTAGTTCATATAGGGAGATATTTCCAGTTACAGGCGATCCCGTTGTCCCGGCCACACCTGAGGGATTTGTAGCCTGCCGTCAAGTAGGGCACATTTCTAGCCAACTGTCATGTGGGACACTTCATGAAACAAGTTCTATGCACACTGTCATGTGTTGCACACCAAGCCACCTAATAATTCTTGATAACTCTTAAATGAACCTCGCCTGGATAACCTGGATAGCTGCATGGCTTGTGACTGCGAAAACATCTCATTGCATCTTGCTAGTAAATAGGCTTGTGATAACCCTAGCTAGTTAAAGTATCAAGCCGTACTCTTTGTTTGGCCGTGATTGATGGATGTAGTTCAGTCTAGTCTTGTCTAAGCAATGCCAGTCTATGACTATTTCAGCACGTGCTTGTTCATGCTTTACTCTTGTCGATAATTGGTTAGAGACTAAGTTCTGTTCAGGCGAAGGGTTACAACCCCGGTCCTTGTTTGGTTTACGGGTTGTAACTTGGTTACTAGAATAGTTTCTTAGTTATCTTATCGTTTATCACCCTACTATCCTATTTCTGGTTTTTTTGTTATTATTATGCGTTGTGTTCTAACTTGCTGGTTTTAGTTCCTAAGTGAAGCCTCCCTTATGGCACTTGCTCTTTCTGGGGTCTGACCCAGCTGGTTTTGTGTGGCCAGATTTCGGAGTATGACTCGAAGATCCTCCAGCTTTCCTGCCAGATGATGACCACTAGGCGCAACACTGGCAACGAGTGGGTTCTTATTTTGCTCTCCCACTCTCTTGTAAAAATATTCTTTTGAGACGTTTAGCCGCCGAGCAAGTGTTAGCTCGTCTGCAACTTTACTTACTGTCTGCCTACGGGCTGTAACATGATTGACAAATCCTAGGGTTGATCATGTATGACTGGAACTCGTGCTAGTCTTCTTATTTTGTATGACTAGCTTCATGATCATCTGAATATGTAATGTTTGGGACGCCTTACCTTGTATGTCTGATGATCTAACATCTTGTAACATTTACTTACTTGCTTGAGATTGAGACACTAGGCTTGTTCATGACCATAAGAGACTGTTGGCGTGTAGATAAACCCTCATGCATCTAGACAGCCGTGACCGTATATCGAGGTAGATTATACTTCAATGTACATAGCTGGCTGTGTCTGTCCCCCGCTCTCCAGTATTCTGGTTCTGGGGTGTGACACAAGTGCTTCTTCAACTCGTCAAAAGTGGCTTGACACTCATCTGTCCATACAAACTCCTGATCCTTGCAAGTTAGTCGAGTCATAGGCCCCGCTATTCGAGAGAAATCTTCTAGGAACCTTCGGTAATAACCCTCAAGTCCAAGAAAACTTCTCACCTCGGAAGCTGATGTAGAAGCGGGCCATGTCTTGACTGCTGTGATCTTCTCCGGATCTACCGATATGCCGTCTCCAGTGATAATATGTCCAAGAAATGATACCTCCTTGAGAAAGAAATCACACTTGCTAAGCTTCACGAAAAGTCGCTCATCCTTCAAGGTCCCCAAAATAATTCGTAGATTCTGCTCATGCTCCTCTTGGCTCTTCGAGTATATCAAAATATCATCTATAAAGACGACTACATATTTGTCCAAGTACTGGTGAAAGATCTTATTCATTAAGTTCATGAAGACTACGGGAGGATTGGTCAAGACATTGCACTAAGAACCATATGAACAAGCATGGAGGTATGGGACAAGGGGTATCATGGCAAGAATGGCGCTAGACAAATGGCACTAGGCCAAATGAGCTAGGTGGCACGGGGCAAGTGGCGCTGGACCAAGTGAGCTAAGTGGCGCTGGGCCAAGTGAGCTAAGTCAAGGAGAGCACTGAGTGGCGCTGGGCCAAAGAGAGCTAGGTGGCGCACGGCAAGTGGCGCTGGGCCAAGGAGAGCTAGGTGGCGCACGACAAGTGGTGCTGAGTGGTGCTGGGCCAAGGAGAGCTAGGTGGCGCGGGGCAAGGAGTGCTAGGTGGCACGGGGCAAGGAAGCTAGGCCAAGGAAGCTAGGCCAAGGAGAGCACTGAGTGGCGCGCGCAACCGAGATGGCACGATGCTAATGAGGGCGCGCAACCGAGATGGCATGGCGCTAATGAGTGCGCACAACCGTAATGGCGTGGCGCTAATGAGGGCGCGCAACCGAGATGGCACGACACTAATGAGCGCACGTGCACACTGTTCATCTTTTCCAACTAGCACCAAAAGCTCAGTTGAACCCATGAACTCCAAAGGCCATAACTCCCTCAAAACAAGTCAAAATCGAGACTTCCAAGGGTCCAAATTGTGTAGAATTAAATTTCTCACAACATAGAGCCATTAGATCTCGAAAATAACAAGGTTAAAGAGATCAAAACCAAGAAATACCAAAAAAAAGTTACAAACTTAGATCTACAAGAATCTATCCATCAAAACCAAAAATGTCAAGTTCTAAAGAGGCTTAGAATCAAGTGAGGAAGAGAATGGAACAATAAAACTTGAGATCCATCATGAAGCAAGTTGCACTTGTCTAGGATTTGGTAGGTGGGAGGAGTTATGGAGAAGAAGAAAGAGATAAATGAAAAGTTATGGAGGAGAGAGAGATGTTGGTTTATATACCAAGCTATCCATCTCAACTCAAACCAAACCAAACCAAACCAAGCAAGGCTAAACCAAGTTGAACCAAGGGAAACCAAATCAAGTCAAGATTAAACCAAGACTAGGGTAAACAAGACAAGTCTAACTACGGTTCACCTGACATATGTCAAAAGTCCGTATACGTATACTAAAAATACGTATAACGAGAAACGGGAGTGACACATACCATCTTCACTCTATTCGTGTCGTACTTGCACTTTCTTTTATTCGATCGACACCGTGCATGCGGATTGCCGCTCAGCACGCCAACTTTTTTATATGAAAGATCACGGCCCCCAGGCCTACTTAGACTTTGTAGTCTGGCATAGACAAGGCGTCCGGTGCGAGTAGTGAGCCCCGTCGAAGGCCTTGAACCGCATGAGCAGTACAATCCAGCTCAACTACCTTGCTCTCCTCCTAGGCCGATACGGTCCTGTGGCTCCAGGTTTCTGAATTGAGAATGCGAAACCTTGTCGACAAGTTGTCCGATGATCACGCACCTACATGGACTTCTAGACCCAACGTAAATGCATGCCTAATCGTCACAACTTATTTTTCTTTGCTTTATTTTTTTTCTTTTCCATACTTCTTTGCAGAGCCCAAACCAAGGTTGCCTCGACGATTGACCTACAGTCCCAACATATTTCTCCTCGACGACAGGCCTACAGTCCCGACATATTTTTTAATATTTCCATACTCTTATTGACTCAACTCATGAATGGCTAACTGATAGCCTTCAAACATAACTTGAAGGAAACGTGTCCTTTATGTGCCATAGACCGTGGATAACTTATCCTTGAACCAACCGTGGCTCGTGCCTTAACCCAACTTGTGTTCTATGCGACACTACCGTCCAAGTCATACTTTATATGACGAGCCCTGAGATCGTGGGACTATGTGACTTGACAACCGTAGAAAACATGGGACAATGCTTGCCATAACTTCGATAGCCCAGCAAAACTATTGTCTAACTCAATCGTGCAACAACTTGACGAGCAAAGGCTATGTCAAGCCTCGCCTCGTGGGAACGTGCCGTGCACGCGTTCGACTTGAACAATCAAGTTCTTTGGGTGCCTAAACTTATGCCACAAGCCGTACGAACAACTTAACCCGTGGGATAAACAATGGCTATGCCAAGCCTTGGACGACGGGACCGTGCATGCTTTATCAAGCATTTATACGTGCGACGCCAATGACTTAGGCTAAGTTCACAGTTTTGTGGCAACTTAAACTAACTTTATTTCTCCCAAGCCACGGGACGAAGGACCGAGTGCCATTTTGAAAGCACGTCGTGCACACTTCTAAGCCGACCGTGAGACCTTTTTTCATGTTCTAACTCAGTTTGACCCGTCTTGGGATTATTCTCTTATCTATGTGGATTCGTCTCTTTTATTATTAAGTCTACTTGTGCATTTGAAAACTTTCGTTTTATTAGTGTGAAGGCCAAGTTGAGACAAGTTTACCGAAATAATCCACCTGAGCGAGGAGTCGCCTCGACCGAGCGTGTTTTCGAATAAGCCGTTGCATGGCTAAGTCCGAATGCTGTTGACGTTTCGATTTTTCCGATTGAGTTGAGTGGGACGGGACATCACAAACCTTTTACCCGGACCCAATGAAGGCCAACTTTTCAGACGAAAAAGAAACAGTGTACTCGACTTAGAAAACAGAGATGGAAAAATGCGACATTCTTCCCACTCTAAAATTTCAACTCAAAGTTTCCTCAATGTTGAATATCTTTCTCTAGCAGCATTGACAAGCAATCTCGATTTCAAGACAGTAGACAAATAATACTATTTCTCATGTTCAGTGTATATGACCTCTTTTTATCACAAGTTGGCATTATGTTTGACAACACGTATTTTCGACTTAAACATAAACAGTCAAGACCCTAAACGAAAAAAATCATTAACCTAAATAGAAAATTTTATACATGTGTCGTAACCCTATTGCAAGTTTCTAATGTGAGTTTCTATTTGAGTTTAGGTAGTCGAACTGTTTGTAAAATGTATATTTTTTTTGTACTGGCAGAAAACTTATATGAGAATATTTTTTGAAAAATTACTAGAGGCCACACACAAAGTGATAGAGGTTATCACATCTTTTAAAAAAGATGGCCATTTTTTGATACCCAAAATATTCTTCAAAAAATAATAGGAGACAACATACAATTTTAAACATCTAAAACTCATATTCCTTCTTCCTCTGCCACAGCATTTTCTTCTTCTTTCGAACATACTTACTGACGGAAATCCTATTATAGAAGTTTGGAAACTTTAGAAATCGTGACAGTTGGATTGGGAACGATGAATGACTACTAGTATCCTGACGGGTTATTATGACTGTCATAATCCTAATAGTTCTATGACACACACACACACACACACACACATATATATATATATATATATATATATATATATATATATATATATATATATATATATATATATATATATATATACATGAAAGCGGATCAAAAGCCTCCCTTAGAAAACCTCCTAAAAACTCCCCTCACTCTAATCCGTAATTTAATATTAATATTAATGTTAATATTAATGTTAATGTTAATATTAATGTTAATATTAACATTAAATACTAAAATTAACATTAAACTTAACATTAAAATTAATATTAACATTAACATTAACATTAATATAAAAAAATATAAAAATAATAATATTAACATTAATATTACGAATTAGAGTGGTAATTGTGGCGAACGCTCCCACCGGGAATCGATCTCCTGACCACTCGGGCCACATGCATCTCTCTTAACCACTAGACTAGAGGTTTCTTTTTTACATTTTTTTCATGTAATTTTTTTATATGGGTTAGCCAATTTCTAGCCCACCAAAATATATGGTAGCCCATTCTGGATATAGTTTCTAGATCCAATTTGACGCGGGACAAAGACACAAAAACGAGTTATTAATATAAAAATTAGGAATTTGAAAAGATTCGAGTGCGAAAGTTTTAATTGAAGAGTGAACAACAACTATTATAAAATTGTCTCAGAAATTATAATAGAAATGTAAAAAAATTATATGATTAACGTGGAAGACGTAAGCGGAGAAGCTACGTTGAAAACGTCAACGTAAAAATCGAAGAGACAACGTTGATAGAGAGATACACTTTAAAATTTTGACATTGCACTATATAAACTCAAAATAGATTTGCCCATATCATATGATAGCGTTTATCATGTGATAGTCCCAAGCACTTTTGGTGTGCCCTGAATAATTTCCTAATTTTTAAGATAACATCATGTAAATCCAAATTTTTTTTTTTGAAGGTTAGACTATAACCTTTTCTTAGCAGGGAAAAGGCATCCTTCTTCTTCTTCCTTCTTTTATAGGGGAGTTGGGAGAGGCGGGACCCACCCGACCTCCTCCTCCTCCAACCAAGCTTTCTTATACGTTTAATCTAACATATAATAATAGATTCCAACCCTCTCCCCCAATTATTAATCCGCCACCGCCACCGGGTTTGACCTCACCCCTCCCGTCGGGATTCGGTCGCCGGGACGCCGGTCAGGTGAATACAACCTCCCTCCTTCAATTCTCCCTTCTTTTTCATTCCAGACATGAACAGAAAAAAAAAAAACCCTAATTCAAGAAATTCTCTCTTTCAGTTATCAATTATTATGTGAAATTAAATTCCGGTAGACTAATCTTCAAATTCAAAATAATTGCGGTGAGTGTGGCTGTGTCAATTTCCTTTTGAATCTAGGATCTTGCTTGGCCGGTTGTCCCTTCGGCTGTTCGAGCTTAAACTGCATAGCCAAAAGTCATTTCTACCCACCCGTCAACTGGCCATCGGAGGATGTAGGTGTTATGGCCTGGCCCTCTCGTGCTCGTAGCTACCTTTGCTAGGAATTAGGCACCATAGAGGGTTTGATGGAAGAAGGTCGACACTTGGTCGTAAAAATTGTTAATTTTTACTGGAGCTTTATTACGATCATAGCTGACCCCTTTCTGGTAGGAGAAAGTTTAGATGATGTTGCCTGACACACAGAGGGGTGATAGACGGGGTTGTGAAATAAACCAATTGCTGAAAAATTAGTCTAAATCACCCCAATTTATAAAGGATTTAATAGTTTTTACTAACGATTTTATTCCTTAGACAAATTATTGATTTAGTTTAGGGTGTGTTTGAAAGCAAGGTGGAAAATATGTGAAAAAGAAATTAATTCAATGGAATTATTTTCCTAGGAAAAAAATTCCATGGAATTTTAAAAAAATTCCATGGAAAACTTAATTTGGGTGTTTGATTGTCATTATTTTCCAGGAAAAATAGTTATTTTTCATGGAAAATGATATTTTCCTATGGGTTGGACAAGTTTCATTTTCCACCATTTTAGAAGAAAATATGGAAAATGATAGCTTTTTGGAAAATAATTCCATGGAAAATATAAGCTATCAAACACTACAATTGGTGGAAAATTTGTGATGGAAATATTTTCCATGGAAAAAAAAGCCCAATCAAACACAGCCTTAGTGTTCAAATGAATGTATTCATGGAGAAGTGCTTCTGGAGTACTTCGTGATTGAAAGGTACCTCTGAAATGAAAGAAAAAAAAAATCTACAAGACGGCCATAAGACGAGCAATGTTTTATGGCTCAGAGTGTTGGGCAATCAAGATATATGCTCAAAATTTTCGTCTACTTGAGTACTTTGTGATTGGAAGGTACCTTTGAAGTTATATATATATTTTTTTCTAATTAGAGGACTATAAGAGCAACCATGCTTTATGGATCGGTTGGGGAATCAAGATAGAACATGTCCAAAAAATCCGTCTAGCCAAAATGAGAATGCTAAGATGGACGGGTGACAATACATTGGAAGATATGATAAAAAATGTGTATTTGTGAGAAGTTAGAGGTGACATCAATTGAGGACAAGATAAGAAATATTTGTCTTAGATGGTTTGGACATGTACAACACAGATCAATAGATACTTCGGTAAGAAGGAGTAATAGGATAATATTTAAAGAAGCCGCTAGGACTATAGATAGGCCTAAACAAACATAGATTAAAATTTTAAAGAAGAATATGGCTTTTGAGAGTGCTATAGAGGAATGCCCTTAACCGAGCTGAATGGAAGAGAATTATTCAAATAACGGACCCCAAAAATTTGGATTAAAAGCTTTGTTGTTGTTGATGTAGTTTAGTGTTCTTATTGCTTGAACTAAACTATATATTTTGGTATGCCTTTCTCAAATTGTGCCTACTCTTTTATAAGGATATATCATGTTGTGCCTTGAAGTGGTGCTTCATACCTTTGTGCGGAAGAGATCTTTCTTCACATTAATCATTTTACATAATAGCAGTTTTGTACTTGTATAAATATTAATGTGGCTTCTTATCTGTATCTAAGTTACTTTTTCGTGTCCTTCTAAAGATTATACACTTTAGTTTATAAATTGAAGAATAATCCTACCTCAGTTTGAGCAATGCACATTAATGGAGAGCTCTAATTGTCATGTTGGAGAAGTATCCAAGAAGTGAAATATAGCATGAAACTGTTGGCACGTTTGGCAGTGTTCTACATCTGAGTGTTGTAGGAATATTATGTCTTGACATGCATGCAACTCTTAGACATTTGTGGCTGTTCTAGATAGGAAAGAATATTGTAACATCACATGCTATAAGTTACAATTTACTTGATTTTAACTTAAGGTTCCTTTCTAGCACTAGGCAGTTGATTGGAGGAAATAAGAATCTAGGTGAAAAATTATGAGCAAGAGGTGACTTGCTTGGAACCCCTTCAGAGGATTAGGTGCCCATACAACGAAGTACTTGAACACTTTAGAGGATTAGGTGCCCATAAATGCCAATGCATTGGAGAAGCCTTAAACATGACATGACTAATATGTAAGACATAGAAAACTTGTAAATTTAGGATGTAAGGACATGAATCCCTCTCCTTATAAGAAATATGCATTACTTTAATTAATGTACTATTTGTATGCACATTTAGTGACAATTTTAATAGTGTTTAACCTGCATACTTTTCAAACCGTAGAATCCCAAATTGTGACTTATGAGATCGGTTATACTTGTCATATGAGTTCATATAGAGTGTACAAGTCTTTCCGGTTTTACTAGTGTCCTTCTTATTGAACCTTTGACTAGGAACTTTAAACATGAAGCTTTTAAGGATTTGGATCTCATTCATATCATCTCATGCTGGTCCAAAACCATTGCTTATATTCTAAGGACTTTATCATGTTAATATGGAAATTGTATAATTAAAGCTAGATAGCATTATAAATGGAAAGCCAATTCATATTAATCAACATGTTTATTACATGTGATATTTGTACAATTAGAAATATGCTTTCAGTTGGTTGCTAGGTCATATCACTATCAAGTCCTCCCTTTCCGGTCATGCACTTTATGCTGTTACAACCATGCTTACCGAATTTCATAGTGGTGCACACAAAACACCGGAAAACAAAAACTGGAAGTATATGTTCCGAGTCCTTCCAACTAATTGACACTGGATCTTCTTACATGGTTATATCTGAAGTTTCAATTTTTGACAACCTTTACTCGTCGACGTCTCCTCCTGTATGGTTGTCTCCAGCTGTTGTCAGTATGGTTGTCTCTATACTTGGTCCGGTCGGAGGACACATTGGAGTCTCTAAGAGTTGTTTTTTTTCTTTTTGAAATATATCAATGGAACGATAGTTTGGAACTTATGAATCCTTTTTAAGTTTTGATTTTTTTTTTTTTGTAACGCTATATTATGTTACTTGATTAATATTGAATCTTAAATATACGTTATATTACATATTCATTTCTTAATAATGTTCCACGTTCCGGATAAACATATTGCATTAGGAACAAGGGTTCTGAAGAAACCATTTTCAGGAGCATTCCATGTTTTAGTTAATTATGATAAAACCGGAAAAACACGTCCTAGTTCCCTAGAGTCTAGATAAAAAGGTAAGTTGATATGATTGCTATAGCCTAAGTTCCCTAGAGTTTAGACAAAGAGGTAAGGAAATATGTTTGGTATAGCCAAAGTTCCCTAGCGTCTAGACAATGAGGTAAGAAGATACTTGTGCTATAGCCAAAGTTCCCTAAAGTCTAGACAAAGATGTAGGATGATATAATTGCTATAGCCAAAGTTTCCTAGAGTCTAGACGAAGAGGTAAGACGATATGATTGCTACAGGGAGACTACATCCGTGTTTGTGCCACAAGCCAATAAGACAGAGGTAAGATGATGTTAGAAGACCGAAGTTCAATTTCTCAAAGAAGATACTATTAGATTGAAATAGGAAAATAACAATTGATTGCCAAAATAAAATATAATGGAGCATATAACATTTACTGTAGGATTTGGTATGAAATCTTTCCTACTAGACTTAAAACACAGACGCACAAATACATATGTTTGTATGTTTGTGTGTCAACAAGCACTAACCCAACTAATCAACTCTTGAAGGCATAAGATCATGAAATTGAGTCGGAGGTTTAAATCCTCTTGGTGCAATGTACGCTTAAATATTAAGGAGGAGGAGGAGGAGGAGGGGGGGGGGGGGGGGATAAATCGAAATATTCGGGTAGCGGCTGATTAAGAGTCGGAGTTGGAGGATGAGTGATTTACTTGGCTAGAGTATCGTGGGGACGGTCCAAGTAAAGTGTGTGATGGAGATCGACCCGACTGGTTAACTCTTGAAGGCATAAGATCGGGAAACTGAGTCAGAGATTCGAATCCTCTTGGCGTGATGTACACTTAAGTATTGGGGGGGGGGGGGGGTGAATTAATCGAAATAATGTCACAGTTGATTGAGAGCCGGAGTTGGAGAAGTGATTTACTTAGCTAGAGTATCGTGGAACTGGCGGTGAGTCCAAGTAAAGTGTGTGATAGAGATCGACCCGAACGGTGGATCAATGAATGATGTAATAGATAGAATAACCAAGGACGGGCATGTAGAGAACCAAATTCGGTCACGGTCCGGAGGAGATTGATGTAATAAGGCTCGTGCATAGAATAACCAAGGAAGGACATGCAGAGAACCAAACTCGGTCACAGTCCGTAGGAGATTGATGTAATAAGGCCCGAGCTTAAACTGGGTAGTATACGTAGACTTGGTTACTATTCTTGTCATGGATTTAAAAAAAAAAGAAAATTGGGATATTTATATTTTTATGTGATTTCTTGATATCCTAAATATATGATTAATGATGAAAGTAGAGATGAGTTGAAAAAGAGCCGGTTGAATCAAAATAATTCACAACCCAAAAACTTGAATGGTCAAACTTGCCCTCTTGTACACGTACTTGGGAAAATAACGTTCATGTTCTACTGTCGCATATAGAAATTAGAAACAATCCACAATCCATGTAACATTCATTGTGCTCATGACACACGTGAGATGATTATGGCAGATTATAAAGTCATTTCCATTTTTTATAAATCTTATAACTATTGATCCTATACTTGATAGGTGATGCCAAATTGTTACTCCAATTATTGGGTAAGAGAAGGAAGGGATGACACATGACTCTTCTCTTGTAATTTTAGTGATATCCTATAATCGGTTTATCTGGTTGTTTTCAACAAATTTTCAGCTACTATTTTGATATAAAAATACAAAGGTATCTTTCTTTCCCCGATCAGATGGAAACTTAAGCTACATGAGAACAAAGAAGAGGTGAATCACATTGTGAACAATCTCAAATATCTATATTCTGAAAGTTGTTACCACTTAAACAACAGTACAACTATTGAGATTGATAAGGGAGGAGATTTCTCACATTTTGCTTATGAAATACTTCCATTGATGGAATCTATATCACTAAAATGCAATAATTTAAGCCAAAATGGCAGGAAATCAAGTATTTTGTTGGATTGATCTACTCATATACTGTAAAAAAAGTTATATTCAAATGTTCCTATTAGGCACCTTATAGTTTAATAGTTTCATTATAACAGTTTTTCATTAGTTTCATAAAGTACTTAGTTTCTTACAGTGTACTACTGTTTCATATAGGTTTTCTTCTTCTTCAAAACTTTTGCTAAGATATGGTACAAATGTTCACTCATGTCAGACAAGTGTCAATGATTGCACAGCCGTCTCCACATTGTATCCAAATAACATCACATAAGTGTCCTTAAGGTTCCTTGTTCCTTTCTATGTTCTATCCACCTATAGTCATATTGCTATTTACAGTATCTTGAAAGTTTCTGTAATCTATTATGATTGCTACCTTATATGTTTCCCATGAATTTCACGCAAGTTTGTTATCTGCCATATTCATGTATTTAGCATCTTTACTGACATGTTGATGTTTCACGTTTCCCTTTTCTGGGACAAAATGTCCCTTTCCCTTCTCCATTATCTATACAGTTTTAGATTGGCAACTGTGGGCAAGATTTCCTAGACATCTGCTGCTAGAACATGGTTACTAAGTGTTCTGTTCAAGTCATTGATTCAAAGCAAAGTCTGACTACTAACTTTACAGGATGTTGATATATTCTCCTCATGACATGACATCTTCTTGTTGGAATTTTCCATTAGGTATGTTTGTACAAGGAAATAGCCCCAATATTTTTTTTTCAGAAAATGCAAAATGTCGAGGAGTTGGAAATGTTTGAGGATTTGGTTGTTTGGATGACATTTTTGAAATCCAAAATATGTCAGCAAATCATTCGAAAATGGATAGTTCTGGAGGATAAAATAAGGATCCTTGATATTCTTTTTTGACAGCTTGTTTATGAGCTGTTAATCTTTCTCTCCTTTTATCTCCCTTTTATCCTTGCTTTCCTCTTTCCCTTCTATCTAAACAAAATTTGGGAATATAGTCCGAGGGACATTCGCACCTTGGGTATTTCATCTAGGTTCTGAGATCCCCAGATATTTTTCCCTTGGACCCAAACAGGCCCTTATATTTTTCTTACTAAAATCTGACATCTTCTGCAACTTCACTAAACCATGTGAATCTCACTTTCGTGCCTTTGCCTTTCCAGGCTCTTCTTTTGATCAATTTTCATGTATATACAAATGAGTTTGGTGCTACAACTATTAGTCATGAACTTGTGGGGGTCACTCAGCTCATTATCACTGAAGAATCAAATATGGTGTTTATACTCGTGTTGACCAAGCATGTTCCTGACTTGAAAAGGTTGGAGCCGTATAACATTGCTGGAATTTTACTAGCACTTCAGAATATATATCGATGAGGCGTATTTAGAACCAGAAACCTTTCATATATCAAGTAGATGTGATGCGTGGTCAAAGAAATTTTTGGTGTTATGAACATTAAAGTTTAGATACTCATCATATACAGTTCATGATAAACATAATAACATCACAAACCTGTTTGAACTAGAGTATATGTTGTCAAGCAATCCAAATGACAAGAGGACTCACCTTAAAATTGGGAAGTTGTATTTTCCTGTTTTGATATCTTGTATTGAAGACTTTAGAGGTCAATACATAAAGTGATTTTGTAATTAAAAAATAACAGTGCTAGGTGTTCACTGTAAAGAAGTCAATGAGTGATTATAACCATATCGGCAGTAATACTGCTTTAAGAGTCATATAAAGTATTGAATCTTCATATGTTCCCAACTCCCAAGTCACTATAATATTCTCACATTTTGACTGTAATTGCTCTTTTGCAGTTATGGAGGATGAAGTTCAGGAGTGTCAACTGTTGACTGCGAAGTCTGAGCTCAGTCAAGAAAACCTGACATGGAAGCAGGAGTTGGAGCGCCACCACTCTCAAGTTGATACACTACAACAAAAGCTTACGGAGGTCAAGGTTTGCATCCAATCGTCCGAGACTGATGCAAAAAAGGAATTGGAACTTCTTTGGCGCAGAGTCAAAACTACTGCAACACTGCTTACTTACCTTAAATCGAAAGCAAGGCTTATGGCGGTTCCTCATTTAGCATACAGTTCATGTGGGATCAAACATCAAGAGGGGTTAGGGTTCATAGACAGACATGGGATACCCTTATCTGATTGGTCGAAGGATGTCGATCTTTCTACTTTCCAAAGTTCAGATGAGGCAAATCTAATGACAAACAATCTTAAGCTTGGTGCTCATGATGCAAATGATGGAGCTTATATTGGTGAAATTCTTAAATCGGTTCATATGGTATCTGATGTCATGGAAACTCTTCTTAAGAGGGTTATAATGGCTGAAAGTGAAGCAGCTACTGAGAAAGAGAAAGTAAATTTAGGTTTGGAAGAAATTGAAAGGAAGAAACTCCAAATTGAGAACATGTCAGCAAAGGTTGTAGAGATGGAAAATTTTGCATTAGGTACAAATGGAATATTGACTGAAATGAGGCATAAGGTTGAAGAAATGGTGGAAGAAACAACACGACAAAGACAACGAGCAACCGAAAATGAGCAGGAACTTTGTCGTGTGAAGCAAGATTTTGAGTCTCTGAGGTCATATGTTAGCAGTCTCATTAGCGTTAGAGAAACTCTTCTTTCATCTGAGAAGCAATTTCAAACAATGGAGAAGCTTTTTGACAGGTACGGCCATACTACTTGTTCTTTATTCCTTGTTTTATCTTCCTCATCTTGAAATACAGCCAAATGTCTGGAATATATCTTTTTGCTCACTTGCTGATTAACTCCAGAAAATGTTGTTTCATGCTGTTTAAAACAGTTCCATCTTACATTTTACTTCACCTTGACGTAGATGCAAAGTGTATTTCAGAATATAGGGCCTTATAAGAAATATAGTATTAGAAACCACCACAATGGATAAGATGAAGCAGTGAAGTGGGTTTGGATAAGATTGTGAAGTGGTTTGGAGAGGATAGGTAAGGAGAAGATGGTTTTGGGATTTGAAGAAGATGAGTTTAGAGAAGATGGATTTGGGATTTGAAAAAAGATATGTGGTGGGGGTTAGGGTTTTGGGATAGGAAGAAGACGAGAGATATGTAAAGCCTATAGGCCATATACTAAATCAAACCTAAATGAATAGTTAACCTCAGCAGATGCCCCTCAAAATCCACTTACTATGAACTTAAGAAGCACTGGGGAAACCAAGAACCATGCACGACCACTATGAACTTAAGAAGCACTGGGGAAACCAAGAACCATGCACGAACTTGGTCCTGTCTGGCCAACATTGAGCAAGATGAACCATGTTTGGTCCGGACTGGCCAGGCCGAGTGGTGAACATTGTTCCTTGTTTAGTTTGGTTATAGACTATGGTACACTTGGACTCATTCTGCTCAGATGGAATCTGGGACAGCGCACTCCCAATTTCCTTTGGAGTGTTGTTTCTGCTGGTTTGCCTCTCTTCACACTTCTTTGGACATTGGTTTGATGCATTGCCTGAAACCTAAAGACGTGTCACGACCCGCTCCCAATATATGATGGTTCGAGTACGTAACTAGCATCTCCGAGCTACGTGCTTTACGATAAACCTATATTCGTAACCACGATTGTTGCCTGTAAGTTATAGGATAAAGTATAGGGCAAAGCTAAACCATCAACAAATAAGAACTAAGCACAATCACAATACCATTCTTCTTTATTTACATCTCACAAGTATGAGTTCTGTCTTCAAAAGATAGTATACAAGCTACTCACTAGTTATACATTCACAAGTCTCTCTCCCATAAGGATTAATATACATATAATTATACAAGAACACAAAATGAAGTTGTTCTACATGCGGCATCCCTTACTCTTCTGATTCGTCCACATTATATAAGGGAAGTATCTCGTCTTCAGCCTGGCCTTCATCTAGTGAACAAAAATTAGGTCATCAAAGACATGCAAGTCTTAGATTCAAAGAAGGTGAAATAAATGAAATAATATGATACTGAAAAATCAAATACAATGAAAATTTACATCGAATAAATAAGTACTAGATTAAATGTAACTTTGATCTAACTTCTTAACTTCTAAAGTAATCTTAATCTGGTGAAATAATTGTATCCAAAACTATCCTTTAACTCCTAAAATCACTAACACAGTCACAAGACAATTTTTTTCTATATGATGATGCAAAGTTTAGAGAACATGTTTGGATCTCACATTCGCAGTGTCACGAGGACTATCTAGGCAATAATCCTGTTACCAGGGATCAGGTGGTGGCAGGTAGGCACGGTGCTTAGTAGTTCGGCCACTCCTATTCGGGAGCAAAATCATAACATCAATTAACCAAATTTGACTTTTTATCGAATTAGGTAAACATTTACAGATAACACGAGCGTCATGTAGGTAGGTGATCTAAGCATTCACCCAGTCTCAACGCAAGGCCTTGCGAAGGACCTACAGGTACTGATTAGTTTTGTTAATTATATTGTCCATATTTCATACGATGTGATCCAAACTGTTCTTCCCCGTCCAATGCTCTATTCTACAATCACAATCAATCCTAAGTCTTTTCTAATAATTGAAACTCCGTTTTCTGGATCAAGTATACATGTTAATTTGTATTTCTGGAATACATATATCTAGGTTTAGGGTTCGGTACTATACCACAGCATTTAAGTTTTAAAATTAGGCTATCTTCCGAAATCCTTAGATTTTCGGACAAAGTCTCCTTTGTATTTTGAGCTCCAAACACAGTAATATAACCGACCCGGAGCAACTCTCGACATGGGTCAAAGCCCCTTCGGTGTAACAACTCTACACTGGTCACACACAGTTAATATAGTAGATAAGAATTGTATAAAAGCACAAAACTAAGTTTGCCCAAAATTTCAAACGTGTATCCTCTAGTTGCAAATAACATAACTCCTATCATATAAACCTGAATACCATCATATTATATACCGTTGGAAAGCTTATCGAATTTTCTACGAAACACGTATTTACACATTTTGGATTTGACAAAGTTGTCAAAACTAAGTTTCAAGGCTGCTGTGTTATTTAAGTTACAGAATTTTTTTCCAGTTTTCGACAACGTTGTTGTACGGTTAATAACTCCTAATATATACATGTAGATACTTTCATATTATATACCGTTGGAAAGCTTATCGAGTTCTCTACGTTTTCTCAGTAGACATATTTCAATTTTAATGACGTCTGCTATATCAAAACTGGCACAGAAAATACTGCAAATTAAATTCCACAATTTCGTTCCAGAATTTGACATCCATGTTGCACGGCCTATAGCTCCTAGAACATAAATCATAATACTATCATATTATATGTTTTCGGAAACGGCGTCGAATTTAATAATTAACTCACTTAGACATATTTTTAGTTTAAGTTCATTTACTAGATCAAAACTGTCCCGAAAAAATACTGCGCAGCTGGAATTTAAATTCAGCATACGTATATTTGCTCTAAATCAAGTCCAACTCTTCATATAGGTGTGTCACCTTCTCAAATATCTCCTGGAATTCTGATGTAGACCTCTTATAAATGGCATAACACCAATGTCATGATAATTTCTAAGAGAATTCATGAAAGAAATCAAAACTATGTAAGAAAATAACAAAAAATGAATTTTGAAGTAAAGTAGAGGACTTGCCTTGAGTTCTTAGCAACTAGAAAAGAAGAAGTAGAGATGGAAGATGTGTTTTTAGGTTTGCAAGAGAGGGAGAGGGTTGTCGTGGGTGTAAGGGTTGGAGTGAAGAGGTGAAAGAGGTTTAGAAAGAAAAAAAAGAAAGGATATAAAATTTATATATAAACCTTTACTTAAAAACTATTAAACCATCAAAATATCAATATATTTTAGATGTTTTGGACTGTTGTAAGGAGAGAGGAGAGGGGATAGGATCGGCTATGTGCTTGGGGAGGCTTCCTTTGTAAGCTAAAATAAAGTTGGTTAAAGGGTAGTTTAGTAAATAGTTAAGGAAATTTGATTAGAGCTTTAACTAATCCAAATTAGTACCAAATCAAATTTAACTTTTTACACTAATAATAACTTAAACCAATGATGACTAAGCATGATGACAAGATAGCACCTCAAATATAATAATAATAAAACTTTTATGCCAAAAAAAAATATATTATTATTATATTAAAATTTTTGTAGTTCAAAAAAATTATATTATTAAAATAATGAAAATTTTCTTGTAAAGTTATTTTCTCGTAGAACTCGTATTTCCAAATAAATAATAATAATAAAATAAATTTTGAAACCGACTATGAAATTCTACCCTCTTTAGAAAAATTATGTCATCGGAATTCAAATTATACTAGTAGAGGTATATCAAAGGTACTTTAAGTTTTAAAACAAACCTTGAGTGTCAAATAGATAGGGATAGTGTTTCCTCGTATCTTTCCGTTCCCAGGTAGATTCACCTGGAGAATCTTTATTCCATGCCACTCGTACTAGAGATATGCTTTTGTTCTTGAGTATCTTTTCTCTTCTATCCAGGATTTCTACTGGTTGTTCTATTCGGAGTGTCGGGCCCACTGTTATCTCTGAATGGTCCAATATATGATTTGGATCTGGTACATATCTTCGAAGTTGTGATATATGAAATACATCATGAATTCCTTCTAGTGTTGGAGGTAAGGCGAAAAGAAGTTGAATATGAGACAAAGAAGATGATTAGAGCTACTTAAAGACTTTGATATGGAACTGGAATATTATCCTGGCAAAGCAAATAAAGTAGCAGATGCATTAAGTAGAAGACCTATGACATTCTTTATGAATACACCAAAAGAAATCCTTGATGATCTAAGAAAAATGGGAATTGAAATTATATATCCAATATCAGAAGGATCATGAGCTAACTTGCAAGTTCAGTCATCTTTAGTAGAGAGAATCAAAACAACTCAACAAGAAGATACTAAATTACAAAAACTATGGAAGAAAACTGAAACAGGACTTCAGACTGGGATAAGTAAATACCCAGATGGAACATTGAGGTTTGAACACAGATTATGTGTACCAAAAGGAGGCTTAAGAACAGAAGTTATGTCAGAGGCACATAATTCTCAATATTCTATTCATCCAGGGAGTACGAAAATGTATAAAGATCTCAAGCAAAATTTTTGGTGGCATGGAATGAAAAGAGAAGTTGCAAGATTTGTATCAAAATGTCTAGTGTGTCAGCAGGTAAAGGCAGAGCACCAGAGGACTGCAGGACTTCTTCAACCTTTACCCATACCAGAATGGAAACGGGACCATGTTACTATGGACTTCGTATCGGGACTTCCAAGGACTCAGAAGGTTAACAATGCTATTTGGGTTATTGTGGATAGACTTACAAAATCTGCTCGATTTCTACCATTTCGATTGGGTCAATTAACCGAGATATTAGCCGATATGTATATGAGAAAATTGTTAGTCAGCACGGAGTACCTGCAAGCATAGTGTCAGACGGAGACTCGGTTTACTTCAAAATTTTGGGGAAGCTTACAAGAAAGTCTCGGTACACGTTTAAAGTTTAGCTCAACATATCACGCTCAAACAGATAGTCAATCAGAAAGAACTATTCAAACTCTGGAAGATATGTTGAGAGCATGTACTCTTAATTTTGGAGGATCATGGGATGATCATCTTCATCTAATTGGATTCTCTTATAATAACAATTATCATGCCAACATTAAAATGACACCTTTTGAAGCTTTGTATGGAAGAAAGTGTCGATCTCCTATATGTTGGAGTGACGTAGGTGAACGTCAACTATTGGGTCCAGAAATGGTGGTACAAACTGTAGACAAGATTAAAGCTATAAGGAGTTATCTTCAGGCAGCTCAAGACAGGCAAAAGATATGGGCGGATAAACATAGAAGATCTTTAGAATTTCAACCTGGCGATCATGTATTCTTAAAAATTTTGCCATCTCGAGGAAGAATCAGATTTGGAACTCGAGGAAAACTAAGCCCAAGGTACATTGGACCCTTTGATGTGATTGAAAGAATTGGAGAGATATCATACAGGCCTTACCTCCAACACTAGAAGGAATTCATGATGTATTTCATATATCACAACTTCGAAGATATGTACCAGATCCAAATCATATATTGGACCATTCAGAGATAACAGTAGACCCAACACTCCGAATAGAACAACCAGTAGAAATCCTGGATAGAAGAGAAAAGATACTCAAGAACAAAAGCGTATCTCTGATACGAGTGGCATGGAATAAAGATTCTCCAGGTGAATCTACCTGGAAACGGGAAGAAGATATGAGGAAACAGTATCTCTATCTATTTGACACTCAAGGTTTGTTTTAAAACTTAAAGTACCTTTGATATACCTCTATTAGTATAATTTGAATTCCGAGGACGGAATTTTTCTAAGGAGGGTAGAGTGTCATAGTTGGTTTCAAATTTTTTTTATTATTATTTATTTGAAAATTCGAGTTTTACGAGAAAATATCTTTACGAGAAATTTTTTATTATTTTAATAATATAATTTTTCGAACTATAGAAATTTTAATATAACAATAATATAATTTTTTTGGCATAAAAGTTATTGTTATTATTATATTTGAGGTGCTAGCTTGTCATCATGCTTAGTCATCATTGGTTTAAGTTATAATTAGTGTAAAAAGATTGGTTTAAGTTATAATTAGTGTAAAAAGTTAAATTTGATTTGGTGCTAATTTGGATTAGTTAAAGCCCTAATCAAATTTTCTTAACTATTTACTAAACTACCCTTTAACCAACTTCATTTTAGCTTACAAAGGAAGCCTCCCCAAGCACATAGCCGATCCTATCCCCTCTCCTCTCTCCTTACAACAACCCAAAAACATCTAAAATATATAGATATTTTGATGGTTTAATAGTTTTTAAGTAAAAGTTTATATATATAAGTTTTATATCCTTTCTCTCTTTCTTTCTAGACCTCTTTCACCTCTCCACTCCAACCTCACACCCACGACAGCCCTCTCCTTTTCTTGCAAACCTAAAAACACATCTTCCATCTCTACTTCTTCTTCTCTAGTTAGTAGTTGCTAAGAACTCAAGGCAAGTCCTCTACTCTACTTCAAAATCCAATTTTTGTTATTTTCTTACATGGTTTTGATTTCTTTCATGAATTCTCTTAGAAATTATCATGAGAAATTGTTGTTATGCTACTTATAAGAGGTTTATATCAGAATTCCAGGAGATATTTGAGAAGGGGGCACACCTATATAAAGGGTTGGACTTAATTTCAGTGTTCTAAAAATCGGCCGCCTGCCGCACCAAAAACCCCCAAATCGGCCTCCTAGGCGCCTGTTCGGCCCTAGGCGGATCTGGTCGGCCCATGTTCGGCCTGTTCGGCCAAAGCGGAAAATTAAAAATTTTGAATTTTGAATTTTGAAATTTCAGAAATTTGAAATTTCAGTTTTGAAAATTAAAAAAAAATTCAAATTCTAAAAAAATAATAAAAATTAAATTTAATAATAAATAAATAAATTTTTTTAAAAAATGTCAAAATTTTTCAAAAGTCAAAACCAAAACTTCAAAAAAAAAAAAAATCTGTGCGGCCGCCTAGGCGCTAGGCTCCCCTTTGCCGCACCGAATCCGCCTACCGAAATTTAGAACACTGCTTAATTTAGAGCAAATAGACGTATGCTGAATTTAAATTCCAGCTGCGCACTGTTTTTCTAGGACAGTTTTGATCTAGTAAATGAAGTCAAAATAAAAATGTCTAAATGAGTTAATTAGAAAATTCGACGCCGTTTCCGAAAACATATAATATGATGGTATTATGATTTCTTTTCTAGGAGCTATAGGCCGTGCAACATGGATGTGAAATTCTGGAATTTAATTTGCAGTATTTTTCGTGCCAGTTTTGATCTAGCAGACGTCATTAAAATTGAAATATGTCTACTGAGAAAACGTAGAGGACTCGATAAGTTTTCCAACGGTATATAATATGATAGTATCTAGATGTATATATTATGAGTTATTAACCATACAGCATCGTTGTCGAAAACTGGAAAAAAAATTCTGTAACTTAATAACACAACAGCCTTGTACCTTAGTTTTGACCTATTAAACTTTGTCAAATCCAAAATGTGTAAATACGTGTTTCGTAGAAAATTCGATAAGTTTTCCAACGATATATAATATGATGGTATTCAGGTTTATATGATAGGAGTTATGATATTTGCAAGTAGAGGATACATGTTTGAAATTTTGGGCAAACTTAGTTTTGTGCTTTTATACAATTCTTATCTACTATATTAACTACGTGTGACCGGTGTAGAATTGTTCCACCGAAGGGGCTTTGACCCATGTCAATTCTACGAAGAGTTGTTCCGGGTCGGTTATATTACTGTGTTTGGAGCTCGGAACACAAAGGAGACTGTCCGTAAATCTAAGGATTTCGGAAGATGGTCTAATTTTGAAACTTAAACGCCGTGGTATTGTACCGAACCCTAAACCTGGATATATGTATTCTAGCAATACAAATTAACATGTATACTTGATCCAGGAAACATAGTTTCAATTATTAGAAAAGACTTATGATTGATTGTGATTGTAGAATAGAGCATTGGGCGGGGGAGAACAGTTTGGATCACATCGTATGAAATCTGGACAATATAATTAACAAAACTGATCAGTACCTGTAGGTCCTTCGCAAGGCCTTGCGTTGAGACTGGGTGAATGCTTTGATCACCTACCTACCTGACGTTCGTGTTATCTGTAAATGTTTACCTAATTCGATAAAAAGTCAAATTTGGTTAATTGATGTTATGATTTTGCTCCCGAAGAGGAGTGGCCAGACTACTAAGCACCGTGCCTACCTGCCACCACCTGATCCCTGGTAACGGAATTATTGCCTAGATAGTGCTCGTGACACTGCGAATGTGAGATCCAAACATGTTCTCTAAACTTTGTATCATCATATAGAAAAAATTGTCTTGTGACTGTGTTAGTGATTTTAGGACTTAAATGACAGTTTTGGATACAATTATTTCACCAGATTAAGATCACTTTAGAAGTTAGATCAAAGTTACATTTAATCTAGTACTAATTTATTCGGTGTAAATTTCCATCGTATTTGATTTTTCAGTATCATATTATTTCACCTTCCTCGAATCGAGGACTTGCATGTCTTTGATGACCTAGTTTTTGTTCACTAGATGAAGGCCAGGCTGAAGACGAGATAATTTCCTTATATAATGTGGACAAATCAGAAGAGTAAGGGATGCCGCATGTAGAACAACTTCATTTTGTGTTCTTGTATAATTATATGTATATTAATCCTTATGGGAGAGAGACATGTGAATGTATAACTAGTGAGTAGCTTGTATACTATCCTTTGAAGACCGAACTCATACTTGTGAGATGTAAATAAAGAAGAATGGTATTGTGATTATGCTTAGTTCTTATTTGTGATGGTTTAGCTTTACCTTATACTTTTTCCTATAACTTATCCGAAACTTTATGCATGGAGGAACTTAAGACAATTTTCTTCTTTAACACCTGTTTTGACTATATAGGATAGATAATCCAGAACTCTAGATTTTCAAAGAATTTCCTATTTCATAGGCCATCCGTAATATGTAAAAATATGATCAATGGAACTGAAACTGCCTAAAGCAATTCCTGAATGCTTCAGTAGGAATCCTCTTAGCTACAAAAACTATAGTACAAAGTCATTGTTCAGACTCTTCATATTATCCGAGATCACAAAGACACACTAGACTTCTATGGCAAGGTTTGATACGTTCTGCATTAGGTTGAGAATCATAAAGTGAAAAAGCAATGTAAAGGCTTGAGTTTTATCACACTAGTTTTTTATGTCCTGTCTACATGGCTTGAGTTTTATATTAAGGGAACTAGAGAAAGATCAATATATTTATGTTAAATGTTTAAAATCGGTGTTAAATCTCTTTGTGGTAACCCTGAGCAAGCAGAAGAATGGCCGTTTCTTGAATGCTTGTTAATGGTTGAATGTGTTATCATGCTTACGCGTTCCAACTACTTAAGCCCATGCAACTAAGATAAGTCTTTCAAATTTCCGAATCTTATAGAGACCTTAGGCAACGAAGGAAGGGGATGTATACTATAGGTACTTATATTTAGTAGTTCATATTTATCTCAGCACAATTGCTATTGCAAGTTTGCAACATAGCCAGATCGAAACTCTCATAATCCTTTATTCACAAATCCTTGAGTAGTGCAGATTTCTTCAAAAGTCGATCATTCTCTCTTCAGCATGTGTTTATAAAAATAATTAGCATTTAACAAGCATTATATCAGCTAAATTCTTTAGACTATTTAGTCTTGTACAGGAGTATGGAGCTCAATTATTGTGGAAAGCAAATCTCATAAGAACTAACTTCGGATAGATGATATTGTTTGGAACAGGTTACTTGTGAAGACTGCTAATCTAGAGAGCGAGAAGGTTCAGAAAGAGGCTGAAGTACAGAAGCTTATGGAGGAGAATATAAGACTGACATCCCTCCTAGACAAGAAAGAAGCCCAACTGCTGGCCATGAATGAGCAATGCAAGTTTATGGCATTGAACAATTCTAGCATTTAATTGACGAATTACCATAAGTCCTGCGACAGAAAGCATCCATGGAAGGTGAATCTATCGAGCATCTGGTATATGCTTTTGTTTGTTTATAGGCCACTATATTAAAGATAACATCAATTTAATCATCTTGGAACACTGGATGTTGAGGTCACCATTGAAGGTGCTGTGTCATGCATGTTGATATGGGAAATGTGGTTGAAACCAAGGTTTGCAATATTGGTATCGGAATCGGTATCAGACCATTCTATGAGTATCGTGATCGGTGGGTATCGGCTGTTTTGGATCGAGTATCATATATTTTGGTATCAAAGCAAATAATTATTAACAAATCATTAACATTTTAGAAATTATGTTTTATATATTTAGGCATTTTATAATATTGTTTCTTAGCGGTTTTGAAATTGAATGAAATAGTAGTCATCCTTGCCAATTGGTTCAAATGCGATATATAAGTTTTCATCTTTTACAACCTTACTGTACTTTTACACCTTGCTAATTGGTCCTTTTTTTTGTTTAATTTTCTTTGTCGAATTGATCGGAAAAGAGATCTCCAATGTCGGTATCGGTCAGTATCGGACCAGGACATGTCAAACCGTATTGGTATATGCCGTATCGGATCGGTATTGGTCGATACAGCAAACTATGGTTGAAAATACAATTTAACATGTGAATTACAAGCTATATCGTCGTCATAGTCGCCCATTTCCAAACTATTGTTTGTATACTTGGTCCTGAATATTGATATATTTTATTTTTTTTTTGGTACAGGAAATATAAAAGGGTGATGTAGCATAGGGGAGAGGGGCTAACCATTTGAAGAAGGCTGAATGTGTCGAGAAGTAGAACCTCTGTTTCATTCTTGTATGTGTTGCTTGTGTTCACTTTGCACTCTGGAACTGGACCAACTGAGTGAGTCTTCAGTGATAACAGCTGTGGAACAGTGTTTATTCCTGTGGCATCATAAACACTTTGATCTGTAAGTTATTTGCTCCTATATGGCTTATCTGGACTTGAAACATTTGATGACTTGTATATTAATTAAAGGCTAAATTTTAAGTTTATACTCTTCAAGTATTCCCATTTTTTAACTTGATCCTAAATTTTAAAACTAGACAACTTAATACCTCAAATTGAAAATTAACACTGACGGGGGCGGGAGGGAGGGTCAATTTAGGGTTTTTATTTTTTTAATTTTTAACGGGAAAATTAACAACCGGTTTATGGAGGGTATTAATTTGAAAATTTTCAATCGTTGATGGTATAAGTTGTCTAATTTAAAGTTTAGGGTATCAATTGGAATAGTTGAGGATATCAAGTTGAAATTTAGTCTTATTTAAAAGATACAGCATCTTTTGTGATGTGGGGTGGTTGCTGGTTAGTGGCAATCAAACCTTGAGGCCCAAAAGCTAATGATTTCGACTCCGAAAGAACAAATGAAACTTTTAAATAAGACAAAATTTCAAATAGTCAAAACTATGAATACAAATAGTCACTTATGCTGGGTAAGCAATTGTAATTAAACTAAACTATTTCAGAATACATTAAAAATCTCAAATCCGAAAGGACCTTGCTCAAACAAAATCCTAAATTTGACTTGAGCATATGAACCGAGAACTTCCGTGTCACTTTTGAAAGTCATTCTGACGGATTTGGGATGATTTCTTGTCTAGAGGACATGTCAAAACTTGAAGCCCTCAAATATTACCAGTAAAAGCATGCACATAAAATTAATTTTCTTTTTCTTATCTTATCAAAAAAATAATTTAAATATTAAATTTAAATTAAGATTTGTTATATATATATATATATATATATATATATATATATATATATATATATATATATATATATATATAAAGATTTGTAAAAATTAATTAAATTTTAATTTTAATATGTTATGGATATATGTAGATAAAAAGAGAGGGCCTTTGGTTATGCGGATGAAAATAAAAGAAAGTTTAAAATTATAATCTTTCGTGATTTTTTATGGATAAAAAAGAGGTTATTCGGTTATGTGAAAGAAAGAAAAAAAGTTTAAAATTATATTATTTCGTAATTTTTTTTAAACGAAATGATTTATGATATGTATACGTTTTAGATGGCTTTGTTGGAATTATTCAAAAAATATGGGACCACACATGTAAAATTAATTGTGTTTGGGCTATCTAAATAATTAAGCCAAATTAAAGTGGTCTATTTGGAAAATTGGCTTAAGGGTATAATTGTCATAGAATTAATGTGTAGATACCGGAGATAATTCTAATTTGATGAGGGACCAAATTAAAAATATCACAACACACATATCTATATATATGTGTATTCGTTAGGGTTATGGTCCCCAACTCATACGACCACCAAAAAGAGGGTTTCTCTATTCTCTTTTGTATCTCCATCAACAAAAAGAGGAACAAAGATTTCATCTTTGTTATTAAGGGCCGTAGCGGGTTGGAAGATCAAACCCCATAAAGAGACGTCTTCTTCAAGATTCGTCAAGCAAAGACAATTGGATTCAGGTACACTTCCGCATTTAGTTTTGTTCTTCATCTCATGAATCGACAGGGTACGATAAATTTCTGACAAGTGGTATCAGAGCCTCTCTATTTGATTCATGAGTTTGAAGTTTCAGATTCAATTTTTATTGGTGTTCAGAAACCCTAGATCGTTTGATCTAATTTAATTTAGGGGTTTCTATTGCTCGATCAAAGTTTTATGATCTGTCGATTGAGTTTTATTTTTTATTTTTATTTTTTGTTGGAATCAGATGATTTAAATCATACTAAGATTTCGGTTTAGCAAAAATTGTTTGATTCCATTAAAAGGATTTGGTTGGAGAATATAACTTTGATGTGGATAATTATGCTAACTTTTAGAAACCTTGATTACTTGGATTCAGACTCGACGTAGATTATTTAAGCGGCCATGCTTCTTATTCTTTAGTTTAAACAATCTTTGAAAAGAAAAGGAGAACAAAAAGGCTTGCACGTTACTTTTTAGGTAGATTTGATTGAAAGCTATAATGGTGCTCCTGGTCTCATCAATAACAAATTTTTTTTATTGTTTGGGTCCGGTATTTATCTTTGAATCTGTTAGGAGTTAATTTAGGTATTGCTTTGTGATTTTATTTGGTAAGACATGTTATTTCTTCCTTCTGTCGGTCACCGATCTACTGATGGTCATCAATATTGCAATTTTTGTTTATGGGTCTTTACGGATTCTAGCATGTTACTATCACTTCTGTTTAAGTATCAATATTGCAACTTCTGTTTATGGTTACCAATTGTTTATGGTTATCAATATTGCAACTTCTGTTTATGGTTACCAATTGTTTATGGTCATCAATATTGCAACTTATGTTTATGAGTCTTTACGGATTCTAGCATGTTACTATCAATTATGTTTAAGTATCAATATTGCAACGAAAGGTGATAGTTTCGGATATAAAGAAATTATTAGTATGGAAAGCTCTGATTAAGTATCAATATTGTATAAAACAGATTTAGCATTTTCTTTATGGTATTGTTATTGATTTGGATTCAGAAATATAGTTTTCGATAAATTCATGCAAAAATAAATTCACATGCATATGATTAAAGGAGATATCTTTAAGATATATAATTATTTTTCAAATTAAAATTAGGATTTTGTCTTCGGTAGATTATTTTATTTAAAATAATCCTTATAGATTATTTGATATAATCTGTTAATGCATATATTTGACCTTCTATAGATTATTCTATTTAAAGTAATCCTTATGCATTATTGATATTATCTTTGGATGCATATCCTCCATAGATTATTTCATGAATTTTGTTATAGTGATAATATCTAATTTTGCCAAATTGAAATTCATGATTATGCTTTTGATTACTTTATTTGAGTAATAATCTTATGAATATGCATGTATATAAAGTTTTGGATATGATTCAGTTTTGTAAAATTTAGTCAACATTCAATTTTTTGGTGCCTTTTATGACTAGCAATAGTTGTCCAATATTCTAAGTAGACTCATTGAAACAAGATGTCGCCAAAGTGACCTCTCTTGCTTAGATAGTCTATGAGGGATGTCGGATGTTTGTGTGTGTATATTCATGCGGGTATTAGCCGGCCCAAAGGAATGTTAATACTTGGCCGAATTGTACACATACTTGTGGTGATAAATGTGTGACAATTATACGGTTTACATGTGAATAATAACCCGATCCAAAGATATGCTTATTATTTGACATGACTTATTGTCAACATTTGATCACTACACCAAGAGTATCACTTGCAGTTAATATCACTGTCCAAAGACTGGATATTAATGATGCACTAGGTATCTTGAGATGGGGTTCACCATTATTTGAATTTGTTTGACTATATTTTATGCTTTGGTTATTTGTTAGAGCATGCTTGTTTTTTGTTGCTTTGTTCTCTTTACAGTTAATGTTGTTAAAATATCTGCCAATAAGATTTTAATTTTCATGTTTAATGCATGGAATAAACTTTAAGGGCAAAAAGAAATGAATACAGTAGCTGCTAAGGGTCCAGATCAAAAGAAACAACAATATAAAACTAAGGGTTGTTCTTTTGTGATAAGACATGACACATAAGGAAGAAATGTACAAAGTACCACGCATGACGTATAAAGAAAAGTACATTTCTAAATTTGATATGTTCTGAGATTAATTTAGATTTAGTACCAAGAAACTCATGGTAGTTAGATTCTGGTGGGACTACCCACATTAATGTTCTAGGCAAGGTTGACTGAGTTATCGAAAGTCAATTGATGGTGAAAGATACATATATGTGGGTGACGGCAATTCGATAGAAGTGAAAGCAATAAGACATTTTAGGTTATTTTTAGGAACCGATTATTATTTGGATTTGATAGACACTTTTATTGTACCGTCTTTTAGACGAAATTCAGTTTCAGTTTCCTTAATGGATAAATCTGGTTATCATTGTTCATTTGAAAACAATAAGTTTAGTCTATCTTTAAATTTAAATATTTTTGGTAACGGTTCCCTTAAGGTTTATGATAGCCTATATTCAGTTGAAACTATTGCATCTTAAATGAAACCTTGCAAGTGGAGTCATGTGGTACTAAACACAAAATTAAGGATAATAAAAAAAAAAATTTAGCCTCATTATGACAGAAGCGATTATGTCACATCTCTAGAAATAGAGTTGAACGACTTGTGTCTGATGAGATTTGGATTCCATTGACTTTATAGACTTCAATGTCTGTATTGAATGTGTAAAGGGAAGACAGACCAAAGTTAAATTGTAAGCAGCTACTTTATTGACTATGCTGACAAATCGAGGGGTTAATAATTATACGGTCCCACACACAAAAAAAAAATTTAGACGAGAAGTGTAATAGTTTTTGAGCATGTTGAGTTTGGAGGAGAAATAAAGTCAGGGCCATTGTCTTTGAGGAGGAATTGATTGTGATTCCTACTATCACTTTTGACGATGTGCAGGAATCTGTACCTGTCATTGATCAAGAAGTGAATTCAGAACATCAATAAGACAATGTCGAATTACCTATACAAGTCGTTGTTAAGATACCTTGACAAGACAATGTAGAGGCACCCTCATTAAAGTTAAGGAAGACCAGTTGGAAATAGACATGTATTGATCACATTGCGTGTAATTTTTATGCTACGCATCCATGATTGATCTGTGTTGTTTAGCTATATTGGTATATGTGACCATTGATGGTTTAGTTACGCTATATGTGACGAAGGCCGCTTTGATCCTATGTTGATATGGTTAATGGACGAGATTGTCCGGATATACCCTAAGGATTAAGATAGCAATTTATGAGCTCACTAAGGTTAACACAATTATAAGGTTACATATGTGTCCCAGTGAGAGATTGTTGGAATTATTCAAAAAATATGGGACCACACATGTAAAATTAATTGTGTTTGGACTATCTAAATAATTAAGCCAAATTAAAGTGGTCTATTTGGAAAATTGGCTTAAGGGTATAATTGTCATGGAATTAATGTGTAGATACCGGAGATAATTCTAATTTGATGAGGGGCCAAATTAGAAATATCACAACACACATATCTATATATATGTGTATTCGTTAGGGTTATGGTCCCCAACTCATACGGCCACCAAAAAGAGGGTTTCTCTATTCTCTTTTGTATCCCCATCAACAAAAAGAGGAACAAAGATTTCATCTTTGTTATTAAGGGCCGTAGCGGGTTGGAAGATCAAACCCCATAAAGAGACGTCTTCTTCAAGATCCGTCAAGCAAAGACAATTGGATTCAAGTATACTTCTGCATTTAGTTTTGTTCTTCATCTCATGAATCGACAGTGATAAATTTCTAACAGGCTTAATTTGGAATCTTTTTGAAGCAGTAGAGGTGTGTGAGAATCTGGTGGTGCATGGCCAAATCGGGGTTCAGTATGTAGGGTTATGCATACAGTTAGCTTGATCCTGAATTGTTCTTCCATGCCCCCACCCTTCTTTAAAAGGCCTTAAGGATGCAAATCACAATTTCAAGGCGATTCAAATTTCAAACTATTATTTTGGATTAGATTGTCATTTTAGTCCCAGTTAATCCATGTGTCATTTACTAAGCATGGTAGTTGTTTTGGTTTGGTTTGGTTTGGATTTAGCTGTAAAATATTTCAAAGTCCCGTATTGATCCTATGGAGAATTTTTTAAAAAAAAAGCTCAAAATTAAAGTTTTGTCAAATGTTTATTTTTTATTTTTATATAACCGACTATCCATCTGATTTCAAATCTCTACTTTGGTCAAATATTGTCCATCTAAAATAGTTCATGAGTATGAAAAAAAAAATCATTTTATATAGTTAAGATGGCCAAGTAGCAGATTGTAAGACTATAAAATTTAGATGGCCAACTAGTGGATAGCTAGACCTCCATATAGAATCTCTCACGAGGGCGGGGGACTATACCCGTCTGAGACTCTGGATAATGTTAGGACTTGTTTGGTAAATAGGTTTTTTATTTGGATTTGGATTTGTAAATTCAAAATTCAAATCTAAATCTAAATTCAAATCCAAATCTTCAATTTTCAAACCCCATTTACCAAATACATTGTTTCGTTGGCCGTTGGATTTGGTTGATCCAAATCCAATTTTTTGGATAAAAAAATAAAATTTGTCATTGGATTATAGTAAAATATTATTTAATTAAGATTATTATCTTAATTAATTAATATATTAATTAACTAAGATTATAATAAAATTTTACTAAATAAATTAATAATTATGATTAATAAATTAATAATTATGATTATAAAAAATTTATTAATAAAATAAAATAATATTATAATTATAATTGTGGCTAGAATTATTAATTAAATAAGTATTATAATTATAATAATAGTTATGATTAATAAATTACTAAAATAACATAATAATTGTTGGACATCATAGGCTCAGTTTCATGGGCCCTTCTCTTTTCCCTGTATCTATCTATACACATGTATGCGTACAAGTGACAAGGGCACAACCTCTAAAACCGTTGAACAAACCTGTATCATGAAACATCCGGCAAAATTTTCAAAGTTTTGGATATACACGTGACTGCCAATCAGGACTACCAAAATTTTGTCAGTTGATATTTTTAGGATTATCAATTTTTTTTTTTTTTATATTTTTTTTATCAAAATTTTAGGAATGCCAAAATTGTAATTTCCTCTAACAATCTGATTTCTGCCTTTTTATCAATTGATGTAAATTTACTTTGCAAACCAAGAACTTGGACATATGTTCAATGTGCAAATTATACCATATACTCGCTATTGAATGTTTAGAGTTGTAGCTTTCCTTTTTTTTTTTTTTCCATAACTTGACAAAAGTCCTAACATTAGGGTTACAATATACTAGAGAAAATTATCCTCTTTACGAAGGATCTTTTGGTCCTTCAGCATCCTGGAAGTAGCCAAGATCCTCGATGATGTTATTTTTTGTTTTCGGCATTGGGCCGGGTCGGACCGTCCAAGTCCATAAAGTACGAGCTCGGACCGATTTTTTTGCCCTAAAGAAATTTCGGACCGGATCGGCCGGACTTATTTATTATTTATGAAGTCCAAGTCCATCCACAAGAGTCGGACTTTTTGGACCAAGTCGGATCGGGCCGGCTAGTTCAAAAAAAATGCCCAAATGGGCCTACGGGGTTACTAGTAACTAATTTGTTTTTCTTCCATTTGAGAATTAAGAGAGAGTCAGAGATTCAATCAGAGGGGAGCACAGAGGCTTGAGCTTTCAAAAAAAAAAGTTGTCAATATTATTTACTTCTTTGAATTAAACTTTTAATTTAATAAAACTAGACACTTTAGTCTAGCCTGTGTGTCTAGGACTAGCTATCAGCTAAATAAATTGAACTATTGAAGGCTCTTAGATCAAAGAGCCTAACTAGACTATGTGTTCGAGAGTCTACTGAAGTCCATTTTCAACTTTTGAGGACATGATATGATTTGTTGTATTAATTAAAAAAATGCCATCATTGTATTAATTAAAAAAATGCCATCGTTGTTATTACTTTCAAAAAATGCCATCATAGTAAAAGGACCAATTTAATGGTATGGGACTCAATAATAATTGTCATGAGAGATAGAAGAATTTTTATGAGAGTTTAAACCCTCATAGAGAGTTTTCATCCTACATCATTGCCACATAGGATAGAAATGGTGATAGAAATCACCATTGGGAGAAGTTTTTTCTAAAATGAATTTTTTCCATAGAAATTGGGAAGATAGAAACCCCCATTGGAGATGGTCTAAGACCATCTCCAACCCTATTGTCTTGTTTTGTGTTGTGAATTCTATGTGGCATGAGACATAAGACAATGTCTTTCCTATGTGGCAAGATGACATTCACACAAGACAATGAGATAAAAATATGTTCTCCAATGCAAAAGTTTGAGAAGACAATAAAATTACTTTTTTTTCAACTTCCAAGACAACTTTTTCACTTCTTCTTTTTATATATTTTTTTTTTCATAATTGATGATGTGGACATAAAGTCATTGTGAAGTGCATTGTCTAGATCTAGACAACCAACTTCACATTCTCCTTGCCATGTCATTGCCATGTCAACTTCACAATTTATTTCACATTTGCATTGGAGAAGTACTTTTGAAAAAAATGCTTGTCATTCCTATGTGGCAACCATTTTTTCCAAACTCACAATAGGGTTGGAGATGCTCTAAACAATAAATTGAATGGAACCAACTTTTGTAGAATTGAGAGAGACTCTTTGTCTCCAAATTTCATCGGACTTATACAGACTTTTCAGGCTGGGCTTAGACAGACTTTTCGAGCCGGGCTCGAACAGGCGGATGCTTGGCCCAAGCCCAGCCCTATATCAGTATGGACCGGGCCGGACTTCCTTAATGATCGGACTGTATCGGACTTTGGCCCATAGGGCCGGACGGACTTTTCGGACGCCCATGGGTCTCAGGCCCAATGATGATCCCTAAAAATGGACGTGCCTTTTTCTTTTTTATCTTTTTCACTTTCAAGTATGTATTTACGTCTGAGTCCATTTTTGTTCACCCACCAAAACTAGTTGGGATATTCACCTCCTTATTAGGAGTCTATTTTTGTTCACCCACTAAAATTTGGTGGAAGATTCACCACCTAATAAAAATAAAGATATTACTAAAAGAAGTTAAGTTTCAACATACAGCAAGTTAAATTCCGATATAATTTATCTAAAAGAGAGTAGTGAACCTACGATGTGTATAGTGTCGCTAAGAATTTAGTGAACCTACTATATAATATATTATAAAGACCAAGAATAATGACGATCCGATTTAGGGTCCTAGAACATGACGAAACTTATACCGAAGGCAAATTCAACATTGCACATTCAATGACGCAAGTCTCGTCACAATCCGAAGAGCATATGAAAAATAATTACAAATTTTTAAAAAATATCGATTAAAATTTGACTGATACCAAATTTTTTCTGCAGAGTCGAAAAATTCAAATTCCATCAATTTTCACACGTCGTCTATGAACGTACACGTCGTTTGGTGCAATAAATTTATGTCGGGGTCGTTCAGATCAACAGAACAGTACATAACCCGCAATTTTTAATTAAAGCATAAATTTTCAAGTATCTCACTTAGGGACTTAGGATGACTGATCAAATGATGGGCAGTAGCAAAAGAGACAGTAGTGGCTGTCTTTAATTTCTCAGTTGAATGGACATAAGTGGATGTTACATTAGATTTAAATTGAGTATGATGTTTACTTGTGGTCTTAATTTTCTTAGTTGTTTCAATTGGATTCAGGATTATATTGTATGTCCACATTTGTCCTATACTATAAATCAAATATACTTCGGCAATGGTCCTTGGTATTGGAAACTTAGTACGTATTTGTACTGCTCAGCTACACCTTGTTAAATTTCGACTACATCTACAGTTCCAGCACTAATACGGATGGACTTAGTATGGCTCCACAAGGCACAGTAATATATATATATATATATATATATATATATATATATATATATATATATATATAACGAGGCTTCAAAATGGCTCAAAAGTGAGCCGTCTAAGTCGTCATTATATTACGGTCCATTTTATTTTTTTTAAAATAAATTTTGTAAAAATTGTTGAAAAAAAATTTAAATTTGTCAACATGGAGAATCGAACTCAACCAAACAAAAAAAAAACCTCACACCTTAACCACATGAGTTAGAAAAGATATTTGATTATAGTTGGATACTATTCTTATTATGAGTTATTATACGTGCAAAGTACGTGCATTTACTAGTATATATATATATATATATATATATATATATATATATATGAGGAAAGATCCGCATCTCCTCACTTTTGTATCTTCCATGTATCCCCTCTTTCACATCCATTGGATGTTGTTTAAGTCATCTAATCTTAACCGTTGATTTTTTTAACGGTTAAGATTAGATGACTTAAACAAGATCCAACGGGTGTTATCATGAAAAAATTATTGTGTGGTCCGGGCTCACCATGTGGAGATGGTGAATGGTGAGTCCGGCCACTAATTTCTTGACACTTGGTACAATATTTGGCATAATTTTTTTAAAAAAATTGTAAAAATATATATTTAATATGTAGAAATTTATTTCGCATATAATTAGAAAAAAATAGAATTTTTTCTTTCAAAAATATTAAAAAAATTGACCTAGAAAAATAAGAGAAATGTAATAATATAATAGATTATGCAAAATGTCAAAAAATTAGTGGCCGGACTCACAATTCACCATTGCCACGTGGTGAGGCCGGACCATCCAATAATTTCTCGTTATCATGGAAATGTTTGGAGAATGCAAAAATGAGAGAATACGGATCTCTCTCTCTCTCTCTCTCTCTCTCTCTCTCTCTCTCTATATATATATATATATATATATATATATATATATATATATATAAAAGCCATACTAAATGTCTGTATAAAGTGCTGGAACTGTAGTATATGAGTCTGAATCGGAAGCTCTGTCACACTGGACCGTTGGATCGAGCGAACATGTGCGCGGGCCCCACACGGATCCTCCGATCCGATGGTACAGGAGGGACGAAGCTTTGGCGAAACTTTTGATCCGTGCCATATATATATATATTCCGAATCGGGAGATCTGCCGAAGCCCCGTGTCCGTTGCTATTGGATCGCGAAGCATCGCATGGGTGCCGTGCGGATCCCACTCCGCGGACAGGTCTTTTGATCCATGTCTCATATATATATATATATATATTAACATTAATATTAACATTAATATTAACATTAATATTAAATTACGGATTAGAGTGAGAGAGGTTTTTAGGGAGTTTTCTAAGGAGGACTTTTGATCCGCTTCCTATATATATACAACCGGCCCCTTGGGACCAACTGGCTAGGCCGCAGAGGAAAAAGTAAAGATCCTGCATGACATTAGTAGGCTATCAGCACACCATTTCTCCTCGTAATCTTATGAAATACTACTATTATGTTTCATAAAGAGAAATATCTAAACTTACATTCATATTACCCAGACTTGCTACTCTTAATCTCACCAGTGCCCTCTTCGAAAACAATACAACAATAGCAATTGAGGACCATCAAATACATCAAAACATTGGCCAAGCTCCATTAGTCTAAGTTCATAATAAAGACCTTTTTCATTTACACAGAAACTGGAGCAAGATTACAAGGTTCCTCGTAACAGGCATGTACATAGCAAGCCAAATAAACAAACAATTGCCACACAGGACAGAAATGCCGAAGTGCCAGCATCCTTTTTACTCTTGAACAGGGTGGGTGTCATCAGAAATGCCGAAGTTGCACCATATTGCCAAACTATTCCTCATCTGGAAAAAGCCTCAATTTCGCAGCTGCAGACCTGTGGTTCATAGGTTATAAAGAACATGCACAGAGCCAGCACGCCATATTTTTAGGCACCAAACTGGCCTTGGCTCACAAATTGATCAATCTAATTAAGCAACAACAAAAAAGAAGATTAATCTTATTTTCTCATAAAGACATTGAACTGACTCTTGACATTTCATATTAGTTAACAAGGAAAAATCAAGTTTGAAGCTCAATCATTGGTTTACGGCTGACAAATTTTAAGAATCAATTGAGCTCATCTGAAGTACAATATTGAGACCATGGTGCCACAGTCTCATGGTCATGGGGAAAACTGAGAAGCAAATTTTGCATCTCTTGCATCAAATGTTACCTCATGTTTTAAGATGTACCCCGATATGAATATGCAAGGTTAAGAACTTTCCTTAAAACTGCCTTTACTAAAATTGTCTTTATGGATATACCTTTAAACAAATAGTGTTGCATCATATTCTAAGTTCAATACCCATATGAATTTCCGGATTCACCAACGCAACCCGAAAAACTCGTACTTATGTGACTGTTACCCTCATATAAATATGTAATGCCAAAGGTGAACAAGATAAACACCCTGTTTGAGAAAATGGCTCCCTCCATGTAGAAATTACATTGAAGACAAATACTAGTAGCAAACTTTAATCCAATATGAGGTTCCTTACTGCATGCAAGTTCAGGGGCTGTTTTGGTTGCCTGTAATTGGGAATCCCATGCAGTATTTGCTGTTGTAAGTGGAGTTGAAGCCACAATGGCTGCAACAAATGCTACAGAAATTGGTGTGGGTACTGTAGCTTTTATTGCATTAATGGTTCCATCTACAACCAACCGAACACCAGAATTGGTGTAAATGCTGCAACATATATTTGCTGCAGTTGCATTTTCAGCCAACCAACCATACCCCCATAGGGTGCTTGCCCCTCAGTTCATGGAATTCATCAAACCACAAGTAATGTGCGCCCGTGAAATCATTTCTCCTGACCGTATTCCAAAGTATTCCTTAAAAAGAGGCACATGCCGGTTATTTTGATAGCAAACCAACTGACTCGGTCCATCACCAAGCCGGGGCCATTCAGAGAAAGGTTCATGTGACTCAGATTCGATTCCAAGCTACACTTATGCAGTAACCACTGACCAGAGGGAAGAATGCAAAAAACCATGCATTGATTATATGTGGGTGATGCCCCACCTCCCCTATCTTATGAAGAACTCAGAAACCTCCTTCGCACTTATTTATACTCTCTCCTTCCCACTATACTACAAAAGTCCGTTAGATCTAGAGAAAGGACGATTCTACCCGCAATAAACAATTGTTAAAATTATATATATATAAAGAGGCAGCCCCTCTTCCTCATTTTGGCATGGCAAGGGAACACAAGATGGCAAAGACCAAAAGGCCAAGGCGGATGGCAAGATGAGGCTAGTGGAGACGCACATAGGCTTCCTTCTCCTGATTTAAGGGGTCACTTAGACACCTGCCTGCCTAAGTATATGTTGCCTATGTGCCAGACCCCCGAGACATCTTTAACAACCTCAAAGGTTCTTACGTGACAAGCTTGGCTTGCATAATATTTATGCACTAAATTGAGAGAGTAAAAGTGCAATCAAACATCAGGCCTGGTAATCAGATCATTACCCTTGATTCTTAAAGTAGAGTTGGAGTTCAGAGGACACGCCAGGTACCCGGTCCATATGGCTCAAAGCCTCCAGATTTTCTTAAAGGATTGGAGGGAGATTTAGGACCAGACACCTGGTTCATTGTAGCCAGTCATCCAATTTGGTCCTGCAAATATATGGTTGATTGGTCTATAATCTTTTGATTAATCATAATAGTTATCCTCTTTCCACCACTTCTTGTTCATAAGCCCCAGATTTAAACAAAACCTGGAAGCAATCACATGTGATGAATATGTTTCATGGACTAAATGTCACCCTTTACAATAAACATGGTAAGACCTGATCCCTCCACTTTCAAAATTTTCACCATTTCAGATCATCAACCGAAAATGTCCACACCACAGACACTTCAAAGATACACAAGAGGAAGGAAGCTTGACAAACAAAGTGTGATACACATCGGATAAAGGAGGGATGCTTAAATAGTGAAGTGTATGATACAAACCCAGGTTTCAAGTTGAGCACATATTGCATAAAACGGTAAATCTTGAACTTCTCATGGACCAAACTAGAATTGTTTACATGTCATTTATGTGCAGCAAAAGGGATCTGGCATGATAATGTATCTTTATGTAAAGCCAACTCTCAGGTACTTACACCATAGTTCTCCTATTTGCAAGGTATGCACAACAATATAAAAATACAGACCATGCGTCATTTTTTGTTTTGCCTTAAGGTGCAGGAGGTACTCCGCCATCAAAATGCTTATGCAAGAATTGAGCATGTTGATAACTTCTTGATTATTTGGCTTACAATGTCTCTCATAAGCATACTCCAAACCCACATATTCCATGTTACTTGCTGCGAGCTAAAACAATATAGAATGAATGCATGGCAACAGGAGCACACTACCAACGGATATCTCACTAATAACACAAACAAAGGGTATGTCCCTTGCTAAATAGATATATTTTTGTAGTTGTTTTCCGTACAAAACCGATGACACGAAAAAGAAAAAAAATCTACTCTTTACAAGTGCTTAGAAAGAATCTCTACAATCTTAAAATTTCTAGGGAAGTATGCAGGTGGAAGTCTGGTCAGCGCGGTACCACTTTGTTATGTTTACAATATATAGTCAAGACTCGATCTTCTGTTTCTTTGTTGCAACGACTCGTGAACTTCTCTCAAATGTTTCGGAATTGTCAAGGGTTCTTCAGGAGAGACTGATAGCTTGGTCTCAAGCTGATGAATTGTTAGCAAAGTGATTGTTGTAGTGCTCAAGAAAGAGCAAAAGAAATTCTCTTCTCTCTTTAATAGCCAAAGTGGGGTTCTTTCTCCATTCGGCCCCTAGGGGTCTATTTATAGAGTTTAGAGGCATCACAGTCCCTGTAACCACTCAACAACGTAATAAGCCCGCAACAAGGCTGAAAACTATGCTAAAAAGCCTTAAAGTAGCGGGGCTACTTAGTAGGCTAGGTCGCTAATGCAGGGCTCAACGACCTCCAAAGCTCGCAACAGAGCTAGCAGCGAAGCTGCTGTTGTCCCCCATTACTCACGGAAATCACGGTCATTATTAGGATCATAACAACCCAATAAGTACGTGATTTGTTACACCATAAATTCTCGCTCAGTGGGATGGGAATAGGTCAAACTGCCTATAAGTGTCATCCGTGCTGCGACATTACACGGATTAGCGTCATCCAATGCTGGATTACTACGTCGTAGAACCATGCATCAGCGTTGCATCTTCAGCGTAGCTATCCCGCAAAAGGACTAGTTGTGATGCTAGCCCTTTGAAGCAGGGCTAAGCCTGCTCGATTCACAAGCTTGTGCGCAGCTGGCCTTCTAGGCTTTGTTTTATCTGCTTTTGATTGTCTACAATAGTGTCTTATGTTGATTACAGGCAAATAATTGATGTAACTACTAACTATGTTAATGACTTGAACTTGTATCTGTGTACACTTCATATGTGTAGGCTTGAACTTGGCCTCACTTTTAATAGCAAAACTTTGTCTTATTATCGAACAACTTGGACGAATAATTGATGAGCTTGCTCAATATTTGCATACAAGGTTTCACCTAAAGTATCATAAAAAAAATAAAGATCAGTCACCATCATATCTAGATCAGGTAATCCTTGCTTGATATTTACACACTTCTCTCAACAAAAAGGAAAAAAAATCAATCACCAACATTGTTTTGAATTTATGATCATGTTTCCTTTGATTCAAACGGCCTCTTTTTTGCTCCCTAACACAAAAGACATCCATCAGTTACAGCCTCAAAGCAAGGTTAACATTATTGGTATCGGATCATTCCTATGAGTATCGGTATCAACGATATCGGCAGTTTTGGATCAGAGTTATCGTATATTTTGGTATCGGAAAGCAAATAATTATTTTAAAAAATTAATTTTTTTATATTATACATTTAGGCATAATTTTAATTATTTTCTATGTTGTTTCTTAGTAGTTTTGAAATTGAATAAAATAATAGTCATACTTGCTGATTGATTTACCAATAAATCAAGGTTTGCATTATCGATATCAGACCCTTCCAATGAGTATTGGGATTGGTCGAATCGACATTATCGACGGTTTCAAATCGGAATATCGATTTTTTTTGGTATCAGAAAACAAATAATTATTAACAAATTATTAAAAATTAAAAAAAAAATAGACATTTAAACATAATTGTAAGTATTTTCTGTGTTGTTTCATAATAGTTTTGAAATTGAATGAAATAATAGTCACCCTTGATGATTGATTTATCTACGAAAAGTAAGTTTTATTCATTTACATATTTTTACATCCTTACTATACTTTTACATCCTTGCTGATAAGCCTTTTTTGTTCAATTTTATTCCCGGATTGAGTGGGAAAGAGACCCCAAATGTTGGTATTGGTCAGTATCGGTATTGCTCAATATCGAATCAAAACATGCCAAATTAGATCAGTATTAGTTGTATCGGATCGGTATCAACCAATAATGGAAACTATCCGATAAATAAGTATTCATGTTTTTACAACCTTACTGTGTTTTTATACCCTTGTTGCTTGGTTTTTTCATTCAATTTTCTCTGCGGAATTAACTGACAATGAGATGTCGATATCAATCACTATCGTTAGTGGTCGGGATCAGATCGGGACATGTCAAACCGTATCGGTATCGGCCGTATCGTATCGATATCGGATGATACTGCAAAGTATGCCTCAAACACGAGGCCATTATGCTCAGTATCCTTCCTAAATATTCTGGGTAACAAATTGTGATAAAATCAAGACCTACTTTGTGAAAATATCGTTTCATCCTTAGCAAGTGTTACATAGTACACAATACAAATTTCAATTTGATTTGCATCAATTTTCAAAGCTTTAGATTATAGTACCTGCTGAAAGTGATGACCATCTGGAAATAACCAATGAACTTGATCCAAAGTTTTGGTGTCAAAATTCAAGGCACCTGTAATGAATTAAGCCTGCAAATGCTACTCTCCCATGTGCAGTGATGCGTCCTTCAAGCTTCATTGCTGTGTTCTGCTAGGCGATTCACTGCTTGGCCTTGTCCTTGGAAATATGATAGGCCTACAGCAGATCAAAACGATCAATATCTCCAAGACAAACAGCACCATAACAACCCAGATAAAGACCGTTCTCCTCCAGTTCCATAATATTCTCTTCAGGAAAGGAAGATCAGTCTCAACTTCTAAAGATGCTGAATAAATCTGAGGAATTCCAGCACCAGGCCTGTATTCTGCTCTCGGCTCTAGAATCACCCTAATGCAAACAGTCGGTTCAGTTCGTTCAACTAATCCAGTCATTTTTATCCTGATGACCTGTGACTCTGATGAATAGCCTGCCAAGAGGCTGCCACTTTTAAGAAATGTCTCTATAAGGCGAATGTAAGAGCTTTTGAAACGCAGCATGCATGGTTGGCTCGAACTATAAGTGACTTTTCCATTCCTAGATAAAAGCTCAACCCTGACCTGAACTAGACAAAATCATGTAAAGAGAATCAAGACCAGCACATGAAGCACATATAAACTATGGGAAAGAAGAATTGCACTATAAGGCAAGCAAGGTGTTCTTAAAGTCATGTTTGGCTCTGAAACAGAAATCTGGACACCAATAGAAATCAAAATAAATACACTTACTTACTCCTCACATCCTCAATCCCTTTAACCCGTGTTCTGAATAAAGGATAATCAATAATTAATCTGCCTCAGTAGTCCACATATTAATTAAGATCAATCATGTGCCCACTTAATTGAAAATTGCAATTAATTGGGCCAAGTAATCAGATTAATCACCAACAAGCCAAGGATCGAGCGCATAATGAGAACTGCTTAAATAGCATTGTTTGAAGTTACCAAAATCTTAGTGACCACAATGATACTATAGCTCGATCTCTAGTACTTTGTTCTATCTTTGCTTTTCTTAATGGCCGAGAAGCAATCAAGCTTTGTTGCTCGACTAAGCAAACATGGGAAAGCTATATCTTTGACTCGCATTTGTTTTTCCCACTGCATAGAATTAGAAGGCCATCAGGCTCGACACTTACCGCCAACAAAACAAGACTTTCTATGAGAAGGCATCACAAAAACAACTAGACAAACATGCATCAAACAAATTATAAAAGGAAATGACTGAAGATTATATCCTCCTCTATTATTATCCCAGAGGAAGTGTAGGGTCTCTATTGTTTGCTGCATATGCCTCCCTCTCTTTGGGTTCTCTCTTGGTCAAGAAAAAGTGGAAGTGGAGAGGAAGATTCTAACAGCAGCATGGACGGACTTCCTCTGGTGATTTTGGTGCTCTCATAATGAAATCAAGGAGTGGGGAGGAAACCCTCTACAAGAGTCAGAGAAACGCAAAGCATGAAGATAAGGGGAAGGAGGGGTCTTTAGTGGAGAGAATAGAAAAGTTACATATCTAACAAAAAGATAAGTTAACCATCAACCGAGTAACTGAAACACTCGTTACCTGGGCAAGTATGAGAATTCGAGGGGTCCTCTGGGTCAATCATGGTTTAACCAAAATATTGCTTGACCAAGTGAAGAATCTTCACTGTATAAGGAGCCAGTGGTATGTATAATGTATCAAATCCTATAGTGCAAAACATGTACTCTCATCGATTCAACAATGACATACAAGTTATCAAAAAATAGGTACAACTGAAACTTGGACACAAGAATGCCATTGTACAAGAAACTTAAATACAAGTTTCTAGATGGTAATCTCATGTTCAGATAAGAAAGGCTGACAGACAAGCACAACAATATGACGAATATTGCAAAAATACAATAACACAGCATAGACGACTAATATTGATAAATAACGAATCTTTTCATAAAGAAAGAAATAAAGGGGATTTGTAAAGACAAAAAAGGAATGATATGCTCAACATTTATTAGTGAGGCAGGCACATCTTTTATCATGGAGTGATAGTGGTAGAAATGTACTTGAAGGGAGGAAGGATTATGGGGCTGGGCTAATCAGCCGCTGTGGCACCATGAACAAGGACCTGGAGCAAACTCGGAAAGGGTAGAGACATAGGTATTGACAAACATGCATCCACGATACCTGTACCCTAGGTTGCATTGACACAGACACGATATGGATTCAGAACACGGCATTTTAGAAATTTTAGGATACGGATACAGTATGGATACAATTTATATACACATTAAAACATATTTAAATGCATACTTTGTACATTATATCTTAAATGTATTATGCATGTTTTGCATAGTAACTAAGTCCCAAATGTATAGAAATGATTAGATTAAAAAAATGTTACAATTTTATATCAATTATGTTTGGCATGTTCGCGACCTTACAAAATCACTTTCAACCATGTTTTGTATCTCTTCAGAACTAGACATGGCAAGCCATTTCTGAAATGGGTGCCTAGAAAGTGTCGGGTCAGATAATGTATACGAGTACGGATACGGTCCTTTGTAGGAGTTGTCATATCGCGATACGTATCATGTACCGGTTTGCTTGATTATCGTACGTGTATCGTAAGATACATAATTTCATTGACAAATACATTGAAAAATCAATATAACATATAAGGATAAGTTAAACACATAAGCAACAATAAAGAGTATCGTTACAATCACTATAAAGTTGACAACTAAAACACAAGTTAAACAAGTCTCGTAAGTTATTAACATTCATAAATTTATCCACTAAACACCATAGGTCCATAATAGAAACAATGGTCAATGGAACACCCAAAAGAAAAGGGGGGAAAAACCCAAAACAGAGGAAAACAATCAATAAATAGACAAAGAAAATAGGAAAGGTAAAAATAAAATAAAAAAGGAGTATAATATTGGATGTTTCATATTATATTAGATGATACAAAAACGTATTGTACGAGCTTTGTCCCATCCGATACACCTATACGATCCTAAAAAACCTTTCGCATCGTATTGCATCGTACGATACGTATAGTGTATCGTACTATATTGACAACATAGTATAGGAGTACCCGTGGAACATAGAAGCTACCCAAGAAAGTAAATTAACAAGCTGTGACCAATGAGACGATAGTACATATCAAGGTAAAGCATAAAGCTGGCCACCCTACCCAACCCTCATCACCCCCACAGCTCCAACAAAAAGACGGATAGAAAGATTCATTAATTTATAACGACCCTAAATTCAACCTTATTCTTTTACAGAGGAGATTCCTCGTTCTTGCTTTGACCTTTTAACTCGGAGTTTATTCTTCTTCTTTTTGTGATCTCTTAGTCTTAAGTCTTAGTACTTCTTGTCTCCTTCCCTTTATCTTCAAGTAAATCGACCTCTTCAGGTTAAAGATTAATTTCAAGTTTCTATAGAACGTGTCGATCCACAGAAAGGTATACCTCTTCTTATTGGTTTTCTTTTTCTTTTTTCTTTTTTTTCTTTTTTTTTTTTCTTTTTTTTGTGTGTGTGTGTGTGTGTGTGTGTGTGTGGGGGGGGGGGGGGGGGGGGGGGGGGGGGGGGGGGGAAGGCAAGATCATCTACAAGATTCACCAATTGGTTGCAAAACTATTGTTTCATTGCTATGCTACTGACTCTTTAATGCAAGACACAACTAGCGAACACAGATACCCGAAAAGACGTTTTGTGTCATATCATGTCCGTGCCAGAGATGTACTTAACACGGCGCATACACTCCAAAATCAAGCTTCAAAAACCTGGTCCCTGTATTGGTTCCCTATAGCAGTTTCAGGGAGGCTGTGGTTTTGAATCAGTCGGTTTCAGTGGTTCCGATAAGAAACGTATCAGTTTTAGCCGATACTTGAAACCTAGTCCAAAATTAACTGGGACGCGCCAAAACCAGTGATGTGACCCTGTCCGTGAATACAAATAATATTGTAACCAACGTGTACCCTGCAATCTATATAGAAAATCAGCGACTCAGAATAAGATCACATTTATGATTCTATGATAATTTACCATACTAAAACAAACAAACAATAAAAACAGAAATAACATACATTTATTCCAACAAAACATGCAATCATCCAGGGTAACTCAAGTGTTCATTCGGCAAAGGGCCGAATCACTCGCGGAAGCCTGGTGCTCAATCGACGAGCGGGATGAGCTACCAACAGCGGAAATCAAGTGTTCAATCGGCAAAGGGCCGAGTCACTTGTAGAAGCCTGGTGCTCAATCGACGAGGGGGATGAGCTACCAACAGCGGAAATCAAGTGTTCATTCAGCGAGGGGCCAAGTCACTTGTAGAAGCCGGGTGCTCAATCTACAAGGGCGATGAGCAACAAACGGAAACTCAAAGTGTTCGTTCGGCAACGGGCCGAGTCGCTTACAGAAGCTAGGTGCTCAAAAGGTGGACGAACAATCTGTTGGGGCATTTGTATTCTTGACATGTGGAGAACTTGTTCTCTACATGCTTAGTGAAGTTTTAGTCCCACATCGGAAATGCAACATGTGGTATCTCAACATATATAGGCTTCTATGTATTGTTGGGATGTGCACATGGGTGGTGACCCAAAGGTGGGAACCATGTGGGTGATTTTACTAAGAGGTAAGAATAAGGCTCCATGATAAGCTTCTAGCTTTTTCCTCTTGGAAAATTTATTTCCATGGGAGCCAAGTCCCATAGGGGCTTAGCGACTCGAACTCGGACACGGACTCGGGCTCGGGCTCGGACTCGGGCTCAAGGGCTCATGAGGCGTAATGTGGCGTTTTTGTTGGCGCACTTTGCACTTAGCACGTCAGCATCGTCGCTAGGCGTATAGTGCGCTTAAGTTGCGCTCGTTGCGCGAGCCACTTGCGCGGCCACGTTAAGCGAGTCCAGTTACGCGGGCCACGTTACGCGAGCCAAGTTACGCCGGCCCAGTTACGCAGCCCAGTACGCGCAGTGTGCGTAATGTGCGCAGCGTGCGTAGAGTACGCAGTGTGCGCAGCGTACGCAGTGTGCGTAGATTGCGTAGTGTGCGCAGTGTACGCAGTGTGCGTGTTACGCGTGGGTTGCGTAAAGGGGCTGTGTGCGTAAAGTGCAAATCACGCTGGTTACGCGAGTGGCGCAACTTGCGACAGAACGTGTCTTTGCATGTTCTGAGCGGTTGCTCCATGTTCGGGGTGGTTATTACACGTCCCTAACATTGTGCTAACCGGGCAGTTGTTGCAGGGGCCTATATAAGGTCTCCTCCTTCTCTCTCACAATGAGGAACTAATACACAAGTAGTAGACAGAAAGTTTACAAGTGTTTAGAAGCTGTGAGAGAGAAGAGAGGAATTTTACCAGCGTTGAGTTTTGCACGGGAGTTCGTGTTCATCCGAGGAGTCAGAAGAGCAAGAGTGTTCCAAGTTCTCCGACGAACTTGCTGGTTCCTAGAAGCTATTTGTGTGGGACAAATAAAGCTTTGAGCAACGGTGATCATTCACCCCAGCAGGAGTTTTTTCCATCTTTCGCCTGTCACCTTCTTCGTTTATCAGAATTCTATTAGCGCACCTTCGGTGAAGTGTTCGCGTTGGTAGAAATCTGTGCACCTTCTGTGAAGTGTTGCATCACCTTCTTCGTTTATCAGAATTCTATTAGCGCACCTTCGGTGAAGTGTTCGCGTTGATAGAAATCTGTGCACCTTCTGTCAAGTGTTGCATTAGTGGAATTTCTGTTACATACCTTCTGTGAAGTGTTACGTAATAACGATTGTTTTTACAATTGTTACGAATTCTCAGTTTTCTATCTAAAAATTATGCCCCGGCAATAACAATCTCAAAGCTTTATAGCTACGATGGAAAACGTTAATATTTCACTCTTCAATTCTGACTTTTGTAAGTTAGAAAAGTTTGATGGAGACATTACCAAGTCTGGAAGAGGAAGGTTTATCTCACTCTTCAACTCAAAGACGTAGATCACGTGCTTCTGGAGGAAGAACCTACTGTTCCAGATGTTGGGTCTGCTGCCGCAATCACCGCGGCTACTAAATTTCAAGCAAAATAGAGAAGGAAAAATAGTATTTGCAGGCTGCTTATCCTGAATGCTATGGAAGATTTCCTTGCAGAATCCTATTCTAAGAAGACTATCGCTAGAGACATATAGGAGTCTCTAGAAAAACTCTACGAAGAAGACAAGAACCGCAGTAAAATCTTTGTGGTTGAAAAATATCACAAGTGGTTCTTGAGGACGAAAAGTCTATGCTGCCGCAGGTTAAGGAGTTCCTGAAACTGCGACAGAAGCTGGAAGACGAGGCGATGCCCCTCCCCGACAAGTTTGTTGTTGGAGGGATTGTCTCAAAGCTCCCCGCTGGGTGGAGCAAGTTCTATGCAAACATGCATAGGAAGAAGCTGGAGATTACCCTTGAAGATCTCCTGCAGAAAATCTATGTTGAGGACCAGATACGGGCTCAACTGAAGGTGGACGCACTGTCCAAACAATTGGCTAACGCCAATCTGGTGCATTCAAGGGAACCAAGGGGAAAGCATGCGGCTTCCCAAAGCAAGAAGAAGGACCATGACAATCTAAAAGTCAAGGGTACTTCAATGAAGAAGAAGAAGCCAAAGTCCCACTTGGCTTGCTTCAAGTGTGGCAAGAAGGGTCACTTTAAGAATGAGTGCAAAGCAAAAGCCAAGCAATCGGAGCAAGGAGAGACTAGTAAGGTATCTATGATCACTGATGTGCTGCTATGATTGCGCAGGTTGATGCGGTAGGAACTGATGCTGACTGGTGGGTAGACACTGGAGCCACCTGCCATGTTTGCTCCAGCAAGGAGTGGTTCACCACCTACACCCCTACTTCTGATGTGGTTATGGTGGCGAACCAGGCACAAGCTGAAGTGCTCGGGATCGGGACGGTGGTATTGAAGCTGACTTCAGGGAAGTCTCTGACGCTTCAAGGCGTGAAGCACGTACCTGCTATCGCCAAGAACCTGATCTCAGGAGGCCTACTCTGCAACGCAGGCCTCAAGATGGACATCAATGCTGGCCAGATGGTGATGTCTATCAGGGGAACATATTTCGGAAAAGCTTTTTATACCGAAGGAATGTTCAAAATTCAGCTTGTAAATCAGTTCAATATTGTTAATACAATCACTCATTCTGCTTATACTTTTGAGTTGTGGCATAATAGGCTAGGACATGTTCATTCTGAACAAATTAACAGAATGTCTAGTCTAGGGCTTATCTCCAAGTGTGGGGGTAAGGTAGAGAAATGTGAAGTTTGTGCTCAAACTAAGATCACAAGGAAACCTTTTTCTCGGGTTAATCGAAGTACAGATGTTCTGGAGTTAGTACACTCAGATATCTGTGACTTCAAACAATTCTCTACAAAGGCCGGAATGAAGTATTTCATAACCTTCATCGATGATTTTTCTAAGTACACGTTCGTCTACTTGCTGAAGGCTAAAGACAAAACATTTGAGAAGTTCAAGGAGTTCAGGACCGTAGCTGAGCGGCAAACTGGACAACTCAAAAGAATAAGAAGTGATCGAGGTGGGGAGTACAGGTCTCATGAATTCGCATCGTTCTGCAAAGAACATGGAATTGTCAATGAGACTACGGCTCCGTACTCTCCTCAATCAAACGGAGTAGCAGAAAGGAAGAACAGAACGTTAACAGAAATGATTAACTCAATGTTGTTGACTGCGGGTCTTCCTAAGTACTACTGGGGAGAAGCTGCATTGACGGCCACTTTTATTCTAAATAGAGTGCTGCATGCAACTTCAGACGTTACTCCTCATGAACTCTGGTTCAAGGTCAGACCTAACTTGAATGTCATTCGAGTGTGGGGGGTGTCTGGCATATGTCAAGCTTCCAGATCTGAAGATTCAGAAGCTTGGGACAAGACTACTAAGACGATCTTCTTGGGGTATGCCGAGAAGAGTGATGCTCGGAGATTTCTTGATATTGAGTCAAATCATATCATTGAATCTCGCGACGCAGAATATTTTGAAGACCAATTTGCAAGGCACAAGAATATTGTTCTTGCGGATGTACCGGAGAACAATGAGGGTGCGCCAGAAACTGAAGTCTTCAATGAAGATGTGGTCCAAGAAGATGTTGTTGAAACAACGATTGAACCAGAACAAGCTGAGCCGTCAGCTAAGCGTATAAGGAGGCCGAAGGACTTCGGAAGTGACTTTGTCACCTATCATGTGGAAGCAGATCCGCTTACCTATGATGAGGCGATGAAGACCAGAGACGCAGTTTTCTGGAAGGAGGCGATTGACAATGAAATTGATTCCATCACCTCAAATAACACTTGGGTGTTGGTTGATCTTCCTGAAGGAGTGAAACCCATCGGATGCAAATGGATCTTCAAGAAGAAGATGAAAGCAGACAGAACTATTGGCAAGTTCAAGGCTAGGCTGGTAGCCAAGGGATTTTCTCAGAAGCAGGAAATCGACTACTTTGACACGTATGCTCCAGTAGCCCGGATGACTACCATCAGAATGTTGATTGCTCTTGCAGCGATACATAAGATGGTGATACATCAGATGGATGTGAAAACGGCTTTCCTAAATGGCGAGCTGACCGAAGAGATTTATATGCAACAACCAGAGGGATTTGTCGTCAAGGGTCTTGAAGACAAAGTCTGCAAGTTGATGAAATCTTTGTACGATCTTAAACAGGCTCCCAAGATGTGGCATGAGAAATTTGACAAGGTTATAAGGTCAAATGGCTACATGGTCAGCGAGACGGACAAGTGTGTTTACACGAAGTTAGTTGATGGAAGAGGTGTGATCGTTTGTCTGTATGTGGACGACATGCTTATCCTAGGTAGGGATATGAGCTGTGTCATGGAGACAAAGAGGTTCATCTCGAGCAAGTTCAGTATGAAGGACTTGGGGAAAGCTGATGTGATCTTAGGGGTCAAGATCATCCGGACAGACACTGGACTAGCGCTGTCATAGTCTCATTATATTGAGAAGATGATCACTCGTTATGGGTACCGGGATCTTTCAGGGATCGATATGCCGTACAAGTGTGATCTGAAGCTGAAGCCTAATTCAGGGGAAAGCGTCAGGCAGCTGGAGTATGCAAGCGTAATCGGGAGTTTGATGTATGCTACTACTGCCATAAGGCCTGACATAGCTTTTGCCGTGGGAATGCTGAGTCGTTTCACGAGTAACCCTGGTGTTGAACACTGGAAGGCTGTGAAACGGGTTATGAGATATCTCAAGAAGACTCAGACATATACACTGTACTACAGCGGAGATCCGCAGGTAGTGGAAGGCTTCAGTGATGCCAGCTGGTGCTCAGATTTGGAGAGCGAGAGGTCCACAGGTGGATATATTTTCACAATGGATGGAGCTGCTATATCATGGAAGTCAAAGAAGCAGACAATGCTCTCGCGATCATCCACAGAATCTGAGTTCTTTGCACTTGACAACCGCAGCCGAGGAAGCAGAATGGCTTCGGGAGCTCATGTATGATCTTCCAGTGGTTGAGGCGCAAATACCGGCAATACCGATATACTGCGACAACCAGGCGACTGCGACGGTGGCATCAAATGACCTCTTCAACGGAAAGAAGAGGACTGTACGGTTAAAGCACAGGACAGTACACGATATGTTCGGAGTCAGGAAAACATGGCGGATCCGTTCACCAAGGGCCTCAAGCGCCAGCTGGTCGATGACTCAGTATGTAAAATGGGCTTGAAGACATTCTGATATTAGTTATTGTATTCCTACCATAAAGTTTTATGCTATTAGTTCAAAGATTTATCTACTAGGCATCTAGCTTTTGGTTCAAGGAAGGACCATTAACTTGAAGAATATCAAGAACGGTGGGTACATGTTCTATTGGACATGGAGAGGTTACGGACCTATAACCACTGTTGTCTACTGTTGTTTTCTGCGGAAAACGTTCCTGTGGGAAGGTTGGCTTAATTGCCTTAATGAGTTCTCAGGCAGAGTGAATGCCTGGTGTGCTTTACAGGAAACACGGTAGAGCAGCACTACAAGGAGTGAAACTCCATGCTACAGTAGGGTGACTCCACGATGAGGTTCCTATATGTAGGGTGCTGCCCAGGAATAGGATAAAGCCTCCGCTTTGCAGGCCAAGTCACAGCGGCGTAGCACCGCAAATAGGTAGTTAGCCTAATGCTGTATGTTAAAAATAAAGAGGGGTGTAGTCAGCACTACAAAGAGGAGGAGTTCCTCATGTTACAGTGGCACGATACCACGATGAGGTACCCGGTTAGGGATAAAGCCTCGGCCTTGCAAGCCATGTCGTTGCGGCGTAACACCGCAAGGGAGCCTAAGGCTTCATGCTGGGTAGTTTGGCACTACAAAGAGGCAGTTGCCTCATGCTACAGTAGTATGACACTACAAAGGTTCCCAGATATGGGATGATTCCCAGGGAGGGGTAATGCCTTGGCTTCGGGCCATGTCATAGCGGCGTAGCACCGCAAGGGGAGCGTAAAGCGTTCCATGCCATGTTTCTTTATAATGAACTCACCTATAGTGTATGGACAGAGATATCAGGCCGTCTCTTGAGGGTAAACTTGTAGACGCCCAAAAGTATACACTGAAACCAGGCTGGCACAGGACCTTTAATGTGCATAGCCAGAAGCACATGTGACTACATTATGTGAGTGGGAACAACTTCAGCTATGGTGCAGAATTCAAGACTTAGTCCATTCTTGTATTATAGTCTGTTGTTTAACCCATGCGGGAAGATTCAAGTCATCGCGACTATGCATGATGGACAGTCACTGTGGGGAACACTCGAACCCATATATATTGAGATATGTGGGGAATTGTTGGGGCATTTGTATTCTTGACATGTAGAGAACTTGTTTTCTACATGCTTAGTGAAGTTTTAGTCCCACATTGGAAATGCAACATGTGGTATCTCAACATATATAGGCTTCTATGTATTGTTGGGATGTGCACATGGGTGGTGACCCAAAGGTGGGAACCATGTGGGTTATTTTACTAAGAGGTAAGAATAAGGCTCCATGGTAAGCTTCTAGCTTTTTGCTCTTGGGAAATTTATTTCCATGGGAGCTAAGCCTCATAGGGGCTTAGCGACTCGGACTCGGACTCGGACACGGACTCGGGCTCGGGCTCGGGCTCGGACTCGGACTCGGGCTCAAGGGCTCATGAGGCGTAATGTGGCGTTTTGTTGGCGCACTTTGCACTTAGCACGTCAGCATCGTCGCTAGGCGCATAGTGCGCTTAAGTTGCGCTCGTTGCGCGAGCCACTTGCGCGGCCACGTTACGCGAGCCCAGTTACGCGGGCCACGTTACGCGGGTCCAGTTACGCCGGCCCAGTTACGCAGTCCAGTATGCGCAGTGTGCGTAGTGTGCGCAACGTGCGTAGAGTGCGCAGTGTGCGCAGCGTACGCAGTGTGCGTAGGTTGCGTAGTGTGCACAGCGTGCGTAGTGTACGCAGTGTGCGCGTTACGCGTGGGTTGCGTAAAGGGGCTGTGTGCGTAAAGTACAAATCACGCTGGTTACGCGAGTGGCACAACTTGTGGCAGAATGTGTCTTTGCATGTTCTGAGCGGTTGCTCCATGTTCGGGGTGGTTATTACCACGTTCCTAACATTGTGCTAACTGGACAATTGTTGCAGGGGCCTATATAAGGTCGCCTCCTTCTCTCTCACAGTGAGGAACTAATACACAAGTAGTAGACAGAAAGTTTACAAGTGTTTAGAAGCTGTGAGAGAGAAGAGAGGAATTGTACCAGCGTTGAGTTTTGCACGGGAGTTCGTGTTCATCCAAGGAGTCAGAAGAGCAAGAGTTTTCCAAGTTCTCCGACGAACTTGCTGGTTCCTGGAAGCTATTCGTGTGGGACGAATAAAGCTTTGAGCAACGGTGATCATTCACCCCAGCAGGAGTTTTTTCCATCTTTCGCCTGTCACATTCTTCGTTTATCAGAATTCTATTAGCGCACCTTCGGTGAAGTGTTCGCGTTGGTAGAAATCTGTACACATTCTGTAAAGTGTTGCATCACCTTCTTCGTTTATCAGAATTCTATTAGCGCACCTTCGGTGAAGTGTTCGCGTTGATAGAAATCTGTGCATCTTCTGTGAAGTGTTGCATTAGTGAAATTTCTGTTACGTACCTTCTGTGAAGTGTTACGTAATAACGATTGTTTTTACAATTGTTACGAATTCTCAGTTTTCCATCGAAAAATTGTGCCCCGACAATAACACAATCAACTGAAACTCAAGTGTTCATTCGGCAAGGGGCCCAGTAACTTGCAGAAGCCAGGTGCTCAATTTGTGAGGGGGTGAGTCATCAACGCAACCACTGTTTGTATCATGTACTTTTCATTTATTTCAGGACTTGTCTACATGTACATGTTCTTGTTTCGTTAACTATGAATGGAACGCAGGGTTTTTCCCATCGTTGAGTCCAAAAATAACACGTAATCATCGCAAACAAAAATCATACCTGAAACACCCCAAGTTTCTGGTTATAATCCGACTCCGGCAACATCAACGAAACAACTATCTGCAACCTGCGACCCGGCAGTACAGCCGGCCCGCCCTGCGAATCCAACTGCACAAGGGCAGCAGGACTCGGCTTCGTATAATCGAAGCTCAAATCCCTCACCATGTGCATCGGCTCCTCTACCACCGACCTCATCAGCAGGCCCCCGCCGACGAAAGCCGTGACCAGAACCCAGAGCAGCACGAAGCCGACATAGGCCGACCAGAAGCACCCGAGAGCCAATCTCAACGCCAACTTCCCCACGTCCTGCTGGTTCCCGACCACCGAACTAATCCGCCCCACCAAACGGTTCCAGACGCTAAAAAGCCTCTCATTCACGCAATTTCTCGACCGGCTCAGCGTTCCGAAAGGGTCGAACACCAGGGAGAAAGCGAAATGGAGCAGTCTGAAGGGGGCAGCGGAGAAAGCAGCGATCAGATTGAACTGGAAGAAGAGGGCGCTGACCAGGAAGCCCGCGGCGGAGACGAGGACCGACTCGTCGGCGCCGTCGGGGCTCGACGAGACGGCGCGGTCCGTCCCGGTGGCCGCGGCGTCGACGGTGACTGTGCTGCGCCTCTCTTCGCGGTCGCTCCAGCTGTTGTCGACGCCGCCGGTGGAGGACCGACGGCGGCGTCGGAGGCGGACGGAGGAGGGGGGAGGGGAGAGGTTGGACGAGGGTTTGTCTATGGTTTTTGTGGAGTCGGAGGAGGAATCTAGGGCTAGGGTTAGGGTTTCGTCGGGGAAGAAGGAGTCGAGTGCGTCGAAGAAGAATGCTGGAGGGGCGTCGAGGTCCGTCGGTGGTGATTCCATCGGAGGAGAAAGTGGTGGAGCTACGCATCTGACGCTTTCGAACGAATTTTCTTTCGCTGCTCAACCAACTGATTTTGTTGATTTGATGGTGTCCGGCGACTAGTTTTTCTTGACCCACGGGTCCGGCCCATATTTTACGAAGAGGTATCTTCAAATTGTCACTCCAAATTATTAACGTTAATATTAATTTTAATATTAATATTAATGTTAGTGTTAATATTAATTTTAATTTTAATGTAAATTTTAATTTTACTTTTAAAACTTGTCATATCAACTACAATATCAACATGCCACGTCAGCTACCACGTAAAGAGAAATGGTTTGGAGAATAATTTGGAGGGACAAATAGCATTATTCATATTTTAAAGACTAAATCTCAAGTTGATACCTAAAATATTTATTTTTTAATTTAATACCATAACTTTTGATATTAGACAATTAATAACTCAATCATAATAAAACAACTTAATATTCTAACACGGTTAACAACAATTCAAAATGACAAAAAATATTTTCTAATTCGTGATCACTTCAAATATCACCAAGAGAAAGGATGGAGGTAATTTAGTCAAAAAATATTATTTATTTTTATTGAAACTAACAAATCAATTCATGAATGACGGAAGAAAAACATTTGAAAATATTCAATAGTTGAATGTGGTGATTGGTTTGATATTAATGGTTAGGATATCAAATTGAAAACTTAAATACTTAAGGATATCAAATTAAAATTAAGCCGATCTTTTTAGTATTGAATGGTTAGATGAATGTCCTTTCTAAGGTTTATACTTTTCCATTTGATAGTGTAAATTGTATTATTAGTACGAGATGGAGAGTAAATATAGGAAGAGACTTGTGAGACCGGATGCTTAGCCAATGTTTAACCAAGTTGTTTTAATTACTTATATAACAACTCCCTTTTTTTCTAAAACTTAAATTTGGATACGTGAAATTAGTCTTTGTTCAAATTTGACCTATTACAGATCCTACATACAAAACGAGTCATTGACCGGTTCTCCATTGGGCCCAAAAGTCAACTAATAGTTCAGTCAACTTTACTTGGATTGTAACAATTGAACAAAAGAGAGAACATAGATTGAACTCACTACGTCAGTAGACGTGATTTAGTTGTCCATCATGTCTAGTGTTATATTTCTTTCAAGCAAGGGACGAAAATTATCCCTACATTAGGATACTCTTTCGTCATGCATGTGGTTTGTCCCATGTCTTAATCTTGATCTTTAACATAGGTCCCTCCACCACCCCCCCCCCCCCCCACCCCACCCACCACCCCCCCCCCCCCACCCCACCACGACCACCCTCTCCCCCACCCCCCACCCCCCACCCCCCCCCCCCCCCCCCCCCCCCCCCCCCCCCCCCCCCCACACACACACACACCCACACACACCCCCCCCCAAATAAGCACCCATAAAATATATGTTCCCTTTCAAATGAGAGAAGTTGAGGGAAGATATGTGACATATGTCCATATTGAAAAGCCTCAAAAAGGTTTATCTGGTCTAGATAGTTTTCAGTCATCAAGAACCAAAACACCCGATACAAATATTATAAAAGCATTTAAAATTCTTGGAAGTTATAATATAGTTTTTAAGTTTCCAGAAGATATGATAGATTGGATTCAACTCTTGAATAATAATAATAATAATAATTTTTTTTATTATTATTATTATTAACAACAACATACATATTAGATTTTTCGAACTTTTATTTGGTACCACATTTTTAGCCTCTATTTATTAGAGTACTCAATTTGATGCAATATGTTAATATGATATAAAGGCTTAATATCAATTCGAAACCTTCAATCATTTCTATTTGTCAACTTAATGCCTAAAAAAAATTTGGTATAATTTGATACTCTGGAAGAAGAAAAAAGAACAAAAATACCATTCTTCCTCCTCCACCGCAGCCCCTACTCCTCCAGAGCCCCCAACCCCAACCCACCCCTCCCGTGCTGCCTCGACCCCTCCTTCTGCGCCCTCAACCCTGGCCACCCCGCCCCCCGTCACCCTGACCCCCCCTGCTACAGCCCCCCCCCCCCCTTTCGCGGTGCCGTCGCCACTGCTGCCTCCGTCGGAGAGAGGGGAGACGAAGGGTGGTGCATCAGGGGCGGGGGGGGGGGGGGGAGGGGGGGGGGGGCAAGGGGCGAGTGGATGGGCAGGGGTGGCTGGAGGGCGGGCAGGGGGGTGCTAGAGGGGGGTGAGGGTGTAAGATATGAAGTTGAAAATATTTAATAGTTGATAGTATTAAGTTGTTGAGTAAAAAAATTTAGGGTATTAAGTTGAAGAAATGGTTGGAAAGTATTAAGATCAGTTCATCAAGCCACATAGACGTATTATTTCTTCCATTTATTTGGTGGAAGTTGGAGGGTAGTGGACCCAATAGGCATGCAATACAGCATGCACAAAGTCTCGTGTGTATTGTTGGACATCTCAAAAAAAATTCAATTGAAATAGTTGAAAAATTGATGAGAATTTTACCTTTTCCATGCACACTTACTAAATCATGATATAATTAAGGTAATCCAACTGACATACAGATTTGGAAAAGTATGTAAATCTTAAGTACTTATTAAGATCTATTACAAAAAAGACATGATTGTTGGAGTTTATTGGATTTGGTCATTAGTAACCTGATTCCACCATTCTATTTTGAGGCAAACCTCAAACATGTATATTTGAATATTCTATTTTGAGGCAAACCTCAAACATGTATATTTGAATATTTGGATTTACTTCTTTTTTTGGCTTATACATGAGATGTGTTAGCTCAAATGATTAGTGTGGTTAGATGTTTTACTAGTGCACAAGGTTCAAATCCTATAAGAAAAACAATATTTGTCCTCAATTATTGATCAAAGGAATCCCTCTGGGGCTAAAGGGCCTAGCTCGGACCAAGGTTCTAAACGGCGGTAGGCGGGTGTGCGGCGGAGAGAGTCCGCCTACCGTCTAGACTATCGATATATTTTGAACATTTTTTAATATTTTATCACTATTTTTTGCATAATATGCATATTTTAAGGGTGTTTCATGCATAACTAAGTTGTAGAGCGGACATTTATAAAATTTTAGTTTTGTAAAAGTGAATCGTATGCTCATAATGCTTACAAAATTTTTTGGCCAAAATATCTTGTTAGGTATTGTTCCGCCTTGGCGTCCGCCTATGCAGCCAATCCCCGTTGGCCGTCTATACCACCGTCTACCGAAAAGCGGTGCGGAGAGAGGCCGCCTACGAGGCTGCAGTGCCGCGTGCTGCAGCGGGACTGTAGTAGCGAGGTGCTATGAAACAACAAGGCCACTCATTAAGGAGTTATTGCTCGTAACTCCCCAATTCCCAATCGACTAAGGGCCTGTTTGGATCGTGGGAGGTCTCCGAAAGTGTAAAAGTGGCACTTTCCTCATGATGTAATGCATATCACTTTCAATGCATTTCACTTTCCAAAATGTGTTTGGATACGTAGGTTTTTGTCTCCCGCAAGTGAGGAGTTTCAATATGTTGTGTTTGGATACCACTTGAAAGTGTAGATTGGAGATGTGGTAACCATAAGTAGGCTTACCCCCAAATAAAAATGCACACACAAATAATAATTATGTAAAGCTAAAAAATTGACATATAATTATTTAAATATAAAATTCCTAAAATATAAAATAAAATTAACTAATATTTTTGTGTGTATAGATTAAAATTTTAAAATTTTAAGGTTTATTTAATTACCAGATTAACCAATATAATTACCAAACAAACCTTAAATTATATAATTATCAATTAATCACCAATTTAATTACCATATAGCTCTCCAAAAAACTGGACTGTGAATAAATTGGTGATTAAATAATGGACTGTGGAAAAAATTTGGTGATTAAAAAATGGACTCTGAATAAATGGACTGTGAACCAATTTAATCACCGATTTAAGGAACCTGAGGCTATGCCTCCATTTTTTTTCCCTTTTTCCTTTCTACCAAGTTAATCATTCTCATGGCTCTCTCATACACTTCAGCTCATCAACACCACCGGCTCTGCATGTTTCCGGACTGGGTCCTCTCAAACCCTTCACCGTCGTCCTAGTCGGAAGACTCGAGCGGTTTTGATCTGCTACGAACCGCCGTTGACATCTCCAGTCGTCCCGATCTTGAGTGATCCGTCAGATCTGGAAGGCGCCACCGTCAGATCTGGCCATCGCGGGCCCGTCCTCTCCGCCGGCTGGACGTGATCTTGGCCGGATCCTCATCGCCTTCTCGATCCAGTGGTGGTGGCACAGCTGTCGTCGAGGTTCGGCCCCACCTCCTCTCGAAGCTCCACCGTCGTTGTTGAGCCAGCGGAGGAAGGCTCCGTCGTGTCGAGCCAGAGCGCGGCCGTTGCCTTTTTTCTTTTCCACCGCTTTCACAACCACCTCTCTCACTTTTTGGCTGCAAGTGAAAGTTGGAAAGATGGGGGGCAGCAACTCCTTTGTGTCAGAGAAAGGCAGTTGCAGCATGATTTTTTTCTCTATCCAAACATCAAAACTGCACCGAGTTTCATCGAAAGTGAAAATTTTATCCTACTTCCCACTCCCCGGCTTCCAAACAGGCCCAAGGAGTTTATCTCTAGGTACAACATCAGAGACATCATAGAATATCAGAGAGAATATCCAATAGAATAAAGAGAACATAATTCTCTATCACGAAAAGAGTTTCCTCTTCAATATATATATATATATATATATATATATATATATATATATATATATATATATATGCTCTAAAATTAAGTCTCGTGGACGGTTGTAACACAGATTGACATTTCTGTGTGTGTGTGTGTATATATAAGGAGGGATTTAAACTAATATCATGAACTAATCAAATTATATTTAAACTAAATATATGATATTATCTAACTAAACACACGTCAAAAATTCTAAAACATATCTATAACAAATTATAATCGAAACATATTCAAATCATATTTAAAATATTTTAATATAATCTAAATTCTTATCTAATCTTTTAACACTATCATAGATTTTTTTGGTACGTCGTGAATGACCTGTTACAATGCGGCTTAAAAACAAACAGCTCACTCGTCTAAACCGTATGTATATCATCCACTAATTAATAATAAAAAATATAACGGTCTGAGCTCTCTAGCCTAATGGTATTAGAGCGGACACCCGGAGGGACCGGCAAGGTTCGAGTCCCCCATGTGTGTGTGTGCGTGAGATTTCAAAAAAAAAAAAAAAATTCTAAAATCCTTTTAACCACATGAATATATAACAAATTCTAAAATATATTGAATAAATCAAATTATATTTAAACTAAGTACATGGTATTATTTAACTAGACACATATCCAACATTCTAAAACTCTTCTTTCTATAGTTGGTCTGCATAACCTATTTTAAATGCTACGTATAATAGACCTCCATATATATACGGCTTTTCCAAACTTTTCTTGAGCTTTTTGCATAGTATTATTCTTTTATGCTGTTTCTATTTTTCATTAACCTGTAACATCAGAAAAAATACTTCAAAATGGATGAATCAAAGCAAAATATCTAAAATCAATATCAAAGTAGATTAATTTGATGATCCCGGTATACATTTGAAAATGCATGGAGGATAAAGATGTCACTGTAGTTCTTCAAACACAAGTATACCAATCTAGACAATGAAAAAATTTCTAGAATTTTCAGATTGAATATACCATTGAATATTAATAAAATCACATTTCTTTCTACTCTCTTTCAAGAGTGCCTACGATCAACTAATGAATACCATGTTATTCATACCGCAAAATACATACTCTCGAGGGTGACGGCACCTTCGCTCTTCTTCGTCTTCGTACTATCTTCCTCTTCCAACCCCAAACATAAGCAAAGACGGTGAGAACCAACAAACCTACACAATCAAGATAAAATTCCATTAATTGAAACTAGTTTTTTTTTTCTTTGTTTAAATTCTAGATTTTTTTTCAAATAGCCTTTTTCTTTGTTTAGATTCTTAACTTCCATGTGCAATACATATTTTATTATAATTTTTAGTAGAAGGCCACTAAGGTACTATTACCAAAGTTTTGAACTCCATTAATGGAGGTTTGAAACTTAAAAATTGACACATTCACGTTTAGGACAATAAAGGACTGCCAAAATTTTGACATTATAGCTATTTGTCGGTTCTTGTGAATAGCCAAGGCTACCGAATTTTGACACTAAGCACATATCAGTGACTTTATGAGTGCCAAAATTTTGGCAACCCTAATGCATTACATGATTGCCAAAATTTTGACAATCCTAATATGTTATCCCAAGAAAAAAAAAATAGAGACAGATTCGAGAATAAAAGGTTAAAAAAATTTGTGCCATCCCGAAATGATTTTACAGTACCAATAACACTAGTCTTAATAAAATTCTTAAAATGTTGCTGCAAATCTCCAAAGACTGACATTCCAACCCTTCCACTCAGATCCTCTTTTACTGACATCAAGGACCAACCCAAGTTACTAACATTCAAACACATCAATTTATAAAGCATGCAACATAAATTTAACCTAGATATGCATTAAAGTATATTCTGTTAGATATTCAGATCCAGCTTACATCAATTGGTACTACCGTACTAGGTTCCAAAAACCAAGCCCTTGTAACTTTGATGCATGAGGTGTTACGTCAAAACAAGGTTAGCCAACATTATATGGGATGCACCAATTTTGATGTGCGGGCTAAATTTCAACTTGATATCCTCAACTATTCAAGTTGAAAAACTTGATACCCTAAACTATATTAGACAACTTAAAACCTCAATTATAATTATACAACTTAATGCCTAACAATGTTAACAAAAAATTCTAAAATTAAATGACAAAAATACCTCCATTCTCTTTCCCCTCCCGCCTCCACCCCCTCCCCAGAGACGCAGCAGGGCAGCGACGAACACAATGACGGCGACAGACAACAGTGGTAGACGGCACCGGCAGCGGACAACGGCGTTGACGACGGCAGCATCTAAGGGAGCGGGGAGCGGTGGCGGCAGCTTGGAGGGAGGAGGGAGTAAAGTTTGTCAAAAAAAAAAATATTTTAATGAAAAATTTAACTCTCGACTGATGGTAACGGAGGGTATCAACTTAAAAATATTTAATAGTTGAGGGTAGTGATTGATATGATATTAAAGTTTATGGTACCAAGTTGAAAAACTTGAATAGTTGATGGTATGAAGTTGAAATTAAGCCTAAGGTTAAAAAGCTAAGTATGCCCCGCAACAAGTTCTCAACTCGAGACCATGAGCACGAGATGTCCAAAACTGTAGATTAGACGAACTAAATAAAAAGAATAAGGAAGATTAGACGAACTAAATAAAAAGAATAAGGAAGAATCTAGTACACATTAGCCAAAGGACAAGGTTATTTCAGATCACAAACTGTTGCGCAAAAGCTTTCCTTCACACCACTCCTGAAGGAAGACGTAGCACAACTTCCCCATCAACAAGGCTGCATGAAAAAAAATATGAACAGAATAAACTTTCAAGTGTTGACATAAATTTGAACAAACGAATAATAACAGGTGGTAGAGGTCATTCATGGCAGATATTATTTCGTTAATCTCACCTCTTTACATAGTAATAACAGAAATCTGCAAGGATGAAAGTCTGAACAATTTCAGAGAGAAGAACCATTGATGGCCACATCCCATAGCCCAAGGCTGTCAACAAGCGCCCCCTTGTATCCAAGACCTACAATATTGAAGGGAAAAAAAATCTTCATTATTACAAATCATATTTCCTCCAGAGAATGAGAATTTGACTTCAAATGGACGAAAATAAACAATGTTGAACTGGAAAATATAGAGAACTATTGTTCAGAAAAATGCAAGAAACTAATTATGATACTCATCTTTTAGAGTCGTGTGCGTTAACGGAAAAAGAAACCATCTCCAATTACCATTTGTTTCGTCTATACAGTGCTTGAGAAGATGCAAGGAATGCTAGAGAAGGTTCAGATATTGATAAAAGAGTACTATTACTGAGAGGGTTAGTATTTGCAGTAGACTTCATAGTCCAAGGTTCAAAGTATCGGTATAGGAATCGGTATCGGACCATTGCTATGAGTATCGGGATCGGCAGTATCGGAGGTTTCGGATCGGAGTATCGAATTTTTTGATATCAGAAAACAAATAATTATTAATAAATTATTAACATTTTAGAAAATATATTTTATACATTTAGGCATAATTTTAATATTTTCAGTGTTGTTTCTTAGTAGTTTTGAAATTGAATGAAATAGTAGTCACCCTTACCGATTGATTTACATACGATAGATAAGTTTTCTTCTTTTACATGCTTTTATAACCTTCTATGCTTTTACACCCTTGTTGATTGATCTTTTTCGTTCAATTTTCTTTGCCGAATTGACCAAAAAAGAGACCCCCAATGTCGGTATCGGTCCGTATTGGGTATCGGTCGGTATCGGATCGGGACTTGCCAAACTGTATCAGTATCGGCCGATACTGCAAACTATGCTTCATACCCATCCAGACCATAGTATTTATTGCTTACAATGAAATTCTCTTATTTGCCTTGGAATTTACTTCACAAAAGGTGATACTACTTCTGTGTACTGCGTTCTTTAATAGTAAGCACCATTGCTCTCCCTTGATATTTGGGTGAAGTCCCCCTTTATTATGGTGAATTTTCACAAGATATGATGGTGGGAGAATCTCAGTCAGGTAACTTTGGGTCTTTGAACTATTATTAATTCAAATTCCTACCACTGTTATAACAAATCAAGAAAAGATGTTTGGAGGTCAACTATGAACCAATAATGGGATTTTTGTATCCAGCAATATTGATTATAATAAATTTAGAGCTAGGGTATGCAAACCCTCCTATAATTTTTGTAACAAAACAATTCTTGGGTTCTGAAATAGAATAATGCTACGCCTGCTTATTTGGCTTCATAAGATCTAGGCAGCATGCACCAATTTGGTTGAGCATTTGCACATCTACCAGATGCCAGGCCCCTTCCCCCAATAGGTGCATGACACCTTGTTCACAAGCTAGTCCAACTGTTTGAGCCTCCAACAGCCTGGTGATCTGGCCACCTAGGTCACTGATGCCTAAGCGCCAGCTTGTTTGGGCTTCGAGCCGCCTAGGCGACTGACAACCTTTAACGACCTTGGGCAAAATGAAAGACTTCAGTTAACACACACCAACAATGCAGAATCTTGCCCTAAAATGGGCAAGAACCCGAGTATCAGCCCTCCAAAACCAGTTCAAAACATATTGATTTTGGTCGAAGACTAAAACCATGGCCTATCGTAGTTCAATTAGCAAGATGTTTTTTTCAAAGGAGCTAATTGACTCATGAATATTTGTGTAGCTCATGCATAATTATGTATAATATGAAAAAGCTATATGATTACAGACCATCCCAAGTAATGAGAGGTCCACTTCGTTCGTCATGACTATACATCCATAATATTAAAAAAAGCCTACTTTTATACAGAATCAAACCTGGAGAACCCAATGAGCACAGCTCAAAAATCTGGCAACCCCTAACGCAAATACATAGTGAGCAGTGAATGATTCAACAATCTGACAAACAAAAAAATGCTTAGGGAAAAAAAAGTAAATTCCTAAATCAGTCAGGGATCAAGTTGTTTTGCTTGTACCTTTGTGTTCTGCATCAAACGTAATTGGGGTAAAACTGAGACAGCTTCTAGATAAACAGAAAAGGCCCAACTGATTCTGTTCAGAATATTATGTGATGTTGAAGGATGAATTAGGAGAGCTAACAAGGCACATGGCACCACCTACAAGTATAGCAGAGTTCAGGTTAAGTTATTAGGCTAGTGATTTAGCACACCACAGAAAGAAAGATTTAGGACAATCAAGCATCATAATGTTGAGTTAAAGTCCGTTACATAGGTAGCTTATGTCAAATAACAGTTTGCAAGATTCCTGAAACTATAACAGCACTACAACAGAAACCTTCGGACCTTGGAAAATTCTTGTATCAGGACTATAATGGATATGAAGAGTTCTGAAACTATTAATGGCTAGTGAGAGAATTGGAAAAGAGAAAATTGCATCCAGGTTGAGTTTTATACATCACAAATTCCTCTCATGATAAAACCATATCCATTCAACATCCCACTAAACTAATACCACATGTACCTTGTAACAGAAGTAACAAGACATAATAATAGTATCTAAAAATCACACACAAGAGGGGGGAAAAAATTCTCCTTTTAAATCAGTTTTTTTTTAAGTCACTTGTAAGGAAGAATCAAATTGGAACCAGAATCTATAAGAAAATTTGGATATCACAGAATCTGTAAGAATCCTAAAAGATCAGGCTGCAAACTGGATAATTGGGCTTTGAGTTTCTCAAGACGGTCAGAACTGCTATTATACAAATACTGAGAATAATCCAGAACCACATGGTTCTAGTACTCAAGTACAACCAGATGGTTCTAGTAAAGTACAAGCAGAAATTTGAGCATCAATGTAATAAGTTTCGATGCAGTCAGATAAATCATTAAAGTAGGACCATTGCTGAAAGAAGTTATCATACATTAGTTAGATCCAGATCCTCAAAAAGAGTCTTAGTAAATACACTAAATGCCCTTGTATGCTCACCAATATTAGGAAAGTCTTAGTAAATACACTTTGTTTTGTTTTTTTTTTTGAAATTTAAAATCCATGAACAATAAGTTTTTGGTGGGAAACACATAAATGACTCTCATTGAATGTGCTTGCACATTTATTTTCCCACCAAAACGTTAATGTCATTGGATTTTAGATTTCAAAGAACAAAGTGTATTTACCAAAAAATCCATAATAAATAATAATAATGAGCATATAAGGGCACGCGCGCGCGCGCGCGCACACACACACACATATATATATATATATGCCAATGACCCCTAGCCTAGTGGTAGTGGTGAGGCATGCGGCCCGAGTGGTCAGGAGTTCGAATCCCAGTGGGAGCGTTTCCAGAAACTAATTACCATTTCCTCTATATATATATATATATATATATATATATATATATATATATTGGAAAAAGGTAAACTTTATTCCAAAATAATATGAAATCATACAATCATACACTCAGAGTGGGAGACCCACTCATCAGATATCCATTGATTTTACATCAAACTCAATGTTATGGAGGATGCCGACAGGAGGGGTGATAAGCCCCTTGAAGATTCGGCGGTTCCGTTCCTTCCATACATGCCAGACAGCAGCAGCCAGCCGGACTCTTGCGGTCTTGAACCAGCCCTGCCCTCTCCCTCTACTATCCCGCAACATAGTGATAATATCACCGATCCCCCTGCCAGAGTGACATCCACCCATCTCTCTCCACTGATCCGTCCAGATATGCCAGGATACCTCACACTCAAAAGAATATGTGCCCAATCGATTCATTCTCCAAGCCACATAGCACACACTTTGGGTCGGGAACCTGAATCCCAAAGGAGATAAGGCGATCCCTCGTCAGCAGACGGCCCAGTAGAAGACGGTAGACACAAAGCTGCATCTTCCTGGCTACGTCCTTGCACCATATGAAATCATAGTCAGTGCTAGGAGGGAATGTACGACGAATCAGATTATAGCAGCTGTGGAACCTGAACTTCCCAGAACCCATAGTATCCCCCGGCGAATCCCAGATCCAACAATTAGCAGGCAATGATGGGTCAATAGTGACTATGCTGATTAAATCTTCAAGCTCCTCGGCATGGCGGTAGGACTCAGGACTCCAACATCCATTACGGATGATACGTTGACAAGTCATCCCCCTCCCAACCTCCTGGTGTGACGTGACTCCCCTGATCTCTAACAGAGATTGCTGATCTATCCATGGATCCCGCCAGAGGTCTGTACCAGATCCATCCTTCATGATCCTCCGAATGGCAGACTGAAGGGCCCCCCTATGCCTCAAGATGCTCTTGAAGGGGACGGAATAATTGTTATCAGAAGTACATGTCCAGAAGTTGCCCCGCTTACCATATCTGTTGTGCATCCAGTCCGCCCAGAGTGACCCCCTATTGATGAACCTCCATGCCAGCTTCAACGCAAAGGCCTCCCTGATCTCCATCAATGGTCGAAGTCCCACACCTCCCTCCTTCCTGGGCCGACAAAGCTGCTCCTAGGAAATCGCATGCATACCTCCCCTCCATATGAAATCAGCACATATCCGCTTCACTTTTTTTAATGGTGGCAACAGGGATCAGGATAGACTGCAGCCAGAATTGAGCCAAAGCCGAAATAACCGATCTAACCAACTCAATGCGGCCCCCAAATGAAAGACCAGCGGCTTGCCAACCTTCGACCCTCCGCTGTGTGTACTCCACCAGGCTATGGCAGTCCTGGTCCCGGGCATAATTGACAGTCAGAGGAACTCCTAGATATTTCAACGGGAGGTCGCTCCTCTCAACTCCCAAGGCAGCGGCACGCTCCTCCTTCTGGGGACAGAGTGAACTGAAGTAAACTCTGCTCTTCTCTCTGTTCATTTGGAGTCCATATAGGGATTCCAGCTCACCGATAATCTCCGAGATCGTGTGTATGCCCTCCATAGACGGCTGAATGAAAACCAGGAGGTCATCAGCATAGATAAGGTGGGTGATCGGAGGCTCGACTCTCCTGAACAGCGGAACTAGCCTCCCACGATGAACCACCATGTCCATCAAGCAAGTAAAGTATTCCATGACAAGCGTGAAGAGGTAAGAGGACAGTGGATTGCCTTGCTTGAGTCCACGGTTGCTATGGAAGAATCCATACCGGGTGTCCTGAATAAGGACAGAGAAGGTGGGAGTCGTGATGCATTCCCGAATCCTTGCAACCCATCGATCATCGAACCCCATGGCAGTCAGCAGGTGGCACAGGAAATCTCTGTTGACCATGTCATAGGCCTTCCTCAAATCCAGCTTCACACACGCCTTCTCCCCTCCAGGTTTATTGAAGCCCCGCACCATCTCATGCACCAGTAGGCTGTGCTCCGCAATCGACCTCCCTTTAATAAAAGCCGCCTGGGTAGGGAAGACTAAGTCCTGCATGATCCTCTCCATCCGCCGGCACATGAGGTGCGTAATTATCTTGTATAGATAATTACAGCACGCAATAGGTCTGAAGTCCCCCGGAGATATCGCTCCCTCTTTCTTTGGCACAAGTGTCAAGAAGGTATGGTTCAGCTCTTTCAGCAGTTTTCCTTTGGTGAAGAACTCCTGTACCGCCTCAAGGATCGGGAATTTCAGAATCTCCCAGTGACGTTTGTAGAACCCACTGCTGAAACCATTCGGACCTGGAGCTTTGTTGGGGTCCGCCATCGATATAATAGTCTCCACCTCCTCCATAGTAACAGGGGCAAGTAGCAGGCTATTCCCATAGGGAGTCACCAACTTCTTCGTAACTACATCCGGGAACGCAGACATATAGTCAGTCTGAGAATATAAATCAGAGTAATACCTGACAGCCTCCCCTTGGATTTTAGCCGGCTCCTCCACCAGAGTACCCTCTGCATCAAGAAGCTGGGATATGTTGTTTCGATGTTGTCTCGTCCGAATGACGTCATAGAAGAATTTGGAGCAACGGTCACCATCCTTAAGCCAGGAACATTTAGCGCGCTGGGCCGCACTAATCTCCTTCTGTAGACGCAGGATGTTGACTCCCCAATCAGCTCCTTCTCTCTTGCCGCCAAGTCCCCGTTCAGCATGTCAGATTGCATGTCCTGCTGGATTGTCTGGAGCTCTACCTCCTTGTCTTCGAGGGAAGTCCTGGGCAAACCCTGCACCCAGCTTCGTAAGGCTCTCTTCGTGGCCTTGAGCCGATGCACCATACGGAACTGAGCCGTACCCTCCTGGCGGCTAGAAAGGCCCTCTGTAACAGCTTCCAAGTAGCCCTCGGAGAGATACCAGCTGTTGTTGTACCGGAAAGGGCGCGACCTCACAGTGGGCCGGTCTGTGAAGCCAATCCTGATGGGAGAATGATCGTTCGTCCCAGCGGCCAGACCCTCAGCCGACGAGTTGGGAAAGCGCCGAAACCACTCCCCGTTTCCCAGGGCTCTATCCAACTGGCACGCAACCCTGTTACGGATTGCTTTGTTATGCCAGGTCCAGATAAATACCGAGCACGACAGCCCCTGAATCTCCGCCTGTAGCAAGCATCTCTGGAAGTCATACATGACGGGATCAGGGACCGGTCTGCCACCCACCTTCTCCCCTCTGTGTAAGAGGGCATTGAAGTCACCCATCAGGAGAAGCGGTAGGTGCGAAGAATCCGCAGCGGAGGCTACCCTGGATATGTCACTCCACAGGGTCTCCCGCCGCCGCCGGTCGTTGTGGCCGTACACTGCTCCCAGTAAGAACCGAAAGCCACCCTTGTTCGTAAAAGAGATGGCAATCAGCTGTTCCGTCATCAAGATCAAGTCCCCATCCCAACTCTTTGAATTCCATCCGATCCATATCCTAGCCATGTCGCAGAGAACCAGGTTGTGGAGTTGGACCCAATGGGATGTGTCACCCTCATTTCCCGTATTTCCCGTATTTCGTATTTATACTTGTATCTGGATTTTGGCATGTATTTTTTTATTTTTCTCAACTTGTGGAATTTCAGTATTTCTCGTATTTTGGGTTTTGGCATGGCTCGGTTTTAATTGGGATGGTTTGGTTTGGTTTGGTTTGGTTTATTATGTATTGGATCACCTTAACATATGCTACACCCTCAACACACCACATCCTACCCTCTTTAAAACTCCACCAACATTTTCTCTCTCCTCATAACCACCATTTATTTCCTTCTTCTTCTTCTCCTTCCTCTACACAACTCTCCACCCATAGGCAAGTGCATCTTGCCACTACATGAGAACCCTATTTTCTTGGTCCATTAGCTAGATTAGGACATGGTGATCAACATTAGTTCTTGGCTTTTTGTGATTTGGTGTCTCCATTGCTCTAGATCTAAGTTTTCCTATTTTCGGATTTTGCATGTTTTGATCCATTTTGGTTGGAGTTCTGTGGGTTCTGATGTTTCCATGTGGGAGAGCATTCAGTTTCACTCCAGTTGGAACTTTGGAAATCCGGATTTGGAGTTCGGATGGCCAAGTTATGGTGCTGTGTAGCCTTGAGTTCAACCATGGTGTTCTTGCTGTTTGGAGAAGACATTGAGCAGTGTGCTGAGCTTCGCCACTGAGCCTTGGATACGCTTCCTGTTGGAGGCGTGTCTCCTGCGTGCGTGCTTTTGTGCGTACGCAGACTTGAGCGTGCGTGACTTTTCATGTACGCTGCTCCCTTGAGCGTGCGTGACTTTTCATGTACGCTGCTCCCTTGAGAGTGCGTGACTTTTCATGTACGCTGCTCCCTTGAGCGTGCGTGACTTTTCATGTACGCTGCTCCCCTTGAGCGTGCGTGACTTTTCACGTACGCAGCTCTCCTGTGTGCGTGACTTTTCACGTACGCCGCAGACTTGGGTGTGCCTTGGTACGCAGACTTGAGCGTGCCTTGCGTGCGTGACTTTTGCGTACGCTGCCCTGCGTGCGTGACTTTTACGTACGCTGCCCCCCTGACCCCTTGCTTAACCCATTGGCTCTTGGAGTTTTGGTCTTAATTCTTTAAGCTTGGCTCTTCTAAAGCCCTGTATATTGATATTTTATTAGATATTTTACGTCCATTTTATATCCTTACGCCCTTTTGTCCTGAACTTGATAATCACGAATTTACTTGATATGTTTGGAATTGATAATTGAGCATGACCTGATAGTGGCCCGTCGTGGCGCACTCCTGACTAGTACACTCGATATGATAACCTGACCTGATATATCTTGAATAGCTGTTGCGACGGCTACCTGACATGACATGACCTGTATAATTAATCCTGACACCGTGAGCGATTGTGCTTGTACAAATAATCCAGTCATGTCTTGCACCATGTCTAGGAGGGGACTCCTGAGTACCACGGTCGGGAGTACCTACTGAATTGGACTAAGGTTAATGATTAGTATAATTCACTAGTCATGAAGAGATGTTCCCCAGTTACAGGCGATCCCGTTATCCCGGCCGCAAATGATTGGACTTGTAGCCTGCCGACGAGTAGGGCACATTTCCAGCCCACTGTTATGTGGGGCACCCACCATTGTCACTTAAATGATTGAACTCTATTGTCACTATAATGCATTGTACTCTCTAGATTGTCACTATAATGATTGCCTGGATAACCTGGATAGCTGCAGGGCCTGTGACTACTTGGAGCATCTCATTGCATCTTGCTAGTAACTAGGATTGTGATAACCCTAGTTAGTTAATGTAGAAAGCCGTAGGCAATGATTGGCCGTGATTGCTTGGATGGAGTCTAGTCCAGTATAGTATTGTCTAGAATTGATTGATTGTAAGATTGTACCAGAATGATTGAAGGATTTTCACTCCAGATTGTTACTATAATGATTGTCACTCCAGATTGTTACTTGACCTGATTTCTTATATTTATCTTGCCGATAAATGGTGAGAGAAACCAAGTTCCGTTCAGACGAAGGGTTACAACCCCGGTCCTTGTTTGGTTTACGGGTTGTAACCTAGCTATCTGAATAGTCTCATGGTTATCTCATCGTATATCATCCTGTCATGCTTTTCCATATGTCCTGTCTTTTAGTGATTCTATACAAGATTGTCTTTTATAATTACCCATCATGCTTTTTCTTAAATTACTGTCTCTTATTATGTAAATATATTATTGTGCTAATTTGCTGGCTTTGGTTCTTATTTTGTGGCCTCCTTTGTGGCACTTGCTCTTCCTGGGGTCTGACCCAGCTGGTTTTGTATGGCCAGATACCGGAGCAGCAGCAAAGGATCTACCTGTCTTCCAGCCCGATGGTGGTCACCAGGCGTAACCAGGGCATCGAGTGGGTTTCTTGTGTTCTCCCACTGAAATATTGTAAATTTTTCTTTTGAGGCGTTTAGCCGACGAGCAAGTGTTAGCTCGTTTGCAACTTTATTTACTGTCTGCCTACGGGCTGTAATCATGATTGGCAACTCGAGGTTGATCATGTATGACTTAACTCTTGCTAGTCCTTACATTTTGTACGACTAGCTTCATGATCATCTGGATATGTAATGTTTGGGACGCCTTACAATTGTATATTTGGTGATCTGATATCTTGTGATTATTATTAGTTGGTTGAGATTGAGACAATAGGATAATATATGACCTTAAGAGACTGATGGCTTGTAGATAAACCCTCACATATCTAGACAGCCGTGACCGTATGGTGAGATAGATTCCATTTCATCATACGTAGCTGGCTATGTCTGCCCTCGCTCTCCAGTATTCTGGTTCTGGGGCGTGACAGGATGGGATCCGGCGAGCTAGAGTCTTCTCCCCTTTAATCTTCGTCTCCAGCAGGACAGAGATGTCGCACTTCTCTCTGTGTAAGACCCCACAAATCTTCCTCCATCTCCCTAACGAACATGCACCCCTCACGTTCCAGGCGATAACCGCCATTAATAATTGGGAGATACGTTCCCCTGGAAGTCACCTGGACTGGTACCTGGGGGTGGTACCACATCCATCTCCGTCATAACCTTCTCTATCCCAGCGACAAGAGTATGCCGGTTCGCTGCTTGGGATTGCACCAGGGCCCAGGTCGGGTTGTCCACACAGAGCACCTCCTCCCTATCAGGAGACTGTCCCCCCCCACTTGGGAGGCCAGTCCGTAGTGGTCCAGCCCATCCCATCCTGCTATATACTTTTCCTTCCAGAGATCCGCCATCGCCCTCCTCCTCTCTCCCCAAGGCCACCATCCCTCTGGTGACCATACTCCTCTGCACCGAGAAAGTAATCATCGTCCCACTAGTGGGAGCCGGCTGGGACAAGATAGTATGGCTCAGTCCCCCAGCCTCCTCCATCGTACGGTCGCCCTCCTGTGTGGTATCCTCCGCTCTGTCGTCCCCAGACAAGGACTCCATCTCCCGTGATGTGCCCGGCACCTCTATAGAGGGCGGGGTCGGCCCCGACTGTGATCCTCTTGCTGGGCAAGCATTGTCCAGATGTCCGAAACAAGCACACTGTGAACAGGTTGGAGGAACCCATTCATACTCAACCTTCTGGGATAGAACCTCTCCAGAGGGCACTTCGTACTCCAATAACCTCGGAAGCTCCCCTCCAGTCCGGATCTCGACGAATATCCGGATGTACATCAGCCTCGACCAAAACGCTGTAGCATCATCAGCCTTGATCGGGGTGTCCACCAAGCTGGCTAGCCGCATCAGCAATGGGATGCTCCAAAACCTAACAGGGAACTCCGGAAAGCAAATCCAAACCGGGATGGCATTCAAGACTTCCTTCTCGCATCGCAACTCAGGTGTCCACTTCTTCAAAATGATCAGCCTGCCATCAAACGTCCATGGACCGCCTTGCAGAATCCTGGCGACATCCTCTGCTAGTCCAAACTTCACATAATAGAAGCCATTCTCCCTAGTATATATCTCCATACTCTCTTTCGGCTGCTAGACCCGCGCTGCATACCCTCGAAGCTGTCCATAGAATGGCTTGTTCCCCAGGACGTACAGAACGAGCGTATTCTCCTAGAAGGCAGTCACCTTCTCAATCTCCTCAGCAGGGAACGAGGTCCGGAAGCCGCTCCCTACCTTCTTCGGCTGCACGTACTCCATAGATGTGGAGTTTTTAGTGCCCACTGGCTTGCATATATCAGCCCAGGACCTTCCCGCTGGACGGGGGACCACCCCCTATGGCTGAGGGGCTACCCCAGTAGGAGATGCACCAGGGCCCTGACCTCCCAGGTCTACCAATTTACCCTTCTCCTTCTCCGTCGTGGTCGCCTTGGGACGCCAGCCCACCGATCTCGCACCAGACTCCACCGGCCCCGGGACGATGTCCGCACCACCGGTCCCACCCTCGGTCTCCTCGTCGTAGAGGAGCGCGCCTTTTGGGGGGTCTACAAGCCCCCCGCCATACCTCCCGTCTTTGTCCCCTGTCGCCGTTTTACCGTCGTCCAACCACCTCCCTCCACCGTGCCCCCTTGATGGATGTCCCCAGATCCCGGTTGGAAACCAGTGGTACCCGCGAGATCTGGGACCCCCCGAGCCGTCCTTCCCGTCGAGCCTCCTCCGGCCCCCGCCATCGTCCCTCCCCGTCCGCTGGGGGCTGTGCCCGCCGCCGCCGCATTCGACTGGCCGCCCGCCTGGCCGCCCGCGACCTCCTGGCCGTGCGCCAGACCGCCGGCGAACTCGCGGGGAGCCGCCTGGCCGTGCGCCAGACCGCCGACGAACTCGCGGGGAGCCACCTGGCCGCAGTACTCCAAATTATTCGGACTGCTCTTTCCGCAGATCTATTTTCAAGATTTATCCACAAGTATCAACACCTGATTTCTCTGTTTTCTCCCTCTATATTCACTCTTCCTTGTGTGAACTGGTAACTTATAAACAAAGTAGATAAATGTTTTCTCCTAATTAGAGTCCCCCTGTACAGAAAGGTTTATATCCAAGTACTTATCTATGCTCCCGAGCTAGCTTAATTTTCATATATTTATCCTATCTAGAATGAGACTTCTGAAGAACTGCTATCTCACACTTTCTTTCTAATCATTGAATTGGTGGTTTTCTCGCAATTTATCGCTTATGAGCAACGTCCTTAGTGCACCACCCTTGTGTTACATTGCAGATGGTGCAGATGGAAGGTGTAAACACCAAGTGATGGCTTAATGTGTATCATTTAAGTATTATAATCATATGAAATAATTTTTAACAGTTTAAAGTTGGTTCTTAGCTACCCAATATGAGTTGGAGTAAAAGATGAGGTATCACACAACACAAGGGAACATCATTCATGTATAATATCATCAATCACCCACGACAAAAATAAGATAACGATAAACTATTAAGGGCGGTCAAATTGACAGAAAGGCTGTATAGCTCAACGTGTATTTGACAGGATCAAGGAAAAAAAAAATCTCAGATAGGCATGGCTAAAAAAGAAGGAATTCCCACCACATAATATATTGCAAAGTTGTCTTTGTCCTCCATGTAATTAGACTTCAGTTTAAATCGAATCATATATATAACCCACAGGGTACTTGCAAGTGTAGCAGAATCAAGTAGTGTGTGTATATCATATTCCATAACAAAACTGCAGTAGAGTCTAACAGCTAAAAATAAAGCTGTTAGATCCTGAGACTTGAGTGAGAGTCCTGCATTATTTATAAAGTCACCAATGTAAGTAAGCAACATAATATATAAGCAGTTGCAACAAGAAAACAGAATATTCAATCAACTTTCAACCGGATAAGTTAAATTAACGGGAGAAATTATCAAAACCCAAAATAAGAAGGCATTGAACACGGACAAAATGGCATGCTCGACATATCCTATGGCCGAGACTACCAAAGATGACAATAAGATTCTTAGTAATATAGTATTCGCATTATTTGAACAGTCATGAAGTTTATCCAAAATGATAATCATATAGCTACTGACTATGACAGTGTGCATATGTTTGAACCATATTTTACAACCATATCCCTTTCAAAAGTAGTATTCATGGTAGAGGAAAACTAGGAATGTAGTGAAATTACAGCTACTTCCCGGTTTTTTGCTCGTTTGGTAGTTGGAAAGTAAGTTAGGGAAGTAGTAGGACCCGCCACAAAAGTGGATAGTACTCTCCATTCTAGTTTCCATCCAAGGAGGTGGAAAGTCGTAGAAACTCGTGGAAAGAAATTATGATCCATTTCTTACTTCTTAGTAGTATTTACTTTTGAAAAGCAAACACCCACTTTTAAGCGGTCTATGTTAATTGTTTTTTTTTTCATTACCGTGTTGTCGTTAATTACAAGTTTCTATCTTTTAGTTACTTGTAAGACAACATTCCCAGTTGGAAACTTAGTTTCCTAAGGTTTCTACTTTCTAGAAACTAAGTTTCTTGGTATCCAAAAGTTTCCATCTGTCAAACGGGCTATGAAGCAACATTAAAGTCTGGTACGAGTTTCCATCAGAAAAAATTATATAGAGAGAATTAATTGCAGCAATTTTTCTCAGACTTAGAAGTGAAGGCCTATTCTGTTCGTAGCTGAAAGTAAGTTTCACGGAGTCCTCCACTGGAGTCCCTATCTTATCATTGTCTAATTTAACAGCATTATAAAGATTTATGAAATGTGATCATTACTGCTGGAGGGCAAAATTATCTAGCCATCTTCCAATCAAAAACTAAACCCTATATGCTATAATTCAGCTGCATTGTAATATTGAGCTTCATACCCTATGGTCCGGGTGAAGTAAGCCATATGTGTAGGTTACTTTAATACCCTGACAAATATTTCCACTTAATTTTCAGAAAGAGAAACTAATTCCAGCAGGTGTCTTTTCTATTTTATTTCTGTAATTCCATTTCTTTATTCTGAATTAATTATTTTTACTCCTGTAGTTTTTTTTATCTATAATCCTTCTTTTTTATTTCTCAAGCCTTTTATGAAATTTTGCCTCAAGTAATTAGTGTATAATTGTGGAATATTAGATTAGCATATGTTAGAAATAATTGTTTGGCCATAGTTCAGTTAGCAAGGACTAGAAATATAGACCTAAATACCAACTTTATATAAATTGACTATCTAATTCTTGCTTATTGTGTTCATGTAGTTGGAAAGTGGTCTAAGTTTACATGTTGATCCTTCAAATTTGTTTGGTTAATCTGTGTCAATTTTCCGGATGATTATTATGGTGTTTGGAAACCTGGGTTATGATGTTATTATATTGTTGTTTAGATAGTTATTATGATGTTATTGTAATTTCTATAATTCTGAAGGAAAAGAAGTGTTTCTCGCTTCAAAGAGGCACGTGGCACACCATGCACCCTGCACCCTGCGCCATGCCAACCCTAAGAGAAACTAATATCAGCCCCCTATGTTGCTTATGTGCCACATGTTTAGAGAGACCAAGGAGGTTATTCTTTAGATGAAAACACCCCATGTTTAGAGAAAACAAGGATGTTCTTCAGAAACATTAGAAACATTACATACTTCTACTCACATTCAAAAACATAAAACATCATACAATATTTCGGGAAAGGTCGGCCATTCTTAGACTTATACAACATAAGTGACCATAAAATTCACTCCAGCTAATTTCATGAGACCTTTTTTGTTGCCATATATCTGTTAGCCTCTCCAATCTAGTCTCATATTTAATTAACAACAGAATTTAACCTTCCAATCTTAATGTCAGCTTCCCCTCTTGTTATTGGCGCTACGAGGCGCCCACCATTAATGCGAGGCGCAACGTGGCAGCTTGCCATGGCGTGAGGTGATGCCCTTCATCGAGGCTCATGCCTCAGTCGCGTCATGGAGCAACGCGCATAGCACATCGAGGTGGCGCCACATGAAACCTAACTAGAAATTTTAGGTTTTACTTTGTTTTAGCTTACTCCTAAACCCATATAACATGTACCGTACTCTAACCAACTAGACAATCAGCACGTCATCTTTAACTTCCTACTTCCCAAATTGTCCCTCCACCCTCTTTTATAATTTATATAAGGGTGAGCATTATCGGTTTTGGACCGAGAACCGAACTGTATGAAATTCGGTTCGGTTTAATAAAATTTTGGTTCAGTTTCGGTTTTGAAAATTAAAAAATTCCTTTTCCGGTTTTGGATTTCGGTTTCGGTCCAAAACCGAAAAGCGAATAAGGCTTGCGCAGTTATAAAATTACCTTCAATTTTATGCATATTTTATGATTACAAATGTGTATGAAAATGACAATTATGTGTATGTGTATTAAAGCCCAACTTCGGTAATTTAACAACTGGTCCAGCGTTGGACCCAACTTTGAAATACAACATAAGTATGTATGAAAATTGCATTTTTAAATATAATTTAATCACAATCCCAGCTTTGGGTCCAGCACATTAAACAATAAGAATAGTCTAGTTGGACAAACCGAATCGATCATCGGTTCAGTTTGTTTCGGTTTCGGATGTTTAAATTTTTGGTTTATTCGATTTTGACTATTTCGGTTCAGTTGAAACCAAATAAATCGAATATTCACCCCTATTTTTATCTCTCGACTCTCTCCTAATTCTTCAGGAATCGGTGTTGACCCTCCTCTCTCGATTTCTAACCACCTCTTGTAAGAGAAGAAGGATTCGGTTATTTTTAAATTTTTAATTTTTCTGGTTTTTCTCCTTTTTTGTAACTTCAATTGGGCTTTTGTCTTTGATTTTCCGACACCTATAAAATTTTGCTACCAAAGTCTAGTAACCTTTCTCAAGTCGGCTCTTTTATGCAAACTTATTTCTTTTCCACTCACCAAATCGAATATTTCATCGTTACGCTACCATATATCTTCATTTACGGATAACCCACCATTGTCGAAGTTCAGCAAAACGTCGGGTGAGATTCGGTTCGGTTCAATTTTTCAAAATTCTGCTGTAATTTGTTTATATTTAAATTATATACACTATAAATTGTTGATTAGCATATTGATATCGTTTTATTGTACTTTGTCGAGTTTTATAATAAATCTAAAAATGTATGTCGTACTTCAATGAGGCATGCGCCTCGCACCTCGAATGTTATTTGTTCCTTGTTATGTGCCTTGCGTCGTGACAACAATGCCCTAACCTATATTTACCACCCCCTTAATCGTACTAACGCAAAATTCCAAGAAATAGTGCATTCAACTATAGTCCTCATTTTTTGAATCATTTGGCAAATTCAACTATAAATATCCCACCCTATGAAACATAAGACACTCTTAATGTGGGTCGTGTCATATTGGACATGTATTACACATAGAGTACAAAACTAAACACTCCCAAATACACTAGGACATATCATAATAGTTGTCGTGTCGATGTCGTCATGTTCTTACCGTGTGATGTTGTATTTGTGTTTGTGCAACTTAGACCCCACCTAACCGAGAAATATCATGTCATCTCGGGTGGTTAGTAAGACTTCGTTCATGCTAGGACTAGAAATAGCGCTTCGGGATTTATAATTTCACTGTTCTAAAAATTGGTTTAGGCGGTCATGAGACTCCTAGACGCTAGTTGGCACCTAGGTGGAATTAGGCGCTAGACATCCGGTACATGTCCGACTACCACCTAGCGGCTTTTACAACCTTGATAATTCCATAGAAAAATCTCCCCAGAGTTGAAACTAGGTAAAAGCTAATCTAAGATAGTAAGAATAAGAAACAACACGAAGGTATTCTAAAGTCAAAGACTCAAAGAGTGACTATCTTCTAAAATTTACGAGAGGGGTTTCTTTAACTTTATATTAAAGAAAAGAGAAAAAAAAACATTAATCTGCTTTCGGTGTGTGGCACTTATACTCAATGAGTGTTTTATCTTCTAAAACGTTACGGGTGGAGGTTCTAGATTTTACATTAATAAAGAAAAATGACATCAAAATTTGATCTTCACGATGCATTTGGTGTGTGGCAAAGTGAGAGAAACGAAAGGAAAAAGAAAAGGAAATAGTTTTCAACTGTTTGGTTACAATGGAAAGAGAAAAAAAGGATGAAGAAAAAAAAAGAGAATCATATATAGTAAGTAACTATTTTCCTTTCCCTTTTAACACCCTTTTTTGAGATAGAATGGAAACGGAAGAAAATTGTATTTGGCTTTCCCTCTCCACTACGCCACTCCTTCAACCTCAATCGCCAATACTAACCTCACTCCATCGTGTCTTTTTCCAAACTCCTTTTTTGTAACTTTCTCGGCAATTTACTTTTCAATTTTCTCCATTAACCAAACAAGAACCTTTCTCTTTATTTTCCTTACATTCCCAAAAACACAGCCTTAAACTACTTTAGTCATTCTCAGACCCCTAATACTCATATAATTATTTATCTTGTAAACCTTCTACACTAAAAAGAAAAAAGATCACACCAAACTTTGATCTTTAACATGCTTATGAGATCCTCCTCGAACCCTAATGGTGTGTTTGGGAACTTTTTTTGGAAATGAAAGAAGATTTTGAGGGAAAATAAAATAGACGAAAGTAAAATGAAGGTAAAGTTAATTTTCTCTTTCCTTGCTTGGATGGACAAAAAGTAGAGGAAGGAAAAGTTTAAAAATATTTTTTTATTTATCTGTGGATAAAGATATAATTACTATTTAATCCTTGATTTTCTCAAATCATAATTTATACTTGGGTAAATTCTCCAAAAATCCTCCTCTCTCCATTTTTCTTACACTTGCGAGGAAAAAAATTTAGTGGGGCCCACATGGTTTTCTCTCTCAAATTTCCCTCCCCTTCCCAAATACCACTTTTAATTTTCCTCTCATTTCCCTCTGAGCTGAACTTTTTCCTTCCCATACTCATACTCAAGGAGTGTTTATCTTCTACAATTCACATTAATTAATAAAATAAACCAATCACATCAATCCTCGCATAGAAAAAAAAAAAAGAAATTCAACATAGTTAATTGATCCAACCAAGGGAAGGGACATGAACTATGGTTACTGATCATGGCAAATCGATCAACGAATAACAAAGGAGAGTTTGAACTAATGATAACTGGAGCATCACAGATCGATCAAACGTAAGTGAAACGAAGGAGAGAGTGGGAACCGGCACAGGTCTTGTCCTTGGTGAGCTTGTAGATGAGCACCGCGATGCCGAGGGCGTGGCAGGCCTCGGCGGCGATGAAGAGGTTGTCGTGTTCGTGGACGATGAACCTGAGGAAGACGAGCGCCGACATCCCGGCCACCACGCAGAGGAAGGCCTTCACCTTCGGCGGCTGCCTCTTCAGCCACCGCACCACGGCGTTCGCCTGCCCACGCCGAGATCCCATCGAAACCAACCAAGGACGAAGAATTCCTCTACTTCTTCTAGAGTTTGGGTTCTGGAGTTCAGGAAGAAAAATTCTTCTTTCGTTATGTGTGTGTGTGTGAGAGAGAGATTTTGTGGATTTTAATTGAGAAAATTTGAGTGGCACCCCATTTTTTTTACGCTTATTTAAGGTAAATTATAAGGGCACAGCACATTTTGATCAGGGCTGTCCAAGTGTTAGTTTTTCATTATTTACAAGTTTGCCACTGAAAAAATTACTCAGGGCTATCCAAGTAGTAGATATAAAAGATAAGTGTTATAATTTTTGTTTTCTTCCTCTCTCTCTCCATTCCTCACAAGAAGAAAAGAAAAAGAAGAAGAACAAGAAGAAGAAAAAAAAAAAGAACAAGAACATCAATTTTTGCAAACCTAGTTTATTTTGATTTTTTGCTCTCTTCTAATTTCTCAGATCTCTTTCTCCAAACCCTATTTTATTTTATTTTCTTCTTGTTTGGGCATTATGGATGAAACCCTAGTTGTAGAAGAAATTGGGTTATCAAATCTATCAAATCTATTAATCTATTAGTCTATTAACCAATTTTTCTTTATTAATAGAAGAATTATGCATGAAATCCTAGTTTTAGAAGAAAACTATGGAAGAAATCCTAGTTGTAGAATAATTGGATTCATAACCAATTTTTCTTTATTAATAGAAGAATTATGCATGAAATCCTAGTTTTAGAAGAAAACTATGGAAGAAATCCTAGTTGTAGAATAATTGGATTCATATCAGGACTGCCAGAAATTGTGGCAGTCTTGAAATAGACTCGATGTACAACAGGACTGCCACAATTTCTGGCAGTCCTATAAGTAATGAGGACTGCCAGGAATTGTGGCAGTCTTGAAATAGACTCGATGTATAACAGGGCTGCCACAATTTCTGACAGTCCTAGAAGTAATAAGAACTGCCAGGAATTGTGGCAGTCCTGAAAGGGACATGCTCTACAGCAGGACTGCCACAATTTCTGTCAGTCCTAGACATATTGAGGACTGCCAGAAATTGAGACAGTCCTGAAAGATACTTGTTGTACAGCAAGTTCCTTTCAGGACTGCCACAATTTCTGGCAGTCCTAAAGTCGATATTCCCGAATGAAAAAAACATGTTAGGGTTTATTTTAATCTTGATAATAGAGTGAAATATGCATTTTAGGATTTATTTTCATGCATTCTTTGTGAGGAAAGAAGTATTTAACCTTTATTTTCATACATTTTAGGGTTTATTTAATTTTTTGGGTGCCATCGAAATTGGGAAAGAGAAGAAACTAGGGTTTTGATGGAGATGGTGATGATGGAAATGGTGGAGAAGAAGATGATGATGATGATGAGAAAAAAATTAGGGTTTTGATGAAGATGTTAGAATGGAAATGGTGGAGAAGAAGAAGATGGATAGAAGAAGAAGAAGAAAACTAGGGTTTGTGAAGAGAGAGAGTGAAATTTAGAAATGAGAGTGGTTTTTTGGGTTTGGGGGGGCTGTGGGCTTTGGACAGCCCCCTGAGTGGAATATTTGGATAGCCCTAGTAAAAGTTTCTCCCAACCTGGCTAGCCCTAATCCTGGCTAGCCCCGAGTAAAAAAGGTTGTGCCATTATAATTAGCCTTATTTAAGGTGCATCCCACAAGTTTACATGAATGTATGACATCCTCCACTTTGGACGGTTTCTGTCTAAAACGAACGGTCAAAATTTTTTTTGACAAAAATGCTCTTGTCTCCTTTTGTGTGTCCCCCCTCCCCGTCAAACGTGGCTGCCCCCCCCCCCCTCCCCGCCGTACTCGGCCCCCCTCCACAGCGTCGCCGCACTCCCCCCCTCCCCGACCTCGCCGCACCCCCCCGGCCATCACCACCACCACCATCACCAACATCATCACCCCCATCATCATCACCACCACCATCAACCATCATCGCCCCCCCCCCCTCCCGCTCCGCCCCCCTAGCAGCAGCGCGCGGAAGATGCGTAGTAAAGCTTGTGAGCAAACAAGCCCGGCAGCAGCAGCGGCGGCAGCAGCAGCAGCGCGACGACGGTGGGGTTTAGGGGGCGGAGCGGGAGGGGGGGCGGTGATGATGATGATGGTGATGATGTTGGTGATGGTGGTGGTGGTGATGTCCGGGGGGGGCGGCGAGGTCGGGGAGGGGGGGGAGTGCGGCGACGTCGTGGAGGGGGGCCGAGCACAGCGGAAGGGGGGAGACGAATAGTTGACGCGGGGAAGAAGAGAACAGATGGGGGGGTATTTTCGTCAAAAAAATTGGTCAACGGGGTTGACCGTTCGTTTTAGACGGAAACCGTCCAAAGTGGGGGGTGTCATACATTCATGTAAACTTGTGGGGTGCACCTTAAATAAGCGTAAAAAAAGTGGGGTGTCACTCAAATTTTCTTATTTTAATTTAGGGGTTGTGTGTGTGTGATTAGAGCTGCTTCCGCTGACCAAACCAACCAAACCGTTCTCGGAAATTCTGAATACGTGACACAAATGGAGGAATGGATTTCGTTAAGTTTATTTCGTAATTTGTTGGAAAATTATATCCCCGCTGCTTTTTCTTTGAAAATGATTGTGGGGTAAAGTGCAAAAAAAAACCTCGTTAGATTTCCACTTTTTACACTAAAAGATTCTATGCTCTTAAAATTCATTAAAGTATAAAATATGCTCATTTTGCTTCCTTTTTCGTTAACTGGTGTTAAGTGGGATATGTAATGACCATTTTACCCCTTCCCCACTCTCCCCCCCCCTCCTCTCCGGTGGTGCGGGGAGGAGGAGGAGGGGGCGGGGAGGAGGGAGGGGGTGGGGAGGAGGAGGGGAACGCGAGGAGGACGAGGAGGAGGGGGGCTGGCCGGCGGGAAGGAGGGAGGAGGGCTGGCCGGAGGGAGGAGGGAGGAGGGGAGAGGTTAGGTGGGGGGGGGGGGGGGGGCTGGTAGGGAAGGGGGGAGGGTAGTTTAGGTTTTTTTTTTTTTTAATGGCATTAACGGTCATTTCTAACGGTCAACAGACGGTAGGAAGCTTTTCGAGCAAGTCATATATTGTGGAGGTCTTTATTTGCTAAATTTGACCAAAAATTCTTTTTACGCGAAAGGTACAAATTTAACAATGGTTTTTTTGTACTTTACCCAATGATTGTGCATCCTCTAATTTAGATTTCGAAGATGTTGAACTTAAGATTTTTTTTTAATCTTAGGATTCCAAATCTTTTTTGTCCCTCTCGATATATTTTGGTTGTGCTTGCATCACACTCTACTTTTTCTCCACTCAAGAACAACATAAGATATTAAATAACAACTATTTTCTACTGGCTTCTTACTCTTGTCTTTTTTCTCTTCATTTTCAAAACTCCTAAATCCTAAAACAATAAGAAAGATTATTTATAAGGGCACATCAAAAGTTGACCGGGCTAGCCCAAAGCTAACTTTGATTTATTTACAAGTTTGCCATTGAAAAAAATTACTCAGGGTCTGCTTGGATTGGGGAAAAAAATAAGCAGAGTTAAGTGGGGTTAAATGAGGGGAAGTAGAGTGAGGGGCAGTAAAGTGAATACATAGAACCTTATTTGGATTGGAGGGAGAGTTAAGTGGGGGTATTTAATAACTCTTGCTTGGATTGGAGGTTTTGAGTGAGAGAATGATTAATAAAAATATGATAGTTACCAAAATAACCTTATTACATATGTCATAAAATTAAATTTGATTAAAATTTTAATTAGAACTTGTCAATTCACAAATTAAGAAGGTACGGAGCAACATGTTGAAAACAAAAAAAATGGAGAAAAAAAATCATGATATTTTATAGAACAAATAAGGAATATTTATGTTTTTTTTTTAAAATCCTTCAATCCCCCTCGTTAACCCACCGATTTTGGGGGTTAAAAAAATGGACAAAAGAGGGTGAAATAAACACTCACTTAACCCTCTATATATAACCCTCCCTCCTAAACTCAACCAAGCATGGTTTTATTTTCCCCTCACTTAACTCTCTTAACCTTCAATCCAAGCAGATCCTCAGGGCTAGCCCGAATGTACGTATATAAGTCAACTTTTTATTATTTTTTTGCTCCCTTCTTCTTCCTCACAAGAAGAAGAAGTTTCTCAAAAGAAGAACAAGAAGAACATCTATTTCCAAACCCTAGTTTAATTTTTTTTTTTTTGCACTCTTCTAATTTCTCTGATCTTTTTCTTCAAATCCTAGTTTATTTTCTTTTTTCTTGTTTGGGCATTATGGATGAAACCCTATTTGTAGAAGAAATTGGGTTATCAAATCTATTAATCTATTAACTAATTTTTCTTTAGTAATAAAAGAAATTTGTTATGCCTTATATTTTTCTAATAATAATAATAATATTGAATTTATATATATATATATATATATATATATATATATATATATATATATATATATATATATATATATATATATATATATATATTTTATATATATTGAATTTATATATATATATATATATATATATATATATATATATATATATATATATATATATATATATATATATATATATATATATATATATATATATAAACAAAATATGATTTTCTTGCATAATAATTCTCTTTTGCATAGAGATCCCTAATAGATTTAGGAATTTCATAATAGACTAGCCACATCATGTGGCTAGGTGTCCACATTTGGGCTAATCCAATGCCACTTGGCATTGGACATGAAGAAATAAAGCCATTTCATGCCACCTCACCCTCCCCTCTTCATTTTATACATCCTCTCTCTCTCTCTCTCTTCATTCTGCTTCTTCTCTTCCTCCACCTCTTCTCCTTTTCGTTCCCCTCTCCTTCTTCTCCTTCTTACTACTGCTACTACTGCTTCTGCTGCTGCTGCTGCTATTGCTTTTGTTGTAACTGCTATTGTTGTTGTTGCTGCTGCTATTGTTGCTGCTGCTGCTGCCGGCTGCCGTCGGCCGCCGCCGCCATCAGCCACACCACCACCACCTTCTTCTCCTCCTCCTTCATCTTTTCCAAGTCCAGGTATAAATTCCTTTCTCTTTTCCCCTAAATTTCCCCACATCCATTTTAGATTAAAAATTTATACTAAATCAAACTCAATTTCTTGCAAGTGTGTAAAATTCAAAAATTAGACCACTAATTTGGGATCAAATCTAGGATTGCTCAAGCCAAGGCAAGTCCTCCTCTTCTTCTCTTGGAAATTTTTTTTTATCCTACTTTGTCGTAAATCTATATCATATAGTTTTGTTTTTCTGAAATTGTATAAAATTCATAACTTTATGAGTGTGGACACAATATGATTCACTTATGGACACTATGGACACAATATGTATGACACAATGTGATTCACTTATGGACACTACGGACACAATATGTAGGACACGAAAATGGACATTTCATTTTAGTTTATATATCATACATATATAGATTGATGGTTGATAGAGTATAAAAGAAAAAGAAAAAAAAAAGTTAATACCTTAGAATGCATATGCTTAGTTACTTTCATGAATAACTTGTTTTATATGTATATATACATATAGGGAGATGCATGTACATAACTCATGAATCCATAAATATATATATATACCACAAACATATGTATATAAATATGTATCTTGACCCAATTTATATATTTACAAATTAAAATTTACATACTAAGGGGTTTTATAGACTATTAGAATGATACGTATATATTAGGTCTTGTCTAAGTTAACTTTGAAATATGTGAATTTGACAAATTATTAATTTAGTGATATTTTTAATTTTGTCCAGAATTAAAAATATGCTTAATTGACCTATTTTGTCATGAACACTCAGTTAGAATAGTTACTTAGGGGTACTGGAATATTAGGGTAACCCACTTGTTAAACATTTAAGTCAAATTTGCTACTCCGCACCTTCGAGAAGCTAAAATGTGGTATATAATAAGTATGAGCTAAATTGAGTATTTAGATTTAATTTTGTATATAATTAATATCAAGCCAATATTACAAGGCATATAAATTATTTAGTATGTGATGATATTTGGAAGTTAGATTTTGGTATCATTATATTGCTAATAATTGTGTTTTCTTGAACTTGGATATCATTTAGAAAGAGCAAATTGCAGCAACCAAAAATAAATTGCTTGCTTGCTTGCTAAGGTAAGAAAGCTTTAAGTTAACTGCTTATATATAATACTTGCGTGTGTTCCAGTGTTGAGAGTTGCTCCACCGAATGGGTCGGCGTACCCGGGATTCCATATATATTGTGTGGTACCGGTGTTGAGGGTTGCTCCACCGAAGGAGTCGGCGTACCTGGATATTTGATCTTTATTGTGTCTATTAAAAACTTTCCGGGTCAACAAATACAAAGGAGACTCTGCCGAAATTTTCAAAAATTTCAGGAGTTGTCCAAATTTAGAGAATTTTCAGGATTAGGAAAAACCTAATCTAATACCCTAAGTTCATATCCAGTTTCTAGGCAACTAAAGATTTCCGTATGGCGTGTTGTCTTTGACACACGAGATGGAAATTGAGTTGGAAACCTATACTTAGTAGTCATTAGACTATTGTTTATGTTGGTAGTTGCATCATGGGGTGGAAGAGAACAACTAGATCACATCTATTGAAATTCCTGCATTATAATAAATACCAGTAAAAGCTGATCAGTAGTCTCGCATCTGTAAGGCCTTGCGATATCGGGGGTGAGGCCTAGCTCACCAACAAAGAACGATCCAGTAAATTCCGAAAATAAAATCGAAATATAAAGTTAATGCATACTAGTTTCACACAAGATATGGGGGGTCGGATCTACGGCACCGTATACAAACACCACCTGCTTCCGGGTAAATGGGATTATTGTCGGGAAAATAGAGAGTGATCATGATCCACATGTGTTCTCTAAATTTTCATAACCATGAGGAATAGTGTTTGTGATTATATTGTAGTTAGATCTTATGCGATAACTTGTTGGATTAGGATTATATAGCATTTCTAAATGTCTTACAATAAAGGTATTAAGTTACATTTCTATATTCATTCAGTCCTTCTGAATTTCATTTCATAATTCTTACCGCCTTTGACTGAGGACTTGCTTGTCGTTTCTAAACGACCTAGTATTTGTTCACTAGGGGAAGATGAGAACCCGGAAGAGACGATGCCTCTGTATAGTGAAGATGGAGAAGAATGAACATCGGGTAGCTTGGCCGGAATGTCAACAAGTCGGTTTTGTTGTTAAAATATGTAAATTAGATATTTTGATGGAACTTGTAGTCAAATTATATAAAATGATGTAAAGGTTATGTATGAAAGTTTTTAGAATGTAATATATATATTGTACCTTATCCTAGCTTTCACAGGCGACAATCGCAATCTTTATATTTGAATGTTGTGTTTGTGCGTAGCCTGGAGATGTATCAATGCACCTGGTTTTTGTTATTTGGAGACGGGGCGTGACAAAATTATGGATAAAATACTAGTTGTAGAATAAATTATGGATGAAACCCTAGTTGTAGAAGAATTGGGTTCATATCAGGACTGACACAATTTTTGGCAGTCCGAGACATATTAAGAACTGCCAGAAATTATGACAGTCCTGAAATGGACTTGATGTACAACATAACTGCCACAATTGCTGGCAGTCCTAGAAGTATTGAGGACTAACAAAAATTATGGCAGTCCTGAAAGGGACTTGCTCTACAGCAGGACTATCACAATTTATGGCAGTCCTATAAGTATTTAGGACTGCCAGAAATTGTAGCAGTCCTGAAAGGGACTTGCTGTACAGCAAGTCCATTTCAGGACTGCCACATGCAATTCCTGGCAGTCCTAAAGTCGAAGTTGCCGAATGAAAAAACATATGTTAGGGTTTATTTTCATCTTGATAATAGAGTGAAATATACATTTTAGGGTTTATTTCTATGCATTCTTTGTGAGGAAAGACGTATTAGGGTTTGTACATTCTTTGTGAGGAGCCTTTGGGTGCCATCGAAATTGGAAACGAGATAGAAATTAGGGTTTTGATGCAGATGGTGAGGATGGAAATGGTGGAGAAGAAGAAAAAGATGAGAAGAAAACTAGGGTTTTGATGGAGATAGTGAGAATGAAAATTGTGGAGAAGAAGAAGAAAGCTAGGGTTTTGGAAGATAAAATTTTGAAATGAAGCTTAAAATTTGGGTTTGGGGGGTGTGTGGGATTGGGACAGCCTAATGAGTAAGAAAATGGGATGTCCTGAGTATTTTTTTCTCAAACCTGGACTAGCCCCAATCCTGGCTAACCCTGATAAACTTTTGATGTGCCCTTATAAATAATCATAAGAAATCGGTGATGAAAGACCACTAAGGCACTATTTCCAAAAAAATTAACTTCATTAATAAAGTTTTAAAGATTAATTATACACACAATCTCATTTAGGACAATAGAGGACTACCATAATTTTGACATTCTTGGTTATGCAGAGGACTAAAATTTTAGTAGTCCGACAAAGAAGCCCGTACTCAAGTATGTCTTCAGTACTATAAAAAATTTGTTGTCCTATATTACAAAAGTATTGTCAAACTTTTGACAGTTCCGAAAAAAATTAGTTAGAAAAAGGATATGTCACATAAATGATATCATGATCGATTGTATTATATTGGTAGTCTTGTACATTGGGCACAAAGACGGCGGATGGGATATGTTATTGTTGGCACATTTTATTTTAATAATATTAACAGCATCTTCATAGTTCAGTTTTCTTTGTTTATCAGATTGACATCATTTCAGAAGCTCTACTACATTAAGTCTGTCCATTCAAGATTACCAACCATTGCCTTGAAGACTGAAGCAAAGACCGGCGTTCCTTGAAAAGATGCCTCTCTACACTTCAAGATTTCGAGTCTGTACAAGGTCTAGGTCTTTCTGTAAACACTTAAGGTTGGATGACAAAACTAAAAGCTTTCAAATTTCTCAGTCAAAAATCAATATCTTATAGAACGGCATACCGGCGGTATGCTCCGGCATACCGGTGGTATACCGTTTTATTGACCACAAAATTTTCTGTGAGAAATGTCGGCATACCGACGGTATGCTCCGGCATACCAACGGTATACCGTTTTGTGGACCACAAAACGTTCTGTGACAAACATCGGCATACCGACGGTATGCTCCGGCATACCGATGGTATACCGCTTTGTTTGCCTCAAAAATGTTCTGTGATAATTATCGGCATACCGACGGTATACTCCGGACATACCGACGGTATACCATTTTATGAGCCATAAAATATTCTGTGACAAACATCGGCATACCGACGGTATGCTCCGGCATACCGACGGTATACCGTTTTGTTTATCACAAAATGTTCTTTGACAAACATCGGTATACCGACGGCATACCGCGGCATACCGACGGTATACCGGGTTACGAAATTTGATTTTTGAATGGCAAACACAAGCATTAATGGCGAGCATTAAATGCTCCCAACGGATATAATTATGACCGTTACTGTTCGACCGGCATACCGACGGCATGCCGGTCCATACGACGGTATACCGGTCAGCCTGTATCCAGGAGCATTGAATGCTACCTACTCTTGGTTTCTTTATAAATGCAAGCCTTCTTTCTTCTTGAAGGCTTATCCACTCTTGCCATAAATTTTCCTAACAACCAAGAGCTCCACCATTAATACTCTATCAAGCTTTTAATTGTCATCATCTCCCAAAGTGCTAGAGTTTTTAAGAGTTGTAAATTTTGATCTTCAAGTGTTAGAAGATCAACAAGTTCTCTTCTCATTTCTTTGAAGTTGGAGAGCCTTCGTAAGAAAACTCATGTGTTGAAGTTGGTGAGTTCTTCGGATCCAAACTCGTGTTGAAGTTGGCGAGTTCTTCGGATCCAAACTCGTGTGTACTATTTTATTAAATAGTGGATTTAAGCCAGAAAAAGTTCCGGGACTGGATTGCCTCTAGCGAGGATACCAGGATACATCTTGTGTTTGATCTTCTTACTCTCTCATTTTATTTGACGTATATTGCTTCTTGTGCTTAAGTTATTTTTTATTTCCCTATTCACCCCCCTCTAGGGTTCTACAATTGGTATCAGAGCTTTGTTCTCTTGATTTGGATTTACACCCTTAGAGTGATCCATGGCCACTAACCCTAGCATCAACACCTTCCACAATGAGGGACACTCCAAAAATAGGCCTCCCCTATTTGATGGAACCAACTATAACTACTGGAAGATTAGGATGAGCATTTATCTGAAGTCCATAGATTTCGATTTATGGGATTGTGTGATAAATGGTCTCCCTACTCCTTCCAAAGTTATTGAGAATGTTGCATCTGACACCCTTAGGGACTTACTCACTGAAAATACCAAGAAGTTTGCTAGTCGAGATGCTAAGGCTATGAACGCTCTTTATTGTGCTCTTGATAGTAGTGAATTCAATAGAATCTCTACTTGCAAGACTTCCAATGCGATTTGAAAGTTGCTTGAAGTCACACACGAGAGAACATCACAAGTAAAGGAATCCAAGATTAGTAGACTCACGCAAGAATATGAGTCCTTTAAGATGAAACATGATGAGTCTATTACTTGCATGTTTACTCGTTTTGGTGATATTATTAATCCTCTTTCTTCTTTTGGTAAGGAATATCCTGATCATGAAAAGATCAGAAAAATCCTTAGAGGATTGACAAAAGGATGGAGTCCTAAAGCTACCGCAATCATTGAGGGAAACGACCTGACAGTCTTGAACCTTGAGACCCTCATGGGGAAGCTTATGACTCATGAACTCGATATGAAAGATCAAGAGGAATCTTCCATACAAGAGAAGGAGAAGGAGAAGGCCAAAGAGAAGGAGAAGTCTCTTGCTCTCAAAGTTACAAAGTCCTACTCCAAGGATAGCTTCGACGACAACGAGTCGGACGATGATGAAGAAATAGCTCTCACAGCTAAGCACTTCCGAAAGTTCCTCAAATTCAACAAAGCCAACCGCTTCAGACGGGACAATGAGGAAGATCCGGCGTGCTATCAATGCAGAAGAATCGGACACATCAAGAGGGACTATCCCATGATAAGAAAAGACTCAAGCAAGTACGAGAAGCCTAGCAAAGGAAGCTCGTCCTCTAGGAAATTCGCCAACACAAGCATTTGGTGTGAGAGTGACGCAAGCGACTCCGACAACGACAAAGAGTGCAAACACAATGCAAATATTTGTCTCATGGCAACCGATGAGGTACTTGATGATCTCTCCTTAAATACTCTTACTTATGATGACTTGGAGAAAGCTATCTTTGAACTACATGAAAAGCACAAAGGTGTTAGAAATAAATACAAGAAATCTCTAAAAGAGGTTGATGCTCTTCAACTTGAAGTAGAGAGACTCTCTAGCATCATTATTGATGTAAAAGGGAAATCTCCCGCTTCTGACACGGATGAGATAGAGTCTTTGCGACTCAAGTTTCAAGAATCCCTTATCACCATCAAGAAAAAGGATGATGAGATTCAATCCCTCAGAAAGGCTTATGAATTTGCTATGCATAAGGTTCAAGATGCTAATAGAAGAGAATATGATACTTCTATTAAGTATAATGATCTTCTTGTACAGAGTAAGAAACTAGGTAATAAGAACACTACTCATACACATACTCCAAGACACCCCCACACTCATCACAATGCTAGTCATACTTCTTACATGAACACTACACACAATTCCTATTCTAACACAAGAAAAGGACCATTTGTTAAGAAAAACACTTCGCATCATGCTTTTTATTATCATCATCATAATACTAATGATAGAATTCCTCGCACTAGAGATTCACATATGCATGATACTCACACGTCTTCTTCTAAATCCTCTATGATTTGCAACTACTGTGGCTTGCTTGGACATACGACCAATTATTGTCATACAAGGAAACTAGTTGATAAGAAAGTTTATAAATGGGTTCCTAAGACTAACACTCAAGGACCCATACGATCATGGGTACCAAAATGTTCATCTTCAACTTATGTTGTAGGTGAAGAGTCCTTCTCATGCTAGAAGCAAGTGGATTCTCGATAGCGGTTGTTCACGGCACATGACCGGGAATGCTTCATTATTTACAACGCTATCGATGAAGAAGGAAGGACACGTCTCCTTTGGTAACAATCTTAAAGGTCACATTATAGGAAATGGTAATATCGGTTCCCCTCCTTATCCTTGTATTAAGAATGTGTGTCTTGTTACTAATCTTAAACACAATCTTCTTAGTATTAGTCATCTTACCGATAATGGTTATGATATCAAGTTTGTTAAGCTTAAATGCTTCATTACCGATAGTTCAAATGGATCTATTATTTATGAAGGCATTAGAGAAAACAATATATATGTTTTATATCTTGTCGAAGACACTAACAATGACAGGTGCTTAGTTGCTAAGAACGATGAAAGTTGGCTTTGGCTCATGAGGCTCGAACACGCCAACATGGATACCATTTCTCGTCTTGCCACCAAGAAGCTTGTAAGAGGACTCCCAAGTATCCCTTTCAAAAAGGATATGGTGTGTGAAGAATGCGAGAAAAGTAAGTTGACCAAGTCATCCTTCAAATCCATCAACTCTGTGAGTACCACTAGACCTCTTCAACTTATTCATATGGATCTTTTTGGTCCTGGTAGAGTTGCTAGTCTTGGAGGCAAGCTTTATGCTTTTGTTTTGGTTGATGATTTTTTGAGATTTACTTGGGTTATTTTTCTTGCTTGCAAAAGTGATACTTTTCATGAATTTGTTGTTTTTTGTAAACGTGTTCAAAATGAGAAAGATTTTTCTATTAACAAGATTAGAAGTGATCATGGAGGAGAATTTGACAATGCCGATTTCAAAAGATTTTGTGAAAAGAATAGTTTTGGACATAATTTTGCTTGTCCACGAACTCCTCAACAAAATGGTGTTGTGGAGAGAAAGAATAGAACCCTTGGCGATATGGCCCGGGTTATGCTAAACCAATATAAGCTCCCCCAATATTTTTGGGCGGAAGCCGTTAACATGGCATGTCATGTTATAAATAGGGTCTTAATTAGACCTATTTCTAAAAAGACTCCTTATGAGCTTTGGTTTGACAAAATTCCCTCTATTGAATATTTTAAAGTTTTTGGATGTAACTGTTTTATTTTGAATACCAAGGATAACCTAGGCAAGTTTGAAGAAAAAGCCTATGAAGGAATATTCTTTGGATACTCTACTCATAGTAAAGGTTTTCGTGTTTTTAATAAAAGAAGTCTTGTTGTCGAAGAGTCAATCAATGTCTCTTTTAATGAACTTAACTCTTCTACATTCTCCTCTTCCGATGATATTGATGACATCTTGTTTGGTTGGAGAAATCCTCTATTGGAGATCATCCTTCTTCATCTAACAATGAAGTTGTGACTCCTCCAACAAAAGAGTCCCCACCACTCGAGCCTCCTCAAAAGGATCTTCCAAAAGAATGAAGATTTGTCACCAATCATCCTAAGGAGCTTATCATTGGAGATCCTTCTTCCAGTGTAAGCACTAGATCCTCCACTCGTGATCTTTGTGCAAACGTGGCTTTTATCTCTCAAATAGAGCCTAAAAATATTAATGATGTTTTTCATGATGAATTTTGGATGATAGCGATGCAAGAAGAGCTAAATCAATTTGAGCGAAACAAGGTTTGAGAACTTGTCCCTAAACCTAGCAATCACCCCATTATTGGAACTAAATGGGTGTTTCGAAATAAACTTAATGAAGATTGGTTAGTGACTCGTAACAAAGTCCGATTGGTTGCTCAAGGCTATAACTAAGAGGAAGGTATTGACTACAACGAAACCTATGCTCCGGTTGCTCGTCTTGAATCCATTCGTATGCTATGTGCTTTTGCTTGCTTTAATGATTTTAAACTCTTTAAAATGGATGTTAAGAGTGCTTTTCTAAATGGTATTATTAAAGAGGAAGTTTATGTAAAACAACCTCCTGGCTTTGAAGATTTTCAATTTCCTAATCACGTGTTCAAACTCCGCAAAGCCGTTTATGGCCTCAAACAAGCTCCCCGTGCTTGGTATGAGCGCCTTAGCTCCTTTCTTGTTTCACACAATTTTTCGAAGGGCAAAGTCGACACGACACTTTTTATCAAATTCCATAATGGCACTCTTTTATTGGTTCAAATTTATGTCGATGATATTATTTTTGGTTCTACTAACAATACACTTTGTGTAGAATTTGCTAAAGTAATGTAGGAAGAATTTGAAATGAGCATGATGGATGAACTATCATTCTTTTTGGGCTTACAAATCAAACAAGGACCCAAAGGGACCTTCATCAATCAAGCAAAATATACAAAGGATCTCCTCAAACGTTTCGAACTTGACTCATCCAAATCAATAAGGACTCCTATGGCAACAACGACAAAGCTTGACAATGATGAAGATGACACATCGATCGACATTCGTAAGTATCGAGGTATGATCGATAGTTTACTTTATCTAACTGCTAGTCGTCCTGATATCATGTTTAGTGTATGTCTTTGTGTACGATATCAAGCAAATCCAAAGGAATCGCACTTATGTGCCGTCAAGCGTATTTTTCGATATCTCAAAGGCACCGTTAACATGGGTCTTTGGTATCCGAAATCTTCATCCTTTGAGCTTCACGGTTTCTCGGATGCAGATTTTGCCGGATGCAAAATTGACCGAAAAAGTACTAGCGGCACATGTCAATTCCTTGGGAAATCCTTAGTATCGTGGTTTAGTAAGAAATAAAATTCTGTTGCTCTTTCAACCACTAAGGCCGAGTATATTACGGCCGATTGCTGTTGTGCACAAATTCTTTGGATGTCACAAACACTTATAGATTATGGCATTTCTCATACTTGCACCCCTATTAAATGTGATAACACTAGCTCGATTAATCTTACGAAAAACCCGATTTGTCACTCATGCACGAAGCACATTGAAATTAGACACCATTTTCTTCGTGACCATCAACAAAAGGAGGAAATCCGCCTTGAATTTATTGACACTACTTATCAGTTAGCCGATATTTTTACCAAACCACTCCCTGAGTATCGCTTCATTTTTTTTTGCTAAGAATTGGGAATCTTAAATTTCGACGCATAAGTTCAACTCAAACGGCACACCGCCGGTATACTACGGTATACCGACGGCATGCCAATTTTGGCTTAGAATTATGTTCTGTGCCAAAAATCGGCATACCGTCGGCATACGTCGGTATACCGCCGGTATACCGGTTTGCGGCGGACTGATGTGTCAGATCGAGCTCGGGCCCCACCTCTCTTCTATTCTCTCTTTATTCCTTTCTTCCCCTCATTAATACCCATCACATCTATCATCTTCCTATTTAATACCCAACTCCTCCTCTCCTCTTCCCAATACCCTAACTTCCCATCCACATTAATACCCATCTCTTCCTATTCCCCATTAACTCCTCCATTTTCATCATTTCCAACCCACCACCCTTTCCACTTCCTCTCTATAACCATTTCCACCCTTCCCCTTCCCAACATCTCTTTTAAAAACTCTATTCTCTTCATCATCCTCCTCCACTTTTTATATCTTCTCAAAACCCTACTTCCTCCTCAAACTTTCTTCATCTCCTTTATGGCCAATCCCAAGCGTCCCCGTTCCTCCTCCACCGCTTTGAATCCCTTCACCCCGGTGGCTCTCCCCCATGGATATGACCAACGGGTCTTCACTTCCTCTTTGGCCGCAGAATCTTGGTTCCAGCACTTCGTGTACCATAACGTCTTCAAAGGCCGCGCCATTAACTGGAACCTCTTCCTCAGCCATGTCTCTCTCTTCGAGGCAGCCGGTCTCTCTTCTCTTCTTCGGCGTCAGGTGCCTGTCTACCCCGCCACCGTCCGCCTCTTCTACTGCAACCTGGTTTCGGACATCGAGAACGGCGCCATTGAGACGATGGTCAACGAGCGCCACTTCCGCCTGACGGCTCGTGACATCGCTAGCATTCTCGATGTCCCGGACAAAGGCGAGGCTCTTCCGGGCTTGGCTGCCCTTTATCCTTCGACGGAGTGCTCCTTTGACGACTTCTGCGCTATTATCTGCAAGGGCCCAAACCCTCCTGCTATCCCGACCCTTTCTGTGCAGCTGGAGCCGTTCTATTACGAGCTCCATAGGATCATGTGCTATAATGCCCATATCTCGTATTACGTATTTAGAATACGTGTACGTATTTTGACCCGTATTACATGTCTCCCTGCTTGATTTATTTTGGCATTTCACTGATTGGTTTATCTTGGTTCGGTTCGGTTTGTTTGGCTTGGTTCGGTTTTGCTTGATTTTATGTGAACCAAACCACTCCCACCTACCACCACTCACACCATAAATATCAATCCCACTCTCTCTCTTCCATTATTACTCATTACTCATTTTTTCTTCTCCATCTTTACTCTTCACCTACCAGGAGAGAGAGAGAGAGAGCGAGCTTAGGCAAGTACATCTTGCTTCATGGAGGAACCCCATTTTTTATTATTCCATTGTCTTCCTCATGTGTTTCTAACCCACTTTAGTACTTAGCATTTTACATTTCTGTGGTTAATTTCTTGTAGATCTAATTTTGTGGTATTTTCAGTTTCCATAAATTTTGATCTATCAAACTTGCATATTTTGCTAGTTGATGGTTCCATCTGGTAGAGAATTCTATTTTGTCCAAATTTGACCTACGGGAGTTTGGATTTGGGTTCCTGATGTTGTTTGGAGGAGCATGGATGTCATGGTATTTTCCATAGACATGTTCTCTATGGGAGCTATTAATTTTACTCTGACCGCATAAGCATTTTAGCTTCTGGCCGCATGAGCATTATTGATTGTATGGCCAGTTGCTTGCAAGCTTGCATGTAATTGCATGCAACTTGCCTGGGCCGTATAGGCCATTGGATAATTCATAGCCGCATGGCCTTGCAAGCATTAATGGCTTGCAGGCATGCATTAATTGCTTGCATTAAATGATTGCCATTAGTATTAAATATTACTTGGCCTTAGCAGTAATTGCATGCATGCATTAGATATTTGCTTGCATTAAATAAATACTTGGTCGCATGAGAATTCAGTTGGAACATGGGAACAAAGTTGCATGCTTGGCCGCATAAGAATGCTTGGCCAACACCTTGCTTGTAATATATTAATGCAAGCATGCATGATTGAGGTAGCCGCATGTACGTACAGGAAATTAATGCGTGCATGCATTTCATTAAATGCATATTAATGCATGCATCATATATTAATGCAATTGTAATGCATTTCTACTAACACTAGCCGCATAAGGCATCATATTTAATACATTGGTTACTACATCCACTAACACCAGAGCCACATAGCATTCTTGAGGCATTAATTCAATGCATTGTTCCAGAGCCGCATAGCATTCTTGAGGTATTAATTCAATACATTGTTCCAGAGCCGCATAGCATTCTTAAGGCACTAATTCCAAGCATTAATTCCATAATGCCTTAAAGGCATTATTGAAGCATTAATTCCAAGCATTAATTCCATAATGCCTAAGGCATTATTAAAGCATTAATTCCATGCATTGTTCTAGAATGCCTTAAATGCATTATTAAAGCATTAAACTCATGGAATTGTTCCAGAATGCATTGATGCATTGATTAAAGCATTTTCTTAATGCATGGTAAATGCATTCCTTTGAAGCCAGCCGCATGAGCATTCAGGAACGCATTAATGCATTACTTTAATGCATTCTAAAAGCATTTCCTTGAAGCCAGCCGCATATGGCTTAGGAATATTTAGTTAGTGTATTTCTTTAATATATATTAATGCATGCCTTGTTGCATGCTTGGTGGCATTGTTCGCATGCACTTGCTAAAGTGAGTAGTATATGGGAGCATGGAAACAATCAGTCGTATGGCCCTTAGCCTTTGTTGCTTTCAGCAACTTAGATTGGCCGCATGGTCTTACTTTAATTATTGTATATGGCCATTTTAATTTTAGGCCACATGGCCCCAGTACTTGAGTGGCCACGTGTCCTTTTCTTTTGCTTAAGTGGAAGCTTGCATTTATTGCGGGTTCCTCTCTCCTTGTCTTTTCTGGTTGCATGAATATTTCTTGCTGGCCGCATGGTCCCCCTTCAGTTATTTTCTGGCCGCATAAGCTTTAGCTGGCCGCATGAGTGGCCTCCCACTCTCTTTGGCCGCATGCTTGTTCTCCCACTTTTGGGCCGCATGGGGTCCGCTTTGATTGTTTAAATATTTTATTTGCCCGAACTGTGGTCAGAATTTCTTCCCACTCCCAACATAAAAGTTGTAGAGTTCCTCCTTGGCTTCAAGAATATATATATTATAAATATATTATTATTTAATTGCGTAAGTTTCTTCCCTCCTTGATAATGACATGACTTGATAGTGACCCGCCGTGGTGCACTCCTGACAAGATAACTTGACATGATAATTCTTGATAGTGGTCCGTCGTGGCGCACTCTTGACATGATAAACCTGACATGATATTTCTCGAAAGTCTGTTGCGACGGCCAACATGACATGATAAGATTGAATGACCTGGACACCGTGGACGATTGTGCTTGTATAAATGAACCTGTCTTGTCTTGCATCATGTCTAGGACTGGGACCCCTAAGTACCACGGTCAGGGGTACCCACTATAAATGGCTAAGGCTAATAACTAGCATAATTCAGTAGTCATGAGAGATTTCCCCAGTTACAGGCGATCACGTTATCCCGGCCACAATTGTTGGACTTGTAGCCTACCGTCGAGTAGGGCACATTTCCAGCCCACTGTCATGTGGGGCACACCTAATAATTCTTGATAATTGCTTAATGAATCCCAGTCGCCTGGGTAACCTGGATTAGCTGCAGGGCTTGTGGCAGGTGGAACATCTCATTGCATATCGCTAGTAACTAGGCCTGTGATAACCCTAGTTAGTTAAAGTATCAAGCCGTACTTATTGCTTGGCCGTGAATAATTGGATGGAGTCTAGTCTTGTCTTGATCCTGTACAAGATTGTTACATGTCCTAATTTCTTATATTATCTTGTCGATAAATGGTGGGAGAAACCAAGTTCTGTTCAGACGAAGGGTTACAACCCCGGTCCTTGTTTAGTTTACGGGTTGTAACCTGGTTATCTGAATAGTCCCATGGTTAGCTCATCGTATATCACCTGTCATGCTTGATACGTTTTACCTTACCAACGAGATTGGAGACGGAGTTCTATTCAGGTGAAAGGTTACAATCCCGATCCTTGTTTGGTTTAAGGGTTGTGACCTGGCTACTTGAATGGTTCCCTCGTACTCTATTTTGACTGTTGTTATTCTTTTAATATCAAGCTCTTTTGTTACTATCTTTCATGTAATTATATTCTTATGCTAATTGCTGGTTTTAGTTCCTAAGTGAAGCCTCCTTTGTGGCACTTGCTCTTTCTGGGATCTGACCCAGCTGGTTTTGTATGGCCAGATTTCGGAGCAACCCCAGGGGATCTACCGACTTTCCAGCCAGATGGTGACCACTAGAAGGAATCCTGGCAACGAGTGGGTTTATTTTGGCTCTCCCACTCTATTGTAAAATTATTCTTTTGATGCGTTTAGCCGCCGAACAAGTGTTAGCTCGTGTATATTTTACTTACTGTCTGCCTACAGGCTGTAATATGATTGGCAACCTAGGGTTGATCATGTATGACTAAACTCTTGCTAGTCCTCATGTTTTGTAACGACTAGCTTCATGATCAGCTGAATATGTAATATTTGGGACGCCTTACTATTGTATATTTGGTGATCTTACATCTTGTAACATTTATTTATTTGCTTGTGATTGAGACACTAGGCTTGCTCATGACCTTAAGAGACTGTTGGCTTGTAGATAAACCCTCATATATCTAGACTGTCAACCCCTTGACCAAATTTTTCCTCCTAATTTTTTTTTTTATTTATTATTTATTATTTTCTTTATTGTCCAATATATAATTGTCATAATATGTATAAATACATATAGTGTATTACTTAATATATATACAAAGGGACCCAGGAGTAAATAGAGTATACACTAGGGGCCTTAGTGCAAATCTCAATTATTCAAATTCTTTAAGCCGAACACATAACCTGTTGATTTAAATTCTAGTTTGATTTCGAATCAAACATGGATAGGATCAAATGAAGTTCTCTTTATCTTCTCAAGATCTTGATCGAGCATTAGAGCCTATATATAGGAGGGGTTGTGGCCGATCATTCGGGAAAACCCTAGCAATCAATTGACCTCTCTGATCGCAAGGACAGCAAGGAAGAGGAGCAGTCAGCCTCGAATTTGACCAGGAAGAATCGAAGGAGGAGGCGAGTATCGACTATATAGGTACGGCCATCTGTCCTTGAACCCCAGTTCCTGTCTTGTAGTTCAAGTGTTCGAATAAATGCTTGTTAAACCTGTCACCAGTAATAGGAATCCTTGTACAAAAACCAGAGCAGTTGCAATATGTATTTGTGTATAGGAAATTACATAGGATGTGCTGTCGACCTTTTGATGTCAGTCCAGGAAACCTTGCAACAGTAAACGAGTATGGGTGATAGGAGGTTGAATCAGTAACCAAAAGCCTATTTAATAACAGGGGATCGTGTGTACCTGGGTTTAAGTTTAACTGGTGTGTGCGTGTGTATGCAGGAAATGTCTGCATATAGGTCTTGTATAGTTGAGTATCAGAGGTATTGCCTTGTCCTGCATATAGATTTTCACCTTAGGACCAGTCCTTTAGTTTCCCTTTTGCTCTATATGTTTTGGTCCTCATTATTTTTATATGTCCTGCATATCTTTGTTCTGCCATTTGATTAGAGTATCTGTCCACCTCCAATTTGATGACTGTCCTACCTCTTCATTGTAATGTTTCCTATACCTTAGCAACAGTTCACATCTCCTATATGTTTCAACTTTAGACTTGTGCAAATACCTGTCCATCTTGTTTAAGTTTACATTCAATGTTGTCCTTGTATTTACATGAGCTTTGATCACTGCATTTGTAATGTCCTAACCTGCTAATCCATTGTTCAGATACTTGTTGGCTTAGTTTTCCTGTAGGATTTTTGGTAACAGACCCACTTCCTCAGTCATTCCTATTTGTATCATGTTCAGTCTTGATCCTTGTTATTTGGGTACACCAGATGGAATGACTGCAGGTGGTAATCCAGCAGGTACTACTCCAAGACACAGGCATGGGTTAGATCGAGTATACAGAAAACATAAGTAGTTAATACCTTAAGTGTCAGCCATATCAAATGAGTATAGTTGACTGTTGCTCTCATTTTAAAATTGCATCAGACTATTTTCTACTTTTGTTGTCCTGCACCATGAGACATTACCAGAAACTTAGGAGAAGAAATCATCCTCATATGCACAACCAGCATGGTCTGTGTTTGCTTGTACAGAGAGCTAGGTTATGTAAACTAGTATTCCAGTGTGCTGTTCATCCAGAACAGGGCATAGTTGGTATCAGCAGAGTATGGTCTCTTGATTTCCAAGTTAGCATATGAGTAGTTTGGATAATAAGTGACCTGTTAGGTATTGGGTCAATGATGGGTGCTGTGACTTACATTTTCTTAATGATTGGATCAATGAAGTAATACGACTTGTCATAGCATACTTTTCCTGAACTCATGAATCATGGTTGGTAGCATCCTCAGCACTGTATTGATAGGTGGTTTAAGCTTTCCAATCAGTCCAAGCTGGATAATGCAGATTGGTTGATGGGTCTTCAATTTACACAGATTATCCATGTTCATGGTCTTGTAATTTCTCAGGCCTGAGTTGATTTCACTTGATTTCCATGTTTTTATCATCGTTCATATGTTCACATCTGTTTAAGTCATGCATTATGGTTCATATTCACCATTCACCGCATAACTAAGGGCCTTGCCTATCACAGGAGCATGTAAGAGTGTGGTTTCTCAGTCATAAAACAGTAGGAAGGGGTTCATCTCCTTGGCATGATATTTACCTATAGCAGTATGGTGAAGCTCAATTGCAGGTTTTACAAATTACCAAAACACAACAAATTAAGGTGGCAATGAAGACTAGTACTCGAAACAGATTAGAAGTAGAGACCACCAAGCAATTTAGGGCCATTAGAAGTACTGAGCAATTAGCAATTATTAAAGATAGTTTTATTTTGGTTAAATTCATGTGTTGATTCGATTTACTTCACAAAATAGGTTCATTGGATTTAACTCAGTGCATTGACCCGTACCAGCAGCTAAGGACCACAGGCAAGTATACCTTGTCTTTCTACACAGCTTTATTTATATGCACTGTCTTTTATTATTATCCAGTTTTCATCATATTATTGCCATGTATCTTTCATACCCTATTTTTATGCTTGCATCATTGCTATATAGACAGTGTTCACTGTTAGCCTTGTATCTTATTGGACGTATTCATTGAGCCTTGATCGAGTCGTGTCGTGAGTCGTAAATCGAACTGCTGTTTCCTCCGTGTCTTCAACCTTGAAGCTAACCTGCGAGTCCACGATAGGGACGAGGGTTAGTAGTTATTGGTCCACACCTGCGAGTCCATACTAGGGACGAGGGTGATGCTAACCTGCGAGTCCACACTAGGGACGAGGGTTAGTAGTAGATGCTAGCCTGCGAGTCCACACTAGGGACGAGGGTTAGCAGTATAGGGTTTACACCTGCGAGTCCACGCTAGGGACGAGGGTGATGCTAGCCTGCGAGTCCACATTAGGGACGAGGGTTAGTAGTTGATGCTAATCTACGAGTCCACACTAGGGACGAGGATTAGTAGTTCAAACCTGCGAGTCCACGCTAGGGACGAGGGTTTGAGTATTTCGTTTCGGTTACCCGTTGACATCTTGACATGAGTTCTCTAGTCCTTGTTCAGCAGTTCATTTTCGTGTAGACAGTATATATATTCGTGCTTTAGTCATTGCTCAGTTCTACTTGTTTATTATGTATTTTCTCTATGCATAATAAACTGTTAGAAAGGCTCGTTTTATGTATCTTGCTAGTCCTCTGAGGACCTGATGATCTCTTCAGGTTGGCCGAGTTTGAGTTAGGAGCAGACCAGAGGGTTGAGCCAGCATCAGATCGCATTGCTTGCACTTGAGGTGGTCTAGATTAGCAGTTTTATCCAGTTAGTTACTCCATGTATTTCTCTATTTTTTCGTCTACTGGTAGTGGATTTGTGTCCACCGGACGTGACATTGATTTTAGATACATTCAGTTTATATTCATTATTGCTTAGTTTCATGGATATTCATTGATCTTATTTGTGTCTTGATTATTCTGTGGATGAGATATAGTTTTTCTGTGATTCTAGATTACAGTGACTTGAGTATAGACAGCGTACTACCGTCGACACTGCGGCGTAGGCTGGACTTGGACACGCTTCGTATCCGAAAAGCGGGTGCGGGTCGTGACAAGTTTTTTTGGTGGCCTATGCAGGTCTACGTTAATCACTTCGGTCACGTCACTGTACCGTCGTGAGCCTGCGAATAGGATTAGACACTTAGGATCTCATCCATATGTCTTGACTCCTTGTTAATCTCTAGTCCTTGATTTCATTGAATCATTGATTTGCATCCTGTTTGAAATCTCTTCAACGGCTAAAGTGTTTGTTCTTGTTACAGTTAAGATGGACTCTCAAGACAGGAACAATACTGCACTGAATACCCCATCGGCTAGAGGAGGCTCTTTCACGTACATGACTCTACCGACACAAGAAGGCCAGCTCACTCACATGGGAAATCAGCCGCAGCTCTCAAGATTCAACAGAGACGATATTCCACCACCACCACAGTTTCCTCTGTAGACTCCACCACCAGTACCCGGTCTGCCACCAGCATCTGTCCTACCGCCAGGAGTTCCACGTCCTGTACCAGCCATGCACCCAGCACCAGCAATGCATCCAGCATTTGCCATGCACCCACCACCGACGATGTATCCAGCCTCGATGATGCATCCAGCACATGCTCTGCCCCCGCCACCGGTACTGGACAGCTTCACCCTCCTGGGAATTTTCCAGCAGCAGGCCAACATCTTTCGCGACACCCTGAGAGAAGCCCTTCAGATTCGAGATGCTCCGCGACAGCGCCCGAGGAATCCCAAGCACTTCATGGACTTTAGGCCCATGTCGTTCCATGGGACAGAGGGGATCGTCTACGCTGATGTATGGATGGAGAACATGGAGAGGTATCTGAAGATGGCCCGAGTCCCAGATGAACTGAAGATCGAGTCGGTCAGTGGACAGCTTTTCGACATCGCGCGGACATGGTACCAAGGCGAGCCCCGCTTTTCTGCTCCAGACGTAACTTGGGAGGAGTTCAAGCGATTGTTCAAGAGGAAATTCTATCCATACGTAGCACGAGAAGCGTTGGTGAGTCAGTTCGAGCACTTAGAGCAGGGCAACCACACTGTCGATGAGTACACATCAGAGTTTTCTCGCCTCAGCCGCTTCGCAGAAAACTTGGTCAGCACCCCTGAAGATAAGGCGTGACGATTCAGGAAAGGACTGTCTCACGAGATTCGTCTAGCCATCGCCACCAGTCGAGCCACCACTTACGAGGAGATCCTAGAAATTGCCCAAGCTGTAGAAGAAGAACTGAGTCACAAGCCGAAGAGGAATTGAGACGCACTCGGAGGAGGCAGCGACCAAGCAGCACAGGCAAAACGTCCCAACATTCCAGGGAAGACACCAGCGCAGCAGCATCAGCAGTAACCACAAGCAGCCGCACGCCAAGTCCAAGACATTCCCATCTGCCAGCATTGTTCGAAGAAAGGCCACACACAAGCAAATTGTCGCAGCAGATTAGGGTTATGTTGGACTTGTGGATCCTTGTCCCGCAATTACCCGAAGAAGAACGCAAGTGCCCCACCAGTACCAACCGCAGGAGGAGGGCGAGCTTTTGCCACGATCACAGAGAATGCGGCAACACAAGGAGCTAATGGTAGAAATTTTCAGTAGAGATTTGCAGTAGTAGCATAGATAGACCTATTTTTAAATTGAATTGTTTTAATTAAATTTCTGTCATAGCAATTAATTCAAGACTTTTTTATTCTAATAGATCATGGTTTCATTTAAATTTCAAGGACGAAATTTGTTTAAGGGGGGTAGAGTTGTCAACCCCTTGACCAAATTTTTCCTCCTAAATTTTTTTTATTTATTATTTATCATTTTCTTTATTGTCCAATATATAATTGTCATAATATGTATAAATACATATAGTGTATTACTTAATATATATACAAAGGGACCCAGGAGGAAATAGAGTATACACTAGGGGCCTTAGTGCAAATCTCAATTATTCAAATTCTTTAAGCCGAACACATAACCTGCTGATTTAAATTCTAGTTTGATTTCGAATCAAACATGGATAGGATCAAATGAAGTTCTCTTTATCTCCTCAAGATCTTGATCGAGCATTAGAGCCTATATATAGGAGGGGTTGTGGCCGATCATTCGGGAAAACCCTAGCAATCAATTGACCTCTCTGATCGCAAGGACAACAAGGAAGAGGAGCAGTCAGCCTCGAATTCGACCAGTAAGAATCGAAGGAGGAGGCGAGTATCGACTATATAGGTACGGCCATCTGTCCTTGAACCCCAGTTCCTGTCTTGTAGTTCAAGTGTTCTAATAAATGCTTGTTAAACCTGTCACCAGTAATAGGAATCCTTGTACAAAAACCAGAGCAGTTGCAATATATATTTGTGTATAGGAAATTACATAGGATGTGCTGTCGACCTTTTGATGTCAGTCCAGGAAACCTTGCAACAGCAAACGAGTATGGGTGATAGGAGGTTGAATCAGTAACCAAAAGCCTGTTTAATAACAGGGGATCGTGTGTACCTGGGTTTAAGTTTAACTGGTGTGTGCGTGTGTATGCAGGAAATGTCTGCATATAGGTCTTGTATAGTTGAGTATCAGAGGTATTGCCTTGTCCTGCATATAGATTTTCACCTTAGGACCAGTCCTTTAGTTTCCCTTTTGCTCTATATGTTTTGGTCCTCATTCTTTTTATATGTCCTGCATATCTTTGTTCTGCCATTTGATTAGAGTATCTGTCCACCTCCTATTTGATGACTGTCCTACCTCTTCATTGTAATGTTTCCTATACCTTAGCAACAGTTCACATCTCCTATATGTTTCAACTTTAGACTTGTGCAAATACTTGTCCATCTTGTTTAAGTTTACATTCAATGTTGTCCTTGTATTTACATGAGCTTTGATCACTGCATTTGTAATGTCCTAACATGCTAATCCATTATTCAAATACTTGTTGGCTTAGTTTTCCTGTAGGATTTTTGGTAGCAGACCCACTTCCTCAGTCATTCCTATTTGTATCATGTTCAGTCTTGATCCTTGTTATTTGGGTACACCAGATGGAATGACTGCAGGTGGTAATCCAGCAGGTACTACTCCAAGACACAGGCATGGGTTAGATCGAGTATACAGAAAACATAAGTAGTTAATACCTTAAGTGTCAGCCATATCAAATGAGTATAGTTGACTGTTGCTCTCATTTTAGAATTGCATCAGACCATTTTCTACTTTTGTTGTCCTGCACCATGAGACATTACCAGAAACTTAGGAGAAGAAATCATCCTCATATGCACAACCAGCATGGTCTGTGTTGGCTTGTACAGAGAGCTAGGTTATGTAAACTAGTATTCCAGTGTGCTGTTCATCCAGAACAGGGCATAGTTGGTATCAGCAGAGTATGGTCTCTTGATTTCCAAGTTAGCATATGAGTAGTTTGGATAATAAGTGACCTGTTAGGTATTGGGTCAGTGATGGGTGCTGTGACTTACATTTTCTTAATGCTTGGATCAATGAAGTAATACGACTTGTCATAGCATACTTTTTCTGAACTCATGAATCATGGTTGGTAGCATCCTCAGCACTGTATTGATAGGTGGTTTAAGCTTTCCAATCAGTCCAAGCTGGATAATACAGATTGGTTGATGGGTCTTCAATTTACACAAATTATCCATGTTCATGGTCTTGTAATTTCTCAGGCCTGAGTTGATTTCACTTGATTTCCATGTTTTTATCATCGTTCATATGTTCACATCTGTTTAAGTCATGCATTATGGTTCATATTCACCATTCACCGCATAACTAAGGGCCTTGCCTATTACAGGAGCATATAAGAGTGTGGTTTCTCAGTCATAAAATAGTAGAAAGGGGTTCATCTCCTTGGCATGATATTTACCTATAGCAGTATGGTGAAGCTCAATTGCAGGTTTTACAAATTACCAAAACACAATAAATTAAGGTGGCAATGAAGACTAGTACTCGAAACAGATTAGAAGTAGAGACCACCAAGCAATTTAGGGCCATTAGAAGTACATGAGCAATTAGCAATTAAAGATAGTTTTATTTTGGTTAAATTCATGTGTTGATTCGATTTACTTCACAAAATAGGTTCATTGGATTTAACTCAGTGCATTGACCCGTACCAGCAGCTAAGGACCACAGGCAAGTATACCTTGTCTTTCTACACAGCTTTATTTACATGCACTGTCTTTTATTATTATCCAGTTTTTATCATATTATTGCCATGTATCTTTCATCCCCTGTTTTTATGCTTGTATCATTGATATATAGACAGTGTTCACTGTTAGCCTTGTATCTTATTGGACGTATTCATTGAGCCTTGATCGAGTCGTATCGTGAGTCATGAATCGAACTGCTGTTTCCTCTGTGTCTTCAACCTTGAAGCTAACCTGCGAGTCCACGATAGGGACGAGGGTTAGTAGTTATTGGTCCACACCTGCGAGTCCACACTAGGGACGAGGGTGATGCTAACCTGCGAGTCCACACTAGGGACGAGGGTTAGTAGTAGATGCTAGCTTGCGAGTCCACACTAGGGACGAGGGTTAGCAGTATAGGGTTTACACCTGCGAGTCCACGCTAGGGACGAGGGTGATGCTAGCCTGCGAGTCCACATTAGGGACGAGGGTTAGTAGTTGATGCTAATCTGCGAGTCCACACTAGGGACGAGGATTAGTAGTTCAAACCTGCGAGTCCACGCTAGGGACGAGGGTTTGAGTATTTTGTTTCGGTTACCCGTTGACATCGTTACGTGAGTTCTCTATTCCTTGTTCAGCAGTTCATTTTTATGTAGACAGTGTATAGATTCGTGCTTTAGTCATTGCTCAGTTCTACTTGTTTATTCTGTATTTTCTCCATACATAATAAACTGTTAGAAAGGTTCATTTTATGTATCTTGCTAGTCCTCTGAGGACCTGATGATCTCTTCAGGTTGGCCGAGTTTGAGTTAGGAGCAGACCAGAGGGTTGAGCCAGCATCAGATCGTATTGCTTGCACTTGAGGTGGTCTAGATTAGCATTTTTATCCAGTTAGTTACTCCATGTATTTCTCTATTTTTTCGTCTACTGGTAGTGGATTTGTGTCCACCGGACGTGACATTGATTTTGGATACATTCAGTTTATATTCATTATTGCTTAGTTTCATGGATATTCATTGATCTTGTTTGTGTCTTGATTATTCTGTGGATGAGATATAGTTTTCCCGTGATTCTAGATTGCAGTGACTTGAGTATAGATAGCGTACTACCGCCGACACTGCGGCGTAGTCTGGACTTGGACACGCTTCGTATCCGAAAAGCGGGTACGGGTCGTGACATAGACAGTCGTGACCGTATAGTGGAGTGGATCCTATTTCATTATACGTAGCTGGCTATGTTCGCCCCCGCTCTCCAGAGTTCTGGTTCTGGGGCGTTACATGTGCCACACCCTCTATCCCAAGGACGGCAACTATAATGCCATCACCGTCGACGCCCTGGTTTGCATGTACTTCCTCTACTCGAAGAAGTCTTGGTCCTTCCCCAAGACTCTTCTCCATGCCTTCTTCGGCGTCCTGCCCGCAGGGAAGCAGAATCTCTACTATGGATCCTTCATTACCCTAATCTTGGAAGCGAAGAACGTCGACCTCTTCCTTTGCCAGTCGGACGGCGTCCCTTCCTTCCTTGCACTTTCTCGTTCCCTCGGTGGTACATCCGCATCTCGTGCCTCCTCCTCTCAAGAGCCGCCTGCCACTGCTCCTGCTGCACCCTCCTCTACTCCTCCTGCCTCCGGCCGTTACATACCGCTGACCCAGCAGCATTTTGACATGCGTATGGCGCAGGCAGAGGAGCAGATGCAGGCTCACACTCGTGGCCTTGGAACCCTGATCCAATCCCGCTTCCATGACCAGGCGTATTTCATTCAGCGTACCCTTCAAGACCGGGATGCATTTCTGGATCTTAATTTTCAGGATCCGATGTACCAGGCCTCACGCTTTTCCGATCCCAATGCCTACGGTTTTATGTACCCGGACGGCATTGATCCTTTTGGTGCGTTCCACTGGGCTCAGGATGGAGGGGATGATCCGGACGATGAGTAGGGGTGGCTTCCCACGTGATGGTGATGGCGAAGTAGTGGTTGTCTTTTTTTCTTTTTTGTTTTATGTCTTTTGAGGTCCTTCGGGGACCAGTGTTTGGATGTTTTTAGTTGTGTGCAGTCCTGCGGGGACTTGATATCTGTTTCTTTTATTGTCTTGGTAACTCTCGTAGAGGAGAGTTTTTATCAGTTCTTATGTAGTGTTTTCTGACTTGTCATGCATGTATCCAATTTCTAACTTTTTATCTATCAATGCATGCTTTTATCTATCATACTGTGTTCCATATTCAATGCTACTTATTTTTTTATATATATATTCTCATCTTTGACTAAGTGACAAAGGGGAAGAAAACGTATTGAGGGGGACTTGTCTACCTACGGGGGAGTCACTCCCTGAAGATGCTATCTCTCTATTTTGTCAATTATCAAAATGGGGGAGATTGTTGGCACATTTTATTATGATAATATTAACAGCATCTTCGTAGTTCAGTTTTCTCTATTTATCAGATTGACATCATTTCAGAAGCTCTACTACATTAAGTCTGTCCATTCAAGATTACCAACCATTGCCTTGAAAACTGAAGCAAAGACCGGCGTTCCTTGAAAAGACGGCTCTCTATACTTCAAGATTTCGAGTCTGTACAAGGTCTAGGTCTTTCTGTAAACACTTAAGGTTGGATAACAAAACTAAAAGCTTTCAAATTCTTCAGTCAAAAATCAATATCTTGTAGAACGGCATACCGACCATACCGGCGGTATACCGTTTTATTGACCACAAAACTTTCTGTGAGAAATGTCGGCATACCAACGGTATGCTCCGGCATACGGGCGGTATACCGTTTTGTGGACCACAAAATATTCTGTGATAAACATCGGCATACCGACGGTATGCTCCGGCATACCGGCGGTATACCGTTTTATTGACCACAAAACTTTCTGTGAGAAATGTCGGCATACCGACGGTATGCTCCGGCATACCGGCGGTATACCGTTTTGTGGACCACAAAACGTTCTGTGACAAACATCGGCATACCGACGGTATGCTCCGGCATACCGACGGTATACCGCTTTATTTGCCTAAAAAATGTTATGTGATAATTATCGGCATACCGACGGTATACTCCGGCATACCGACGGTATACCGTTTTGTGAGCCATAAAACATTCTGTGACAAACATCGGCATACCGACGGTATGCTCCGGCATACCGACGGTATACCGTTTTGTTTATCACAAAATATTCAGTAACAAACATCGGTATACCGACGGCATACCGACGGTATACCGGGTTACAAACTTTGATTTTTGAATAGCAAACACTAGCATTAATGGCGAGCATTAAATGCTCCCAACGGATATAATTATGACCGTTACTGTTCGACAGGCATACCGACGGCATGCCGGTCCATACCGACGGTATACCGGTCACCCTGTATCCAGGAGCATTGAATGCTACCTACTCTTGGTTTCTTTATAAATGCAAGCCTTCTTTCTTCTTGAAGGCTTATCCACTCTTGCCATAAATTTTCCAAACAACCAAGAGCTCCACCATTAATACTCTACTAAGCTTTTAATTGTCATCCTCTCCCAAAGTGCTTGAGTTTTTAAGAGTTGTAAATTTCGATCTTCAAGTGTTAGAAGATCAACAAGTTCTCTTCTCATTTCTTTAAAGTTGGCGAGCCTTCGTAAGAAAACTCGTGTGTTGAAGTTGGCGAGTTCTTTGGATCCAAACTCGTGTTGAAGTTGGCGAGTTCTTCGGATCCAAACTCGTGTGTACTATTTTATTAAATAGTGGATTTAAGCCGGAGAGAGTTCCGGGACTGGATTGCCTCTAGCGAGGATACCAGGATACATCTTGTGTTTGATCTTCTTACTCTCTCATTTTATTTGACGTATATTGCTTCTTGTGCTTAAATTATTTTTTATTTCCCTATTAACCCCCCTCTAGGGTTCTACAGTTATCCCAAACCTGTTCCATCTTCCATAAAAATGTGTCACATCAATTGTGAGTGTTTTTTTTATAAAACCGATAGGATCCACATTTTTATAGGAGATGTGACAAATTTGGGACGCTATATTCGGGGACAAACACAATGGCAAGGAGAGAGATATGATATAATATAGATGCAAGACTATTATAAAGCGTGTCGGTTGTTGGAATTATTCAATAATATGGGCAACACATGTAAAATAAATTGTGTTTGACTATCTAAATAATTAAGCCAAATTAAAGTGGTCTATTTGAAAAATTGGCTTAAGGGTATAATTGTCATGGAATTAATGTGTAGATACCGAAGATAAATCTAATTTGATGAGGGACCAAATTAGAAATATCAAAACATATAAATATATGTATTCATTAGGGTTATGGTCCCCAACTTATACGGCCACCAAAAGAGAGATTTTCTTTTTTTTTCTCTTCTGCATCCCCATCAACAGAAAAAGAGGGACAAAGGATTCGAATTCTTCTTTGTCATTAAGGGTCGTAGCAAGTTGGAAGATCGAACCCCACAGAAGGACGACCGCTTCAAGATCCATCAAGCCTAGCAATTGATTCAGGTACGCTTCCGCAATTTAATTTATGTTTTTCATCTCATGAATCGACATGGTACAATAAATTTCTATTAAGTGGTATCAGAGCCTCCTTTGTTTGATTTATGAGGTTGAAGTTTTTAAATTTAATTTTGTTGTTGTTCAAAAAAAAAACCTAGATCGTTCCATCTAATTTAATTTAGGTATCGGATTGTTCGATCAATTTTTTATGATCCATTGAGGAAGAACACATTAGGTTAGCAGATCCCTAATTTTTATTTATTGATAATTGGTTTATGATATTGTATTTAAATCAATTGTCATGATAAAAATTTTAGATGTATGGTTACACGGAAGTTTAAATCATTACAACTTTAGTTGTTTCTTGTCCGTGTAATCTTCAGTTGGTATTTTATTTAGATGATTTGGCTTTTGGTATATTTCGTCCAAATATTTATATTATTGATTAGGAACAGGTACGTGGCTTATGGCGACACCCGGTACATAGTATTGGACGAAGTGCTTGTAGCATTGGCTTCTTGCACAAGAATTATCTATATATAATAGATAGTAATTACTTCACCATTCAATATTAATGGAGGAATTGTTTATGCCATAATGATGTTTTTTTTCTTTCTAAGAAAGATGTGGACGATTTTTTTCACCTACTGTTATAATGTAACGATTTTTTTTTGTGCCATAAGGATGCTTAGATGAGAAGTTTTAGTTGGCTTATGGATGATTGGTTGGTGAGTCCTTTTTTTATGTATAAGTTAGCAAGTAAGATTCATATAAACAAATTATTTGATTGATTTGCTTTTATGAAGAATTTTTTTTGGCGGGGTCTAGATAAGACGGCATGAGAAAAGTATTCCAGACCTAGTATTGTGTTTATCATAATTGCATTGATTTGCTGCCAATCCTTCATTGATTTGATCGGCATATTTAAGAAAAAATAGATAGTATTCATAATTTATGTACAATAATGATCTCTAAATAAGATATGGAAACATGTGATGATGACGGTATAAATTTTTCATTATATTAAATATGCATGAATATATGCTTATTGCTGGACATATGATAATATGGAAAGCATATTTTAAGACATGCAAAAGATTCACATGCTTTTAATATAGTAGATCAATTTTGGTAGAATCTTTATAGCTTATTTGGTGTAATATTTTGATTCATATATTCAGTACAACCTAATATGTTGATTATTGATTATTTTAATTTAAATGAGCATAAAGATTTGGACATGATTCAGTTTTATAAAATTTAGTCAACATTCAAATTTTTGGTACCTTTTATGGCTAGCAATAGTTGTCTAATATTCTAAATAGACCCATTGAAACAAGATGTCACCAAAGTGACCTCTCTTGCATAGATAGTCTATGAGGGATGTCAGATGTTTATGTGTGTACATTCATGCGGGTATTAGCCGGTCCAAAGGAAGGTTAATACTTGGCCGAATTGTACACATATTTGTAGTGATAAATATGTGACAATTATAAGGATTACATGTGAATAATAACCCGATCCAAAGATAGACTTATTATTTGACATGACTTATTGTCAACATTTGATCATTACACCAAGAGTACCACTTGCAGTTAATATCACTGTCCAAAGACTTGATATTAATGATGTACTAGGTATCTTGAGATGGGGCTCACCATTATTTGAATTTGTTTGACTATATTTTACTCTTTGGTTATTAATTAGAGCATATTTGTTTATTTATTTTTGTTCTCTTTTCAGCTAGTGTTGCTTCAATATCTGCTAATCCAAACTCAATTCCAATGCTTAACAGGACAAACTTCAAGGACTAGAAAGAGAACATTTATATTGTTCTCGGCTGCATGGACCTAGACCTTGCACTTAGGATTGAGCATCCCACTACTCCTAAGGATGACAGTTCATATGGTGACAGAGTGAACTTCGAGAAGTAGGAACGCTCAAACCGCATGAGTCTAATGATCATAAAGAGCGGTATTCCAGAGGCATTCAGGGGTGCAGTATCTGATGAGGTTACTAATGCCAAACAATTCCTTGCTGAAATCGAGAAACGATTTGCAAAGAATGATAAGGCGAAAACAAGCACACTTTTGTTGTGCTTGATTACCATGAAGTATAAAGGCAAAGGTAACATAAGGGTGTACATCATGGAGATGTCTCATATTGCTTTAAAACTTAAGACACTTAAGTTCGACTTGTCGGATGACTTGCTCGTTTATTTGGTATTGCTCTCACTTCCTACACAGTATAATCAGTTCAAGGTCAGTTACAACTGTCAAAAGGAAAAATAGACTCTAAATGAGCTCATTTCGTACTGTGTACAAGAAGAAGAGAGATTGAAGCAAGATAAAACTGAAAGTGCTAATTTGGCTACCACCCCTAAAGACAAGTATAAGGGCACTAAGCGAAAGAATACAAAAGCTACTAAGGTTCCAGTGCAAAAGAAACAACAAGCTGAGGCTGATGGTTGTTTCTTTTGTGGCAAGTCGGGACACGTAAAGAAGGAATGTACAAAGTACCACGCATGGCATGTAAAGAAAGGTACATTTTTTAATTTGGTACGATAATTTAGCTTCAGTATCAAGAAACACATGGTGATTAGATTTTGGTACAACTACTCACATCAATGTTTCTATGCAGGGTTGCCAGATCTACCGAAAGCCAATTGATGGTGAAAGACACATCTATGTGGGAGACGGCAAGTCGGTAGAAGTGGAAGCAATAGGACAAATTTTGGATATTAGTTATTATTGAATTTGATAGACCATTTTATCTAAAGCTTTTATTGTACCGTCTTTTAGATGAATTTTAGTTTTAGTTTTCTTGTTTGACAATCTTATTTATCATTGTTCATTCGACAAAATATTATTTCCTAATATATTTTCTGTATTTGGGCCTACAGTTTTGGCTCATTTGGGTAACCTATTCTTGGTTCACCAATGGGTCATCATGAACCCTTTGGTTCATTATGAACCCATGGGTCCAAGAATTCTATATATATAACTCATCTCCTTCTCTCTCCTCTCATTTACTTCTTCTCATTTACTTCCTCCACCAACCAAGGCAAGTACCAACTTGCTCAAGAGAATGATCCATTATTTTGTTAATGATTCTTACAAAACTATTTGCCAAAATATGTTCTTCTCCTCAATCTATACTAGTTTAGAACTTGGAAATTTCTATTTTGAAGCTTTGATTTTTGTAGATCTAAGTTTTAATCATTTTTCAGATTTTGCATGGTTTGATCTACTTTAGTTGGATTTTATGGGTTTTTGATGCTTCCATGTGGAAGAGAATTCCATTTCACCCAAGTTGGAACTTTGGAAATCCGGATTTGGAGTTCGGATGACCAAGTTATGTTGTTTTTGAAGTTTTGGATTCTGCCATGGTGTTCTTGCTGTTTTGGAGAAGACAGTGAGCAGTGTGCAGAGCTCCTTAGCTCACGCATACCGAGCTACGCGCGCTCTTTAGCGCTGCGTACGTAGACTTAGGTATGTTTCCTGTTGGAAGCGTGTCTCCCTTGAGCTTGCGTGACTTTTCACGCAGCTCTTTCCCTTGAGTCTGCGTGACTTTTCACGCAGCTCTTTCCCTTGAGCTTGCGTGACTTTTCATGCAGCTCTTTCCCTTGAGCTTGCGTGATTTTTCACGCAGCTCTTTCCCTTGAGCTTGCGTGATTTTTCACGCTGCTCTTTTCCTTGAGCCTGCGTGACTTTTCACGCACGCTGCCTTGTTGTGCGTATGCTTTTGATATTTTATTAGATATTATATGCCCATTTTATATCCTTACGTCTTTTGTCCCGAGCATGATATGATCACTGATGTGACCCCGGAGAACAAAGTGTTCCTACCTGATACATGTACCTGAATGTCCTAGTTCTTGTTCATGCTCGACAAGTAACTCGTAACTCCACGTGGCGTATTTGTAATGATGCATTACACTAAGGAGGGTAGCACATGTTGACATACTGATTGACATGGATCCTCACTTAGGGTACTCGTACTAAAGTACGACTTTAGGAGGATAATCATGCAGGCCACAGCATGAGAGTCCAAGATTTCACCTAGGGTTAAACTAGGCAACTGAATATACTAGATGCATGGGGAGGGCAGAGTCCCGAGATCGTGTTACACCAGTCGTCCTGAGATATTGTCTTGGTGCGCCGGCTGGTCTCCACGGATACTGTGTCATCCGCAACGAGTGGATGACTGTATCCGATTAATTCCTGCTATATATACATGTCTTGGCAAGGTGGCCTCACGAGGGACCTGTGCTCCATGACACCTGTCTACACGAACCCCTGGGTTGGCTAACTTTGCTGGAAAGATACGATCTGAGGATTTTCTAATAACATGACGCGAGGATAACCTCGTTCCACTAGAAACTCGTAGACTTGATTGGCCGTGAAAACGACTTGCATGTTTCCTATTTACCTTCCGTGAATAACTGAGGGAAGCGGACTGTCATGGTGCGTGATCCAACCCATGTTCTTGTTTGATTGTTGGGTTGGTTATCGTACTATGACAGGCTGTGGACCGAAGTTATGAACGGAAGACTTATTCTGGTTGTGAAGTGCTACTTCTGTGAATGACTGAGGAACATGGTCTATCATGGTACATGATCCAACCCATGTTCTTGTTTGATTGTTGGGTTGGTTATTGTGCTGCGATAGGCTATCGACCGAAGTCACGATCAGGAGATTTTATGGTTATACCTTTTTAACTTATGTGAAAGTTATAGAGTATGACACGTCCCGGCTCCATGCGGCACCTTTTGTCCTTGTTTGGTTGTAAGGGTGCCATATGGGTTCGAGGATGTTGCGCTATCCTATAATAGTAGCATAAGTATTACTATTATCAGTCATTCTATTAGTTGGGTTTTTAATCTTAACTCTTGTGCCCCTTTGGCGGTACTTGCTATTCGGGGCTGATCCCGCTGGTTTTGTTTGGCCAGATCTCGTAGCAGAGCCAGAGGACACGATCTTCCTCCCTGACATCCATGGTGCATACTAGGAGCATGGCGGTTCGGGGACTCGAGTGGGTTTCTTCTCCACCACTCCTGCTTATACTTTTGCGGCGTTTAGCCACCGGCACCTGTTAGCCGGATTACTTGGTATTTTGTGTCTGTACATAATTGTAATTAAACAGACTGCAGCTGTGTATAATTTTGTACTCCTGACTCTCTGAGATAGCTAAATTATAAAGCTAGTCTCTCATGATCATTTTGATGAAGCGTCAGGGACGCCTTACTGCTTTATCTTTAATGTTCATTTAATTGCTGATTTGACTTAATTGATTGAGACATAGAACTCTGTGGGACCATAGGAGACTTGATTGTAGCATGTACCCCCTAGTCTCTCGACAGCCACGATCGTCGTATGACGTTACGTACCTCATATGGAGAAGCTGGCCTAGTCCGTCCCCGTATTTCGGTACTGGGGCGTGACAAGGTTTTAGTGGTGGCCCATACAGGTCTGTTTTTCAGACTTGTGGGGTATTGCGAATTATTAGGAGTCTCAATCAAAACTTGTTCCCCTTGAAATTCTGTTTCGAATTCTCTGTCCTTGCCTTGATCTCTAACCTGACTTGCATCTTCGAAATCTTCCTCGTCCGGACTTGATAATCTTATACCTTTCTCTATAGGGGTGCTTCATTCTCAGTAGCGGGTGAGGCCCATGAGGAAGAGCAGCAAGAGCATGGCTCGACTGGGCAGCAACAGGGGAGAGAACCTTCTCCAGTACAGGCACGAGCAGAAGTGGAACGAGAGGCAGTGCAGCCGCAGGTTATTGGAACTCCTGCAGCACCAGCAGCGACAGTAGTACCAGACGCCGTAGCACTCCTGGAGATCATCCGGGGGTTTCTTGTCACTAACCAACAGCAACAGACTCGGCAGCAGGAGCAGAACGTGTTGCTGAACCAGGGGATTCAGTTAGCTCTTGAGAGGAGTGCCGGGGTTGACTCGGGAGCATCAGGAAGGTTCCGTCGCTTGAACCCGAGGTATTTTGATGGCACGGAGGATGCCATCACTACGGATGCATGGATTCAAGACATTGAAGCCATTCTTGTGGCAGCCAAGGTTCCAGATGATGAGAAGGTTGATCAGGTCAAATTAGTACTTCAGGATCTTGCCCGCGACTGGTGGGCATCAGAAGAAGTTGGTATAAGACGTCCTGTTCGTTGGACCACCTTCAGTGACAGATTCAAGGCCAAGTATTTTGGCGTAGTAGCTCGATATGAGCTCCAGCAGAAGTTTATCAGTCTCAAGCAAGCAGGCAAGACCGTAGATGGGTATGCAGCAGAGTTCTGTAGATTGTGCCGTTTCGCACCAGCAATGGTGGCAACGGAGCCGGAGAAAGCTATGAGGTTCCAGCAGGGATTTCATTTGGAACTATTGCAACTTGTGGAAGGACACGACTACCAGATGTTTGACGCTGTTTTGACGGTCGCTCGGAGGCACGAGCTTACCCAGCAGAGGTTGGCATCAAGGACAGGAGGTCAGAAGAGATCTCATTCCCAGGTTGGAGGAGGAGCAGTGCAGCGAACGTCGGCACCAGCACCCGGTGTACGTATTCATAATACAGGAGCGCCGCGGAGGACGGCCGTGTCAACTAATACAGCGCCAGTTCGGTATCAGCAGCCGAGGAACCAGCAACAGCGTCAGGGAGCACCCCAGGGCTGTACATTCTGTGGGAAGACAGGGCACACGAGGAAGGTGTGCCGGTCAGCGAATGGCTTATGCTTGAGGTGTGGTAGTTCAGACCACCGTATTTCCACTTGTCCTATGATGCAGAGGCCAGGAGGGCCAGCTCAACAGTTTCTAGCATTGCCAGCTCCAGTGGCAACCCCGAGTGGAGGGCCAGTATTAGCAGTAAGGCCCCTAGCCCAGCGTTTACCAACGCAGGCTCAGATGTTCCGCCAGACACAGGAAGCCGAAGGCCCTCAGAGGCAGCAACAGCATGGTCGAGGAAGGCCGCAACAAGGGGCTCCGCGGGGCCAGGCTCTCACATTGACCTTGGGAGAGGCTCTAGCGTCCAGTGACGTGGTGGCAGGTAAAATTCTCGTCACCTCATTTCCCGCTGTAGCATTATTTGATTCAGGCGCTACTCACTCATTCATCTCTGCACAATATGCTACACGGATTGGATTAGAGTTTGAGGCATTGCCGGAGAGGATGGATATACTCACCGGCAATGGGCTCGTAGAAGTTAGCAGAGTGCGCTTTTCATGTCCGGTGGAGGTGTGTGGGCATTTATTGCCCGCAACATTGATTGAATTCCCTATGGGGAATTTTGATGTCGTTCTTGGCATGGACTGGTTGAGAGACAGTCATGCGACAATTGATTGTAGAGGAGGTAGGGTCATATTCAGTATTCCTGGGATGGAGCAGTTCATCTTTACTCGAACCTTGAAGAATCAGGCCGGAGGCGTCATCTCAGCAGCAGTGTCAGAGCCAGGACAGATTCCGAGAGTGGTCGAAGATTTTCTCGACGTCTTCCCTGATGAGCTCCCAGGGATACCCCCAGTCAGAGGGGTAGAATTTAGCATTAAGTTGAACCCTGGAACGAGGCCAATTGCAGACAGAGTTTACAGAATGTCGTCGTCAGAACAGGATAAGTTGTATCAACATGAAGAAGAGTTGAAGTCTAAGGGATTCATCTGAGACAGTAAATCGCCCTGGGCCGCGCCAGTGATTCTAGTTCCCAAGAAGGATGGGTCGACGAGGATGTGCATCGACTACCGCAAGCTGAATGCAGTAACAGTGAAGAATAAGTACCCATACCAAGGATTGATGACCTGTTCGACCAGTTGAGCAAGGCCAGCGTCTTTTCCAAGATCGATCTTCGGTCAGAATACTATCAAGTAAGAGTCCGGGAGCAAGACATACAGAAGACAGCATTCAGATCTAGATATGGGCATTATGAGTTTTTAGTAATGCCCTTTGGACTAACCAACGCCCCCGCAGTATTCATGGATTTAATGAACCGCATCTTTCTGCCGTATTTGGATAAATTTGTGGTGGTGTTCATAGATGATATCCTTGTCTATTCTAGCAGTGAAGAAGAGCATGAGAAACATCTTAGGACTGTCTTACAGACATTGAGGGAGCATCAACTTTATGCGAAGCTCGACAAGTGTGAATTCTGGTTAGATCACATTTCGTTCCTGGGGCATGTAATTTCTGGGGCATGAGTGTCAGTGGATCCGAAGAAGATTGAGGCCGTAGAGCATTGGCCAGTCCCGAGAACGGTTGCAGAAGTACGAAGTTTCTTAGGATTAGCTGGTTACTACAGAAGGTTCGTGGCGGACTTTGCCAGGATCTCTGCGCCCTTAACGCGTTTGACGCACAAGGACGTAGAGTTTGTTTGGTCAGCTAGTTGTCAGGCATCATTTGAAGAATTGAAGAAGAGATTGATCTCAGCCTCGATCTTGACGCTTCCAGTAGGAACTGGAGGCTTTACAGTATATTGTGACGCATCTAGGAAGGGTCTTGGATGTGTATTGATGCAGCACGGAAAGGTGATAGCATATGCGTCTCGGCAGCTTCGAGACCATGAGAAAAATTACTCGACTCACAATTTGGAGTTAGCAGCTGTGGTGTTTTCACTCAAGTTGTGGAGGCATTATTTATACGGGGATCGGGTAGAGATCTATACTGATCATAAGAGTTTGAAATACGTATTCACGCAGCGAGATTTGAACATGAGGCAAAGAAGATGGTTAGAACTGCTGAAGGATTTTGACTTAGATCTTCAGTATCATCCAGGCAAGGCGAATGTAGTTGCAGATACACTGAGTAGGAGAGACAGTGCCTTTATCTTGATCTCGCAGAAGCATATTCTAGAAGACCTTCAGAGTATGGGAATCGAAGTAGTTTTGCCAGGGGATATAGGAAGAATGACCAGTATGCAGATTCAGTCAGCCTTAGTAGAGAGGATAAGGGCAGCACAAGCAGGAGATCCACAGATTCAGAAGTTGCGGTCGGAGTGTGAATCAGGCCGTAGGAAGGAGTTAGTGATTCATGAAGATGGTACGCTCAGGTTTGGAAACAGACTCTGTGTACCGAATGGAGACCTTCGGCAAGAAGTTATGTCCAAAGCTCATAGTTCTATTTACTCCATTCATCCAGGAGGAACGAAGATGTATCGAGATATCAGGCAGTTCTTTTGGTGGAATGGCATGAAAAGAGAGATAGCGAGATTTGTATCCAAGTGTCTGGTATGTCAGCAGGTGAAAGCCGAGCAGCAGAGACCAGCAGGGTTGCTACAGCCGCTTCCTATCCCAGAATGGAAATGGGAGCACATCACGATGGATTTTGTGACCGGTTTACCTAGATCCCCAGCTGGCAAGAATGCAGTCTGGGTAATAGTAGATCGACTCACGAAGGTTGCTCATTTCCTTCCCTTCCGAGTTGGACAGACTACTGAGCAGTTAGCAGAAATGTACATGAAGCAGATAGTAAGGCAGCACGGTGTTCCAGTTAGTATAGTATCAGATCGAGATACGCGATTTACTTCCCATTTTTGGTGGATCTTACACCAAAGTTTGGGAACCAAGTTAAGATTCAGTACTGCTTATCATCCACAAACTGACGGGCAATCAGAAAGAACCATTCAGACATTAGAAGATATGCTACGGGCGTGTACCTTGGATTTTGGCGGATCTTGGGAGGATCACCTTCATCTAGTGGAGTTCTCCTATAACAACAGCTATCAGGCTAGCATTCAGATGGCCCCGTTCGAAGCATTGTATGGAAGGAAGTGCAGGTCCCCTTTGGCATGGGACGACGTCGGAGAATGGAAGTTGTTGGGGCCAGAGATGATCACGCAGACTGTGGAGATAGTTAAGTTAGTCAGAGAGCGCCTTCGAGTTGCACAAGATCGACATCGTCATTGGGCAGATCAGCATCGTAGGCCTCTAGAGTTCAGAGTTGGCGACCAAGTGTTTCTGCGGATTTTGCCTACTCGGGGTATCATCAGATTTGGAACCCGGGAAAAGCTTAGTCCAAGATACGTTGGTCCTTTCAAGATTCTCGCTCGGGTAGGCGATGTGGCTTATCGACTTGCCCTTCCGCCTTCGTTAACTGGCATACATGATGTGTTTCATGTGTCCCAATTACGTGGGTATGTCCCGGATCTGAGTCACGTCCTCGATCATTCTGAGTTAGTCGTTGGTACCGACCTAACTTACGAGGAACAACCCGTATCTATTTTGGACCGGCGATAGAAGGTACTCAAGAATCGGACGATAAGCCTTGTCCGTGTTTTTTGGAACCATCACTCTTCGGGAGAGTCAACCTGGGAGCGCGAGGACGAGATCAGATCTCGTTATCCGTATTTGTTTGACTAATAAGGTATATTTATGCACCTTATTGACACGATTCCATACTTTTCTGCACCTGCTTATTTTGTACCTTGTGATATATGATAATAACTGCTATGATAGTTAACTTATATATATGATTGTGCCTTGCATGTCCTGATTTCACTATCCTGTCTTGGCTGGAATTCTGAGGACGGAATTTTTCTAAGAAGGGTAGAGATGTCACTCCCCAATCCTGGAATACGTATTTTAATACGTAAACCGATAAATTGTATTTACCTTGAATTTATACTATATTTATTATGCTGTATTTCTTCATGCATTTCCCAAAAATATTCGACAAAATATTATTTCCTAATATATTTTCTGCATTTGGGCCTACAGTTTTGGCTCATTTGGGTAACCTATTCTTGGTTCACCAATGGGTCATCATGAACCCTTTGGTTCATCATGAACCCATGGGTCCAAGAATTCTATATATATAACTCATCTCCTTCTCTCTCCTCTCATTTACTTCTTCTCATTTACTTCCTCCACCAACCAAGGCAAGTACCAACTTGCTTAAGAGAAGGATCCATTATTTTGTTAATGATTCTTACAAAACTATTTGCCAAAACATGTTCTTCTCCTCAATCTATACTAGTTTAGAACTTGGAAATTTCTATTTTGAAGCTTTGATTTTTGTAGATCTAAGTTTTAATCATTTTTCGGATTTTGCATGGTTTGATCTACTTTAGTTGGATTTTATGGGTTTTTGATGCTTCCATGTGGAAGAGAATTCCATTTCACCCAAGTTGGAACTTTGGAAATCCGGATTTGGAGTTCGGATGACCAAGTTATGTTGTTTTTGAAGTTTTGGGTTCTGCCATGGTGTTCTTGCTGTTTTGGAGAAGACAGTGAGCAGTGTGCAGAGCTCCTTAGCTCACGCATACCGAGCTATGCGCGCTCTTTAGCGCTGCGTACGTAGACTTAGGTACGTTTCCTGTTGGAAGCGTGTCTCCCTTGAGCTTGCGTGACTTTTCACGCAGCTCTTTCCCTTGAGTCTGCGTGACTTTTCACGCAGCTCTTTCCCTTGAGCTTGCGTGACTTTTCACGCAGCTCTTTCCCTTGAGCTTGCGTGATTTTTCACGCTGCTCTTTCCCTTGAGCTTGCGTGACTTTTCACGCAGCTCTTTCCCTTGAGCTTGCGTGATTTTTCACGCTGCTCTTTCCCTTGAGCTTGTGTGACTTTTCACGCAGCTCTTCCCTTGAGCTTGCGTGACTTTTCACGCAGCTCTTTCCCTTGAGCTTGCGTGACTTTTCACGCAGCTCTTTCCCTTGAGCTTGCGTGATTTTTCACGCTGCTCTTTCCCTTGAGCCTGCGTGACTTTTCACGCACGCTGCCTTGTTGTGCGTATGCTTTTGATATTTTATTAGATATTATATGCCCATTTTATATCCTTACGTCTTTTGTCCCGAGCATGATATGAGCACTGATGTGACCCCGGAGAACAAAGTGTTCCTACCTGATACATGTACCTGAATGTCCCAGTTCTTGTTCATGCTCGACAAGTGACTCGTAACTCCACGTGGCGTATTTGTAATGATGCATTACACTAAGGAGGGTAGCACATGTTGATATACTGATTGACATGGATCCTCACTTAGGGTACTCGTACTAAAGTACGACTTTAGGAGGATAATCATGCAGGCCACAGCATGAGAGTCCAAGATTTCACCTAGGGTTAAACTAGGCAACTGAATATACTAGATGCATGGGGAGGGCAGAGTCCCGAGATCGTGTTACACCAGTCGCCCTGAGATATTGTCTTGGCGCGCCGGCTGGTCTCCACGGATACTGTGTCATCCGCAACGAGTGGATGACTGTATCCGATTAATTCCTGCTATATATTACATGTCTTGGCAAGGTGGCCTCACGAGGGACCTGTGCTCCATGACACCTGTCTACGCGAACCCCTGGGTTGGCTAGCTTTGCTGGAAAGATACGATCTGAGGATTTTCTAATAACATGACGCGAGGATAACCTCGTTCCACTAGAAACTCGTAGACTTGATTGGCCGTAAAAACGACTTGCATGTTTCCTATTTACCTTCCGTGAATAACTGAGGGAAGCGGACTGTCATGGTGCATGATCCAACCCATGTTCTTGTTTGATTGTTGGGTTGGTTATCGTACTATGACAGGCTGTGGATCGAAGTTATGAACGGAAGACTTATTCTGGTTGTAAAGTGCTACTTCTGTGAATGACTGAGGAACATGGTCTATCATGGTACATAATCCAACCCATGTTCTTGTTTGATTATTGGGTTGGTTATTATGCTGCGATAGGCTATCGACCGAAGTCACGATCAGGAGATTTTATGGTTATACCTTTTTAACTTATGTGAAAGTTATAGAGTACGACACGTCCCGGCTCCATGCGGCACCTTTTGTCCTTGTTTGGTTGTAAGGGTGCCATATGGGTTCGAGGATGTTACGCTACCCTATAATAGTAGCATAAGTATTACTATTATCAGTCATTCTATTAGTTGGGTTTTTAATCTTAACTCTTGTGCCCCTTTGACGGTACTTGCTATTCGGGGCTGACCCCGCTGGTTTTGTTTGGCCAGATCTCGTAGCAGAGCCAGAGGACACGATCTTCCTCCCTGACATCCATGGTGCATACTAGGAGCATGGCGGTTCGGGGACTCGAGTGGGTTTCTTCTCCACCACTTCTGCTTATACTTTTGCGGCGTTTAGCCACCGGCACCTGTTAGCCGGATTACTTGGTATTTTGTGTCTGTACATAATTGTAATTAAATAGACTGCAGCTGTGTATAATTTTGTATTCCTGACTCTCTGAGATAGCTAAATTATAAAGCTAGTCTCTCATGATCATTTTGATGAAGCGTCAGGGACGCCTTACTGCTTTATCTTTAATGTTCATTTAATTGCTGATTTGACTTAATTGATTGAGACATAGAACTCTGTGGGACCATAGGAGACTTGATTGTAGCATGTACCCCCTAGTCTCTCGACAGCCACGATCGCCGTATGACGTTACGTACCTCATATGGAGTAGCTGGCCTAGTCCGTCCCCGTATTTCGGTACTGGGGCGTGACAATGTTAAAGTATTTGATCTCACTAAAGTTAAGAAGGACCAGTTGAAAATAGACATGTATTGATCACATTGCATGTAATTTTCATGCTACGCATGCATGATTGATCTATGTCGTTTAGCTATATTGGTATATGTGACCATTGATGGTTTAGTTACGCTATATGTGACGAATGCCACTTTGATCCTATGTTGATATGGTTAATGGACAAGATTGTCCGGATATACCCTAAGGATTAAGATAGCAATTTATGAGCTCACTAAGGTTAACACAATTATAAGGTTACATATGTGGCCCAGTGAGAGATTGTTGGAATTATTCAATAATATGGACCACACATGTAAAATAAATTGTGTTGGACTATATAAATAATTAAGCCAAATTAAAGTGGTCTATTTGAAAAATTGGCTTAAGGGTATAATTGTCATGGAATTAATGTGTAGATACCGGAGATAAATCTAATTTGATGAGGGGCCAAATTAGAAATATCAAAATATATAAATATATGTATTCATTAGGGTTATGGTCCCCAACTTATACGGTCACCAAAAGAGAGGTTTTCTCTTTTTCTCTTCTGCATCCCCATCAACAGAAAGAGAGAGACAAATGATTCGGATTCTTCTTTGTCATTAACGGTCGTAGCAAGTTGGAAGATCGAACCCCACAAAAGGACGACCGCTTCAAGATCCATCAAGCCTAGCAATGGATTCAGATACGCTTCCGCAATTTAATTTATGTTTTTCATCTCATGAATCGACATGGTACAATAAATTTCTAACATCGGTTTCTCAATTACGAGGCCCATCATATGCAATTTAGGTAATCTTCGAAGGTTTTTGTGAATATTTGAGACTCGTTCTCTATTGTGCTGATGTAGGTATAATTCATGAATTGGTCTTGGACAGAAGCCACTTGTCAATTATTGGAGAAGCACATGACTATTCAAAGTATGGGATTATCAAAATTTTGGTTGTCCTATTGTATAGTTAGAAAACGCGATTGTATATATGTTCCAAAGTTTTGAACCTCCATTAATGAAGATCATTTTTTAAAAAAGTACCTTTGTGAGCTTTCTATTAGAAAACCATAATAAAAATACATTACACATAAATTATAAGTACCTAAAAAATATAGATTCGAAAAAGTATATAATTTATTTGATGGAGTTTTATATTGGTTGTGTTGATGAATTTTTATCCTGATTATGTTGGATTTGGAAGAAGAAGAAAAGAGAAGAATGTGTGTTTGTGTTTGGAAGAAAAAGACATAGAATGATAATGAAATGTGTTGCCGAAAAGAAAATAAGTGGTGTTGACTACGAGAGAAAAATAAATGAAGTTGTATTTTACCTAAATAAAATTGTGCTCGAACAATTTGTGCAGCTCCAATAATATGTACAAAACAAGCTAATCTAAGCTCAAGGTGATAAGATGATACCCATGGGGTTCACAATAGGAGATGGACTTCACCCCAGTTGTGAACCAGAGTCTATAACCTAACAACAAGAGCAAATATTCCCTAGATCAAAAATTCACCGTGTCCTTTTCCTCTTGCTAGTTTGGTGTCACAATTGAACATCATTTAGTGTTATTTGTCATGTTTTTTCTAATGGTGTCCCAGTAAGTTTAAGTTTTAAGGAGGGGTGAGCATTTGTTTATTCTAAATCAAAAAGCGATGCGAACCGAAATAGTGATTAGGTTCGATTTTCTATATTACGGGTTGGTTTTATGTTTTGAAATTTTGGTTTTTTTATTCGGAGTTCGATTTTAAATTTGATAATCGATCCGAACCGAAATCAAATTATAGATATTTAAAATTAATGTTTATATTTTTATAATTTATTTGATTTTATGATCTCTTCTATTCATATTTGTATAAATTTATGATATCTCATCTCATCCATCACAACTTTATTTATAGTATATTTGTTTCAAAACTTTAAATGTGGTCACTTTTTCCTTTATTTATTCTAATTTTAATCCAATTTTAGCTAAACTAGTTACAATTATTTTATAATATATTTTTATATTTGTTATATTTGAATTTTTGGAATTTTGTTTGCTAAATTAGGAACAAATATAGTCATTTTTTAATTTTTTTTTTTTTTTTTATGTTATAAGTCTAACCTATCAAAAATGGTCATGTCCAACCGAAATAATCAAACATAGTCAAAGTTCGATTTGTGTAAAAAGTTGGTTTCGGTCCATTTTAAAATAGGTTTGATCTCTTTGATTTTTTTTAAAGCCGGTTCGGTGGACCGAAAGCCCACCCCTCCTGTTTAAGTGCACTTTTATTCACCTCCCATCATAGACAATTATTACCTATAAAAATTGAATCTTTAAATTAGATGCCCATCATAAATCAAGAGTCTTGTTTCATGGTTTTTTCGGGCCGGTCCGGGCCGGCCCACGGTCCAAAGGCTGCAGGCCTGACCGGGTTCGGGCCGGTCCAGGACCGGCCCAGTGTTAATTGCGGTCCGGGCTAAGTCCGACCCGGTTTTGCTGCTCTGGACCCAGCCCGGCCCAGTGGACCGGACAAAATTCGGGTCGGTCCGGGCTGAACCGGACCACGGGCCGGTCCGGGCCTTGGGCGGTTCCGGCCGGTTCAGGCCGAGTTAACCGGACCGGCCCGGTTTTTTGAATTTTTTTTTTTTTTTTTTTTTTTTTACAGTTTTTTTTAATTTGGTTTTTTAATCATTTTCTTTTGTATTTTAATTTTAAAAATTTGTAACTTAAATGTTTATAAAATGTTTATACAAAATATTTATAAAATGTTTATAATTTTATGTTTATAAAATGTTTATAAAATGTTTATACAAATATGTTTATAAAATGTTTATAAAATGTTTTCTTTTTAATACAAATGTTTATAAAATGTTTATACAAAATATGTATATAAATGTTTATAATTTAGTAATACAAAAATGTTTATAATTTAGTAATAGTTTGTAATACAAATGTTTATACAAATATATACAAATGTTTATACAAATATTACAAATGTTTATAAAAATTTATAAAAATTTAAAAAAAACATTTCTCACTCTTCCTTTATCCGGGCTTGGGACCGGCAAATGCTTGTTTGGCATAGGCGGAGTTAAAAAATATTTTTTTTTAAAGTAAAAAATAGTTTTTGAAAGTATAAGTTAAAAAATTTGAATAGTATAAGTTAAAATTAAAAATTTGAATAGTATAAGTAAAAAAAAAATAGTTTTTGAAAGTATAAGTTAAAATTTAAAATTGAAATGTATAAGTTTAAATGTACATACATAATACTTTGCACCGTAGCCTCATTGTTGTTCACCTTCATGCAATGAAAGCGATTCCAAATCCAGCTCGTGTGGATGTCATGATCTTCTTCATCTTTCTGGTTTTGTGTTCTTTTATCGGCATTCATCCAATCTTGTACGCACACGATTGCTTCCAAAATATCGGGCTTCAAGCGGCTCTTCCTATCGCTCAACATCCTCGAACTTGCACTAAAACAGGACTCCGATGCTACCGTCGACACCGGAACCATCAGTAGATCACGTGCTATGTTAGAAAGCACATGAAATCTCTTGTCGTGTCTCTTCCACCATTCTAAAACGGCGAAGTGATCTGGAGTCTCATCTTCGTCTTGATAAGAGTTAAGGTAAGCAGACAACTCTTGAGTAGGTTGGGAAGATTGCTTTTGTTTCTTCCTTTGTAGTATGCGACCGGCTGCTGATAGCTTAGACGCCAAGCCGGAGCTACTACTAGCCCCCCCTGAGTTGGTCGGGTCGACGTTGCTCCTTCTTCGTACAGTATAACTAACCTGTCCAAAGCCACTTTAACTTCTGCCTTCATGTCAGTAACGTCTATACCCATATATTCTCCATATTCATCTAATAAAACCTCTACGCCATCCAATTTGATTGTAGGATCAAATATGGAAGCCAAACAATATAAAAGAGGTACTTCACCCCAATATTTCCTGAATTTGGCTTCCATATTTCTCACCGCAATTTCAAAATTTGGATAATCTCTATATTTAGAAAATAAATAAGACATGTTACAAAGTTCACGTAAAGCTAAGCAAGATGTGGGATAATAAACACCAGAAAGAGTTAATGTAGCATTGTAAAAAACTTCTAAAAATTCACAAACACTTTCAGCTGCTACCCAATCATCATCAGTAACCTGATAGTCAAAGGTGACATCCGAAGTACAATAATATATAATAGCACTCTTAAAAGGAATTGCAGATTTCAACATCAAGTAGGTGGAGTTCCACCTAGTTGGTATATCCTTCACAAATCTTCTAAAAGTCATACCAAAATGTGCGCAAGTGCATGCAAAACTTTGTTGTCTACTGGAAGACGAGTTTAGGTGGAGCAAGCATTGTCGCAGAGTGTCTAAATGGGGTTCAAAAAATTTTAAACATTCTTTAACAACTAAGTTAATTATATGGCAAGCACACCTAACATGCATAAGCACACCTAACATTACCCATCCATTTGGTAAAAGAAACAACCCCCCCCCCCCCCAACGGTCAAATCTGGAAAAAAAAAAAAAATTCAAATCAGCCAACGGTCGGCTGGATCGGTCCCAGCGGGCCGGGCCGGTCCAACCGGGCCTATAGCGGGCCGGGCCTATTTTTTCAAAAAAAAAAAAAATCAGCGGTCCGGGCCGGGTCGGGCTCGGGCTGGGGAGGGGGGGTGGCCCGACCCGAACCGGTTGGGAGTGGGGGGCCGGGCCGGTTCGGTCCAGCAGCGGGCCGGTCCGGGCTTTTAGGGGGGTGGGCCGGTCCGGTCCACGGGCGGGCTCGGGCTAGACCGGCCCAATGAACACCTTGAGTCTTGTTAGCAATCACCCGAATAAAACGCGTATTATACGCAAATTTTTCCGTATCTTAAATAAACGTATAATACTTACGTACTTTTAAAAAATTCGAATTTGTACGCGAATTTTAAGCCTGTGGCGTTTTAAACGCATACCGTACGAATTTTAAAAATATTCGGCCAAAAAAACGTGACCGAGAAACCCAACAGTCTCGACTTTCTTGACTCTTGCTGCTATTAGATATTAAGACTGGCACAATTCTCAAAAAGTTTCAAAAGAAAAGAAGAAAAAGTCTCACGATAACCAAAAAAAGGAACTCAAGAGTCTTTGCACATGTTGCTTGCAACAATCAAAGAAAAACTTTTCGATTTTTCATCATCCAACATTTTCTTATTCTCACACTGAACCCTTATTTATGAAGGAGTAGAGGTGGATGGGCCCTATATATATGTCGAACTTTTAGTGCCGAATTTGTTCATATGAAACGTACTAAACACGAATTAAATCTAATCCGAATGTTTTCCGTTAGACGAATTTTTGACTGAATTTTTGACCGTATTTTACTTATATTGTGCCGATTTATACTCGTACTTTTGCCGTTCAGAATTTTTTCCGTTTGCCGAATTGCTAGTCTTGATTCAAGACTAGTAAACTAAGTCAAGTGGGTCCATTCAGAACCGGTGACCTATTTAAACAACAAAAATAAAATGAAGTCGCCATTTATTTTCACTACAAGTTTGATTTACTTTCGCCATTTATTTTCACTACAAGTTCGAATATGAATGATAGTTTTTTTTAATATATTTATATTAAGGTAAATTATAAGGCCACAGCACATTTTACTCAGGGCTGTCCAAGTATTAGTTTTTCATTATTTACAAGTTTGCCACTAAAAAAATTACTCAGGGCTATCCAAGTGGTAGGTATAAAAGATAAGTGTTATAATTTTTGTTTCTTTCCTCACTCTCCATTCCTCACAAGAAGAAGAACAACAACAAGAAAAAAAAAAAAAAAACAAGAACAAGAAGATCAATTTTTGCAAACCTAGTTTATTTTGATTTTTTGTTCTCTTCTAATTTCTCAGATCTCTTTCTCCAAACCCTACTTTATTTTTCTTCTTCTTGTTTGGGCATTATGGATGAAATCCTAGTTGTAGAAGAAATTGGGTTATCAAATCTATCAAATCTATTAATCTATTAGTCTATTAACCAATTTTTCTTTATTAATATAAGAATTATGCATGAAATCCTAGTTGTAGAAGAAAACTATGGAAGAAATCCTAGTTGTAGAATAATTGGGTTCATATCAGGACTGCCACAATTTCTGACAGTCCTAGAAGTATTGAGGACTGCCAGAAATTGTGGCAGTCTTGAAATAATCTCGATGTACAACAGGACTGCCACAATTGCTGGCAGTCCTAGAAGTAATGAGCACTGCCAAGAATTGTGGCAGTCTTGAAATAGAGGCAGTCCTAGACATATTGAGGACTGCCAGAAATTGAGACAGTCCTGAAAGATACTTGCTGTACAGCAAGTTCCTTTCAGGACTGCCACAATTTCTGGCAGTCCTAAAGTCGAAATTCTCGAATAAAAAAAACATGTTAGGGTTTATTTCAATCTTGATAATAGAGTGAAATATGCATTTTAGGATTTATTTCCATGCATTCTTTGTGAGGAAAGAAGTATTTAACCTTTATTTTCATGCATTTTAGAGTTTATTTAATTTTTTTGGTGCCATCGAAATTGGGAAAGAGAAGGAAACTAGGGTTTTGATGGAGATGGTGATGATGGAAATGGTGGAGAAGAAGATGATGATGAGAAAAAAAACTAGGGTTTTGATGGAGATGTGAGAATGGAAATGGTGGAGAAGAAGAAGATGGATAGAAGAAGAAGAAGAAAGCTAGGATTTGTGAAGAGAGAGAGAGAGAGTGAAAATTTGAAATGAGAGTGATTTTTCAGGTTTGGGGGGCTGTGGGGTTTGGACAGCCCCCTGAATGAAAAATTTGGACAGTCCGAGTAAAAGTTTCTCAAAGTCTGGCTAGCCCTAATCCTGGCTAGCCCCGAGTAAAAAAACATGTGTCCTTATAATTAGCCTTATATTAACTTTTTTAAATATTTTTTACATGTAATACACGTGCACATTCTTAGTAATAATAAAAGCTTAACCCTTGTTAGCAATCTAGCAAACAAAAAAAAAAAAAATCGGACGACAACAGTACGAATATAAATCGGCACAATGCAAGTAAAATATATTAAAAATTGGTCACATATTCGTCAAATTAAAATATCGAAGTTAGAAGCTTTACATATTTAAACATGTTGTCAAATTTGAGTAAAAATTTTCAAAAGTATGCAAATATTATATGTTTCTGAAAGATACGAAACAAATTTGCGTATAATACTAGTTTTATTAGGGTGGTTGCTAACAAGGTTTTTGACAGCGTTACTATACGTAAATACTCGAATAAAAGAGGACCTAAATGCACATGATACTACGTAACAAAACATTACCTGGACTTTTCCCAAAAAAATCAAATTGGTGCGCTCTCTTTGGTCGTCATCGTCTTCTTCTCCTTCTTCCAAAAACAAAAAGAATGGAGAACACGAAGGAAGAAGACCAGACCGCCGAGAACCCCAACTCCAGCGGGTCCTCCGAACCCGAACCCGTACCCGCACCGGAGGTGCCGCCGGATCCCCGCCCGAACCCGCCACCGAGGACGCCGTTCACCAGCCTCGGCCAGGTCGACGCCGACCTCGCCCTCGCCCGCGTCATCCAGGAACAGGTACCTCTAGGTTTAGGGTTAGGGTTTTGTTTCAGAACCAAGGTTTCCGAACCCCTTCTGGTCGCAGGAGAGGGCGTACATGATTCTGAGAACGGACGGCGGAGGCGGGGACGACGGGAGCGCGTACGCGAGCTCCGAGTCCGGGAGCTACGCCTACGAGGAAGAATTCGACGGCCGCGATCGTCCCGAAGAGGAGGAGGTGGAGGGGAGCGATTACGGAGAGGACGTCTTCGATGCCGACGGGGAGCTCAACCCGGAGGACTTCGGCAGCGAGGAGGCATTCGTCCGCGCGCTGCAGGATGCCGGGGAGCGGGAGGTGGCGCTGAGGCTGATGGCGCTCGCTGGACTGAACGATTGTGAGGAAACCCGAAATCCTGAAGAAATTTTTTGTTCTTTGTTCTTTGTTTAGTTAGTTTGGGTCTTTACTTGTTAGGGGGAGTGGTAGAGATGGGGGAGCGCTCTTGGTCTTCTCAGGTTAGTTGCACATCGAGTTGATTTGATTTCATACTTCTGTGAATTCTTTAATTTCGACTGAATGATATATATTTTTAGTTAGTCTTGAAATTTATGTCGTTACTGTAGTGAGTAATTGATTGTTCACTGTTCTACAGTACTGATTTCATGGCGAAGTTCAATCAGGATAAGGTGCTGATTGGATGATGTAGTTTGTGACTTTAGTAATCAAACTGTAACAGTCTGTGCCTCTGTGGCGGAAGTAGAAATTGACGGTGGAAGGTTGGGGACCATGATAGCTAACCTCTTGGTGGGTTTGAACGTAGGCGGTTAGTTCTCTGAGCATCAGGATTTGGCAGGTATGGTTGGTAGAGAGGTATAGGTGGGTTGTGAAATGAGTTTCAGAAAATTTCATTGAGAGAAGAAATTTGATGAATTTGCACGAATTTGGAAGAATTGCATTTAGAGGGTCGAAACGCCACTCTTAATGGCGCCCCGTAGCAAAATGGAGCGGGGCGCAATTAGATATGGCGCCTCATTGGAAAATGGGAGTGAGGCGCCATCTCTAATTGCACCCCACTCTTTATCTGAATGGTGCGCCATCTCTAATGGCGCCCCACTCCATTTTGCTACGGGGCGCCATTAAGAGTGGCGTTTCATCCCTCTAAATGCAATTCTTCCAAATTCTTCCTCTTTCGTGCAAATACGTCAAATTTCTTCACTCTGAGTGAAATTTTCTGAATAAGTTTCTAAACATAGTATCGTAGGTTAGGAATGTGTGTAGTGATATAATATTGCCACAGCATCCCCTCTAATGTCTTTAATCCTTTTCAGTTCATTGTAGGCTGGACAGTTGCATTTAGAGCTTCTCCTAGCATGACAACTTCCTTCTTTAGTTGATAGCAGACTCTGTTTTCTTCCTCAAAAGATTAAACTACATCCGGCATCTTTTGTCCACTCTTCTTGATAATTTCTCTGACAGGCTTCTGCAAGCTGTTGCTTTGGCCGTAGTTTCACTATATGTTATTGTTACCGTTCTCTTACTGCGAATGCGTAAAACAAACGGTTTGAACCGCCCCTCTAGAAATCCGAATTTCTTGTTGATAAAGACAAAGTGTAACCTTAATAGGGTAGTTGAGGTAATTGACCTGTATGGCGACTAAGTTGGGAAGAAGTTAGGAATACACCAGCTGATTGGTTTGTGTTATTATTTTAGCATAAGAAGGAATTAGATTGTTGAGAGGGAGGTAGGGTTGTGGGGAGGGCAGGGAAACATAGTCATTGGATGACAAGGTGAAGAAGATACAACGGTAATAAAATAATCATCTGAGAAACATTCTTTAGCTTTGAAGGAACATATCTTTGGTCTGTTAGAGGAATAACTCGTGGTTTTTTTCGAGTCCAACTTTTTATGAATTTAATGAGGGGCTCTCATTGCAACACTTGCATATACCTTCAGTAATGCTCTGATTGTTGCCTATTGGTTATATTGTGCTACAACAGTAGAACTATATAGGTTTCTATGTATTCCATCTTAGAGGACAACATCTATATATTTTAGATATGTACATGTTTTCTGGTTTTTATATGGAAACCAAGAGCATTTATAGTCATTACTATCTTAAGCGCTGATGTGTATTCACAATTTTTCCTTCTTAAGTGAGATTGAACTTTCCTCCTTATACTTTATCCACCTCAGGATGCTCGGCAAGAGGTGGATCCAGATGAACTCTCATATGAGGTAATCTCAGTCCCTTGCACTTTCTTCAGACAATTCAAAGTTTAGCTTATACTATGTCAAGTTTCCCAGGGCTGTTCTATTATTTCAGGAGCTGATTGTGTTGGGTGATGTTGTTGGGACTGAGAGCAGAGGCCTTTCTGCTGATACAATTGCCTCTTTACCATCAATTAATTACAAGGGACAGGATGTGCAAGATGAGAATAGTGACAAGTAAGTGGGCATATTTCTATCTTCTCTCTGGTAAACGGTGTGTAATGTTTACTATGAACACATGCAGGTGCGTAATTTGCCGGTCGGACTATGAGGCCGGTGATCCCTTGGTTGTGCTTTCGTGCAAGCATAATTACCACTCTGAATGCATAACCAGATGGCTTCAAATAAACAAGGTAGCAGAAGTCATGATGCTATTTTAGCTTACTGTTCATTGTTGTTTTTATGCTAATCAATCATTTTATTTCATTTGCTCGGGAAACAGAGACCACGAAATAGATTTATATAGTTTTTATCTCGATTATTGTAGTTATGATTTTTTCTTCAGGTCTTGGTGTTGAAATCCATTGTATATTGGTTTCAGGCACAACATGCAAAGTAGGCTAAATTTCGATGGTTTTACTTGGGTTTACTTTTATTGGCTTGTGTTTAGGTTGCTATAAAAATAGGGAAAAGAAGGAGAAAAAAATTGGAGCGAAATAAGGAGCCTTAGGGGAACAGAGATAGATGTTGAAAGATAAACCTTACTTGGACTAGGTTTGAGACCCTTGTGTTGCGAATTTGCTGCATAAATCATCTCATCATCGTGTCTGCTGGCTGCCACAGTCATCAATTCTTCTCCCAGCTCATGTTATCCCTGCTCGGAGGTGTCTTGGTTGTGAAAGGAACACTTAGGGTCTGCTGGTAACGGTGTTTTCATCGGTTTTGGATTTTTTTGAACCGATCGTTTATGAAAACCCCTGCTTGTTAATTTTTTTGAGGCACCAGTTTTGGTCGGCTCAAAAGCCCCCCAAAACCGGTGTAATGTATTTTTGGGTGGCTTTATAAACACCCCAAATCGGTGGGTTTTGAGCGGCTCTATTTTTTATTCCATTTATATCCTTACAAAAATATATAATTATAACTACTGATACCCTTCCCTATTTAATTTATTCGTGTAAAAAACTATCAGAACCGCTCGTTAGTGAATTACCAAACATGGATTGGACTGGTTTAAAAGCCGCTACTTAAAAACCATCCAAAATCGGACCCCTCATAACCGTTCATAACCGGTACTCTAAAAACACCTCATAACCGCTATCCCTACAATTGCCAAGCAGACCCTTAGGAAACAAAATGGTATTTGATTATCATGGGATTTGCATTCCTGCAATTGCAAGTAAACATACAGTTACTAAAGGTGCCTGCCTCACTGCCTTAGGTGCCCCCCTAGGCCTTTTATATGCTTTATCGCCTTGCCGCCTCAACCCACCTTGACTTAAATGTAACTTGACCCACGACCCTTAGGATATGGAACCTGGCCCGTCCAGGCTCAATAAATTAAAAGCTGCAGATATTATTAATCATCTAATAGATATTAAAGAAAAGGAATTGAACAGTACCCTTGAGAGGCCCCACCTAGGCATTTTGGTCCTGGCTGCCTCGCAACGCCTTAATAAGATTGCATAAAATTTGTGGAAGTGACATAGTATAGCTTCGTTAAATGTTCTTTTGAATCTGAAGTGAGAAAACAAATAGTTAGACAATGATAGAGCGGAAGGAGAATGGAGAAGAGACCTGAATAATGACAGGATTCGAGAGAAATATCTACTGGAATAACTTTGGAAGAGAGAGGTTCAGTTGTTATCTGCTCTTATTGAGATTTTGTGTGTGGGTGTGGGGTCATGATTTTTCAATAACTTTGCTATCTGTTTATTATTTTTGTAATCTGCTGCAAATTTGATTGGAGCGAGAAATACATATATACTCGTGTTGGATACACTTCCTATGTATCCTATATTTAAAACCTACTTACTATGTTCGAAGTGTTGACATAAAGGAAAACAGAATATGATTATGCTAATTAGAAGATGAATAGTAATTGAAAGATATGAATTATTAATGTTCTTTTTATCATAGTTCTATTTCTTTCATAACAATTATATTATCTTCCACCCCCACCCCCACCCCCTTCTCCTTTGGCAAATCAGCTTTTTATCATACTCTGGCATCCGACCTATTCATCTGCCACCCTATTCATTTCTAACGACACAATTAATTGCAATATACCCTCTAGATAAAAATATGGTTCACAACAAGCAGCCTTATCCCAATATTTTTTGGGTCAGATAAAAATAAGGTTAGTATGTTAATTATCATATTTATTTATTGTCATACCCTTGCAGTATCATGTCCTAGTTTTTCAAAATTGTCGTGTCATCCAATGTATATTTTGTCATATGACACCGCAATGTTCATATCTATGCAACATCACTTCTCATATCCAGTTAACATGAAGCAAGAGATATAGTTGCAAAGTTCTGTTCAAGATGCATGCATGTTCATAGAAAAGCATATCAGTACTCTACATAATCAATCAGTAAGAAATATGGAGGAAACTCATTTTCTAGGAAATTTATGGTCGACTTTTGTTTGATGCAGGTCTGCCCCATCTGTAGCACCGAGGTTTCTACCTCCTCGGGATAGTATGAAGACGACCCACCTTGATTGTTGGAGTCCAGCCCTTCACTCGTATCGGATATTTATCAGAATTCTTCAAGGAAAGAACCTGGTTTGTTTTGATAACCTAGGCTGCATCTGTTAGGGCCCTCCTTTGGCGAAGACGATGGAAGTAAGCTGCTCTACTTAGGCGAAAGGTGGAATTATGGACTGAAGCCAATCCTCAAACATGTATCTATCTACCTGGTGTGAAACATAACATTGTAGCAATTTGTTAGCCGGCAAAGTATCCTGTTGCTTGATTCAACGTGGCTGCCTTCTTAAGATTGTTTCATCGATTGTGATAGATACCACTCCTGTACCATAAGTTGATATAATATTTTCTTGTGAAGCAAACAAGTTAATTTAACATCGTTCTTTTTGCTTTCTTTATTTGTAGGACTATCTTAATCCTACTTAAGTTGGGAATATGTTCTTTATTTACTTGTGCCCTTTTCGATTTTCCATCAACTCTAATGCCTCGTTTGGTTCGCGGAAATGAAAGGAAAATAATTCCTTGGTATTTTCTTTTCTTTGGAAAATTATAATTTTCATCGATTTTTGTTTCCGGAGTTTGGAAATGCCAAGAAATTGGAAGGAAAAGTAAATACTTAGAGCATCTCTAACCCATTTGAGTTTGAAAAAAAATGGATGCCACATAGGAATCACCACTTCTTATTTCAAAATTCATTCTCCAATGCAAATGTGAAATTGACATGGCAATGACATGGCAAGGACAATGTGAAGTTGGTTGTCTAGATCTAGACAATGCACTTCACAATGACTTTGTCTCCACATCATCAATTATGAATATAAATATTTATTAAAAAATGAATTGGAGGAGTCGTCTTGGAAGTTGGAAAAAAATATATTTTTTATTGCCTTCTCAATACTTTTGCATTGGAGAACATTTTTTTATCTCATTGTCTTGTGTGAATATCATCTTGCCACATAGGAAAGACATTGTCTTGTGTCTTATGTCACATAGGAATCACAATACAAAACAAGACAATAGGGTTGGAGATGCTCTTAGGTCTCGTTTGGTTTGCGGAATCATTGGGTTGGAAAAGAAAAGTCATTACTTTCCTATTGGGTGGTCAAAGGAATTGAAGAGTAAAGGAAAGTGGTTCCATCCATCTAAGCAAGAATTCAATTTATCACATTTAAGTATTCACTTTCCCTACATAACAATGATGGCGTCCAGCGGCCGATCGACAACCTCACGGTTCCCGCGTCATGCCTTCACTACGGGAACCTAACAGGGGGTACGATGTGCACAACCTGCACGGCCTGTTGGAATCCAAGGCAACCCGCGATGCGCTGGTTCGGAGCACAGGGAGGCGCCCGTTCATGCTCACACGGTCGACGTTCGTCGGGTCGGGAAAAGTATGCCGTGCACTGGACGGACGACAACGGGGCGTCGTGGGACGATTTGGCGTGCTCGCTACGGACGACCCTGAACTTCGAGCTGTTCGGAATTCCAATGGTTGGTTCGGAATTCCAATGGTTGGGGCAGACATTTGCGGTTTCCAGGGGAATACCACCGAGGAGCTCTGTCGGCTCTGGATCCAGCTATAAGAGCATCTCCAACCCTATTGTCTTATTTTGCGTTGTGAATCTTCGGTGGCATGGGACACAAGACAATGTCTTGTATAGTTGGCAAGATTATATTCACAAATGACAATGAGTTTAAAAAGTCATCTCCAATGTAAAAGTATTGAGAAGACAATATAAAATAATTTTTTACAACTTCCAAGACAACTTTTACTCTTCTACTTCTTTTTATAAACATTTTTATTCACAAATGATGATGTGGACATAAAGACATTGTGAAGTGCATTATCTAAATCTAGACAACCAACTTCACAGATCTAGACAACCAACTTCACTTTGTCTTTGCCATGTCATTGCCATGTCAACTCCACACTTTATTTCACATTTGCATTGGAGAAGTACTTTTTGAAGAAAAAAAATGGTTGTCATTCCTATGTGGCAACCATTTTTTTTAAACTCACAATAGGGTTGGAGATGCTCTAAGGACAATATTTTAGAATAGGTGCAGACGTACTTGTAGTCTCCTACGTTGGACACATACAGGTATAAACACGACACAGACACGGACACCCAAAAAAATATTATGTGATGTGCTTATCATGTCAGATGAGTTTTGTTTGTATGAATGAAGACGGTAAGCACCGGCTCTGGAAGGCAGTACGTACGGCTCAAGGTGCCAGGCGACACGATAAACGTTCATGCCCGCGGTGGAAGCATTCTGGCGATGCAAGAACAGCCGCGGCGACGATGCGGTCGGCAATGCGGAGCGGATTGGTGCTCCCGGTGGCGTTCGACGAGTATGGCAATGCAACAGGAGAGGTGTTCGTAGACGATGGGGTGACGGTGGAGATGGGAGACACGGAGGAAGAGTGGGGTTTGGTGAGATTCGCTGTCTCTGCTCCTTAGCAAGAAGTTCAGAGTTGAAGCTCCAGTATGTCCCATTATATAAGAAGCATCGTTTTATAATTTCGATAAAATAATTAGGACTAATTACTTAATTAGTATTTAGATCATGTATTTTATACCAGCTTGGAGTTTAAATCTTAACATAACCAATTAAATTTTTTAAATCCTGTTTTTTTTTCATTATATCCTGAACAACTAATACAGAATGAAAGTAGGGTATAATGGAAATAAAAAAAAATCCACTATCTGAACTCTCTAATTGGACATGTCCCTTAAAACTCTAAAATGGTATAAAATTCATGTCCTAAACACTAATAAATTTTGTTAACATGTGCCCCATGTACAATGGTAAATGTATATTTTATATGGATATTTCCATCAATATATTTATCAATGCACATTTACATTTATTGATACACATTTTAAATGAAAGATGCATTCACAGTTTAACTATAGAAAAATCAGGTGGTGAGATGAACGCAATCCATTGGTTGTTCATAGGCGAGTTTTAAAATTTAAGAACTCCTGAGACGACCTATCATGAGTTTCTCTAGGTTTTTTAATATACATATAAAATGCACATCAATCAAAAGCCACAAGCCACATTTATTAGAACAATGACAATCGGAGGGAGCCAAAAATAAAAACTATAAATCAGAGCAATCAACCAACTATCAATTACACAAAGCATGTCCTGCCAACCCCTTTTGGTTTTTGGTTCAACGGCCAGGTTCCCTTCACCTTGTCTGGGTTTAGAAACACTAGACGGGTATTGGCTGAACTCCTGTTACATTTTCTCTGCTACGAACTGATGCAGTTGTAACAACACTATGAAAAAGTAGCAACATAAATACACAGGCCAGAGTTAACGGAAAATACACAGGCCTGAGTTAAAGGCCACCCCAATAACTGAGATTGCAAATAAAAAGTCATCCAGCAGAGGTTCTGAATCATCAATAAAGATGATGTCATTGACCCGTATTAAGCTCTTCAAACAAAAAAATGATTTGAGCACTCACTACAATTTTTCCTCCATCCACGATTCCATACTCAGGAATAAAATGACTGGTTACATTGGTGATACTTCAAACTCAAAAACAGAGAAATGAGCTCTACCCAGAAAAGACAGCCAAACCTTTTGTAGATGGATTACCGTCTTCTCATGCCTCTTCCTCCACGACCGCCGCGGAAGCCTGCTCCGCCACGGCCACGACCGCCCATTGCACTTGCAGCTGCCTCACCTTGTGCGCTCTCCGACTATTGCCATGGAAAAACATAGTAAGTCCGCAATCCTCCATTTATATAAAAACAAGTTGAAAAATCACACAAGCAGAGTGAATTTTATCACTGCGTGATCTGCACACAAAACTAACAAGGCTCTACTATGGGAATCATAAAGAAGCAATGGTAACATTCAGATGCAACAATCTGTGTGATTAGTACAGAAAATAAACCATCACAAGTAAAATATATACAATCCAAAAGAATACAAATAATAACAGTTACGTGTAAATAGTAGACTTTAGATGTTCAGAATCAAGCCAAACCGAGTCGAGCATGCCATGTCCAATCTCGTGAGTTTTAGACTTGTAAAAGGTGTTCTAGGCCATGGACTTTTGGTTGGTGTGCCTTCAAATTGTTAAAAGGAGATGGCTTTACGAGTGGTGGGCTTAGGAAAATAGCCTCCCATTTGGTGGGCTTGCATGTTCTTTAGAAAGAACACACACACGAGTTGACTCGAGCACAGTCAATCACAGCCTAGTACTCAATGAGCTTCGCAGCTAGAGCATGTTCGCGAGCTCATGAGTCGAGCTTCTCATCTTCAAACTCGGCTCATAGAGTCGTACTCCTTGAGCTTCACAAGTTGAGCTTGTTCACGAGGTCATGAACCAAGCTGCTAATCTTCAAACTCAGCTCGTTTAGTCACTCGAGCTCATTTTCAAGCTCGAGCATCCCGTTTATGGAGTGTAGTCGAGTCAAGTTGGGATCACGAAATTCTCCTTTCATTTGCAGCCTAGATCAATGACAACGGAGTTTCACACTAGGTGGCAAACACTATCATTTCTCTAGATAATTTGATACATAATAGCGACGATGGAGTCTCAACTCAGTATCTGGCAACCGCAAACACCAGCCTCAGAATGTTGTCTGGTTCGCATCAGGTCAGTTCTGGCGCACTCCAAGAAGCCATAATGTGGACACAGAAATTCATTTGACTTCTTAAAGGAAATAAAGAAATACATACTGTCCTGTAGCAAATGGTTTGCAAGGGTTCTAAGAACGAAAGGACGAACATCATGAATCTCAGGATAACCACGTTCCCTAATCACAGAATTAACAAGTAACGTGGACAGTTTGTGGTTTCACCAAGTCACAGAGAAAATTGCTGAAACCATAGAATAGCAAATCCATGGGAGATGATACAAAGAGATGGAGTTAATAAGGTATATCAAGGTCACATCATTTCGAATAGGCCAAGTGTGACTTTTGGCAGGATGCTTTGTTAAGAGAAAGCAGTCATTGTTAACACGTGACGCTGTTGCATTTTTCTACAAAGGAACAATTTACAACTAGTGGACTATGGAGAAAAAAAAAACCAAGCTAGAAGCAATTCTTCTAAAATAATTGGTAGATGTAGCACATCAGATTACCCTCGGTGAAAGAAATGGATGATTGATACATTTTTCATACTCTAAGGTGAAGAAATCGAAGGTTAGGACACATGGAGAAACAGGTACGTAGAAAAGTGCATTTGAGATGGTTCATTAATGTGGTTTGAGTACATATTTATAGGAGAACCTTACTCATACAACTCTATCCAATGTAATACTAAAGTAGACTACATATAAACATAAACTCTAACAAGGTCGTATTACTATTGTATTAAAACAGGTTGATACACAAACTGCAAACCTTCTAATACAATTGCCTACGAAATAACCCACCCAACAAATTCAAGCAGAGACTGAGGTCACCACAACAAAAAGGAGACGCACTTTCCTCTCGGCAAAGAGGAAATAATTCAGCATATTCTCTTTCACACTCTAATGGCTTCAAAACATGGTGGGAGATGGCACAAACGAGCGGTAACGAGCATTTCATGGGTCTTCAATCATGTGTTTCAATAACAAAGTCTATCCAGAGGATAGTGACCAAGAAGTGTTCATGACGGAAGCAATAACCTGGAATATTAGCAGTGGCACATGGGAATCAGAAATGTAGCAAGTACACGCCAGGAAATTGCCCACGATAACAGTAACTTCTGAAGTAACTTGCCTACAAGAGGCTGATAGAAAATTATACACCTAAAAAGATTTTCAAGGCCCTGCCTTTGATCAGGATGCAGAACAGTTGAATGTGGAAGGAAGAAAGAAGTGGAAGCATAGTTAAAAAAATGTGTTAGAATAATGTACACATAGAGGCTAAGCCATAGACGGAAAACTAAAATTATATGGGATGAGGAAGAGAGCACAGTTGCATGTTCATAGAGTTGCTACCACAGGCATCTGACAGAGATGAAAGCTGGCATTTGAGGACATTTACTTATGTATTCCCATTTCAGGCTACAGAAACACAAGTTGTTTGGACCACAAGAAGATGGAACAAAGAAAATTATAAAAGAATTCATAGTCAACTGAATACAAGAATGTAAATTTCTAGGCAATTGATGTGTTTGAACTCGGGTGTGAATTATACATTGGAATATACTGTTACAAAATTACCTGTATTGTTATATAAATACCTGCAACAGTTATATTTTGTAGAGGCTTGGAAATCTTGATATTGGCAAAAGCAATAACAAATAAGTAGACCACATAGATGTGATTTCTTAGAGAGATCATATATAGCTTCTCTCTGAGAATAAGAGATGTCATACATATTAATCATGTTTTGAACTAAATATTAAGCTAACTGTGGTTTATGAAGTCCACACCACGTTCAAGCTAACTCATTGTTTGTTCACAACAAGAATCCATGGACTGGAAACATCCTAGTGCTAATAAGAACAATAAAATCAACAATAAAAATGGTTCTCGGTATTGGTTTCTTCTTATGGTTATTGGTAACGGCGGTTTCAGCAATTTTGGAGGTTTTGAATCGGAGTTTCGGAAAGTCAAATTTAATCATTATTATTACCAAAAACTATAAAATATATATTTAGGCATAACTTTGTGTATTTGTTAGCTTTGAACGGAATAGAATTAAGATTGATGGATATTGTGATCTAAAAATATACAACTTCGACAAAAGAAAATTTTCCAATGTGTCAATAAGGAATCTTATCGACACATTGTAACAAGGAGATCTTTGACGGACAAATTATTGTGTCGACACCGTTTCCCCCCATTTCTATATTTTCAGTGCAATTTTTCTTTGTTGAATTGAACAGAAAAGCAAATATTGGTACCAAGTAAGGTCAGTATCGGAATAAAACAGGTCAGTATCAACCCTTAAGGGTAGCAGTCAGTATCTTATAGTATCCGGCCAGGCAGACCAAAAACGATATGAAATGGTCGATATGTTATGTATCGGTACAGCAGGATACTTCGAACCTTACGATAGAGTGACAAAATATAATTGACTACAACGAACAAGGGTTTGCTAGAGTAATGGAAGAGAGACGAGTACCATAGAAATGCAGTATATTTGGATAATTAGAAAGGGAGAAAGTACAGACTACAGACGAATGGTCGGGTGCAAGCTCACAAACCAAGGTGAAATAGATATGCAGTATACACCCCCAACAAGACTGGCCTAGGGTGGACGAGGCTGCTATGACTGAGATGCATGCTTTGCGGGCTAATGACATGGGATCTTAACATAACTCATGATCACTCTCATCTTAGCTGCTAAAGGGTCTTTACCCCGATGTACGATGAAAGATTACATGCTTGTCTGGTTGCTCGTGGATTTACTTGGAAGTATGGAATAGATTATGAAGATACAATCTCTCCAGTTGCCAAGCCCAGTACCATTTGGTCTTTACTATCTATTGTCATCACTGTTCTAAAAGGCGGCCGCCTAGGCGCTAGGCCCCTGGTGTCCGTCCGATGCCTGCCTAGACCCCCCGACGCCCGACTATGCATGTTTTGGAATTTTATGGATTTTTTTCTGCAATTTTCAATAGGTTTTTTGGATTTTATTTATTTATTTTTGAACCACCTAGATCTAGGTGTCCGCCTAGGCGGGCTATGCGCTAGGCAGCAGGTGCCCGTCCGACTAGCACCTAGCACTTTTCACAACCTTGATTGCCGTGCATCATCACTAACCATAACTTGATATCAAGAATTTCTTTCATAATGGTGACTTGTCGTGCATCATCACTAGCCGTAACTTGATATCAAGAATGTCTTTCATAATGGTGACTTGTCGTGCATCATCACTAGCCGTAACTTGACTTGCCTAAGATTGTATGTAGCAACCCTTGGTATAAGAGTACAGAGAGACTATCATATGTCTTCGGCAATCTATTTATTCTCTAAATCAGTCTCCACGAGTTTGGTTGTTCAAAGCTTTCTTCGGAGTGTGTTGATTCCTCATCTTTTCATTCACCGTCAAACTCAAGGTACGTTAGTTCTTCTTTGTATATATTGATGATATTATCATCGTCGGAGAATTGAAGATGAGTCCTGGTATATCTATGTCAAGGCACATCTATCCAATCACATTCATACCAAAGGCCTTGGTCCCTTGTGTTATTTCTTGGACATTGAAATTGCACTCAGAGAGTAATTTTCTACTTATGACTCAACGAAAATATTGTTTGGATCTTAAATGATTCTTGGTTTTTGGGGTGTAAATATGTTGATACTCTAGTAGAGCATAATAAGAAGCTCTCTAATCTTGATTCCTATAACTCTTCTCCCCAATATAGATATGTATTGTTGCCTATGGGAAAGGTAAGCAAGTAATGATATCTCTGTGTTCTCACTATCAGTCAATACATGCAGTCATAACGGGTTATCTATCATAGTTTCGTCGAGTATATTCTCGAGTATCTGAAGAAGTCCCTGTACCAAGGACTTGTTAACCTGCTCTCTTCCTCTCTGACTCTGGTATATACTTATGCCGACTTTTGGCGGCAACTGCCACCTGGTGAAGCAAGAAGCAGATGGCAATGGCCCATTCTTGGGTTGACACAGAGTATTCATCGACCATCCATGTGATTTCCCCGCTTACATCGCTGCAAAGCTTTTTCTCCGATCTTGGTATGTCACTTCCTCGGCTTCTCTCTATTGTGATAACAACGATACAACTCGTATTGCTGAGAATCATGTCTTTTATGATAACAATGGCCCATTCTTGGGTTGACACAGAGTATTTATCGACCAGCCATGCGGTTTCCCAGCTTACATTGCTGCAAAGCTTTTTCTCCGATCTTGGTATGTCACTTCCTCGGCTTCTCTCTATTGTGATAGCAACGATACAACTCGTATTGCTGAGAATCATGTCTTTTATGAGTTCAAACACATTGAAGTGGATTGTCATTTCATTTGGGACAAGATCAAGCTCAGTGAGATCCAACTTCACTATATTCCAGGTAGCTTCCTCTCAGTTGGAGACATCCTTACTAAGGTTTGACTAGACCACTCTATCTTCCCTTTTCTCAAAGTTGGGCGTGCTTGATATATATTTGCATATTTACTAGTATGTATATGTAATTACTCTTTCCCAAAATAACGCAAGTCTATTATGTTGACTGAAACAGTTACATGTATGAGATGCTAAGATGTTTCAATGGAGAAACACCAAAAAAGGGTGATGGTTCAGCTCTGGATAGATTCTTCACAGCAGCAAGAGAGTCTTCAAGGCAATGGTCGGGTTCATTTTCGGTGGAGAAAAAACGAGTGATAGGAAGGCCGTATTCCTTTCTTTGAGGCTTGATATGTTGTATTCAGGACAAATTTCAATTTCATTCAATAACTATCTTTATGATGATAAAGATGGGTTTAGGGCCTTAAAATCACTCGTCACCAAGAGTAACCAAATAACTAATACCTAACTTTACCCCCAATTACTTTCCTAAACAATTGGGAATCCTACGCCTAATCAATTAGATTCTTAGAATGTTAATTATGACTTAACTGTGCTATGAGAAAACAACATGTTCATTATCCCCGACCTCAAATTAGTAAACAACTCATCAAGGGATTTACATAAAACCTAATACCTATTTACCTTTAGTAATTTATAATCTAAAGAGGTTCAGAATATGGAAATAACTTTTTAAACTTGAAATGGAATTTCGTTGACAAGTTGGCTCAACCGGGAGTCCACAACCACCAAAAACATAAAATAGTTTAAAGAAGCTTAAGAAAACAAACCTTGAAATCAATATGGAAATAACTTAATAAAGTGGTGTTCTGCAATCCAGAATCAGTCTAAAATAAAAGACTCATTCACTCAGATTAAGAAATCAAACCTTGAAATCAAATTTATTAAATCCCTAACCCCAACAGTTATTTCTACAAATACATTGATTTAATTCGGAAAAAATGAAATCCCTTATTTCCAAATAATAGCCCAATCTTCATAACTGGAGACCAACAGCTATCGCGGGAATGTCTTGCATCAACACCAAAACAAACAAGTTCAAACATTTAACTACCAAAGCCAAATTTTGATTTTCAGCCTAAAAGAAGCTCACTATAATCCAGCTCCACTTCCAAACCTAAGATTTCTTCCCTTGAAGGGAGAAGAAATTTGAATTTGCAATATGTTTAGTTTCGTGAAGACAATAATCTAATTGTAACAAAGTCCGGCAAAGCTCTGAAATTTGGGACAGAACATCTTGCTTAAATGATCCTATACTTGTATTTCTTATCTGACTTTTGTTCATTGCTGAAAACATTGAGGTAGTATAGAAAACACTTATGCGCAGTGCTATATTAAACGTGTCTTGTTATGTGATCGGTCCATGGCTGGTTAATAATCGGATTACTCGACAATTTAACTGAAACTGCAGGTCACTCAGATTTTTTTTGATTAATCGTCAATAATTATTCAGACTAAGTGGCCAAGCAATCTCTTTTTAGAACACTGCTTATATGCCCAGCTGAACAGCAAGTCTAGCAAAGTCTACCTTTCACGCCCTCTCCTAGCTAATAATGCAAAAAGTCGATGACTTGATGTTGCCTAATATTATGTCAATGTCACGAAATGATGATAAACAATTTGTCCATCTGAATAAGCATTTTTAAAACCTCTGTTGACCTAACAAAATCCAAAAGGGTGGGAAAATGGATCAAACTAGCTAATTTGCTGTAAGAATAAATAGAGAGTAAGCAGTATTCAGGTACAAAATCCTGTATCTGTCATCTGCGAATCATTGCTAATAATTCAGCTTTTGTTTCCCTTTTCAAATCTTCTCACTAACATAAAAAACAATAATTCATGTTACGAGTAAACCCTACCTTAAAATCTGTGAACTGAAAGATAAAATAAGTTGCATAACTGAGAACTATTTGACCCTTTCATATTCTTGCATTTTTTGTCTTCTTAGTTTCAACTGACATAATAAAAGCTCTTGTTCTAAGCAAATCATGAGCAAACTGGTAAGCAAAAATAAGTAAAGAGAATACCAATAAAAATATGTTATCCCAAGTAGTGATCGAAGATAAAGTACCACAATGTTCGAGAAGAAAGTGTAACTGTGCCAATTGTTAATGTGCATATAGAGCAAGTTCGTAAAACGTATTATGATATTAGAAAACGTAACCAATAAAAGACATGATAGCAGAACAATCGTTTCTGCACAGAAAAGCTTACTTTTGGATTCTTCACAGTCTCATCCACACTCAGAATAAGACAGGCAGCTTCAGTAGCAGCATTTATTGCATTAATCTGCAGTTTATGTTTCGATCCTCAATTGACAGTTTATAATCAAGCAAGGCTACAAGAAAGTAAGGCAGATAAAATTTGTATAGGTATACCTTAACAACTGAAGGCTCCCATACAAAGTTCGCGAAGGAATCTGCAATTCCACCAGTGTTGATATCTACACCATAATTTGCGCCTTCACCTGTGTGCAAATAATGGATATCAGTACAGATGGATTTTCCACAGGTATACTAGATCAGCAAAGAGCTCACCAGATGCATGTTTCTGTCTGAGCTTGTTCAAAACATCAGTTGCATCAAATCCAGCATTGTCACAAAGTTGCCGGGGAATAATCTGCAGATTGATTCAACTAGGTAAATCATAATAGCATGACAATCTCCTTAAATACCCATACATATTAATCAATTAGGAGTTAAAAGAAGGAAAGATCTCAATGTCTCATTCAATCGTTAGATTCATCAGTTTAGCTAGTCTTTTTTTTCGAAAATAAAAAATTGTTATAACTAATACTATACTATATTACTATCCCTAAACTACCAAAAATTGGGAATGATATTGTTAGATCTTAAACAAGAAATTGATAAATAAAATTATCTAGGTTTTTCCGGTTACTGGAATGATACTTCTCATATCACTTAAATTAGGTCAACTGACTTCCAAGAATAAAGCTGAATTGTGGCAACGAGTCCTAGAGTGCTCATGCCTTAGTACTCACAATAATCTGACACACTTAACCATATATGTATGCATTTAATACTTGGACAGGACATTACAAGATGCATTTGTGCTAGTTAATTGCTTTAGAGGTTGCATAGAGAGAATATATAGTCGTCGCTAAAGGAAAATGCTGAAAATTCAGAGAGAATCTCGTCATTGATGTGAATCAGCAATTCAGCCAAGGGGATGTTTGATTAAAGGCATGGGAAATCCCAGCCATTTCAACAGAGATACTCAAAAGGCTTCACCATTAAAAGAGGTATGCATTCCATCAAACTGATGAGATAGTAATAGTTATATTCACAGAGCTATTTCCTTTCAACATTTATATGACTTTCCAATTACGGATAAATACAAATTCTGCACCTGCAAGTGCAAGTGCCTTCATGCATCAGTTAAGGTGAGATAAGCAGAGAACTACTTCTAGAAGATATATTCCTCACACCCTTGCTCAAAGAATGTAAGTTTCATGAAAACAGCCAATTATTCCAAAATTGAATATCAGATAGACATGACTTTTGTTACAAACTTACAATATTCACATACAATACTTAACGTGATTCATAAGAACCTAGCTAACAAAGAGCATATACCATGGAACCCATACCATGGACTGGCATAAGGTATCAATATACTTGATTACAAAAAATTTACACAGTGGCAACAAAGGAAATAGAATTATAACCTCTTATGAAGGCCTCGACAAGGAAAAAAAAGATATACTTCATTGGCAGAACAGGCAATTCTTGAAACAGTGGCACAGGCAATAAAATATAAGACACGCATTGAATCCAACATTTGAATTGAAGATATAAGTTATGCATCTCTACCTCAAGAGCCTTGGCATACGAGTTTATGAATAGTTGCGACTTCCCAGCAATTGTCCGTGCATGTTGTCTCAGGTATCTACTTATCTCCATCTGTTGTGAGTAGTAAGAAGATTAATCTCCAACAGACCAAAATCAAAAAACGCATTAGTAAGTTGTTATAGTTAAAGTATATACATCAATAGCACCACCACCGGCCACAACATTGGAGTTTTTCATAGCACGTCTGACTATCATTATAGCATCATGGAGACTCCTTTCAGCTTCCTCAATGAACTGCAAAGTTGATAATAAATGAAGTCGGCAACTGTTAGGTCCTAATAAACTGTTCAGTTGAGTACAGTGTAATCAGTAATAGTAGCACACCTGATCCGCCCCACCACGGAGAACTATGGTAGCTGTCTGGCCAGAAGGACAGCCACTAAATATGTTAAACCGCTCATTTCCTACTTGTTTTTCCTCAAATACATCACAAGTTCCTAAAACCTGCCACACATCAAACATAAAACAGACGCTAAGATGCAATACTTTTGGTGTAGAACTACTACCAACAATGGCATTCATAAAGCCCGATCAAAAAGACTTGTAGCGGGAAAAGAAGGAAACCTCATCAATGACATTGTTGACAGAAGTCTGCACAGTTCCACCTGTAGCAGCAGCAACACGCTGCAGATCCTCTTCTGCCACACGTCCAGCACAGAAGATATCCCGATCTGCAAAATACTGCAAAATAGATAACCATTATGGCTCTGGAAATAGTAATTTTAATTTTAACAAACCACGAGGTAATGTACCTGTGTTGCGAGGTCGCCAATTGCCAACCTTGACAGGACAATTTTTGCTCCACTCTGGACACACTTGTCTAGCTTGTCATAGATAATATTCCATTCAGCATCAACAATGGATTGGTATTGTGAAGGATCTGATAATCTGCAGTAGCCATAAAACAGAATTATTGAAGGAAGACCAGTAGCACACTGTAAGATGACGATTACTTACCTTATCTCCGCATTTTCTTTCTCTGACTTCAGCTCCAGCTCAATGTTTAACAGAAGAATCTTTGGGTTCAGGAATTTCTTTGGTTGTTGCTCAAAGCCAGCATAAGAAAATGTCTTTTTGAAGGCGACACCGTTAACAAGAAATGAGTCTCTCATATTACCACCAGGGACCTGTTGGAAACAGGCATATTTAAAAATTGCTTTGCCACTAGTTTCTCTGAGTCGATGGTGAACCTTAGTGAAATAAGATTAACTGACCTAATCCCAATTATTTCACTCAGCCGTAAATCACAAGAAGTCCAGAACTAGACAAATAAAAGAGTTGAACATGCCACGTACAGAGTTCATAGAAAGAAAATTCATCATGACATGAAAAGGGGGTGAACTCATTTAAGATTATATCACCAATTAGTATTTTTTTTTTCTATTGTGTCCATATTGATTCAATGATTGAATTAAAAGAGTTCTACTTGAGAAGTTTCCGATTTTGTACTCCCAGATACTTCATAATCATCACCATTCCACTCTAATTCCTACAAAAAAAACTTCCAAAAGTGGGTATATCTGTTTCTTAAGGGTCCTGCATTTTGAGTTTAATAACTGTAACAAAGTAAAATGTGATAGATACAAAAAAATGACACGAATTTTCATTTGAAGTTATTACTGTCCAAACATATCATAATGAAATTGGTGAACGTAACATATTTATTAAGCTACGCATCAAGAGACTCGATGGATGAATCATGAAAGTAACTGATTTGACAAAACAGTATAATTAATAGAAAATCAGGTTCCTGCACCATAAAAATTGTCTGATTAAACTAACGAAGTCCAACAAACAAATTAAAAGTTATGAAGCAACAAAAGTAGAGATGGTGGACCTTTTTTATCCCAATCAGATTTAACCTATCATCATTTCCGATGGCGATGACAGCATCCACAACCATAGATGCAAAAAATTCCTTTTCTCCACCTATAAGTTTTGACGACAATGTTGTAGCAGCACACTTAGCCAATAAGGTTTTCTTTTCATCAAGGCTCTTCCCTTCAATACTTACTGCAAGCTCTTTGACTTTGTCAATGGCCTGTTAAACATGGTTCCTGGATATCAGTTCCATGTATCACAAATATAAATGTGATCTTTAGCACATGATGAAAATAATCTCACCAAATAGCCTGCGGTCCGATAGCTTCTTATAAGAAGCTGAGGATGGACTCCATCCTCAATGAATGGTTTGGCCTCTCTCAGGAACTCTCCAGCAAGAAGCACCACTGTGGTTGTACCATCGCCCACCTGTATGAAACCAAATGTAAGACTCAGCGACTCACCATTAGGCACACAGATTGTTGCTGTTACAAAAGTAGGGATCACAAAAAGCATGGAATATAAAGCCCATTTCACAATTTTTAAAATTTTCCAATAATCCTAAACAATTTTACTGCATCATAGTTGGAAATCACAATTGCAAATGCATAATTTCCATTTTTGCAGGCTAATTTTCTAATTTCTATGTAACCAGAGTCTGTGTACCAAGATTGATCAGTTACCACTTATAGAATGTAATTGCGAAATCATTTGACAATTCACATGCAAAATAATATGGTTCTTAATTTTTGAATAATACACATCACTGTAAAGCAGTAAAAGGGAAGAGAAAAATAAGAAAATAAATAAGTCAAAAAAATACATTTTTTATTCGACTTGGGCATTCTTTGAAATCTTATCAATCTATACTATTGCATGCCAGGGAAGAGAAGTGATGATAATCTTAATATTTTCTGTAACATAATATATTTCCCAACCATAAGAAAATGATATTATAATTAAAAAACAATAAAACCCAACAAAAATGGAATAAAGGCATTTTTGGTGTTGTTGCAGAAAAAGATAATGAAGTTTGGGTGTTTTCAACAGTTGATAATAGAAGGAAACAAAAAAACTAAACAGACCCAAAACAATATATCAATTTTAGGTGTATAGTGTGCTGAATTTGCCAATGCAGTAACCATTTTCTACTACAACTTCTTTTCGTAGCAGCCGAATTGAGTTGCTGTCGCTTGGCTGCTCCAAAAGTTGCTACATAGAGTCTCATATGTTACAACTTATAAAGTGGAGAATTGACATGAAATCAAACACCAGCAAGTCCCATTTTGCAGTAAAAGCTTTTATTCATTTGCATATCCATCAAACCATGTTGCCCCTATAATCCCAATATGAACATTTAGATAATAAAAGGTGATATTCATGTCAGATGAGCATAGGCCTTCTAATTTATAAGCAATATGATCTCCTTAGAGTTCCAACTTTGACACTACTCATATCAGAAATGAGGGAGAGTACATATAGATGGACAATAGACACCCAGAAGTGATATTTTTCGATATTTAGGATCAATCATCCACCATGATGGAAAGATTGGGAAGGATCTCATACATAGAATTATAACATTATATTTAAAATGGAGAAGTACTTCTAGAGTACTTTATGACAGCAAGATATCATTGAAGATGAAAGAAAAATTATATAAGACTACTATAAGACCAACCATGTTTTATGGATCAAAATGTTGGCAGTAAAAAACATGTCTCGAAATTAGGATAGCTGAGAATAAGAATGATAAGATGAATAAATGACAATACAATAAAAGATAGGATAAGAATTGAGTGTATTTGTGGAAGTTAGAGGTGGTACCAATAGAGGAGGACAAAAAGCGAGAATCATCTTAGGTGGTTTGGACATAAGCAACACAGATCAGCATATTCCCCAGTAAGGAGCGATAAGATAATAATTAAAGGAGGCACTAGGGCTAGAGGTAGAACTAAAACAACATAGATTGACGTTTTAAAGAAGGATATGGTTTTTGTTAGTGTTGCAGAGGAGATGGCACTTAACAAATTGAAGGCAAGAAAGTCATTCAAGCAGCACACCTCAAATTTTTGGTATACAGGCTTTAATTGTTTCTGTTGTTGTGCAGACAAGCTGACAAGACGACAAATAAGTTCCATTTAACAAAGAAACCCAATGATTATCCAATAATATGAGACAAACAATAACAATAGCTGAAGAGTGCACATAATCTCCTAAAACAAACAGGAAAATCTCCAATGGTGATGATAAAAGAAAATATGACTGACAGGAGTCTAAGAACCGAGCAACCAGCAACTCATGATTGGGTAAGGTAAAGCCATAACATTTCGTCAGCTTTGTCGTGTAAAAGCAGAAGCAAGTGTTAAAGTGCAATTAACATCTACCACCCCAAATATTCACTTGCCCGTCCTTAATGGAAGAATAAGCTTCCAGACGGCCCTGATATATTACACTTCCAATAATTAGATACCACAACAGTGTAACAGCAAACTTGATATCTAAAGCATCATGATCAATGCTCTGAAAATCGTGACCAATGCTCTGAAAATCAAAACAAATTCTAATACAGTGGTGACACATCACAAGGCATGAAACAAGGCCCTAGGCATACCAAGGCCAAGGCATGTAATGCAAGGTTAGGCAATTGTCTGATGAATATGAAGCATGTTTTGTCAAAAAGACTCAAAACTAAGGAAAAAATTATAAAAAAATAATGAGTGCAATGATCAAATCTGTTCTTGTTGTGTTGCATCAATTACTTTTTGTGTATTAGAATATGATATCCAAATCATGAAACCTATAGCATAATTCATAACTAAAAGGACCATGTTACTACTTCTAAGCACCATTCATATATATGTTTTATGCAATTACTCTGTAGAATATAATTACAGTAGAAAACTGTAAGTTCGTACTCCATACAAAAAGAGTACCACACTGAGTTGCTAAATGACTAGCCTAGTAGTTAGTTAATATCTTATTTCCTATATAAAACATCTCATTCTAGATTAACTAAAGATCAAAATACTAGTATTCATCATTTGATTTGCGATCAAAAATCAGTTTACCTATTCTATTCTTGTCCTATCTCCACTTTCCATTCTTCTCTTTTGAACGTTTACCTCTTGAAGAAGGATTTGTGGTCTAACACCAACATTCGATTGGTATTAGAAGGATGAAACAAAAGTTCTAAAAAGGGTCAGAGAAAACACAACATTTATTGAAGAAATTAAGAGAATCTCCTAGCTCCAAATCAAATTTTCTGACTCATACAATACATAAGCTGCCCTTTAATTGGCAATTTGATCAAAGTACAATAAAACTGAGAAATACAAAAAAAAACTTCAATCTTCACGATAAAAAACCTTACTGCAGGATTACTTGCTGGGACTTCAAAGTTACAATTGGATTGGAATTGTTACAAATTTACGGATGAGTATAATTGATTGGATTCAGAGTGATTACCAGTCTACAGATGAACCGTGTTTCGCCACTTCAGTTCCTCACGGAGTAAAATGTAATATATAAGAAACCCCAAAAAAGAAAAACTGTAGTGTTAAAAGAACAATTATATACAGGAGCAATTGAGAACACTTGCAACTGTCCACACAACAAAGTCCCTTGCTTAAGGACAAGCACACCACCCATATTCAAACCACACCACACGCACAAAATTCAAATTCAATTTACTGTTAAAGTCTCAAATATCCTAGTGCATTCTGAATTGACGGACTGACCAAAAAATCATTTGAAGCACCAAATTTAGGAATTTGGTAACTTGCAAGGCTCTGACATGTACCATAAAACACATATGGTCCAAGGTAATCAAAGGCGCAAGGCTCACTCGAGACGCAAATGGTCCATATTGTCCGAGACGCACTTAAGACGTGCGTCCGAGCGAAGCGAGGGGCAAAAATAAAAAATTATAATAATGTAGAAAAATAAATAACTTAGTAATGTAAGAAATAAAACCAAATAACGTATTAAAACCAACAATAACATGTTAAAACATAACCAAGTGAACTATCAGAGCGGAGCAGCAGTCAACAGAACTAAAAAGAATTTTATGTGCTCCCTACCATGCTTATAATAAATTTTAGTTTTTTCAATTCAACTGTAACCAACTTTGGCAACCAAGGAAATGGCTACTTCTCTCCCACTTGTATGAGGTAAGTGCTATCTCCCAGCCTCAAAAGTTTTTTCCTAAAGAAAAAAAAAAGTAAAAAAAACATAAGGCGCTGCGCCTGGAAAAGACGCCTCGCCTAGTGAGGTGCGAGGCGCGCCTTTGACTACCACGCTATGGTCATCTACAAGACTGTGTACCCCACCACAGGGCTGCTATCAGTCCTGGCCGGTTATGAGTAGTGCTAGTCCAAAACAAAGCCAATGGCTCCTATGCTTCCATGTTTTGGACCCACAGCCTACTCTGATCGTCCACTATAAAACTTGGTTTGTGTACACGAATTTCACTACAATCTATCTAAAAATCGCTAGTCTTACAAATTGTATCATTATCAATATTTTTTACATTGGGAATGAGTACAATTTGAGGAGCCAGAGCATTTTGAGGACAAGGTCTACTTTGGGGACTGGACGTACCAGCCCAAAGCCATGTTTGGGTAAAACTGGGTCTAAATAACGAGCCTATACATCCTATACTAGACATTAACATAAATTGAGTGGCAATGTGCTTTCAAACAAGACAAAGATATTTGTACTTAACCATCAAATCCCAAAAGATACTATGAATACATAGGAAGCCTAGGGGGTGATTGTTTTTTCACATATAAGTGGAACCACATGCAAAAAGTTCAAAATGTGTTTATTTTCGCCACTTTTAAGTGATTCAGATGTTTGATGTAATTTAAAAATTCACCATTATACCCATGTGTCCAAAGCATTTATAATTGTTATACCTCTTTTATCTAAACAAAGTTATTTATGATGCCATCAAATTATTCACATGGATTATTGATACAAATGTAATATTGAAATTTAAATCCTTAAACATACAAAGTGAAGAGGAAATGAGTTTTGGAGAGATGGATAGGAGGGTTTTTTTTTCCCTTCTTAAAAGCTTGAGGGTATTTTAACCATTTTGGAAAAATAGACGAGGACAAAATAAAGTTTTACACTTTATAAGTACTTATTCATTTTTATGTGGCAAAATGCCTTCTAAAATTTGAGCCACTTACAAGTGGTTGTCACTTACAAGTGGCAAATACAAGCACCTCCTAAGTCTCTAAATTTTGGGAGTTAGTTATGAATACATGGGAGGCCCAAGTCTCTGAAACTTTGGAGGTTAAGAATGTACACCTCTGCAGAGACTTGCATTCTATATCCAAACGACAGCATGAGTTTCCGTCGATATATTTCAAACTGTGTTGCAATCCACAAGTGACATTTTGACCAAATAGAATCCATGCATATAAGATCCTGGATAACACAAAGTTCAAACCTTCAAAGAAACTTGTTCTCTCGCAAAGAGACGAGAGATCCAAGAAAAAGACTACAATCCAGCCATCAAGAATGTTATGTGAAAACGACAGAGATGCATAATTTGATGAGATGCTCCGCAGCTTACTTTGACGTGTTGATCCATGACATCCGGCGTGTCACGAAAACAATAAAGACCTAATCTTTAGCACAAAATAAGTCATAAATAACAAGAAACATAGCAAAATAGATCGTACCAAACTCGATACCACATTCAATCTAATCAAGTATAAAGTAGAGGAAGATCGAGATCTGTGGAATCAAAATCGAGGGATAAAGGAGAGAGAGAGAGAGATCTGGTTTCGGACCTCGGAGTCCTGGGACTTGGCGATGTCGACGAGGATCTTGGCAGCGGGGTGGACGATGTCGAGAAGCTTCATGATGGTCGCGCCGTCGTTGGAAATGGTGGTGTTCCCCTTGTCGTCGTGGATGAGCTTGTCCATCCCCCTCGGGCCTAGCGTCGTCCTCACCGTGTCGGAAACGGCGGTGCAGGCGTTGATGTTGCTCACCACCTGCGCCTTCCCCTGGGACGTGTCCGTCCCCTCCTTCAGGAGTATGATCTGCGGCTGGAGCATCGCCGACATGGTCGATCGATCTGTGGTGAAATTAGGGTTAGGGTTTCGGTTGGGGGAGGAGAATAGGGTTTTAGTGAGGGAGTTGGATGTGGGGAAATGGGAATGCTTGTGGGCGGTGGAGTCTAGTTTTGGGGAGCCATTCGGTTCGGTCTGTTTATTTTATCTTAATACTAACATATAATTAAAGATTACTCTACTAACTACTTCCAAGTTTTCGATTTATAATACACAATACTTCTACTTTTAAACTAATTACACTGATTATCCCTTATTTTAAAAAAAGGCTAATTATAAGGACACATGTTTTTTTACTCGGGGCTAGCCAGGATTAGCGCTAGCCAGGCTTTGAGGAACTTTTACTCGGGCTGTCCAAATTTTTCATTCAGGGGGCTGTCCAAACCCCACAGCCCCCCCAAACCCGAAAAATCACTCTCATTTCAAATTTTCACTCTCTCTCTTCACAAAACCTAGCTTTCTTCTTCTTCTACTATCCATCTTCTTCTTCTCCACCATTTCCATTCTCACATCTCCATCAAAACCCTAGTTTTTTTCTCATCATCATCATCTTCTTCTTCTCCACCATTTCCATCATCACCATCTCCATCAAAACCCTAGTTTCCTTCTCTTTCCCAATTTCGATGGCACCAAAAAAATTAAATAAACCCTAAAATGCATGAAAATAAAGGTTAAATACTTCTTTTCTCACAAAGAATGCATGGAAATAAATCCTAAAATGCATATTTCACTCTATTATCAAGATTGAAATAAACCCTAACATGTTTTTTTTTATTCGAGAATTTCGACTTTAGGACTGCCAGAAATTGTGGCAGTCCTGAAAGGAACTTGCTGTACAGCAAGTATCTTTCAGGACTGCCTCAATTTCTGGCAGTCCTCAATATGTCTAGGACTGCCAGAAATTGTGGCAGTCCTGCTGTAAAGCATGTCCCTTTCATGACTGCCACAATTTCTGGCAGTCCTCATTACTTCTAGGACTGCCAGAAATTGTGGCAGTCCTGTTGTACATCGAGTCTATTTCAAGACTGCCACAATTCCTGGCAGTGCTCATTACTTCTAGGACTGCCAGCAATTGTGGCAGTCCTGTTGTACATCGAGACTATTTCAAGACTGCCACAATTTCTGGCAGTCCTCAATACTTCTAGGACTGTCAGAAATTGTGGCAGTCCTGATATGAACCCAATTATTCTACAACTAGGATTTCTTTCATAGTTTTCTTCTACAACTAGGATTTCATGCATAATTCTTCTATTAATAAAGAAAAATTGGTTAATAGACTAATAGATTAATAGATTTGATAGATTTGATAACCCAATTTCTTCTACAACTAGGGTTTCATCCATAATGCCCAAACAAGAAGAAGAAAAATAAAGTATGGTTTGGAGAAAGAGATCTGAGAAATTAGAAGAGAGCAAAAAATCAAAATAAACTAGGTTTGCAAAAATTGATGTTCTTGTTCTTTTTTTTTTCTTGTTGTTCTTCTTCTTCTTGTGAGGAATGGAGAGTGAGGAAAGAAACAAAAATTATAACACTTATCTTTTATACCTACCATTTGGATAGCCCTGAGTAATTTTTTCAATGGCAAACTTGTAAATAATGAAAAACTAACACTTGGACAGCCCTGAGTAAAATGTGCTGTGCCCTTATAATTTACCTAAAAAAATAAAATAAAATTAGAGATAGTGTTATAATTTTATATTTTTATCTTAAAGTATGGGCACCCTGTATGATAAATGTAAAATATGAGGGTGGTCAATTAATTAGTTTAAAAGTAGGGGTATCCTGTTTTATAAATCCAAAACTTAGAAATAGTTAGTGTAAATAACAATATAATTTTAAAAAAATTGATTAGCATCTCACTTGCTTTACCCATATTCAAGGTGCATCCCACCCAATTACCATAATGTAAGACACCCCCCCACTTTTGACGGAAACCGTCAATAGCGGACGATCAATCTCATTGACCGAATTTTTTTGGCGAAAATACCCTCGTCTTCTTCCTTCCCAAACCCAAACCCTAACCCCTCTCCTTCACCAACACCAACATCACCACCACCGCTCCCTCACCGCCCCCGCTCCGGCCTCCGCCGCTGCTCCTACTCCCGTTGTCACGCCCGCAGCCGCTGCCCCCGCCGATGCTCCTCCTTCCACTGCCGTGCCCGCAGTCGCTGCTGTCACGCCCCGAGTCGACAAACCGTTCGTCCCCGGTGTTACTTTGCCGATTCGATCGTCCTTGCTAAGGCGTGATGCCGCACGACCCTGGAGTTGCGCTCGTGCAAGGCAAGATGACAAGTTCTCAATTGGTTATCTTTTGATTTTGATATTAATACGCCAAGTCGAAACTTCACAAATCACATCAGAATATAAGACGCAGTATAGGAAGATAGAAATGCATTTCATTCATAGCTTGCAACGAAGTGCAAGTCGTAATTACATTGGATGCCGTTGCGGCTACATTGATTGAAAAACAGAAAGAAAATACATTCGACAAGTTGCCTGAACTACGCTTGTCGTCCCATACATTCGCCCCTTTATACAAAGCCGTCGACTTGAATTGGCTTCAAAATACTTCTGCATAGGAAGAGCTTCAAAACGCCTCTCCGCACTCCAGCTACAGTTTAGTTGGGAACGCCCGCCGCACCTGGGGAAATTGGGGGAATGGGATTAGCACACTTGCTAAGTGGACGAGACGAACCCACTCGTCTAAACTGACTCTGATTGTTAGGGTAGGCATGCTTTAGAGTTGTCTTTCTATTAGAACTAAATGAATTCAGTTCATATTCGATAGCCATTTGAGAAATGAAGCATACAGTGAAACATAGCAGTTTATCATATTTCTTACCACGGCCGTGCTCGTCCCTGCATGAAAACAGAGATAATATTTACATCTGCATAAGACAATAGGTGAGCATGCTACTATCTTATATGCGGTCATCGATGTTACACATCACATGGGACTATCTCAATGGCATTTCGGCCCGCTCAGTCTAGGTTGCAAGCCTGACAGACGGTCCGAAATGCATCAGTGCCGAAGCACGATTAATCATTCCCCCTAGGTCGAGTCGATTCTGATGCCCCAGATATCGATTCGAGGAAAATATCAACTTGTGCACAAGCTGTCCATGACCATGCCAATGCGTGAACAGTTTATATATGCAACCAGTTTTGTATAGCGCGGACAGTATTGAACGACATTATCATTTCCCCTAACTCATGCAACGTTTCATTTTTTCCAAGCCGTACTCCGATTTAGCGTCCCGTAGGCACCAAATTGTCCGAGGCATTATAACCCACGATCGACATTTCATAATATTTTGCAGCACGTAAAATAGTCTATCTTTTTACTAGAACCTTAAACTTTCAGGTTTATGTGATAGACTTGTATTTTCAGAGTGAATTCCTCTAAATCGATACGTTTTCCCGAGTTTGTAACGTCCCACTTCCCAAGTGGAATGGTGATGTCATACACATCCCCAGGCTACGCGCCGAAAATCCGCGATTGTCGTCCGTAAACATCAGCAAAAATGGAAAATGCCAGAGATTACAACTTATTATACATATGGAAATTGTTATACAGGATTTCATCAACAATACTTCTACAAGCTTATTACAAAAAAATAACTAGCAAGTTGTCCAGACGATTACTCCTCGTCGTACTGCGGCGTTACTTCAGCGGAGACGTCCTCTTCTTCACCTAGTGAACAATACTAGGTCGTTTTAGAAAACGACAAGCAAGTCCTCGGTCAAGGACGATAAAGTATGCAAAAGAAAGATGCAGTTCTTCAAAAGAAAGAAATATGCCAACTAGCACTATTATATGTGTTTACTTCACAAAATCAAGGAAATGTAAATGACATCCTACTCCATAGATTGTAAGACATTCTGAGCTTCCCTTGAGCTCTCAGTAGGATTTTGCTTCCCTTGAGCAATCAAGAAACTACCTACCTTTGATAGGTGGAGTTATTTGCTGGAGTAAAATGAGATTTAGTAGACTAAATGCAATGCAAATTTGAGAACAGTACTCTGAATTAATTCCCTAAATAATTCCCGTGAACAATCCCGTTAACCTGGGATCAGGCTGTGAATTCGGAGCCTCCCTTGGGCTAAAACCAATCTATTCGATGTTACTGTCGAAATAGAAGTAGCAGGACAGGAGCCTCTCTTGGGCTAGTACTTATATAGAAGTACTCATCAGGATATTCAGGAATCGCTGATCAGCTTTTTATGGTTATTATGTTACGGGATATCTAGGGATATTCAGTTGTCCTCCCCACCCAATGATTCTAAAATTTCCGAAATCAGAAATTTGTCTATCTCCTAAAATTTTTCAAAAATTTCGGCAGAGTCTCCTTTGTATTTAGGAGCTCCGACAATTTACAAGACATGATATAAGAGATATACGGGCTCGCCGACCCCTTCGGTGGAGCAACCCTCAACACCGGAACCACGCATTTAATATCCGGGCACGCCGACCCCTTCGGTGGAGCAACTCTCAACACCGGAACCACGCATTTAATATATATATGTAAAAAAAAATTTGGCTTTCTTACCTTAGCAAGCAATTAAGCGAATTAAGCGATTTCTTTGGGGTTTGTGCTAAACACTATCCAAGTTTCAAAACAAAACTTGTTAGTAGCATAATGATATCAAAATTTTATTCCAAAACCATATGCAAAAATAATTTTGTAATCCTTGCAACTTTGGCATGATGTTATTCTCATACAAGGTAAATCCAAAAGTCCAAATTTAACTTATGTTTACTATGTACCATAATTTAATTCCTTGAAAATGCAAGAGAGAGTTTAATATTGAGAATTTATAGACATAGGGTTATGCTAACATATAGGTGCCTAAAACCATCTATTTTAACTAGTTAATCATGATAGCGCATGATAATTAAATATAATTCTAATAAGGACAGATTTGAAATATAATGTTAAATTGTCATTTATTCATTCCTACATATCCATACTAACACATGTATACACAACCATGCTAGGAAATATAAAATCTGTATATATATATTGATTTTCCAAAGGTTGAACTTCTAAGTTGTCAAGACTTATAGGTATTCATGCTCTTGTAGATTCATAATTTGCATCCATATATTGAGTCAAGTGCATATAGGTGTGTATTTATATATGTATGTATACACGTATGTAGGTTTCATGCATATATAATTATTCCAAGAGTTGTATCCACACATCTATATATATATATATATACATATATAATCACACAAATTTATAATTCGAAGTGTCCATTTTTGGTGTTGTGTCCTAACGATGTGTCCAAGTTATACACACAAACATAATTGTGTCCACAAATGGTTCATTTTCCAAATTTCTATGCTTATACCCATCTTACATTTTTATAAAATTGAACTTATCATGAATTTTCATAAATTTCAGAATTTAAAAAAAACTGAATAATAAATAATATATATATATATATAACAAGTAGAATATTGAAAACCAATTTCCAAGAGGGAAAGGGGGAGAGGACTTGCCTTTGTGTTGGAGATGACCTAGATTTTTCTTCCACAATTCCTAAATCAAACCCCACAACAATAGAGTTTTGTTAGCAACTCTAACCTAGGTTTAGAAAAATAGAGATTGGGGAAGAAGAATAGGGATTAGAAATTTTTACCTAGGTTTTCTTTGGGTTGGGAGTGGAAGAGGAGGAAGATGATGATGATGGAGTGGGGATGAAGTGGAGGAGGAGGAGGAGGAAGTGGAGAGGAGGGGGCCGGAGGCTGGCCGGCGGCGCTGGCGGCGGCGGCGGGCGGCACAGCAGCGAGGGAGCGGCAGCGGCAGCAGCAAGGCTAGGGGGAGGGGTCGGGTGATGGGTGTGTGTGTGTGTTTGTTTTGTTTGTTTTTTTTTTTTTTTTTTCTTTTGCTTGGTGAGGGAGTGTGGGAGTGTATATATATATATATACATGTAGAAGAGTGTAGGGGGTGAGGTGTCCCCCCCCATCCCTTGTAGGGACACCTAGCACCCCCCCCTAGGGCTAGGGTTATGGGTAGGGTTAGGGCTAGGGTTAGGGTTATGGGTAGGGTGTAGGGCTAGGGTTAGGGCCTTGGGACACATGGCCATAAAGCAACAAATTCCAAATCACAGTATTATAATAGTAATAATAAAAAAAAATTTGAGTATGACAAGTCTATCCTCCTTAGAAAAATTCCGTCCTCGGAATTTGAAATAATTAGACTAGCAATATGGTTACTGACTTGTCTTAGGGAAATAAATACGGGTATTGCCTCCGCATGTCTTCTTCCTTCTCCCAAGTTGAATCTCCAGGAGAATCCCTGCTCCACGCAACTCGTACTAACGGAATGACCCGGTTGCGGAGTATCTTATCTCTTCGATCCAAGATCCCAACGGGTCTCTGTTCTATCCGGAGTGTAGGCCCGATGGTGATTTCTGAGTGATCGAGTATATGGCTCGTGTCCGGTACATATCTTCGTAGCTGGGAAACATGGAATACATTGTGAACTCCTTCTAGTGCTGGCGGCAAGGCGAGTCGATATGACACATTCCCAACTTTCTCCAGGATGTCAAATGGTCCAATATATCTGGGACTTAGCTTTCCTCTGGTCCCGAATCTGATGGTTCCCTTAGTTGGTGAAATTTTCAGAAATACGTGTTCTCCGGGTTGAAACTCCAATATTCTTCGATGCTTATCCGCCCACATCTTCTGCCTGTCCTGAGCTGCTTGCAGGTGACTTCTTATTGCTTTGATGATATCCACTGTTTGTGTTACTAATTCTGGCCCCAACAATTGTCTTTCTCCTACGTCGGTCCAGCATACCGGCGATCTGCACTTCCTACCATATAGTGCTTCAAAAGGAGCCATCTTGATACTATCATGATAACTGTTGTTATATGAAAATTCTACCAAATGTAGATGATCATCCCATGCTCCTCTAAAATCTAAAGTACATGCTCTCAGCATGTCTTCTAAGGTCTGAATGGTTCTTTCAGACTGGCCGTCCGTTTGGGGATGGTAGGCAGAGCTAAATTTTAATTTAGTGCCAAGACTTTCTTGCAAGCTTTTCCAAAAATGTGAAGTAAATCTGGTATCTCTATCCGATACTATACTCACTGGCACTCCATGCTGACTGACAATCTGTCTCATGTACATTTCAGCCAGGACCTCCGTTGACTGTCCAACTCGAAAGGGCAGAAAACGAGCGGACTTGGTAAGTCTGTCTACTATGACCCAAATAGCATTATTACCCCTTTGGGTCCTAGGCAATCCTATCACGAAATCCATGGTGAGGTGCTCCCATTTCCATTCGGGTATGGGTAACGGCTGGAGAAGTCCTGCTGTCCTTTGATGCTCCGCTTTTACTTGCTGACAGACAAGACATCTTGATACAAATCTGGCGACTTCTCTCTTCATCCCGTGCCACCAAAATGTTTGTCTCAAATCTTTGTACATTTTAGTGCTGCCCGGATGAATGGAATATTGTGAGTTGTGGGCTTCTGACATAACCTCTGTTCTTAAGTCTCCACTGGGCACACATAATCGATCTCCGAATCTTAATGATCCGTCCGGATGCTTCCTTATCCCGGTCTGGAGTCCCTCTTCTGTTTGTTTCCACATTTTCTGAAGTTTTGAATCATTCTGTTGGGCTTCCTTAATTCTATCTATTAAGGAGGACTGTACTTGCAAGTTTTGCCACATTCCTTCGGTTAGTGGGCGTATCACTTCAATTTCCATTTTTCTCAAATCCTCAAGGATTTCTTTGGGTGTATTCATAAAGAAAGCTTCGGGTCTTCTACTTAAGGCATCAGCCACCTTATTAGCTTTGCCCGGATGATAGGTCAGCTCCATGTCAAAATCCTTCAGTAACTCCAACCATCTTCTCTGTCTCATATTAATCTCCTTTTGTGTGAAGACATATTTTAAGCTCTTGTGGTCTGTGTATATTCTGATTCTTTCTCCATATAAATAGTGTCTCCACAACTTGAGTGCGAATACTACCGCTGCAAGTTCAAGATCATGAGTTGGATAATTCCTTTCATGTGTCTTTAATTGTCGGGATGCATAGGCTATGACTCTCCCGTGCTGCATCAGTACACATCCTAAACCCTTACCTGATGCATCACTATATATCTCATATCCACCTGAACCAGAGGGTAATGCTAGTATTGGAGCTGTAATTAATCTTTTCTTCAGCTCGTCAAATGCTGCTTGACATTTCTCCGTCCAATTAAATTTCTCTTCCTTCCGAGTAAGACGGGTTAAAGGTTCTGCAATTCTTGAAAAGTTCTCTACAAATCTCCGATAATAGCCAGCCAATCCTAAGAAGCTTCTGATTTCTGCTACTGACTTAGGTGTTGGCCAAGACTTAACTGCTTCTACTTTCTTTGGATCTACCGAGATGCCTTCTCCACTGACAATATGTCCTAGAAATGGTATTTGGTCCAGCCAAAACTCACATTTACTAAGCTTAGCATACAATTGTTCTTCTCGCAGAGTTTGCAATACTATCCTCAAATGTCTTTCATGCTCCTCTTCACTTTTGGAGTATACAAGGATGTCATCAATAAATACAATCACAAATTTATCCAGATATTGATAGAATATTCGATTCATCAGGTCCATAAATATAGCGGGTGCATTTGTCAACCCGAATGGCATAACTAAGAATTCGTAATGCCCATACCGAGTTCTAAATGCAGTCTTTGGGATGTCTTCCTTTTTCACCTTTACCTGATGATATCCGGATCTCAAATCAATTTTCGAAAATACCCTTGCCTCTCCTAACTGATCAAACAGTTGATCGATCCTAGGTAAGGGATATTTATTCTTGATGGTAACCTCATTCAAAGCCCTATAGTCAATCACCAGGCGTAGGGTACTATCTTTCTTTTTCACAAATAATACTGGTGCACTCCATGGTGAAGCGCTAGGCTGAATAAACCCTTTTGACAATAACTCCTTTATCTGTTTATTTAACTCAACTAGCTCCTCTTTGTTCATTGGGTATATCTTCTTGGCTATGGGTGCAGCCCCCGGTATTAAATCTATAGAAAATTCCACATACATACATGCTTGAGGATCTAAATCCACATCTTCCTGATGTTGTGCACTATTGCGTTTGGATGAGTTTGCAGCCATTCTTCCAAGGTACCATTGCGATCAGTCTTTGGGCCTTTGGTGGGTTCTGCCTTTATCAGGACATAATAATGTACCGAGTTGTAATACTCCTTCCTTTCATCATCTATGTCTGACACTATTGGATATTTCAATTCGTAGTGTACTCCATAGGCTTCGATCATTCCTTTACGCGCTACGTGCCACATCTTCTTTACAAATGCATAATACTCGTCTAGGCTGTGACTATCATTTCCTAGTCTTGCGAAGGGTGCAAACCGAGGCATGACCTAGATTGAAAAGAAAATAAAAAGTATTTCTTCCTTAGGTTAGTAACCCCTTAGTAGGATTTAAGATCTAGACAGGAAAGAGGAATTTGTAAGGAAAAAAAAAGCTACCAACTATTTATCTACCTTACTTAAGGATTTCTAAGATATGATTGGAAATCAAAGCTTTCTATCTGAGTATAAAACCTACGTCTAGGCCTAAGGTCCGTTCTGGATTTTCCATTTTCGCTGACCTGCATGGGCCACCACTAAAAAGACGTGTAACGTCCCACTTCCCAAGTGGAATGGTGACGTCATACACATCCCCAGGCTACGCGCCGAAAATCCGCGATTGTCGCCCGTAAACATCAGCAAAAATGGAAAATGCCAGAGATTACAACTTATTATACATATGGAAATTGTTATACAGGATTTCATCAACAATACTTCTACAAGCTTATTACAAAAAAATAACTAGCAAGTTGTCCAGACGATTACTCCTCGTCGTACTACGGCGTTACTTCAGCGGAGACGTCCTCTTCTTCACCTAGTGAACAATACTAGGTCGTTTTAGAAAACGACAAGCAAGTCCTCGGTCAAGGACGATAAAGTATGCAAAAGAAAGATGCAGTTCTTCAAAAGAAAGAAATATGCCAACTAGCACTATTATATGTGTTTACTTCACAAAATCAAGGAAATGTAAATGACATCCTACTCCATAGATTGTAAGACATTCTGAGCTTCCCTTGAGCTCTCAGTAGGATTTTGCTTCCCTTGAGCAATCAAGAAACTACCTACCTTTGATAGGTGGAGTTATTTGCTGGAGTAAAATGAGATTTAGTAGACTAAATGCAATGCAAATTTGAGAACAGTACTCTGAATTAATTCCCTAAATAATTCCCGTGAACAATCCCGTTAACCTGGGATCAGGCTGTGAATTCGGAGCCTCCCTTGGGCTAAAACCAATCTATTCGATGTTACTGTCGAAATAGAAGTAGCAGGACAGGAGCCTCTCTTGGGCTAGTACTTATATAGAAGTACTCATCAGGATATTCAGGAATCGCTGATCAGCTTTTTATGGTTATTATGTTACGGGATATCTAGGGATATTCAGTTGTCCTCCCCACCCAATGATTCTAAAATTTCCGAAATCAGAAATTTGTCTATCTCCTAAAATTTTTCAAAAATTTCGGCAGAGTCTCCTTTGTATTTAGGAGCTCCGACAATTTACAAGACATGATATAAGAGATATACGGGCTCGCCGACCCCTTCGGTGGAGCAACCCTCAACACCGGAACCACGCATTTAATATCCGGGCACGCCGACCCCTTCGGTGGAGCAACTCTCAACACCGGAACCACGCATTTAATATATATATGTAAAAAAATTTTTTGGCTTTCTTACCTTAGCAAGCAATTAAGCGAATTAAGCGATTTCTTTGGGGTTTGTGCTAAACACTATCCAAGTTTCAAAACAAAACTTGTTAGTAGCATAATGATATCAAAATTTTATTCCAAAACCATATGCAAAAATAATTTTGTAATCCTTGCAACTTTGGCATGATGTTATTCTCATACAAGGTAAATCCAAAAGTCCAAATTTAACTTATGTTTACTATGTACCATAATTTAATTCCTTGAAAATGCAAGAGAGAGTTTAATATTGAGAATTTATAGACATAGGGTTATGCTAACATATAGGTGCCTAAAACCATCTATTTTAACTAGTTAATCATGATAGCGCATGATAATTAAATATAATTCTAATAAGGACAGATTTGAAATATAATGTTAAATTGTCATTTATTCATTCCTACATATCCATACTAACACATGTATACACAACCATGCTAGGAAATATAAAATCTGTATATATATTGATTTTCCAAAGGTTGAACTTCTAAGTTGTCAAGACTTATAGGTATTCATGCTCTTGTAGATTCATAATTTGCATCCATATATTGAGTCAAGTGCATATAGGTGTGTATTTATATATGTATGTATACACGTATGTAGGTTTCATGCATATATAATTATTCCAAGAGTTGTATCCACACATCTATATATATATATATACATATATAATCACACAAATTTATAATTCGAAGTGTCCATTTTTGGTGTTGTGTCCTAACGATGTGTCCAAGTTATACACACAAACATAATTGTGTCCACAAATGGTTCATTTTCCAAATTTCTATGCTTATACCCATCTTACATTTTTATAAAATTGAACTTATCATGAATTTTCATAAATTTCAGAATTTAAAAAAAACTGAATAATAAATAATATATATATATATAACAAGTAGAATATTGAAAACCAATTTCCAAGAGGGAAAGGGGGAGAGGACTTGCCTTTGTGTTGGAGATGACCTAGATTTTTCTTCCACAATTCCTAAATCAAACCCCACAACAATAGAGTTTTGTTAGCAACTCTAACCTAGGTTTAGAAAAATAGAGATTGGGGAAGAAGAATAGGGATTAGAAATTTTTACCTAGGTTTTCTTTGGGTTGGGAGTGGAAGAGGAGGAAGATGATGATGATGGAGTGGGGATGAAGTGGAGGAGGAGGAGGAGGAAGTGGAGAGGAGGGGGCCGGAGGCTGGCCGGCGGCGCTGGCGGCGGCGGCGGGCGGCACAGCAGCGGCAGCAGCAGCGAGGGAGCGGCAGCGGCAGCAGCAAGGCTAGGGGGAGGGGTCGGGTGATGGGTGTGTGTGTGTGTTTGTTTTGTTTGTTTTTTTGTTTTTTTTTTTCTTTTGCTTGGTGAGGGAGTGTGGGAGTGTATATATATATATACATGTAGAAGAGTGTAGGGGGTGAGGTGTCCCCCCCCCCCATCCCTTGTAGGGACACCTAGCACCCCCCCTAGGGCTAGGGTTATGGGTAGGGTTAGGGCTAGGGTTAGGGTTATGGGTAGGGTGTAGGGCTAGGGTTAGGGCCTTGGGACACATGGCCATAAAGCAACAAATTCCAAATCACAGTATTATAATAGTAATAATAAAAAAAAAATTTGAGTATGACAGAGTTCTTGGACTTAGTGGATTGGCATGCAATTAACTTGGCATCGTTCGATTTGAATGAATTCGAAGCAAGGAATAAGTTTGCGGGACAGAGTAGAAAAGAAGGGGCCGAATCACCCACCGATTACTTTGCTTCGTGCCGATCGTCCAAGCGCTACGCAACGTCAATCCTTAGTTACGCGAGCTCCTGCAATGGCACCAACACTTTGTTAGATTTTCTTCTTTTCCCCTTGCATCGAAATTTGTAATTGCATCCATGAAAACGACGCGAAAGCACTTCAATCAAGCCCAGCGGCAAAGCTCCAAGAAAACCATACAGCGGTCCGGTCCCGTCGAAGGGACTCTTATAGAGAGCTCACTCGCCGAGACGCAGCCCGCTGCATCTAGGACTTATTCCAACAGAAGTCGTTCCATTAGTTGGATCGATTCTCGTAACTTCCGTCCAAATCGATTTGAATCGATGCCGCAAAGCGTTAACGTCTACCAAGCTTAGCGATTGAGTCAGATGGCCATCTAAGTTCCCGGCCGATCTGACTCGGCGCTAGCATATTATGAAGTTCCGTCGCCTATCGAAAGCGGGGCGCTACAGCTGCTGTGCCCGCAGCCGCTGCCCCCGTCGCTGCTCCTCCTACCACCACCGTGCCCGCTGCCGTCGTCGCTACCCTCGCCCGTTGCTGCCGCATCCACCCATTGCCGCCGACGGTGGTAGCAACGGCGAGCGGAAGGGTGGGGAGGAGGGGGCTCCTCGGCGCGAGGGAGGGAGGGTGCGAGCGGCAGCGTCGACGATGGCGGTGGCAGCAGCAACGGTAGCGGCAGCCGCGGCGGGGGGGGGGGGGGTGTTGGAGGAGGAGGGGGCTCCTCGGCGCGGGGGGTGGGGAGTGCGGCAGCCGGCGGGGGCAGCAGGGGGGGTGGGGGGCTTGGAGGCTTGGGAAGGGGGATGTTTCGTGGGGAAAGAAGGGGACATTTTTGTCCAAAAAAATGGATCAAAGGAGTTGACCGTTAGTGAAGGACGAAAACTGTCAAAAGTGGGGGGGTGTTTTATATTATAGTAATTGGGTAGGGTGCACCTTGAATATGGATAAAGCAAGTGGGGTGCTACTCAAAATTTATTTAATTTAAATATCATGAATAACTAATTTTTTCGTTGTAAATTTTATTTGTCTAACAAATTATTATCTATCAATAAAAAAAACTATTTAGGGATTAATTTGTTCTTCTTTTACTCCAAATTGTGCATATTTTTCACACAACTCGTGTAGCTTGGAATTTGTCGTTTTAGATTCGGCGTTGCAATAAAATTAGTCTATTGTAAATAATATGGTTCCAAAATAACATACACTAGTAGATACATGGTTTGGGTTTGATCCAGACCGAGTGGGGTTTTAGGTAAGTAGTTGGAAATGGACCAAATCTGATACGGGTCTGATCTATTTGGAGTTTAATCATGTCGGATATAGTTCATGTTGGATTTTAGTATGAATGGTCACAATTGACGGATTGAGTCACTTTTGGATGTGTGTCCAATTTGATCTAAGTTTGAGTCACGGTCGAATAGGATTCGTCATCGTTGGGTGGCGTCGACTTAAGATTAAGTTTAGTTCTTGTTGAGTTCAGATATAGTCATTGTCGAGATAGTACGGACAATCTAAAAAAAAAAATATAGGGTCCATTTTTGTTTACCCATCAATATCATGGTGTTTGTTCACCCCCCCAATCACATAAAGACATATGGCAAATAAAACCACTTTTAAGAGTGGTTTTGTACACTCTCTAAAATAGGTTTGTGCTTTTATTTGTCGCATGTCTCCATATGATTGGAGGGTGAACAAACACCATATTATTGGTGGGTGAAAAAAAATGGACTCAAAAAAAGTATCCAGTTGAAAAGGACTATAGAACACATGTCTCACCACAAAAACAATATTTTTGTTCAGAGCCTTGCTAGCAATCACCCGAATAAAACTCTGTATAATATTCGAACTTTTTCGTATCTTTCAGAAACGTATAATACTTGCATACTTTTAAAAGGTTCGAATCAGTACCTTTTAAGCATGCGAAGTTTGAAACGTATTCCCTATAAGTTATTGAGAAAATTGGCAAAAAAAATATAGTGGAAACATGTTTAATAACCAAATTTGACAACAAAATATGAATTTTCTAACCTCAATATTTCCATTTTTCCAAACATTTGACCGATTTTTTAAAAATATTTTATTTGCACTTAGCCAATTTATACTCGTACTTTTGTCGTCCCGAATTTTTTTTGCCGAATTGCTAACAAGGGTTTAGAGCATCTCCAAACCTTTTGGAAAAAAAAATTGTCAACCTTATAGGAATAACAAATTTTTATTTAAAAAATCCTTCTCCAATTAAATTGTGAAGTTTATATGTCAATAATTATATAAAATATTGTGAAGTTAGATGTCTAGTTATAGATAATGCATTTGACAATCTCCTCCATGTCATCAACTATGAATAAAAATAGGCTTAATTGCACTTTGCTACCCTCAACTATTCCGCATTTTCAACTTGATACCATAAACTTTTTTTCGTAACAAATTGGTACCTCAACTATTATTTTTTTTCAACTTGGTACCTAATTTTTCAAAAATTCCGAAAATGCCCTTCCCTCTTCCTTCCCTCCACCCCCTTCCCCACTCCGGCCACCCCCCCTGCTAGCTCTGGCCGCCCCCCCCTGCTAGCTCCGCCCCCCCCCCCCCCGCCCCCCTGCTACCTTCGGCCACCCCCTGCCCCGCCTCCCGCCCCGCCCTCCCTCCCCAGCCCCCCTCCTCCCGTGCTGCCGCGGCCTAGGGGAGAGGCGGGGGCGGGCGGGCGGGCGGAGTGAGCAGGGGGGGGGGAGGGTGGGGGGCGGGGGGGGGGGGGGGGGGCGGGGGGCGGAGCTAGCAGGGGGGGGGGCGGCCGGAGTGAGCAGGGGGGGCGGCCGGAGCGTGCAGGGGGGGAGGGTTAGGGGTAGGGGTAGGGGCATTTTAGTCCAAAATAACATCTGGGTACCAAATTGTTACAAAAAATAGTTTATGGTACAAAGTTGAAAAATGGTAATAGTTGAGGGTAGCAAAGTGCAATTAAGCCTAAAAAATATTTAGAAAAAAGAAGAAGAAAAATATTTAGAAAAAAGGGGTTGTCCTGAAAGTTGGAAAGAAGCAAACATGTCAATACTTTATTGGAAGTTGAAAAAAAGTAAGTATTTCAATGGTTTTGCCTTGGAGAATATTTTCTTATTTTATTGTTTTGTAATATAATCTTGCCAACTATTGACAAACATTGTCTTGTTCCTAAAGCCACACAGGAATCACAATATATTACAAGAGAATAGGGTTGTAATATATTACAAGAGAATAGGGTTGTAGATGCTCTTATTTATCAAAACTTACGACCCGCATCCTAGAGTAAGGGCACGAGAAGTGGGTACGTCCAGCCTACGCCGCAGTGTCGGCGGTAGAACGCTGTCCTAGGTCACAACATCTAACAATATAAAGCTTAAACAGTTTATACTCCCCGAATGGGGGTGACATAGCAGAAAGTAACTCAATCACAACTAAGACAGATGATAAGATAGCAGATAGATAGATAGATAAAACTGCTGAAATGAAAGGAACATCCCAAGTACAATAGAGAGTCTAAGTGTCTAAGATAAATACATAATCCCAGATCCCAGGTATCCATATGTACAATCATCAAGAGAGTAAAGTAAATGAAACACATCCTAGTCTTAGTGGGGCCTGCTGCTGGTTGGTTCACAAAATCATGGGATTTGAAAAACAAAATCATTTCTTTTCTATGTTTGGGTGTCAAAGAAATTGAGAAGAAAAAAAAAGTGTTTTACAATAGAAATTATGGGAGGAAAATGATCCATCATCAAGGAATATTCATTTTCATTTTTATTTTTATTAGCATTTCCAAACACGGTAATTTTTTTTTTCTTTTTTTTGTTTCCTTTCCTTTCCGCAAATCAATCGATGTTTTACACACGTTAACCCTTTTACTCAAAGATTGTCATATATCACTTTTATCCAACAGCTAATTTGGTGAACATTCATACTTAGTTTTGATCACTAGTTTAACTCCTAACAACCTTTAAATGTAATCGACTATTTAGTGGGTGAACAGAAATAGACTCCTCATTTGCAAGAGCTGCTGGGGCGGAAACAGTTTGTAAAAAATTGGCACACAAATCAACATTTAAAAAAAAAAAAAAAAAATTCTAGTTGAAGTTTGAGTAGCACAATCAAAGATCATCACCCTCATTAACATCCAACATTCTTGTATAAATGACAAATCGTCGTTCGTTTCTGGAATCAAATCCCAATCAGAAACCATCATTTGTCAGAAACCATTGGGAACGACCAGCCTATTTCTTGTCTACCACCACCACCACTGTACTTTAAACCCAACACTCAACCAAAATTTCAGGCCAACACAACACCTAACAATAATTGTCCAATAAAGCAAAAGGCTAAAAAATGTCTCTGATCATCAAGCGGGGAAAGGAAAGAGAAGGAGAAGAAGAAGAAAATTTAGCCCTCTGCATGAGCATCCTCCTCTTCCTGGCCTGCGCCGACAGGACCATCCGCCGCTGCCACGCCAGCACCGCCTCCCCCTCAGCCGCGGCACTTCTGTTAAGATCCAACGCCAGCCGCCGCTGCTGCTGCTTCTTCTTCGTCTCGGTCTCGGCCTGCAGATTCTTGAGCCACGAGTTCCTCTCTTTCAACATCTGGTACCGCCTCTTCGCCTCCTCCACGGACTGCTCCAGCAGAAATTAGCAAATATTTATTACCGGAACTTTTACAGCAAATTAAAAGAATTAGGGTGCGTTTGATTGCAAGGTGGAAAATACGTGGAAAAGAAATTAATTCCATGGAATAATTTTTCTAGAAAAAAAATTTCATGGAATTTTTAAAAAATTTTATGAAAAACTTAATTTGGGTGTTTGATTGCCATTATTTTTCACGAAAAATAGTTATTTTTCATGAAAAATAATATTTTCCTATGCGTTGGACAAGTTTCATTTTCCACCATTTTAGATGAAAATATGGAAAATGATAGTTTTTTGGAAAATAATTCCATGGAAAATATAACCTATCAAACACTACAATTGGTGAAAAATTTATAATGGAAATATTTTCCCTGAAAAAAAAACCCAATCAAACACAGCCTTAATATAAATTATTCAGTGAGCCGGACTCATCGTGTAACGGTGAGTCCGGCTCTGATCTATACGACTTACTTTCTGGAGATGTGATTTCGTGGAGATCAAGGAGTGTATCAATCGATTCTGCTCCTTCAACCACTGCATCAATCCATCCACTCATCACGCAACAAACTAAAAATAAAATAAAATAAAATAGTATGTGTATACATAAAAGACAAAATCACAAGTAATTAATTACTTGTTTGTGCCGGGACATCTTGGCCGTCGTCGTCGTCGTCGAAGCGTCGTCGCCGCCGCCGCCGCTACTGGGAGAGAAGGAGAGCGGAGTTGCCGGGCTCAATCTCTCTCTTCCTATTCCTTCCTTAGGAACGCAATTGCTTCTATTATTGTTGGATCTCCTTCGTTTGTTTCCCCAGCGTGGGAGCACCCGGCGGCGGCGAGCCGCCGGCCCCGAAGCGGCCGGCACGAGCTCCCGGAGCCCTATCAGAATCTCCACCACCTCCGCTTCAGCTGCTTCCATCAGCAACTCCTTTAATTATAGAAAGGAAGGAATGAATGAAGCAAATATGGAATGGAATGGATTGGTTCTTGTTCTTGGTGATTGGTATGCTTCCTTTGCATATATACATCGAGGAGGAGGAAATCCAGGGAGAGGGTCTAGCAATCCGCCACGTGTCGCATAGGTAATAGAGAGGGCTCACTTTCTCTCTAGGGTTTTCTTTCTTTCTTCTTGTATCGCTTGGATCGGGATCGCACATCGCGGGAAGTAGCAGCGTGGCTGTTCGGTGAGCCGTCGTTTCGATTGCACGAATCTCGGCGTATGTGTTTTTTTTTTTTCTTTTTTTCTTCAAAAAAAAAAATTTGTTTGGCCGTTGGTATTACAAATCCACCGGATGCGGAGGCTTGTAAAACTATTACAAGATATTTATTTTTGGTCCCCTCGTCAGTTTCATCTCCATTTTTTTCAGGCTTAATTGCTAATTGCTACCCTCAACTATCACACTTTTTCAAGTTGATACCCTAAACTTTTTTCGTAACAGATTGTTATCTCAACTATTTTTTTTTCAACTTAATACCTAACATTTTAAAAAATTCCAAAATGTCCTTATCCCTTCCCTTCCCTCCCTCCCCTCCCCCACTCCGGCCACCCCCTGCTAGCTCCGGCCGACCCCCCCCCCCCCCCCCCCCTCCTCGCTTCCGGCCGACCTCCCCCCCCCCTCTCCACTCCCTCCACCCCCTCCCCCACCTCCTGCCCCCGCCTCCCGCTCCGCACCCCCCTTCCCAGCCCCCCTCCTCCCGCTGCCGAGCCCTAAGGGAGAGGCGGGAGCGGGCAGACGGCCGGAGCGAGAGGGGGGGGGGTGGCCTGAAGCGAGCAGGGGGGGGTGGGGGGGGGGGGGGAGCTGCGGCCGGAGCTAGCAGGGGGGAGGGGGGGGGCGAAGCTAGCACGGGAGAGGGGGATTAGGGACAGGGGCATTTTTTGTCCAAAATAATATCCAGGTATCAAGTTGTTACAAAAAAAAGTTTAGGGTACCAAGTTGAAAAATGGTAATAGTTGAGGGTATCAAGTAGTAATTAAGCCTTTTTTTCAGAATTAATATTTTTTCTCCATTATTATTATTATTATTAATAGTATTAATGTATACGCACGTATCCTAATTATTTTTTAATTAACTTGTTTTTACTTATAAAAAATAAAAGACACCAATAACAAACAAACATTTTTTTAGGGTCTGCGTGGATTAGGGAAGAAAAATTAAGTAGAGTTAAGTGGGATTAACGCTGTGTTTGGAAACTTTTGTCGGAAGGAAAAATTTTTTTTGAGGGGAATGGAAATGGAGAAGGGTAAAATAAAGGTAAAGTTAATTTTTTTCTTTTTCTTTGTTTGCATGGACAAAATGTAGGGTAAGAAAAAATTTTAAAATAATTTTTTATTTGTTTAGGGATAGAGATGCAATTATTATTTAGTTCTTGGTATTCTCAGATGATAATTTATTATTATCTTTATGAGGGTTGATGGAGTAAATTAACTCAAATTTCTCTCATCTCTCCATTTTTCTCCCACTTTTGGGAGAAATTTTTTTTAGTAGGACCCACCTACTTTTTTTCCTCAAATTTTTCTCTTCCATTTTTTCTCCTCTTTTCCAAACACCATCACTTTTAATTTTCCTCTCACTTTTTCCTCAACTTTTTCCTTCCTCCCATTTTTTTCCCTTCCCAAACAATACCTAAGTGAATGAGAGTTAAGTGATAGGGGCAAAGTTAATAATATAACATTGCTTGGACTGGAGGGAGAGTTAAGTGAGGTGTGTTTAATAACTCTTACTTGATTGAAGGTTTTTGAGTGAGAGGATGATTAATAAAAATATAATAGTTAACAAAATATCCTTATTATGTATGTTATAAAATTAAATTAAATTAGAATTTTAATTAAAATTTGTCAAAATATCTTCACAAATGAAAAAGATACGGAGCAACATGTTGAAAGAATAAAAAATTTGGAGTAAAAAAAATATGATATTTTATATGACAAATAAGAGATATTTGTGACTTTTTAAACAAAACTCCTTCAATCTCCTTCGTTAACCCTCCGAGTTGGGGGTTAAAAAAAATAGAGAAAATAGGATTAAACAAACCCCCACTTAACCCTCTATAACCTCCATCATAAACTCACACCCTCAAACCAAGCATGATTTTTATTTTCTCTCACCTAACCCTAAATCCAAGCAGACCCTTATTTTTTTCTATACATAATTACTTATGTCTTTACTAAATTTATTTAAGGACATATTTTGAAGAAAAAAAATCATGATACAAATAATTTTTTTCATGGTGCTGTTATTGACACTCCTAAAATGTCATTCTACACTGCTCTTTAATTTTCTAATATTCAAATTACAAATATATCTCAACATTAAATATGACATTAATTTGTGCATGCATGAAGGGAGGAGTGCATGATAACATTCTAGGAGTGCTAATAATGTTAATGTAGGAACAGATTTAGAATTTGAATAATAAAAAGATAAAGATTAGTGCAATATGACATTTTATGAGTGTCAATAACGTCATCATTTTTTTTATTATATAGTAACTAATATATATATGTATGTACGTTGCACGTATTTATTATTCATAGATTATAGCTATGAAGATTAAAAGACACTTGGAGTTGAGAGTTGGTTTAACTATGATGCTTTTAACTATATAGGTTATAGGTTATGGATTCAACTTTTCGAATTCCGTACCAATAATTTAAAAGACTTAGCAAGTAGCATGAACCCTCGATTTTCATAATATGTTAACTCCTCCAAAATGCATCTTTTAAATGGTTGTCAATAAAATTTATTTCATCTATTCTTTTTAATTAGTATATATATCGAAGGATATTTTTAAAAATTAAATTTTCACTCTGAAGCCTACTTTTCATAGATAGATTATTATTACCTAATGTTGTATAGAATCCTTATTTTCCACACATTAAAGGACTCTTTAGATGTCTGAGGTGGATGAAAATGCAAAATCGAGATCTTGTTTACATATTGCATACGCATTTCTTCTATATGCATTTGTTTCAACTTCGTGTAATTGCATACTGTAAAAATGTAAAAGTTTGAAGTGAAAATTTTATAATTTGTTGTTTGGATATATGTTGATTTGAAATTGGAAGTGTAACTTTTTTAGTTCATTTGTTTGAATGTTGTAATGAAATAAGATTGGAGAAGTAATATGATGACCATTTTTGAAATTGGATGAGGTTATCCATCTTGGCTGTTTGAAGTTGAAATATGAGTAAGATTAATTGATACATTTTAAAGATAATAAGTTTGATGGCATAACAATACATCTATCAACAAATTCGAATATATTAATTGATATATTTTAAAGTATATTAATTGATAGTAATTCAATAAACCTATGGACAAAATGTATAATGAAACAATAATAAGTTAATAAGTACTGAACACAAATATTGAACACAAATATGTCCGACGATAATAAGTATTTATTTATCACCTCTGAATTTTTTACATTATAGTTAAATATAAAATTCATGGTAACGATATTACAAATTATATCCCTTTTCTTTCTTCAAACTGTTATACATATAATAAAGAGAAATAAGTAACGCATTACATAATAATATTACAATCCACGTCTGTTATACATTTTCCCCCCCCCCAAAAAGTTAACTCAATAGTCATCTAATATTACAGAACAAGGTAATTATCCACAATTCCTTTACAAGATGACAACAGGCTCTCTGAGTCATCTTAAACGTGAAGTTGAGTTTATGCATGAGTCAGCGGAGCATATTCTTTTTTCTATTTATGACCGGAATTTAAGAACAGTGTACCCAAAAAATATATAATGCAGTATGCAAATTTTTTTATTAAATGTTACGTCGGACACCGTCAAAAAAAAAAAGGGAAAAAAAAACATATAAAGTAATTAACTTCACAAAAAATGAGCACTTCAATGGGGGTGATTAGCATTATTTGATTTTTATCGAACCAAACTGAACCGAATTAAGAGCTTCGGTGGAAAAAAAAAAGGGTTTGGTTTTGATTTTGAAAATTCTAAAAAAAATTATTCGGTTTTTGATTTTAGTTTGGGTCAAACAAAAAGACGAACAATTGTGCAATAATGTAAATACTCTCAATTTTATGTATATTTTATGATTAAAAATGTATATATTTAAAAAACAACAATATATGTATATGTTTTGAAGTCCAACATTGATAATTTAACAACTAGTTCAACCTTTTATTCAACTTTGAAATATAACAAATGTGTGTATAAAAATTATTATTTTTAATATAATTTAATCACGATTTTAACTTTCGGTTCGGTCTATTAAACACTAGAGTATTCCAAACCGAACAAAGCAATTCGGTTTATGTAAATACTCTCAATTTTATGTATATTTTGTGATTAAAAATGTATATATTTAAAAAACAACAATATATGTATATGTTTTGAAGTCCAACATTAATAATTTAACAACTAGTTCAACCTTTTATTCAACTTTGAAATATAACAAATGTGTGTATAAAAATTATTATTTTTAATATAATTTAATCACGATTTTAACTTTCGGTTCGGTCTATTAAACACTAGAGTATTCCAAACCGAACAAACAAAATAAACCGAATTGCTTGTTAGTTTTCGTTTTCGGTTTTTAGCTAATTTTGGTTTTAAATTTTTAGAATTTTAGTTTATTCAATTTTTACTATTTCAATTTAGTTGAAACCTAATAAACCGAAGGCTCACCCCTACCCTTCCATATAGAAAATACCAACTCCAGGAAAAATGAAGTCCACCAGAATGTTTAAATTTTCGGAGAATATGTATGTAGCAATTAGAAGCATAACACTTGGACCATTTTTTTTTGTTTGGAAAATTGTAATTTTTTGTTTTTGTTTGGAAAAGCCAATTTTTTTTTAAAACAAAAGTGAATTATTTGTCAAGAGTGGTTCGTAGAATTGGAGCATTAAAAAAGAAAGTAATTTATTTTCTTTGTTTGGATGCCAAAAAAAATGAAAAAGAAAGTAATTTGATTTCCAAGAGGAGGTAAAATAGGGGGGAAGTGGTTCCTCCCACCAACACAAGGATTCATTTTCTCCCTCTAAGGATTCACTTTTCCTCTTAATTTTCTTGGTATTTCCAAATGTTGAAAGGACAATTGATTGAAATTGCAATTTCCCAAAAGAAATGAAATATCATAAAAATCAATTTCCTTTCCTTTCCTTTCCGCAAACCAAACGAGGCCAAGTGAATCCTTAGATGGTTGGAGGAATCATTTTCCTGCTTTTTTTTGAGGGAATTATTTTTTCTTTCCACCACCTTTCAATTGACATTCAAACACATGAAACGAACGACTTTTCTTTTCCAATATCACGATTCCATAAACCAAAAGTAACCTTACATGTTCTTTATCGCGAACAATGTCACGACCCGCACCCGGATATACGGGTACGAATACGTGGGCCACGTCCAGCCTACGCCGCAGTATCGGCGGTAGAGCGCTGTCAAGTACCCTATACTAACTACAATATCTAAAGATCCATAACTAGAAATTTACTCATGTTACATCACGAAAACTAAGGAAGATAAGACAGAAAATAATAACAATATCACTAGAACAACTAGAATCTACAAGGATCATAAGACAGAAAAATAAAGAAGGAACAACAAGACTAACTAAGGATAATTACCAGGCAACTCACATAGAAGAATAGTGAGATCCACCTCAGCTAGCAACATCATGAAGTCCAATACTGAAGGCACAACTACTCCTAAAATTTTGTCAACATATCCAGTCAGGATGAAACGAGCACAAATCTCAAATAACAGTTCTAATTAGACGATATTGAAAATGTAGCAGTAAATAGAGAGAATATACAAGAAATCATGTAATGTACATGTGAGTATCATGGAAAGGTAAGCTGTAAATCTAAAGCTAGAACAAGGCAAGTAAAACTGATCATGGCATGTACAAGAATCAAGAATCATCTGTCTAAGTGTGTGAGTACTAGTTTCAACATGTGGCCGGCTTAGGTCTGCACAAGGTCTAATGATCCGGCCAATCATACATGGAGTGTAGGATTGGCTATTAAACAAGGTCTACAAGAATAAACAAGGCGGATAATGACCACACATCTACACTAATACTCCCCGTCCTCGACTAGTATAGTGGATCCAACCATGACACATCATGACACGCGATTCTCCGAGAGGGTAGCTAGCCTTCGCAGGAATCGTGTCTATACAATGCACAAGGAACAAAAAAGACTTGCACAAGATATACCAAGAAAAGCGAGGAATAACATCTCATGACGGGATCCAGAGAAGTACCAATCCGTGTGAACAATGTGTCAAGAGAACAAAGGTATCTACACTAAATACAAGAAACATAAACGATATCATAAAACAGAATTATTATCAGAGAATGTACTCGCCTGCGATCTGGTGGAATATGTCAACTGAGTCCTAGAACAGTGCCTCGAGGACCTATAGGTGGAATACTGTATCAATATAAGAGTTTGGAAGTAAAATCAAGTCATACTAAGTCAAACTGGGTCAAGGCAAGTCAAGGGTTGATTTACAGTTGACTTTTGGTCAACTGGTCAACTCTGGTCAACTCTAGGTCAAACTAGGTCAAATGTTGACTAACGTTGACTAATAGCTGACTTTGGGTCAACTGATCAAGTTCTAGTCAATTTTAGGCTACGGTTGACTTCCGGTCGACTTTTGGTCAAAATAGTCAACTGTGGTCAACCAAGGTCAAAACTAGTCTAACCTAGGTCAGTGTTGATTCTACTTCGACGTTCAGTCAAAGTAGTCAACCATGGTCAAATAGGGTCAAAGCTAGTCTCTATAAACATCTACAGGGTCAACACATTCAATTTCAGTGGTTGTGAAATCACTGGAATCGATGGATCTCAAATACCACAAAAGGAGAAAGATTATAATAATAGGGTGAAAACCTACAGATATTGTCGGATGGTGAAACAACCATTACCAACGTGACCAGAATGGTCGAAATAGCTAGAATAGCCTGTCCATAAGTCCAATTTGGACATAGGGAAAAAAAGGTAATTTCGGATCAAAACGGTGTCCATGTCGGACCCATTTTGCACCGAAAAATGTGCCGGAATAAAAGTGCACTAAACTTAACAAATTATATATCCACGAATCCAGAATGACGATACAAATCCAACGGTATATCCAGAATTGGATTCCGTTGACCCGATCTCAAATTGGTCCGTTGACCCGGATATTGGAATCCGATTTGCACAGAAAAGCGTGTCGGAGCCAATATCCTCAAAATTCAGCAAATTATATGTCAGCGAGTCCAGAATGACGATACGAACTCAACGGTATATCCAGAATTGGATTCCGATGAGCCGATCTCAAAATGACCCGTTGACCCGGATATTGGTATCCGACTTGCACCGAAATACGTGCCGGAACCAATGTCCACTAAAACCTAGAAAATTATATGTCAATGAGTCCAGAATGACGATACGAACTCAACGGTATATCCGGAATTGGATTCCGATGAGCCGGCGTCAAAAAGTCCCGTTGACCCGGACTGTGGGACCCACTTTGTACCGAAATGCGTGCCAGGGCCCACGTCCTCCAAATCTAACAAACTTTATATGAAAATGTGCCAGAACGACGCCACGAGTCTACTGGTGGTGTCAGAAATTGAATCCGGAGTCCCGGATTCAAAAATGGAATTTTACAACTTGGAAATTACGAATTCGGACGGCCAACTTTGGCGTCGAATTCAACCAACCAAACGTGCTCACAATGAAACGAAACTGGAGGGGTAGGAAGAGGGTTATACTAGCTTCGCATAGGAACAAGTAGCACGTCAGACGGAGCTGCGATGGAGGAGATACGAACCGACGAAGTTGGCTCCGCAAAACTGTCCAAAAATTACACAATTTAAACGGTCAACTTGGTGGACGGTTTTGATGTATCAAACGAAGAAATTAACGGGTGAAATTTCAAAAGAGTGAAGGGCTATATACCGAGATTGTAACGGAACGAAGAAATTGCCGATCCAACGGTCGAATTTCCTGGAAATCGTGCACGAAGTCGCTGCGACGGAACACCATTTCTGAATCTCGTTCGCGCGCGCGTCGACGGGATTCCGTGCAAAACGCACGAATCGCCTAGACGGCGCGTCTCGGAGGACGTTGGTCGCCACGGGAAGGTCGCTGGGGGTCGCCTGGCCGGAGGGGGAGGTCGTGGCGACGCGCGGAGGCGGCGGGCGGCGCGCGGTGGCGCGGCTGCTGCTGCCGTGCGCGCGCTACTACTGCTGTTGGCTGCTGTGCTGCAGTGGTGCTGGCCACGCAGCGGCGCACGACGGGGCGGCAAGCCGACGAGGGAAAGGAGGAGGAGGAAGGGAGATGGCTGTGGAGGAGGCTGGTGGTCGTCCGTTGTGGTGTTAAAGGTGGTGGTGTGTGGTGATGGTGAAATGGTGATGGTGAAATGGTGAAGAGAATGATGATGATAATAAAAAAGAAGGAGAGGAAGGAGGCTGGGGGCTGTCGGCCATGGGAGTGGGCTGGTGGAGCTCGTCCAGCCATGGGGGCTCGGCTAAGGGGCTGTTGCGAGCTGTTGTGTAGTTTTCTTTAGGAAGTGAGAGAGAGAATTAATTGTGTGTGTGTGTGAGTAAATAATGAGAGAGGGAGAGTGAGAATGAGAGAGAAAATAGAGAGAGAGAAAGGGGGTGTCGGCTGAGTGTGATGGGTGAGGGGGAATTGAAATGTGTTAGAGAGAGAGGTGATGTGATGGTGTGTAAGAAGAGAGAGAGAGAGTTAGTATATATATATATATATATATATATATATATATATATATATATATATATAGAGAGAGAGAGAGAGAGAGATATGTGTGTGTATATTATAATAAGAGAGAGAGAATGAGAGATATTTAGAGAGAAGGTAAGAGAAAAGTAGAGAGAGAAAGAGAGAGGGGGTGGGCTGGTCGGCTGCACATGGGGAGAGGGGTGGTGTGTGTAGGAGTTATTTTTAGGAAGAGAGAGAAAGTAAGAGTTATATATATATGTATATATATAAATAAGAGATAAAAATGAGATATTTGTAATGCATAGAGAGAAGGAGAGATATTTTTAAATAGGAGAAAGAGAATTTATGTGGGGTGTTCGGGTAGTCACGAGAGGACAACATGGAACTTGGGTTCGGGTTCGGTCGAGCCGGGTCGAATCAAAATGAGACATGGTGAAATATTTGAATTAAAAAATAGGTATTTATGATCATGGGAAAATAAGTAGCATGTAGGGACTCAAATAAATGGGACAGAATTGTCATGCGGGTAGTAGGCTTCGTGTGGGCCATGTCCATATTTGGGGTTGACAGGTTTGGGTCGATGTCGGGTCCCGAAATTAAATTGGAAGTCAGATCTCAATTTACGGTGGATAATTAATTGGCCTAAATTGACCCAAAAGTTGTGCGAAGAAAATGGAGCACAAGATAGTGTGTCTGAGTGGGACACGAAGGTCATGGGTAAAGAGCGTCTCGAGTAGATCAGGCGTGATAAGTTGGTTTCAAGAAAAAGACTAGTCTGGTGCTCCTAAATTAAAAGTCATGGTAACGTGCTTATGAGGATCAAGAAAAAGAGTGGGAAATCAATTAATAATTAAATGGTCTAAATTGACCCGAACTTGTGCGAAGCAAAAAGAGTACAAGGGAGCAAGTTCGAGTGGGACACGATATATCAACATGAAGATAATCTCGTCTACTACAAACTTCAAGAAGAAAGTTTCCAGAGACTGGCATCCCTGATGCTCTAGAAATCCAAGTCACGGTAAAGAGCATTTAATCAAATAATAATATCTATTACAAATAATTGAATTATAAAATTGAAAAAAAGCCCTAAATTCAGGGGCTTACAAACAAATAACCATTTCTTCTTACATGTGGTTTGACTTGATTTTTTTTATTACAACCTACACATACCTACACGTTCTTAGGATTGGAAGACTCGAACCATACGAATATAGTGTCCATGATGTGTTAATCTTAGGACGACGATAATAGCGTCGGCTGCGCTACATGATGTTCTTGTTCGTGTAGTAGATATTTGTTGGTGAACAAGGGCTTTAAACTAGTGTTGAAATATAATAAGATTGTAATTACCTAAAATGATATTTTTATTGGTAAAAGCTACGATATCATGGACTAGTTAAGCTCATGTCGATTGCTCAACCGTACTTTGGCTATCTTACGTTGTCACGCCCCAATACCGGAATACTGAGACGGACTAGGCCAGCTACACCGTATGAGGTATATAGACGTCATACGGCGATCGTGGCTGTCAAGAGAATAGGGGGTACATGCTACAATCAAGTCTCCTATGGTCCCACAGAGCATCTATGTCTCAATCAATCAAAACAAGAAGCAGTAAATAATGATCATATAAGACAAAGCAGTAAGGCGTCCCCGACGTATCATCAAAATGATCATAGGGATCTAGCTTTATAAGTTAGCTAGCCCAGAGAGTCATAGGTACATAATTGTATTCAGCTGCAGTCTGATTTAATTACAAATTATGCAAGACAAAATATCCAGATTAGTCGGCTAACAGGTGCCGGTGGCTAAACGCCAGAACATAAGTAAAGATACTAGAGTGGTGGAGAAGAAACCCACTCGAGTCCCCGCCAGCCATGCTCCTAGTATGCACCATTGACGTCGGGGAGGAAGTTTGGATCCTCAGGCGCTGCTACGAGATCTGGCCAAACAAAACCAGCGGGGTCAGGCCCCGAATAACAAGTACCATAAGGGAGCACAAAAGAGTGAGATAAAACCTAAGCATAATAATAAGACCTGATTCACGAGTTATAGGCTTATACCATATCATCGAGACAATACGACACCCTTACAACCAAACAAGGACAAACGGTGCCAATATCATGCCGAGATAAGATATATCCTATAGCCATGGGCAGGTGAAGGGCTTCTGATTCGCGACTTCGGTCCATAGCCTATCGCAGCACAATAGCCCAACCCAACAACCAAACAAGGACATGGGTTGGACCACGCACCACGATAGTCCATGTTCCTCAGTTGCTAACAGAAGAAAATATATCACAAACAAGTCAGCTTACAAGCGGCCAATCAATCCTACGGCTTTCTATGATTTGTCTGGATTATCCCAGTAATGCATATATAGGAATCCTCAGATCGTGTCAACCCAGCAGGGCTAGCCAAACCATATAATATACATATACACATAGAACTTTGATTATGCACCGGTCCCCCGTAAGGCCACCGTGCTAAAATATATAACACATAGCACGTAGGAGTCGGATATAGTCATCCACTATAGGTGGATGAAACTGTATCCGTGGCGGCCAACCCGACACGTCAGGACAGGACCTGGGGTGGCTAGTATGGCACGATCTCGGGATTCTTCCCACCCAATGCATCTACCAATTTGAGTTTCTTAGATTAACCCTATCTTGATATGGAATTACATGTCGTGGTCACATGGTCATCCTCCTATATGTCGTACCAAAGTACGCGTACCCTAAGTATGAATCCACATCGGCTCGATCTAGATCCATGCTTAGTGTAATGCTTCAAACAACAATCAACATACCACGACACTATTACTGACCAATTACCATGACTGTACTGGAAGGTACACATGTATTGACATATAACACGAACGATCACTTGGCATGTAGAGTCACACCTCAGTGCACTCATTAAATGGCACCGCAGTGCATACTAATATTGTATCTCAATACACACTTAGAACATGTACCAGCACGTATACAGGTAATCAGGTCAGAAACATGGTCAAGTCAGGAAGTCACTCGGACTACTCGTGACATAAAAGTCACATATAAATTTTGGTTAAAGTGAGACATGAGGATCCTTGATGCCAATACAAAGATCTACAACTTTTATGTTGGGAGTTGGGAGAAATTCTGGCCACAAATCAGTCAAATAGGACATAAAACAGCCAAAATAGGCACTATGCGGCACTATTCAAGCCATGCGGCACTATTCATCCTGCGGTACTATTCATCTCATGCGGCTGCGGCACTATTCATCTCATGCGGTTGCGGTACTATTCATTCCTGCGGCTGTGGTACTATTCATCTTATGCGACTGTGGTACTATTCATTCCTGCGACTGTGGCACTATTCATCTCATGCGGCTGCGGCACTATTCATCTCATGCGGCTGCGGTACTATTCATTCCTGCGGCACTATTCATCTCATGCGGCTGCGGCACTATTCATTCCTGCGGCAGCGATACTATTCATCTCATGCGGCTGCGGCACTATTCATGCGGCACTATTCATCGTCCCTACCAAAACCAGGGCAGATGACATAGAAAATGTCTAAATATTGTTTTGGCCATAACTTTCTCAAAATAAGTCAAAATCTAACTTTTCAAAGGTCAAAATTGGGTAGAATTGAATTTTCTACATCATAGGACCATTAGTTTTTGAAAACAACCAAATTTGATATATCAAAACCATGAAAATCCATAGAACCCTAGTTTTAGAAACTTAGATCTACACAAAACTAGCCATTAAAATCAAAAACCCCAAGAACTAAACTTGTAGAGGATGATGAGAAGAACAATATAGACAAATCATATCAAAAAAAAAATCAAGAAATAAAAAATACAAGAATCTCTCCATTTGGTGTAAGATGTACTTGCCTAAATGTTGTTTGAGCAAAATAAATAAAAGAGTGAATGAGGAGAGAGAGTGTGGAAGAGAATATATATAGGGGTTGGGTTGACTCAAAGAAACCCTAAGCTTAAGTATGCTCTTAACCATGTGACTAATGACATGTTAATTGCTATATGATACAACTAATTAAATTAATTAAATAAAATCCTAACCACAACACGGTTCAGAAATCCTATCATCGAAACAGTGAACCACGCCTACAACCAGACAAGGACAAGGGGTGGCACACTAATCCGCGACGAGATACTGTTCCATGCCATGGCCAGTTACAAATACAGGATATATGCAATAAAGATACAGGTGCCAGATACCATATACATGAAAAATCAAAAATTTACGTATTCCGGGAATGGGGAGTGACATCTCTACCCTCCTTAGAAAAATTTCGTTCTCGGAATTTCGATAAGGCTAGTCGAGCGCGCTCTCAGATCACGAAATACACTCATGACATATAGCAAGCACAATTATCAAACAACACATGTCACATGAACAGTTTAAGAAAGCAAGAATAAATAAGTAAGAGCACAAACAATAATCATACCCTAGAAGGAAATGATCGGAGACATACGAATAAAATATGCCTCTCAAATCAGGTAGAATTCGTTCTCGAGGTCCTACACTGACATCCAAAGTGGACAAGGGTCAACGCTTGTGATAAGTCGGTACCAATGACTAAATCAAGAACGAGACTCTGCCCAGGACGTACTCTCGTAATCAAGACACATGATGAATATCACGTATCACATGATACGAGAGCAGATGAGGGAGACGAGAAAGTCGCCTTCACTCTTCGAATATAAAACTCAAGGAATTATAATAAATAATACTCAAAACTTACCCAAAATCTGACCGCCTTCAGCCAACCTCTGCTCTAATACTCTAAATTCTTCTTGCCTTTGTCCCTGCCTTCCCTGGCCTTGCTGTCCAACCTGATGTTGCACTTGTCGGTACATCTGAGCTTGCGTCAGTAATGGGCGCTGGGCTAGTGGCCTCACTGCTAGAGCTGACCCTTGATACGGTGCTACCTGTGGAGCTGGCAACGTCGGAAACTGTTGAGCTGGCCCTCCTGGCCTCTGCATCATAGGACAATTGGCAATCCTATGGTCTGGACTGCCACACCACAAGCATAATCCATTAGCTGAACGACACACATCCCTAGTGTGCCCTTCCTTACCACAGTAAGTGCAACCCACTGGTGCTTTCTGACGCTGCTGCTGGTTCCTCTGTTGCTGCTGTCGAACTGGTGCAGTCACAATTGTCGTGACTGGTGCTGCATCACGAATACGGACGTCAGGTGCTGGTGCTGACGTCCGAGGTACTGCTTCTCCCCCAGCACTCTGCGTATGAGACCTCTTCTGGCCCCCAGTCCTTGCTGATAGCCTTTGAATAGTAAGCTCGTACCTCCGAGCCGCCGTCAATACTGCATCGAATGTCTGGTAGTCGTACCCTTCGACCAGCTGCAAAATCTCTAGGTGAAGTCCCTGCTGGAATCTCATTGCTCTCTCTGGCTCTGTCGCCACCATCATCCGAGCAAACCTACTTAACCTGTATTACTCTGCTGCATAACCATCCACCGTCTTACCAGCCTGCTTGAGACTGATAAACCACTGCTGTAGCTCATACCACGCTACCATGCCAAAGTACTTGGCCTTGAATCTGGTACTGAAGCTATCCCAGGGAACATGACGCCTCATTCCAACCTCTTCCGATGCCTACCAATCGCGGACGAGATCCTGAAGTAAAAGTCTGACCTGGTCAACCTTCTCTTCTGCTGGAACCTTTGCTACGGTCAATATGGCCTCTGTATCCTGAAGCCAAGCATCCGCCATGATGGCATCCTCCGTGCCGTCAAAATATCTCGGGTTAAGTCGATAAAACCTTCCGGACGCTCCTGAATCATTCCTGACACTTCTCTCAAGGGCTAATTGCAACCCCTGATTCTGTAACACATTCTGTTCTTGCTGTCGGGTTTGTTGTTGCTGTTAGGCTACCGTCTGGCGTTGCTGGGTCTCTAATAACCCTCTAACAATCTGTAATAGTGCCGGCGCATCTAGTGCTACTGGTACTACCGACATTACTGGAGGTACGGGATCCTCTAGCCTCTGTAGCTCACCTGGCTCATGCTCGGTAACGTTCTCGATGGGAATCTGTCCAGGTAGAGGGGCTACCCCTTGCTGATCTCCAACTGGTCCCTGATCTACTGGATTCTCTTCCATGTCGGCTCCTCCAATAACCGAGAATGATGTGACCCTAAATGGAAGGATACTAGGTACCAAAAGACAGGACGGGAAAGAATCGAGGATGACAATCAAGTTAGTAATCAAGGTGGGAGAAAGAAAAAATTAATCAGAAGATCAAGGGAAACATGTTTTGATTGAGACTCCTATAATCGCAACACCCCACAAGTCTGAAAAACAGACCTGCATGGGCCACCACTAAAACTTTGTCACGCCCCAGTACCGGAATACTGAGACGGACTAGGCCAGCTACACCGTATGAGGTATATAGACGTCATACGTTGATCGTGGCTGTCAAGAGACTAGGGGGTGCATGCTACAATCATGTCTCCTATGGTCCCACAGAGCATCTATGTCTCAATCAATCAAAACAAGAAGCAGTAAATAATGATCATATAAGACAAAGCAGTAAGGCGTCCCCGACGCATCATCAAAATGATCATGGGGATCTAGCTTTATAAGTTAGCTAGTCCAGAGAGTCATAGGTACATAATTGTATTCAGCTGCAGTCTGATTTAATTACAAATTATGCAAGACAAAATATCCAGATTAGCCGGCTAACAGGTGCCGGTGGCTAAACGCCAGAACATAAGTAAAGATACTAGAGTGGTGGAGAAGAAACCCACTCGAGTCCCCGCCAGCCATGCTTCTAGTATGCACCATTGACGTCGGGGAGGAAGTTTGGATCCTCAGGCGCTGCTACGAGATCTGGCCAAACAAAACCAGCGGGATCAGGCCCCGAATAGCAAGTACCACAAGGGAGCACAAAAGAGTGAGATAAAACCCAAGCATAATAATAAGACCTGATTCACGAGTTATAGGCTTATACCATATCATCGAGACAATACGACACCCTTACAACCAAACAAGGACAAACGATGCCAATATCATGCCGAGATAAGATATATCCTATAACCATGGGCAGGTGAAGGGCTTCTGATTCGCGACTTCGGTCCATAGCCTATTGTATCACAGTAGCCCAACCCAACAACCAAACAAGGACATGGGTTGGACCACGCACCACGATAGTCCATGTTTCTCAGTTGCTAACAGAAGAAAATATATCACAAACAAGTCAGCTTATAAGCGGCCAATCAATCCTACGGCTTTCTATGATTTGTCTGGATTATTCCAGTAATGCATATATAGGAATCCTCAGATCGTGTCAACCCAGCAGGGCTAGCCAAACTTTATAATATACATATACACATAGAACTTTGATTATGCACCGGTCCCCCGTAAGGCTACCGTGCTAAAACATATAACACATAGCACGTAGGAGTCGGATATAGTCATCCACTATAGGCGGATGAAACTGTATCCGTGGCGGCCAACCCGACACGTCAGGACAGGACCTGGGATGGCCAGTATGGCACGATCTCGGGATTCTTCCTACCCAATGCATCTACCAATTTGAGTTTCTTAGATTAACCCTATCTTGATATGGAATTACATGTCGTGGTCACATGGTCATCCTTCTATATGTCGTACCATAGTACGCGTACCCTAAGTATGAATCCACATCGGCCCGATCTAGATCCATGCTTAGTGTAATGCTTCAAACAACAATCAACATACCATGACACTATTACTGACCAATTACCATGACTGTACTGGAAGGTACACATGTATTGACATATAACACGAACGATCACTTAGCATATAGAGTCACACCTCAGTGCACTCATTAAATGGCACCGCAGTGCATACTAACATTGTATCTCAATACACACTTAGAACATGTACCAGCACGTATACAGATAATCAGGTCATGAACATGGTTAAGTCAGAAAGTCACTCGGACTCCTCGTGACATAAAAGTCACATATAAATTTTGGTTAAAGTGAGACATGAGGACCCTTGAAGCCAATACAAAGATCTATAACTTTCATGTTGGGAGTTGGGAGAAATTCTGGCCACAAATCAGTCAAATAGGACATAAAACAGCCAAAATAGGCACTATACGGCACTATTCAAGCCATGCGGCACTATTCATCATGCGGTACTATTCATCTCATGCGGTTGCGACAGTATTCATCTCATGCGGCTGCGGCACTATTTATCTCATGCGGCTGCGGCACTATTCATTTCTGCGGCACTATTCATCTCATGCGGCTGTGGCACTATTCATCTCATGCGGCTGTGGCACTATTCATTCCTGCGGCACTATTCATCTCATGCGGCTGCGGTACTATTCATCTCATACGGCTGCGGCAGTATTCATTCCTGCGGCTGCGGCACTATTCATCTCATGCGACTGTGGCACTATTCATGCGACACTATTCATCGTCCCTGCCAAAACCAGGGCAGATGACATAAAAAATGCCCAAATATTGTTTTGGCCATAACTTCCTCAAAATAAGTCGAAATCTAACTTTTCAAAGGTCAAAATTGGGTAGAATTGAATTCTCTACAACATAGGACCTTTATTTTTTTGAAAACAACCAAATTTGATAGATCAAAACCATGAAAATCCATAGAACCCTAGTTTTAGAAACTTAGATCTACACAAAACTAGCCATTAAAATCAAAAACTCCAAGAACTAAACTTGTAGAGGATGATGAGAAGAACAATATAGACAAATCATATCAAAGAAAAATCAAGAAATGAAAAATGCAAGAATCTCTCCATTTGGTGCAAGATGTACTTGCCTAAATATTGTTTGAGCAAAATAAATGAAAGAGTGAATGAGGAGAGAGAGTGTGGAAGAGAATACATATAGGGGTTGGGTTGACTCAAAGAAACCCTAAGCTTAAGCATGCTCTTAACCATGTGACTAATGACATGTTAATTGCTACATGATACAACTAATTAAATTAATTAAATAAAATCCTAACCACAACACGGTTCAGAAATCCTATCATCGAAACAGTGAACCACGCCTACAACCAGACAAGGACAAGGGATGGCACACTAATCCGCGACGAGATACTGTTCCATGCCATGGCCAGTTACAAATACAGAATATATGCAATAAAGATACAGGTGCCAGATACCATATACATGAAAAATAAAAAATTTACGTATTTCGGGAATGGGGAGTGACATCTCTACCCTTCTTAGAAAAATTCCGTCCTGGGAATTTTGATAAGGCTAGTCGAGCGCGCTCTCAGATCACGAAATACACTCATGACACATAGCAAGCACAATTATCAAACAACACATGTCACATGAACAATTTAAGAAAGCAAGAATAAATAAGTAAGAGCACAAACAATAATCATACCCTAGAAGGAAATGATCGTAGACATACGAATAAAATATGCCTCTCAAGTCAGGTAGGAATTCGTCCTCGAGGTCCTACACTGACACCCAAAGTGGACAAGGGTCAACGCTTGTGATAAGTCGGTACCAATGACTAAATCAAGAACGAGACTCTGCCCAGGACGTACTCTCGTAATCAAGACACATGATGAATATCACATATCACATGATACGAGAGCAGATGAGTGAGACGAAAAAGTCGCCTTCACTCTTCGAATATAAAACTCAAGGAATTATAATAAATAATACTCAAAACTTACCCAAAATCTGACCGCCTTCAGCCAACCTCTGCTCTAATACTCCAAATTCTTCTTGCCTTTGTCCCTGCCTTCCCTGGCCCTGCTGTCCAACCTGATGTTGCGCTTGTCGGTACATCTGAGCTTACGTCAGTAATAGGCGCTGGGCTAGTGGCCTCACTGCTAGAGCTGGCCCTTGATACGGTGCTACCTCTGGAGCTGGCAACGCCGAAAACCGTTGAGCTGGCCCTCCTGGCCTCTGCATCATAGGATAATTGGCAATCCTATGGTCTGGACTGCCACACCTCAAGCATAATCCATTAGCTGAACGACACACATCCCTAGTGCGCCCTCCCTTACCACAGTAAGTGCAATCCACTGGTGCTTCCTGATGCTGCTGCTGGTTTCTCTGTTGCTGCTGTCGAACTGGTACAGTCACAAGGTCCGGCTTTATATATCGTACGTGAAGTGTACGATTAGGCTATCCACAATTACCTATGTTGGGTGTGGTCACACAAAAGCTAATATTTTCCCCAATCCCCGTAATAAACAATGACTCACAAGTAATGAACAATGGTACAAGACAATCGTGTGTATTTCGTGTCCGATATGAGAATATGGCACATAAATGTAAGACAGAAAACAAGGTACAAGTCGAGTCAGTGTACTTGCCTCGGTTTGGTTGCACGAGAGTAGTACTGCATGGTTGTAAATGATCACCTGGTAATATTTTGTACAATTATTAGGGTTTTGAAATAGTGACACTATAGCTAACTAACTTAGATAATTCAACTATTCCTAGACAAGAACTAGTTAACCATATTTTAGAAAAATTATAGTTTTAATCACCATAAATACTAATTATATAATTTTAGAACTATTTAGAAACATTTATTTAGCAAAGTAATAATTATAGCTATATAAACATTTTTAAATAGCTTAAAATATCAATTATATTTAGTAGAGAAGCATTTGTTTAGAAATATATATATATATATATATATATATATATATATATATATATATATATATATTAACCTTGATAATTATTTATTAGAAAATACTTTGAACTATATTAACAAAATTCTTATTTTAGGAAAATACCTACTGACTTACAAAATATTGATAATATGATTTGATCAAAATAAATAATAGTAATATCACTTTTACATACTAGAACCATTTTGTAAGTAAAATAGCATTTTTAAAATAAATACGTTTTTGATATATTAGAATTTACTACCAATATATAAATTATAGCAAATACATATAGATAGTATAAAAATACTTTAACTATTATTAGCAAAATTTAACCAATTATTTACTAACTAAATGCTAATTTAAATTAATTATCCTATTATAGTTAATTATATATATATATATATATATATATATATATATATATATATATATATATATATATATATATATATATATATATAATTAACAAGAAGCAATATAATACTATTTAGATAATAATTTGTGTTTAGATAACATAACAATTTATAAAATGAAATTATATATAACAAGAAATACTAGCAAAATATATTTAAGTAAACATTTGCTAAATTAATATTATATAAATAATACTAGAACCAATTAATTAATTATCAGCTATATTTACTAAAATGCATCAACCCAGCCTAATCTACATCTCTAGTCCATACACCACAGTCCAGCCCATGTGCAACCAGCCCACAGAACCAATCCAAATGCTATTACTATTCCCAGCAATTTAAATTTACAATAAAACTAAACCCAGCCCAACTAATCACCATTACTGCTGGCCCGACCCCAATTGGCCCAGGCCCATATCACTAACCCAGCTTATACAATTTAAAACCTTAATTCTTCTTAACCAAACCAGCCCAATCCCTAAGCCCGACCCTGCGGCCCAGAAACCCGGCCCATAGTCTACCATATAATCCCATTCTCTTTCTCTCTCCTCAACTCATTCACTCAACCGACAGAGCTCTCAGCTCTGTCTTCTTCCCGCTCTTCTTCTACTCCCAACCCTAACCCTAATTATTTCCTCCACCATTCTCTCTTCTCAACCTCATTTCATTCAGACGAGCCGAACGAACGTTCGAGAGCGAGCTCCCCTCCCGTTCGTCTTCTTCCTTAGAACACTCCAACCACAAACCCTAGGTTCACCCCCTTCTTCAACCTCTGGAAACCCTAAATTTAGGTTGTTCTTCTCCGGCCAAAACCGTAGCTAACCCAGCCCAACTCTCTACCTTTCTCAGAGACCAACCCTAACCCTAGTAGATCTCGTCATGGCTTAACCCTAATCTCACTCTTATTCTCCAGCAAGCAACCCATGGAGGAAACCCTAACCCTAACATCAATCTCCTCCATGGCCTAACCCTAGCCGAAAAAACTCAGTCGACTCCTCCTTCCCAGCGTGAAACCCTAATCCACAAAATGAAACCCTAGCTTCTAGGCTATTCTTCCCCAGCCGATCATCTTCCCCATCCGAACTCCCATGGCAACCCTAGCCAAAACAACACCCAGCCATCACTCTTAAACCCTAACCCTAAAAATTCTATCGATTCCCTCATCTTCTTCCCAAACCAGAAACCCTAATCCCCAAATAATCCTAATTTACAGAGAACAAGTAAGAGAAGGGGGTTCGAGTAGATCGAGAAGGGAAGCTCACCAGCCTGGCGGGGTCGTCGATCCACGACGCAGCGGCGAAGTTCTCCGGTGGCGGACGGCTACACGGCCTGAGGACGACGGCGAGGAACTGGGGTCCAGATCTGGCTAGACGCGGCCCGACTCGGCTCCAAGCGACTGAAGACGGCGGCTCCGGCGACGACTACGAGGAGATCCGGTGGCAGCGACCCCCTACAGAGGCGGGGACGGAGCCACGGCGAATCTGGCGAATTCTCCGACGGCGCACGCTCCTCGAAGGGTCGGCGTGGCCCACGAGGCGACCTCTCGTGCTTCAAAGAGACAGCACGAGAATCGAAGGGTGGCGCGTTCTCTGAAGGGGCAGCGCGGGAATGATGGCGGGCTCTGCAGTCGAGATGGCGTGCTCCCCGAGGTCGGTGCGGCGTCAGGCTCTGGGATCGAGGCGACACTGTATGGCGGTGGCATGGTCTCCAAGATGGTGCTGTCTTCGAGATCCAGCACAGCAGTCGAGGCTGGCCGATCTTCGGGGTGGCGGCAGCGATCTGGACTCCGGCGGTGGTGCGGCGACTATCGGCGGTGCTCGGCCGAGATGGTCGGAACAGAGGAGAGAAAGAACAGAGAGAGAGAGAGAGAGAGAGAGTGTGTGTGACGTGTAGAATTGGGAAATGTGCCAGTGTGTCAGAACTGTACATTGGGACTCGTGTATTTATAATAAAAAAATAATCTCGTGTGTGTGAGAGCTGAGGAGTGGCGGAATGGTGAATTAGTGTAGATCTGGGTGTATTAGTATAGTGGCAGTAGCAGTAATTAGGTTCAGATCTGGGGGCTAACTGGAGTAACTAGTAACAGAATTTTTAAATTCAAATTTGAAACAGATTTTCAAATTGACAACAGAAATTAGTTATTTTCAAAACAGCTTTCAAAACAATTTCAAAAACAGTTTTTAAGCAAAATTTCAAAAATTAAATATTTCCCTCCAATAGATTTCCAAAAGAACAGATTTCAAATTATTTACTTTATTTAATAATAATTACCTAGATGTGATTTAATGATAATTCCGAAGCAATACTATGAAACAACAGCAATTATCAAGCAATTTAACCAATAAATAATAAGTTCCAACAATAAATTAGTATATTTAGAATTCTCTAAACATTAGTAGTCAATAATAGTATTAAACAAAATATGAATTTAACTAAATAATTGCCAACTAGAAATACTACTAATAATCATTAACTAATTAACAAACAATTAAATCCTTTTATTATGCAATCAATTATATCTATATATTCACGTAGGAATAGAATTTTAGCTACAAAAATCTGTTTCAATTTAGCAAAACAATTCCTTTACGCACTCCATTAGAAAATTTCTAAAATAAATCAAATCATTAGAATTTCAAAATAGTATTCAAAATACTTTTCAAATTGAGAAGATTCATTAACACTCGAAATTCAACTATTCAATCGAAATTAAATTTTCATAAGAGAACAATATTAAATCCGAAGAAAATAAGAAAAATATCAAAATTTACCAATTATGATTTTTGGGAGTTACAAATCTACCCCTTACAAAAATTTCGTCCTCGAAATTTTAAGGGTTTTGTAGAGTGCACAAAATCAAGTAGAAATAAAATTTAAGAAACAATTGAGTAAAAAAATTTTATTTGGATAATAAAAGTAACAAGGACTAACAAGTAGTCACTAAACAAATACGAAAGACTGTAAATGCAAGAAAACTCAGAGACAAGCCTCAAAATAGGCAATACAAGAAATACAGCTACTACAAGCAAGTAAGAAGATAATGGTCAATCCGACTGCGCTCCTGCAGCTACTACTGATCCTCAAAGACTGGGTCCTCCTGCTGCTGCTCTGGTGCTGGCTCCTGACGAGTGAAAGCTTCAGGGCAATCTCTTACTTGGTGAGTGGCAGACCCACAAATCAAGTACTGCCCTAACTTCTTGCGGTATTCCCCGACACGGTGTCCCGGTCGCTTGCAGTATGCACAAGAAAAGTATACTGGAGTCTGAATCTGTCTCTGCTGCCTCGGCGATGTCGGTGCTCGAACATGATGCTGATGCTGAAGTGGCCTCTGCTGAGTGTCGGTCCGTTTTGGTGGACCCTGGGAAGTGCTGGCGCCAATGTCTCGGTCCCGCTTAAGCTTTGGATCCATCTCCTTCTCCACTCCCTGAGCAACTTTAAGGATGCTCGCATAGGTAGTGGCCTGACTGATAGCTACTGCATGTTGTAGCTCCCTGGTGAGGCCCTTCTTGAACTTCCAGGCCCTCTCATTCGGCGTGCTGACTAGGTTCTCTGCGAACCTGCCGAGTCGGGTGAACTCCGATGTATACTGGGCCACTGTCATACTCCCCTGCTGCAATGCCTCAAACTGCATCCGAAGCTCGTCCCGCTCCACATCCGGGAAGAACTTCTCCTGGAACAGCAGTTTGAAATCCTTTCAGAAAACCCCGTATAGCTTCCTTTCCCGATTTTTTTGATATTTTTTAATTATTTGTTTGATTTAAATGGTGACTTGTAGATTTTTTATAAATAATTATTTATTTATTATTCGGTAGATGACGTTAGCTATGGTTGAGTTTTGAAGTACAAGACAACTAGGAATCATGACACGGAAAGTGCAGTGGCGTGCTTTGACTAATATTTAGCCATGGTAGGGGAAGACCGAGCCATAGCGACGTCCTAACTAGGAAAACCAGACCAAGTTGCGACTTAACCCTTACCGAAAATTTATTTATTTATTAATTATAATATTGAGTTTTAGGAAAACCGTTTGTATCGAACTAGCCCAGATTGGACCCAAAACAAGCCCAAGCCCATGTAGTCATGCGGCACGTCTAATGACATTCGTGATGATGGAATTTGGTGTGAGGGTGTTGTACTTCGTTTTAATGATTTAGCGAATATTTCTAAGCATTCGTAATTAAATATTATAATTATTATTATTAGCTGATATTCAATACTATTTGTATAAAATGAGTCCTTGTACATTTTTGGAGATTATTAGACTTTACAAAATGGTATATACACCATTATTGGTTTGTTGAATTTCGTTATTATTATTATTATTATCATTATTATATTACTGAGGTTATTATTAAATAATACTATTTTATTATTATTGGTTATATGTGTGTGAATATATATATATATATATATATATATATATATATATATATATATATATATATGTATATATATAATATATATGTATATGTATATATAAATATGCGTATATATGTATATGTACATATATAAATATACGTATATATATGTATATATATATATATATATATATATATATATATATATATATATATATATATATATATATATATATATATATATATAGTTTTAGATATATATAGAGTAAATAAATATGTTATATATGTGTGCGTGTATAAGGTATATATATATGTGTGTGCGTGTATATATATATATATATATATATATATATATATATATATATATATATATCTATATATATATATATATATATATATATATATATATATATATATATATATGTATATGTATTAGATGTAAGAATTAAAAACAAACCCATATTTCAGCCCAACCCAGCCCAAAGCTTCCCCAAACAAACAGCAGCAGCTAGCGGGCCGAGCCAGGCCAGCCCAGCCCAGGTCAGCCAGACCCGGCCCAGTGAGACCCACGGCCCGAGCTGATTCCCAAGCACAAGCAGTAACCCGAGAGTCTAATTCCCTATAGAAGCCCCGATCACTTGACTACAGCCGAACCCGAGGGGGTGGGGACTCGCGTATGCGTGTATAAGTATATACTCGAGCGAAACCCTAAAACCTCCACCATCCCCCACCCAAGGCGTACCACCCAGGCAGCCTGAACCGCCGCAAGGTGTGCCGGAAGCCACCAGCGTCGCTCCATGGCCGACAGTAAACAGGGGTCCCCTGTTTTGAAGAAGTCCAGGTAACTCTGTTCACAACCCGATTTCATCTTTGATACAAGATCATTTTTAGTTTTGTTAAGTCCTGTAGAAACCCCACATGACCCTCTCGACGCTTCAGTAATTTGTTTTTGAAGTAGTCGACTGATCGATTTAGAAAATTGATCAAACTTTGGGGGAAAAACTGTTTTGAAAACAGTTTCTAGGAATCCCAAATACCCATGTTCGTACCCAGTTTCCAGGAAACATGATCGATATTTTTGCAATCTAATTAAACAAATTTAGAGACAACATGTAGGGCTTCCTAACCTATTTTGTATATTTAATTTTCATGAATTATACGTAGAGAAAACAGATTTCAAAATCGAGAATTTATCATTAAAATTGTTTTTGAAAACTTTAAAGTTGTTCGATACGACGTGCGTCCCGCCAATCCGGGCGACGTGGTCGCGAACCGAAAGCATCGAAAGGTGCATAAAGGCTTCGTGGACGTGTGGGCTTTGACGGAATTCAAATTGGTCGCGTGTGCGCGATGAATTTGATGCGTATCCATCGAAATTCATCGTATCGGCCTCTGTGTAAATTTTCTAATTACTTTGTGCACGCTCGTCAGATCGAGACAAAACTTGCGCCATCAGGACCGTATCATTTTCTGGTCCTGTATGCCAAGTTTGTTCCGATTCTGAGACAGTTGATTGGATTGCCGTTTTGCGAGCCCCACGATCCGATCCAACGGGCGATTTTGTGCACAACCCGTCGGAATCCAACTTTGGACATACGGTTGGGTTCGTATCGAAAAACTGGACCTGTTGACATATAGTTTGACGACTTTAGAGACCATTGACTCTGGCACGATTGTCGGTGCAAAGCGGGTCCAACGGCGGACATCATTTTTGCCCGAAATTACCGTTTTTCCCCTATGTCCAGAATTGGACTTAAGGATAGGCAATCCTAGCCAATTTGACTATTCTGAGAATGTTGGCAATATTTGTTTCAGCTTTCGGAGACAGTTGTGATGACTTGGACTTTCTGACTTGTTGATTGGCGATACATTGTTGGTTCTCCGTGCAACCCTCAGGCAAGTATACCTTGCCGAACATATACAGTATTTATATGGTTTTCTCTTTCCTTATTGTAGTCCTTTTCATATTGTCACATGATTCCATATTGTGATTGATTTGTCCTTGATTGCTTTACTTGTTTCTAGATTACGTGCACGTATAGGGTATTTAACATTGCTATATTATTGGTCTCTTCGTGTTATCTTATCTCGTGATTGAGTTGTCAGTTTCTATATCTGTCCTTGACTTGACCATTCTTGACTGGGAGTATCTTGCATTGTACTACAGTTGAGACATACTATAGATTGCGAGTATCTTACATTGTACTACGACCTATAGCCGATTCTTCTACCTTGATATCACTTGATTGACTTGACTTGAGACATGCCATAGATTGGGAGTATCTTACGTTGTACTACGACCTTGTAGCTCCCCTTCCCAAATATTTTATTATTATTTATTTTATGGGTTTACAAATGTTCTTAATATTATTTTAGAATTTGAGAAATAGTTTCTAATTATTAAAATAGAGATACAAATTTATATTTTATTATTAATGGTGTTTTCCCATATTGGAACAATTTTTGATCCAAGGGTGTGCGGTAAAGATCACCCATCGGGGCAATTGTTATTATTTTATCTTATTGTTTTTAAAGTTATTTTGTGAAGAATTAATAAGTATGTTCATCCCATTTAAATATTATTGTTAGTATTATTATTATTATTATTAAGTCGACTTGTGGTAAATCAAATATATATATATATATGTAGATATAAATGTGCTATCCTATATATAGATAATAAGATTATTAGTATTTATAATATTTATTTAAAGTATTTTAGGTTTTGTGATTTTAAGGTTATATTTATATATAAATATATATAGGAGATATATATTTTGTATATTTGTATGAAAGAAATAGAATAAGAAAAAAAAAAAAAAGAAAAAAAAAGAAAGAAGGGAACTCACAAGTGGAGAGTCCCAGCCGAGCTTTACATATCAGAAAAAGGCCGACCCCTATATATGCTCAGGCTCAGCCGAGTACCTGTCCGCGAGTTCCCACAAACCCGACTCTATTATACATGGTATATAAACATATAGAGAGCGTGAGAGGGAGGGAATTCCTTCGACAAAAACCAAAAAACCCTAATCCCGCCTTCCCAGTCTCCTGGGCGGTCACCCAGATGTCGGAGCGCCGCCGGAGGACCGTCGGACGGCGGCCAAGGACGCCGCGCGTGCGCACATGCGCGAGAGAGCAGCAGCGGGGTACAGTTGGAAGCCCAAATTCGCAACGAATTTCCCGCTGGATCGCGCGATCTTTTGACGAACCACTTTCTCTGGTATGAACACAACATATACAGCTTTGATTGTCTTCAATTATTTTTAATTCCTATGAACTAGATAGTCCGTTAACTCGACACAATGTCGAGCAAAAACCTGTTTCCCGAACATCAAACAAGGCAGCCCTGACCCCGTATTGGAAGACCAAAACTGGTCGAACCATTGAGCCATCAAGGAAACTAATTAAAGGAAGTCCTAGACAACCTATAGGGCTTCAAATCCATTTTTGTAGAATTGGATTTCGTCGACTGTGCGTCGAGAAATCGGATTTCCAGTTTGGCGAAAAACCTGTTTTTCAAAACACAAAATTCCTTCGACACGACGTGCGTCCCGCCAATCCGGGCGACGTGGTCACGAACCGAAAGCATTGAAAGGTGCGTATCGGCTTCATGGACGTGTGGGCTTTGGCAAAATTCAAATTGGTCGCGTGTGCGCGACGAATTTGATGCGTATCCGTCGAAATTCGTCGTATCGGCCTTTGTACAAGTTTCCCAATTACTTTGTGCACGCTCGTCAGATCGAGACGAAACTTGCGCCAACAGGACCGTATCATTTTTGTGGTCCTATATGCCAAGTTTGGTCCCATTCTGAGACAGTTGAATCGGAACGCCGTTTTGCGGGCCCCACGGTCCCACTCAATGGACGATTTTGTGCAAGGCCCGCCGAAATCCAATTTTGGACATACGGTTGGGTTCGTATCAAAAAACTAGACTTGTTGACATATAGTTTGATTACTTTAGAGACCATTGACTCTGGTACGCTTTTCGGTACAAAGCGGGTCCAACGGCGGACATCATTTTTGCCCGAAATTATCGTTTTGCCCCTGTGTCCAGAACTGGACTTAAGGACATGCAATCCTAGCTAATTTGACTATTCTGAGAATGTTGGTACTATTTATTTCAGCATCTGGAGACTTCTGCATGTGTTGACTGATTGTGGCTCATTGAGTGGTATAGTATTATTGGTTTCACCAGCTAAGGACCCCAGGCAAGTGCACTTTCTGATTGCTTTCGATTCATAGTAGTCTTTTCATTTTATGTCTATATATATATCTTGCTGCTTGCTGATACGCTCGTCATACGGAGTAGTCGGGAGGGGAAATATCTTAGTAAACATGTGGACTACCCAGAAATATCCCTAAAATGTCTATTCTTGAACGATAGCAACTGCACACGACTCGTGGAGTGAGCCGGATTTATCTCCTAGCCATTCACATGTCGAAACGAATATTTCACACCACATAGGTAGATGTCTTTTATTTTTTCTTTTTTTCTCCATCGTGCCATGTCATCAGTTATCTTCCAGTTTTTATCTCTCATATGCTATTTTCATGTCTTGTTAATTCTATTGTATTTTTTGCATTGCCGTTAGCTTGTGTACTTGTTCCATTCCTGACTGGAAACCAATATTTTTCAGGTTTAGCCGCGATCACTCTTAGCCCTGGGAAGACATGGGTATGCTGAGGCCGACCTAGATAGTGGAACCAGTTGTCATTTTCATTAATTGTGAGAACTGTGTATTTTTCTTTAAATATAAATCTTGTAAATGTTGTAATAAACTTAGAAATGTGATTGAGCAGCAAATATTATATTTTGTGATTTTGAGCATTTATTTCTTGCGGGCTTGACAGCGTTCTACCGTCGACTCTACGGCGTAGGCTGGCTTGGACACGTCTCGTATCCGAAAAGCGGGTACGGGTCGTGACAAGTTTTTGTGGTGGCCCATGCAGGTCAGTCTTCGTAAAAGATTACGAACTCGTGATGGTACGTTAGTCGTACTATTGCGAGCCTGCACCCAGGAAATGCTCATTCACAATTAGGATTAAAATAATTTAGGAGAATAACTAGGACTATGAGTCCCTTGTTCAAATTGACCGATGGGTAGTTAAGGTTATTAGATAGGCCATGCAATTTAGATAGCTTGCTATATCCCTATAGGTACACTATTACTTTTGATATAACAATGTGATCCAATATGGATATACTATTCGCTTGGTATGTTAGACTTGCCTAGAATTAAGGCATTAATTTTGATAAACTGTTTAACTTTCTTTTGCTGTATAGATATAAATCTTATATCATAAGTTAGAATTATCTATTTTAAATTCTCTTTTGCTGTAAGGAGTTTGTTTATAATTTCTGATTCTGTTATTCCTGTATGTATCTCGAGGTAGATTGATTCAAAGTTTTTCCCTCAACCATTTGAAATATATATGAGATAAATGTTAGGATGTTCTTGTTTTTCTCATCGTCAGTTATTTCCCCCGGTCAATCTTTTACTTTAAGGATTGAGACTTACAGGCAGGTGTTTACGCTTCCTACCATAGTCAACTAAGTTGAATCCCTAGCAGCTTTTTGACGTTCTTAGGAATATAGTTGGAGCATTTTACCGACTGCGATGACTAGACAGCAGCGCACTGTCGCCAATTACCTGAGAGCGAAGAGTGTGGGTTCACTGCAGCCAGCAGCGCACTGGCAAGGCACAACCCATAGATTTGAAATTATTTCGAAGAATTGTAGGTTATGGATCATTGCTAAAACTATGTCCTAGTTGACCTCTTTAGATCTTAGATACCCTTGTGTCAATGTAAGGTAGAGTACCTGATAGCCTATCACAATTGAATCATGGAACCAAGGGTTTGCCACAGCCAGAGTATACGGACGAGGCATAATTCTCGGTAGAATGACTTCAGACGTGATTACAAGTTTAGGATACTATAGAGGGTAGGAAAATGCTCTGTGTGTACTATAAGACCTAAGGCCAAAAACTAGTAAAAGTTCTGCAAGTTGAGTAGCATGTCTCCCAACCTAGCTTTATGTGGTTCTTGTGATCTATTGACAGGGTAATTGACTGACATTAATAGGTTTACCTAGAATATAGAATTTAGAGCTCCATAACCTATTAGTCGACCAAGGCCTTATGGATAGAAGACAGTAGGATGCCTATATAAGCAATGACACCATATAAGGTTTTAATTCTCTCAATACTCGAATTACTTACTCCTCCTTCCAAAAATCTCGCTTACTTGTATTTTGACTATCTTGACCAACGCTGCTATTACAGCCTAGTTTTTGCAAGCTTACTCTTTTTTATCGAGCTTGATTCAAGACACATGTTTATTGGGGACGCCCGCTAACATATTGTCTAATCAGAATCATTGTATTACGGCCTGATCAACCATGATGCATTTGGTTAGCTCTTCATCTAATTACCCTACGTGGATTGAGATATAGATGTCTCTAGGATCTCATCCACGACTGCTTTGACAATTTCCCTTGAATTATACATTCGCCTTTTAATCATGTAATTGTGTTCAGTGACATCACCCTTGAACTCTATTGTTTTGTCTTTCACTGATTTAGAAAGACGAAAGCTTATAATTGGTAGATAGATACAGAGTATTTCCCATGGCTATGATAGTTGTATACGCAAGTGTAACTACCATCGGCCAGTCCTATGACTGAAATCTTGCCTTGAGTTACTCGTCCTCCCTTCGACAATAAACCTACTATCTTGATCTTCTAGTCATTGGAGTCCGAGAATGATTAGGATCTTTCCCCTTGACCAAATGCCAACCTAGGAGACTACCTATTCTCCAGAGACCAAATGTTGTGAGGCCCTAATGATTTGCTTGAAGCTTGCTATTACTAGAACCCTCGTGACAATAGTCTGGCAGGTTTGACACAAATAGAAATTCACGACCCAGTTGTTAGAAACCTTTTTGCCTTAGAGTTGGTTACCCCGTTAATAACTCTTGTATACTATGGATGTGTATGTTCCTCTATTTTATCGACCATGTGTCATTGTACACACTCGTTTTTCCATTTACTGAAGAACGATCCTTGACTTGACTTGTAACTATCGTGTCCCGTTACGCCATGCCTTAGTCTTCATTAACAAGAGTCGAGGTACAATATCCGGACCTTGGAATTTTTCAAACCTCATATTCCTAAAACCCTGTCCTAGCTTCTAAGGTGGGTAGACTGTAAGCCTTCTAAAATTTTAGGATATACCAAGATTATCGATTGATTAGAATAATTTCCATTAGGATGATAATTAGTGCCCCATAGACTCCCACTTTCTACCTAGATCATTTTGTGTCCCCGGCCGTGTCATTAAAATTCGGAGCACGAGACCAGCCGTTATCTTCCAACAAATTTCATATGCAAGATCTAGACAAGTCCACCTTCATCTAGGTATGTCATGTCCTACTCAAACCCGTCCCCTTGTACTCTATTTTTATGGTACGACTTTTAGGTCAAAAGGACTAGCTATAACCCTTACCATAATACCGGTATACTTTTCGACTTCCATTAGATTCTCAGCCTTGACTCAATTCCTTCGACCCAATATATGGATGTGACCTATTCGAAGCCCACTACATACATGCCTCTAGTGTGCCGCCCAATTGAGGCCTCATGTTCCACTTAAATGCAAAAGTCACTGAAGGCGTATTTTGGGCCTTAGGAACCAGCTAGCAACCTGACTAGCAACTAGTACAACCTCTTGGGTGAAAACCTAATCTAGGGTACCCTAATCTAGTAGAAATAGTTTTATCATTGGGATCTTGTCCAGTCCATATAGATTGAAATTCAAGGTTCATCCAACCAATGAGTGATGTCCAATTAGGGAACCATTAAGACCCAGTAAAATCCATCCAAGCATACCACTATATTTGGACTATAAGACCAAACTAATTAAAATAGGTCCCTATACCTATTATGTAGTCCCCACCTCTTAGACTGTGAAGACATTCGTAACCCTTACCTGGAAGTCGCGAGACGATCTTGTAGAGCACCATTATCCCTTGCTCGTGTGTTTAGATAACTACGAAAAAAATCACAATCTTGATTTCTCAAATTTCGTTCTATTACAGAACCTTGCTTAGAATTTCGAGAACGGGACTTCTGTATTGCACGGATTGCAAGCCCCTCTAAGAAACGAAGGGTTCTTCGATTTGGCAAGTGACTGGACTAAAGTAGCCAATCTAGCAAATAAGGCAACGGTTCGTAAACTTTCTCCCTATCTGCATCATTGGAAACTCTCTACCGCTCTTGAAACTTCATAATTGCTCTCGATTACTCTTCCTTAACTTCATGTCCTTCCTATTTCAGAGCAGAGAATGGTCATGCTTATTAATTTTATCAATATTTTAGCTACTTGTGTAAAATTATTGCTTGTTAATTTTTGGATTGTTTGATAGATACGAGAGGATTATAGATACCATATGCCAGATATTGTTGGTAGGATTGTTAGCAACCAGTTAGAAGATTTAAGATTTTAGTTTGAGGAGTAGTGTGACCAAAGGTGGGTAGAAGTCCGGGAGGCTATATGGCTAAGAGAAGCATACAAACTATTTTTGGGAATTAGAATTTAAAGAGATTAAGGTTCAAGTAGACTGCTTATTGAATCTTAAGGAATAGTTATGGATTAGAATTTCGAGGACGAAATTATTTTTAAGGTGGGTAGATTTGTATGTCCCCTTCCCAAATATTTTATTATTATTTATTTTATGGGTTTACAAATGTTCTTAATATTATTTTAGAATTTAAGAAATAGTTTCTAATTATTAAAATAGAGATACAAATTTATATTTTATTATTAATGGTGCTTTCCCATATTGGAACAATTTTTGATCCAAGGGTGTGCGGTAAAGATCACCCATCGGGGCAATTGTTATTATTTTATCTTATTATTTTTAAGGTTATTTTGTGAAGAATTAATAAGTATGTTCATCCCATTTAAATATTATTGTTAGTATTATTATTATTATTGTTAAGTCGACTTGTGGTAAATCAAATATATATATATATATATATATATATATATATATATATATATATATATATATATATAAATGTGCTATCCTATATATAGATAATAAGATTATTAGTATTTATAATATTTATTTAAAGTATTTTAGGTTTTGTGATTTTAAGGTTATATTTATATATAAATATATATAGGAGATATATATTTTGTATATTTGTATGAAAGAAAATATATTTGTATGAAAAAAAATAAATATATATATTTTGTATATTTTGTATATTTGTATGAAAGAAAATATATTTGTATGAAAAAAAATATCTTTTGTATATTTGTATGAAAGAAATAGAATAAGAAAAAGAAAAAAAAAAGAAAAAAAAAGAAAAGAAGGGAACTCACAAGTGGAGAGTCCCAGCCGAGCTTTACATATCAGAACCCAAAGGCCGACCCCTATATATGCTCAGGCTCAGCCGAGTACCTGTCCGTGAGTTCCCACAAACCCGACCCTATTATACATGGTATATAAACATATAGAGAGCGTGAGAGGGAGGGAATTCCTTCGACAAAAACCAAAAAACCCTAACCCCGCCTTCCCAGTCTTCTGGGCGGTCACCCAGACGACGGACGCCGCCGGAGGACCGCCGGACGGCGGCCAAGGATGCCGTGCGCGCACACATGCGAGAGAGAGCAGCAGCGGGGTACAGTTGGAAGCCCAACTTCGCAACGAATTTCCCGCTGGATCGCGCTATCTTTTGACGAACCGCTTTCTCTGGTATGAACACAACATATACAGCTTTGATTGTCTTCAATTATTTTTAATTCCTACGAACTAGATAGTCCGTTAACTCGATACAAAGTCGAGCAAAAACCTGTTTCCCGAACATCAAACATGGCAGCCCTGACCCCGTATTGGAAGACCAAAACTGGTCGAACCATTGAGCCATCAAGGAAACTAATTAAAGGAACTCCTAGACAACCTATAGAGCTTCAAATCTCTTTTTGTAGAATTGGATTTCGTCGACTGTGCGTCGAGAAATTGGATTTCCAGTTTGGCGAAAAACCTGTTTTTCAAAACACAAAATTCCTTCGATACGACGTGCGTCCCGCCAATCCGGGTGACGTGGTCGTGAACCGAAAGTATCGAAAGGTGCGTATCGGCTTCATGGATGTGTGGGCTTTGGCGGAATTTAAATTGGTCGCGTGTGCGCGATGAATTTGATGCGTATCCGTCGAAATTTACCGTATCGGCCTCTGTGCAAGTTTCCCAATTACTTTGTGCACGCTCGTCAGATCGAGACGAAGCTTGCACCAACAGGACCGTATCATTTTTCTGGTCCTATATGCCAAGTTTGGTCACATTATGAGACAATTGAATCGGAATGCCGTTTTGCAGGCCCCACGGTCCCACTCAACGGGCGATTTTGTGCACGGCCCGTCGAAATCCAATTTTGGACATACGGTTGGGTTCGTATCGAAAAGCTGGACCTGTTGACATGTAGTTTGATGACTTTAGAGACCATTGACTCTGGCACGCTTTTCGGTGTAAAGCGGGTCCAACGGCGGGCATCGTTTTTGCCCGAAATTATCGTTTTACCTCTGTGTCCAGAATTGGACTTAAGGACAGGCAATCCTAGCTAATTTGACTATTCCGAGAACGTTGGTACTGTTTTTTTAGCATCTGGAGACTTCTGCATGTGTTGACTGATTGTGCCTTATTGAGTGGTATAGTATTATTGGTTTCACCAGCTAAGGACCTCAAGCAAGTGCACTTTCTGATTGCTTTCGATTCATAGTAGTCTTTTTATTTCATGTCTATACATATATCTTGCTGCTTGTTGACACGTTCGTCACACGGAGTAGTCGGGAGGGGAAATATCTTAGTAAAAATGTGGACTACCCAGAAATATCTCTAAAATGTCTATTCTTGAACGATAGCAGCTGCACACGACACGTGCAGTGAGCCGGATTTGCCCCCTAGCCGTTCACATGTCGAAACGGATATTTCACACCACATAGGTAGATATCTTTTATTTTTCCTTTTTTCTCCATCGTGCCATGTCATCAGCTATCTTCCAGTTTTTATCTCTCATATGCTATTTTCATGTCTTGTTAATTCTATTATATTTTTCGTATTGCCGTCGGTTTGTGTACTTGTTCCATTCCTGACTGGAAACCAACATTTTTCAGGTTTAGCCGCGATCTCTCTTAGCCCTGGGAAGACATGGGTATGCTGAGGCCGACCTAGATAGTGGAACCAGTTGTCATTTTCATTAATTGTGAGAACTGTGTATTTTTCTTTAAATATAAATCTTGTAAATGTAGTAATAAACTTAAAAATGTGATTGAGCATCAAATATTATATTTTATGATTTTGAACATTTATTTTTTGCGGGCTTGACAGCGTTCTACCGACGACTCTGCGGCGTAGGCTGGCTTGGACACGTCTCGTATCCGAAAAGCGGGTGCGGGTTGTGACAGACCTATAACATATATTGATTGATTGATTGACTTGACTTGCGACACTATAAATTGGGAGTATCTTGCATTGTACTACGATTTATAGGAGTCTACTTGACTTTGTATCCTTTAGGAGAGGAGATCGATACTAGAATTGGCTAATCTTGACTGAGAGTATCTTGCATTGTATTACAGTCAAAATCTACTATAGATTGGGAGTATCTTGCATTGTACTACAAGCTATAGAGGTTAATCGATTGATTGGTAGCCAAGTCTAGTATTACATTTCCACACGACTCGTCGTCCTTAGATGTTCTCCTTGCAGTATTCTTATCCTTCTTACATGTTATTTACTGTCATATTAGTAGACATGTTTTATGTATCTTGCTAGTCCTCTGAGGACCTGATGATCTCTTCAGGTAGCTGATTGCACGGAGTTAGTTAGCTGAGCATGTGGTAGTTGACTTCAATCGCATGGTTCAGGTATTTTGTTAGTATTATCGATTTACTATCTTCTCGTGCTTTCATGATATATTCTGCTTATCAGCTTAGCTTTATAGACTCATATTATTCTTAGAGTCTAATCGGACATATATGCTAGTGGGCTGCAGACCACGACCCATACCTGTTCATTCATGTTTCATATAGTCTTGTGGATTGAAATATAGTTTAGATTAGACATGATACCACGATCTTGACAGCTTATACGTACTCGAGTCGGGCTGGAGTCCGCTCGATACGTAGCTGGCTTGCTCACGAGCTCGTGCTCGAAAAGCGGGTGCGGGTCATGGCAAGTTTTTGTGGTGGTCCATGCAGGTCAGAGCATATCGTACCGGTTACGTAACTGTGCTGGTACGAGCCTGCGACTATGACCAAACCTTAGGAATCTTAATCCACATTGCTTTGAAAATTCTCCTAGAAATTTTCTACGTCCTTAAAAACTCCATATTTGTTCTCGATTATACTTTCTTGCTTTCCGTACTATTGATTCTCGTCCCCTTTTATTTCGAGGTGATGAACGATCGTGTTGTCTAGGATTTATCAGAAATTCTTAAGTTATAGTATAATAGTGCTTGAATATTGAATAATTGGTTGTTTATAGATATGAGAGATTATAGATGCTATATGCCCTAGATACCTGTTGGTAGGATTGTTAGCAACTAGTTAGAGGATTACAAGATTTTAGTTTTGGGGAGTAGTGTGACCAAAGGTGGGTAGAAGTCCTCGAGGGTTTGTAGATACAAAATGGTTAGGAGAAAATATAAGGTATTAGGAGGAATTAAATTGAGGAGATTAAGGCAATAGTATACTTCCTTTTGAATTTTAAGGGATAGTATGAATTAGAATTTCGAGGACGAAATTATTTTTAAGGTGGGTAGATTTGTAGCTTCCCTTCCCGAATTTTTTTGATATTTTTTAATTATTTGTTTAATTTAAATGGTGACTTGTAGATTTTTTATAAATAATTATTTATTTATTATTCGGTAGATGACGTTAGCCATGGTTGAGTTTTGAAGTACAAGACAACTAGGAATCATGGCACGAATAGTGCAGTGGCGTGCTTTGACTAGTGTTTAGCCATGGTAGGGGAAGACCGAGCCATAGCGACGTCCTAACTAGGAAAACCAGACCAAGTTGCGACTTAACCCTTACCGAAGATTTATTTATTTATTAATTATAATATTGAGTTTTAGGGAACCCGGTTGTATCGAACTAGCCCAGATTGGACCCAAAACAAGCCCAAGCCCATGCAATCATGCGGCACGTCCAATGACATTCGTGTTGATGGAATTTGGTGTGAGGGTGTTGTACTTCGTTTTAATGATTTAGCGAATATTTCTAAGCATTCGTAATTAAATATTATAAATACTGTTATTAGCTGATATTCAATACTATTTGTATAAAATGAGTCCTTGTACATTTTTGGGGATTATTAGACTTTACAAAATGGTATATACACCATTATTGGTTTGTTGAATTTCGTTATTATTATTATTATTATTATTATTATTATCATTATTATATTATTGTGGTTATTATTAAATAATACTATTTTATTATTATTGGTTATATGAGTGTGAATATATATATATATATATATATATATATATATATATATATATATATTATATGTATATATATAATATATATGCATATGTATATATAAATATGCGTATATATGTATATGTACATATATAAATATACGTATATAAAAAAATAAAAAAAAATATTTATAGATATATATAGTTTTAGATATATATAGAGTAAATAAATATGTTATATATGTGTGTATATGTGTGTGTGTATAAGGTATATATATATATATATATATATATATATATATATATATATATATATATATATATATATATATATATATATATATATATATATATATATATATATATATATATTTTATATGTGTGTGTATATATATATATATATATATATATATATATATATATATATATATATATATATATATATATGTATTAGATGTAAGAATTAAAAACAAACCCATATTTCAGCCCAACCCAGCCCAAAGCTTCCCCAAACAATCAGCAGTAGCTAGCGGGCCGAGCCAGCCCAGCCCAGCCCAGGCCAGCCAGACCCGGCCCAGTGAGACCCACGGCCCGAGCTGATTTCCAAGCACAAGCAGTAACCCGAGAGTCTAATTCCCCATAGAAGCCCCGATCACTTGACTACAGCCGAACCCGAGGGGGTGGGGACTCGCGTATGCGTGTATAAGTATATACTCGAAGGAAACCCTAAAACCTACACCATCCCCCACCCAAGGCATACCACCCAGGCAGCCTGAACCGCCGCAAGGCGCGCCGGAAGCCACCAGCGCCGCCCCATGGCCGACAGTAAACAGGGGTCCCCTGTTTTGAAGAAGTCCAGGTAACCCTGTTCACAACCCGATTTCATCTTTGATACAAGATCGTTTTTAGTTTTGTTAAGTCCTGTAGAAACCCCACATGACCCTCTCGACGCTTCAGTAATTCGTTTTCGAAGTAGTCGACTGATCGATTTAGAAAATCGATCAAACTTTGGGGGAAAAACTGTTTCGAAAACAGTTTCTAGGAATCCCAAATACCCATGTTCATACCCAGTTTCCAGGAAACCTGATCGATATTTTTGCAATCTAATTAAACAAATTTAGAGACAACATGTAGGACTTCCTAACCTATTTTGTATATTTAATTTTCATGAATTATATGTAGAGAAAACAGATTTCAAAATCGAGATTTTATCATTAAAAACTGTTTTTGAAAACTTTAAAGTTGTTCGATACGACGTGCGTCCCGCCAATCCGGGCGACGTGGTCGCGAACCGAAAGCATCGAAAGGTGCATAATGGCTTCATGGACGTGTGGGCTTTGACGGAATTCAAATTGGTCGCGTGTGCGCGACGAATTTGATGCGTATCCGTCGAAATTCACCATATCGGCCTCTGTGTAAATTTCCCAATTACTTTGTGCACGCTTGTCAGATCGAGACAAAGCTTACGCCATCAGGACCTATCATTTTTCTGGTCCTGTATGCCAAGTTTGGTCCGATTCTGAGACAGTTGATTGGATCGCCGTTTTACGGGCCCCACGATCCGATCCAACGGGCGATTTTGTGCACAACCCGCCGGAATTCAACTTTTGACATACGGTTGGGTTCATATAGGAAAACTGGACCTGTTGACATATAGTTTAATGACTTTAGAGACCATTGACTCTGGCACGATTTTCGGTGCAAAGCGGGTCCAACGACGGACATCATTTTGTCCAAAATTATCGTTTTGCCCCTGTGTCTAGAATTGGACTTAAGGACAGGCAATCCTAGCTAATTTGACTATTCTGAGAATGTTGGCAATGTTTGTTTCAGCTGTCGGAGACAGTTGTGATGACTTGGACTTTCTGACTTGTTGATTGGCGATACATTGTTGGTTCTCCGTGCAACCCTCAGGCAAGTATACCTTGCCGAACATATACAGTACTTACATGGTTTCCTCTTTCCTTATTGTAGTCCTTTTCATATTGTCACATGATTCCATATTGTGATTGATTCGTCCTTGATTGCTTTACTTGTTTCTAGATTACGTGCACGTATAGGGTATTTGACATTGCTAGATTATTGGTCTCTTCGTGTTATCTTGTCTCGCGATTGAGTTGTCAGTTTCTATATCTATCCTTGACTTGACCATTCTTGACTGGGAGTATCTTGCATTGCACTACAGTTGAGACATACTATAGATTGGGAGTATCTTACATTGTACTACGACCTATAGCCGATTCTTCTGTCTTGATATCACTTGATTGACTTGACTTAAGACATGCCATAGATTGGGAGTATCTTATATTGTACTACGACCTATAGCATATATTGATTGATTGATTGACTTGACTTGCTACACTATAAATTAGGAGTATCTTGCATTGTACTACGATTTATAGGAGTCTACTTGACTTTGTATCCTTTAGGAGAGGAGATCGATACTAGAATTGGCTAATCTTGACTGGGAGTATCTTGCATTGTATTACAGTCAAAATCTACTATAGATTGGGAGTATCTTGTATTGTACTACAAGCTATAGAGTTTAATCGATTGATTGGTAGCCAAGTCTAGTATTACATTTCCACACGACTCGTCGTCCTTAGATGTTCTCCTTGCAGTATTCTTATCCTTCTTACATGTTATTTACTGTCATATTAGTAGGCATGTTTTATGTATCTTGCTAGTCCTCTGAGGACCTGATGATCTCTTCAGGTAGCTGATTGCACGGAGTTAGTTAGCTGAGCATGTGGTAGTTGACTTCAATCGCATGGTTCAGGTATTTTGTTAGTATTATCGATTTACTATCTTCTCGTGCTTTCATGATATATTCTGCTTATCAGCTTAGCTTTATAGACTTATATTATTCTTAGAGTCTAATCGGACATATATGCTAGTGGGCTGCAGACCACGACCCATACCTGTTCATTCATGTTTCATATAGTCTTGTGGATTGAGATATAGTTTAGATTAGACATGATACCATGATCTTGACTGCTTATACGTACTCGAGTCGGGCAGGAGTCCGCTCGATACGTAGCTGGCTTGCTCACGAGCTCGCGCCCGAAAAGCGGGTGCGGGTCGTGACACCCCGGGCTCTGCTAACTGGGGCTCCTCCCGGTACCAAGCCCTAGCAATGTCGAAAAGTCGCATGCTCACAACTTCGACCTTCAAATCATCCGGGATCCTCGCCATCTTCAATGACCGCTCAGCATTCTCTAGCCACTCGTCTGCGTAGGCTATCCCCTCATTGCCCCAAAAATCCATCGGGCAGAGGAACTGATAGTCCTTGGCAGTTCCTGGCCTCGGTGCTGCTGGTGCTGCACGTGCTGGCGGAGCTGGTGCTGCCGGCTCTCTGGTCCTGAGTGGGTCGACGACGGTCGCTCTGAACTTTGCGGCCTGCTGACTCAGAGCCTCTCTGAACTGCGCAGCTTGTTGATTCTGGGCCTCCATGAATTGCTGAAACATGGCCATCACCTGCGTGCCATCGAACGCCATCGTCGGAGGAAGCGGCTGAGATAGAGGCGGTGGAATCTGCTCTTGCACACTGGGTGCAGGCTGTTCGCTGGTCCCAGCGTACGTCGTGGCGACCGTCCTGTAAAAGAAAAAGAAACTGTTGATTGCTATATCCTAGAAAAATCATAAACTATCCTAAAAATCATAAGTAAAACCAAATTTCAAATTTTTAAATATCAATAACCATAAACCATAAACCATTTTCCCGCGGTTCCTATGCTGTGATGAGTTTTTCTTAGCTTTCGCTGGTCCCCCAATAACGCTTTATTGCCTAAGTGTCATTAGGATAGACCTGCATGGGCCACCACTAAAAACATGTCACGACCCACTCCCGAATAATCGGATACGAGCGGACACGCCCAGCCTTCATCGATGGACACGACGAAGTAAGCTGTACAATACTAAGGAAAGCTCCAAGTCACAATGTAATGTAAACAATACAACTTTTATAACGTTACCAAAAAATCACCAATATCCATCAAGTCTTTTAGTACAAAATCAGCCGGAGTCAAATCCGGTCAAATAAAATAAAGATACAATAATGAATATCCAAAATAAAATCTCCAGAAAATAAAATAAAAAGAAAGCTGTAATATCCAATGCAATCACATGCTCCATGTGGCCTCCCACTCACCTGCAACGTATCCTGTCAGAAAAAGAGCAAAGTACAACCCTGACCAGATAATATACAATATAATCTGTAGTACAGAATGCAAGGTGAAACTAGAATACCAGAATAGGAAATGAAACTACGATACCAGAGATGAAATATAAAACTGCAGGCAATGGATGACAATCAATATGCTAGACAATGAACACGGCTATCAATGTACAAGGCAATGAATCACGACAATCAATATGCAATTGTGACAATTTGAAATATTAAACTAATGTGTGACCGGCTTAGGAGCACAATCAATCAATAAGGCAATGAGTCAATTCTACAAGGTCCGGCTTTATCGTACGTGAAGTATACGATTAGGCTATCCACAATTACCTATGTTGGGTGTGGTCAGACAAAAGCTAATATTTCTCTCAATCTCCGCAATAAACAATGACTCACAAGTAATGAACAATGGTACAAGACAATCGTGTGTATTTCGTGTCCGATATGAGAACATGGTACAGGAATGTAAGACAGAAAACAAGGTACAAGTCGAGTCAGTGTACTTGTCTCGGTTTGGTTGCACGAGAGTAGTACTGCATGGTTGTAAATGATCACCTAGTAATATTTTGTACAATTATTAGGGTTTTGAAATAGTGACATTATAGCTAACTAACTTAGATAATTCAACTATTCCTAGACAAGAACTAGTTAACCATATTTTAGAAAAATTATAGTTTTAATCACCATAAATACTAATTATATAATTTTAGAACTATTTAGAAACATTTATGTAGCAAAGTAATAATTATAGCTATATAAACATTTTTAAATAGCTTAAAATATCAATTATATTTAGTAGAGAAGCATTTGTTTAGAAAAATATATATATATTAACCTTGATAATTATTTATTAGAAAATACTTTGAACTATATTAACAAAATTCTTATTTTAGGAAAATACCTAATGACTTACAAAATATTGATAATATGATTTGATCAAAATAAATAATAGTAATATCACTTTTACATACTAGAACCATTTTGTAAGTAAAATAGCATTTTTGAAATAAATACGTTTTTGATATATTAGAATTTACTACCAATATATAAATTATAGCAAATACATATGGATAGTATAAAAATACTTTAACTATTATTAGCAAAATTTAACCAATTATTTACTAACTAAATGCTAATTTAAACTAATTATCCAATTATAGTTAATTAGATATATATAATTAACAAGATGCAATATAATACTATTTAGATAATAATTTGTGTTTAGATAACATAACAATTTACAAATTGAAATTATATATAATAAGAAATACTAGCAAAATATATTTAAGTAAACATTTGCTAAATTAATATTATATAAATAATACTAGAACCAATTAATTAATTATCAACTACATTTACTAAAATGCATCAACCCAGCCCAATCTACATCTCTAGTCCATACACCACAGTCCAGCCCATGTGCAACCAGCCCACAGAACCAATCCAAATGCTATTACTATTCCCAACAATTTAAATTTACAATAAAACTAAACTCAGCCCAGCTAATCACCATTACTGCTGGCCCGACCCCAATTGGCCCAGGCCCATCTCACTAACCCGGCTTATACAATTTAAAACCTTAATTCTTCTTAACCACACCAGCCCAATTCCTAAGCCCGACCCTGTGGCCCAGAAACCCGGCCCATAGTCTACCATATAATCCCATTCTCTTTCTCTTTCCTCAACTCATTCACTCAACCGACAGAGCTCTCAGCTCTGTCTTCTTCCCGCTTTTCTTCTACTCCCAACCCTAACCCTAATTATTTCCTCCACTGTTCTCTCTTCTCAACCTCATTTCATTCAGACGAGCCGAACGAACGTTCGAGAGCGAGCTCCCCTCCCGTTCGTCTTCTTCCTCAGAACACTCCAACCACAAACCCTAGGTTCACCCCCTTCTTCAACCTCTGGAAACCCTAGATTTAGGTTGTTCTTCTTCGGCCAAACCCGTAGCTAACCCAGCCCAACTCTCCGCCTTTCTCAGAGACCAACCCTAACCCTAGTAGATCTCGTCATGGCCTAACCCTAATCTCACTCTTCTTCTCCAGCAAGCAATCCATGAAGGAAACCCTAACCCTAACATCAATCTCCTCCATGGCCTAACCCTAGCCGGAAAAACTCAGTCGACTCCTCATTCCCAGCGTGAAACCCTAATCCCCAAAATGAAACCCTAGCTTCTAGGCTATTCTTCCCCAGCCGATCATCTTCCCCATCCGAACTTCCATGGCAACCCTAGCCAAAACAACACCCAGCCATCACTCTCAAACCCTAACCCTAAAAATTCCATCGATTCCCTCATCTTCTTCCCAAACCAGAAACCCTAATCCCCAAATAATCCTAATTTACAGAGAATAAGTAAGAGAAGGGGGTTCGAGTAGATCGAGAAGGGAAGCTCACCAGCCTGGCGGGGTCGTCGATCCACGACGCAGCGGCGAAGTTCTCCGGTGGCGGACGGCTACATGGCCTGAGGACGGCGGCGAGGAACTGGGGGTCCAGATCTGGCTAGGCGCGGCCTGACTCGGCTCCAAGCGACTGAAGACGGCGGCTCCGGCGACGACTACGAGGAGATCCGGTGGCAGCGACCCCCTACAGAGGCGGAGACGGAGCCACTGCGAATCTGGCGAATTCTCCGATGGCGCACGCTCCTCGAAGGGTCGGCGTGGCCCACGAGGCGGCCTCTCGTGCTTCGAAGAGACAGCACGAGAATCGAAGGATGGCGCGTTCTCCGAAGGGGCAGCGCGGAAATGATGGCGGGCTCTGCAGTCGAGATGGCGTGCTCCTCGAGATCGGCGTGGCGTCAGGCTCTGGGATCGAGGCGACGCTGTATGGCGGTGGCGTGGTCTCCAAGATGGCAATGTCTTCGAGATCCAGCACAGCAGTCGAGGCTGGCCGATCTTCGAGGTGGCGGCGACGATCTGGACTCCGGCGGTGGTGCAGCGACTATCGGCGGTGCTCGGCCGAGATGGTCGGAACATAGGAGAGAGAGAACAGAGAGAGAGAGAAAGAGAGTATGTGACGTGTAGAATTGGGAAATGTGCCAGTGTGTCAGAACTGTACATTAGGACTCGTGTATTTATAATAAACAAATAATCTCGTGTGTGTGAGAGCTGAGGAGTGGCAGAATAGTGAATTAGTGTGGATCTGGGTGTATTAGTATAGTGGCAGTAGCAGTAATTGGGTTCAGATCTGGGGGCTAACTGGAATAACTAGTAACCGAATTTTTAAATTCAAATTTGAAACAGATTTTCAAATTGGCAACAGAAATTAGTTATTTTCAAAACAGCTTTCAAAACAATTTCAAAAACAGTTTTTAAACAAAATTTCAAAAATTAAATATTTCCCTCCAATAGATTTCCAAAAGAACATATTTCAAATTATTTACTTCATTTAATAATAATTACCTAGATGTGATTTAATGATAATTCCGAAGTAATACTATGAAACAACAGCAATTATCAAGCAATTTAACCAATAAATAATAAGTTCCAACAATAAATTAGTATATTTAGAATTCTCTAAACATTAGTAGTCAATAATAGTATTAAACAAAATATGAATTTAACTAAATAATTGCCAACTAGAAATACTACTAATAATCATTAACTAATTAACAGACAATTAAATCCTTTTATTATGAAATCAATTATATCTATATATTCACGTAGGAATAGAATTTTAGCTACAAAAATCTGTTTCAATTTAGCAAAACAATTCCTTTACGCACTCCATTAGAAAATTTCTAAAATAAATCAAATCATTAGAATTTCAAAATAGTATTCAAAATACTTTTCAAATTGAGAAGATTCATTAACACTCGAAATTTAACTATTCAATCGAAATTAAATTTTCATAAGAGAACAATATTAAATCCAAAGAAAATAAGAAAAATCTCAAAATTTACCAATTATGATTTTTGGGAGTTACAAGTAGAGAGGATTAGTTCACCCTTGCAACTAGTTCACCCGAAGGCATCGTTTAGTTCGGAGAATCACATAGTGAAAAAAAAATCATTACTTTTTTATATTTGGACGACAAACAAATTGAGGAAGGAAGAAAAGTAATTCTAAATAGAAGAGAAATCAGTAAAATAAATGAATCCATCCATCTAAGCAATAAATTACTTTTCTACCTTGAAGTATTCACTTTCCTTTCCAGACCTAAGGTCTCCAATGTAAGAAATTATTAAATGGTCGGCGTCACCAACTTGCCACGGTGAATGGTGATCCCGACCAATGATTAGCTAACACTTGGCATGAAAATCAAAAACTCACTTAAGGTTTAAGCCAAAAACATAGTTTTTAATGATAGTTTGAAGAAAAAATATCAAATAGTTTTTTTTGATTCTATGCCAAGTGAATATATATATATATATATATATATATATATATATATATATATATATATATATATATATTTTTTTTTTTTTTTTTGAAATTTTATGCCAAGTGTCATCTAATCATTGGCCAGGATCACCATTCACCATGGTCAGGTGGTGAGTCCGGGCGAGCTAATAATTTATCCTCCAATGGAATTTCTAAAATTGAGTTTCTATCATACTTGCCATTATACTTTAAGAAAATTTATATCCTAGTTGCTAGAATTTTTCAATGGTTCTCTATTTATATACTACGTGACAACAAATAAAACAATCAATTTAATGATGTGAGGACGAACATTAATTGGTACGAGAGATAAAAATTTTATACTATAGTGTAGTTTGTAGAATTCATCATGGAAACTTTCCATCCTACATCACCTTTCTAAAATTAGTTTTTACCATAGAAATAGGGAAGATAGAAACCCCTGTTGGAGATGGCCTAATGTATGTGATTGCAAGGGAATGTATTCTTTGTGGCCTTTATATATACTAATAAATTCAAGTATGTTGTACACGTAAAATAATTGTTTATTTTTTTCCTTGATATAGTTGAAAAATAGTTTAAATATGTGAATATATTTAGATTAAAATTTGGTATATATATGTTTATATTTTTAATTTGTTTTTGTTGTATATATGTTTATATTCTAATTAGAATTTGTTATACACTACTAAAATCTGCTCCATTAGCGACGTTATACGCTAAATTGTGCACATTAGCGATGTTTAATATAAACGTCGCTAATAGTCGCTACTAGCGACGAAAATAACGACGTGACAATGACGTATATTAGTTACATGAGCTAGTCGTCGCGAAACGTCGCTAATAGCGACTAATTTAGCGACGTTAGGATGAACGTCACTAAATTCTAATTAAATTCCCCCCAATGATTCATTTTCCCCCATTTTACTCTCTCACTCTCTCTTCTCACTCTCTCCGGCGACTCTCACTCTCTCCGACGACTCTCCTCCCTCTCCGGTACGTGTAGTGCCCCGCTCCCGTTGGGGTGAAGCACTATGTAATAGGCTCGTGCCAAGTCAGACATGGTCGGGAACATAGATGGCTAGTCTGACTCGGCGACGAGTTTGGTATACAAAAACCATGGCATTAATAAAATCGATTTGGACGAGTGATATGAGTACCGTTCCAACTAATAGATTGACTACTGTTGGAATAAGTCCTAGATGCGGTAGGCGGTGTCTTGGCGATGGAACTCTAAAGAGAGCGACGCAACCCGTCTGCCATGGGTTTTATTGGTTTTCTTGGCTTTCTGAACGAATTATTGCGTGGATTTGATAGTGTGCTTTCGCGTCGATTTCTGAATGCGTCCTTGGGAATTTTGAAGGAAGGATTGAAGGAAGGGTTCTAATTCGATGCTCGTGCCATTGCAGGAGTTCGTGTAACTGACGCTTGACCGTCGTGAAGCGTTCTCCTACTCTCGGCGCAATCTCCTTAGGTGGGTGGTTCTTGCTTCTTTTCTACTCCTTTCTGCCAACTAAATTCTTAAAGTTCAACGTTCAAATCGATAATGCTAACGGGATGTATGCTTGCCACTAAGATCAAGAGCTCAGAATAATATGTCAACCTAGAGAAGTTATCTCCGAATTTATAAGTTCATACTAAGTTGCGAAAGATAAAGTTCTAAGAAAGAGATAGAATATATTTCATGCCATGCAAAACACAACGATGAAAACCTTGGTGGCGGTACATCACGCCTCGGAGAATTTGGTGCCTACGGGATGCTAAATCAGAACGTACAGTTTCGGAGGAAGGGACCCTTGCACGAGTAGGAATGATTATGCGATTTGAAATTGGTTACGCTATACAATTTACTTCATACATATTAAACTGTTCATACATTCGTATGGTCAAGGACGACTTGTGCACAAGGTGAGCTTTCCTCGAGACGGTACCCGGGGCCCTGGGACCGAATCGGCCTAGGAGGAAATTATGGAAATCGTGCTTCGGCGCGAGGCATTGCGAGACCTCCAGTTAGGCTCGCTACCTGGACTGGAGGGCGCGTCGCAAGGCTACGTAATCGTCCTTTATGGTGTCGATATCACCAATGACCGCATATAGGATAGATTGCATGCTCACTTATTGTCTTGTGCAGGTGGTAAGTATCATGCATATTTTGTGCAGGAAAGGAGCACGGCCATGGTAAGAATGCCTTTAAGTTGGTTATGTGTTATCGTTTAAAATGTGCCTTCGATATAAACTGCAATTTATATAGTTCTAAATAGAAAGATCACTTCGTATGCTAGAATCCTTAATAAGCAGTGTCGGTTTAGACGAGTGGGTTCGTCCCATCCACTAGCAAGTGTGCTAACCCCTAACTCCCCAGGTAACGAGCGCGCTGCGGGAGCTCGAGACTAGACCTGAAGCTGAAAAATGGAAGACAGCACAAAGCTCTCCTATTTTGAAGTATTTTGAAGCCCAACTCAGATCGAAGGCTTTGTTCAAATGTATAAAGGGGCGTGAATGTATGGAACGACAAGGATTATTTCAGGACAAGCTTGTCGAGAGTTTTTCTTTTGTGTTTCAAAGATGTAGCCGCAACGGCATATGTAATGTAAAAATGACCTTACACATACTTTGCAAGCTTATGAATAAAAAGCTAAATTTCTTCCTATGCTATGTCTTCAACTCTCTGCACTGTTTAGTTTTAACGCGTCGAGTCAAAAAGGAATTTCCAATTGCACATCCTTGCCTTGTGCAAGTCCATTAAAGACTTGCACGGCAGCACGTCCCGACCCGTAGGGATCGATTTATATCGAGTCAAGGCGATGGCGACCGATTCGGCGAGTCGGGGCGTGACAAGTTGGTATCAGAGCCCGGTTCACACCTCGGACCTTTCAAAATACTTTATTTAGATGATGTCGTAGCGATTTTTCAAAAACTATGCTTTTTGACATATACGGCCTGAAATAATCGTTCCATACATATAAGTCCGTAGATATTTTGAGAATACTAACGGGTTTGCTCAATTTTGTAGGAATGACGGAAAGACTGGGTGTCCCTGCTGTCAACGCCATATTGATTAGCACGGATAGCACCGAAGGTGCGACGCCTAGCGAATCTGCCATGGAGCGACTACTACGCCTCATGAAACTCCAACAATGACAGTCAGAGACGCAGCAACGACAGCTGCAGGAACAGATCCAGGCCCAAGTCAGCGCCCAACAAAAGCAAATGGAGGCCCTGACCCGGATCGTGAGCACCATAGCGACGCAACAGAACTCAACGACCGTCATGTCCGAGGAAGAAGTACAACCCGTAAGGACAAAACATGTGTCTTCCTCCTCCCTGCTCAAGATGACCAAGTTCAAGAAAATGAACCCGCCTGAATTCAACAGTCGAGCAGAGCCTGACGAAGTCATGGGGTGGGTAGTGAAGATTGAGGGCCTGTTCACTCTCCTCAACATCAAGGGGTCCAAGAAAGTCGGGTGCGCAGCGTTGCAGCTCAACTTGAGGGCCTACGACTGATGGGAGGCAAAAAAACAGGAACTCAAAGAGACCAACCCCAACGCCAAGATCTCGTGGGAGACGTTCAAACTGGCTTTCCTCGAATAATACATCCTTCGTGCCCTTCGTCGACAGAAGGAAGAGGAATTCATGTCCTTGAAGCAAGAAAACTTGTCCGTTGAAGACTACGATGCGAAGTTCGCGAAGGTTACGAAGTTTGTCGGAGCCTTTCTGCCGAACACGGAGGCGTGGTGCAAGCACTTCCAGCAAGGCCTGAATGATGATTTGCGTCGGGACGTCATGAACCAGAGATACCAGACGTACAGGGAATCATACAACGTCGCCCTTGATAGTGAGCGGATCTTCGGTCGAGCGTCGCAGAAGGGCGGATCAAGCGTCCGCAACAACTTCAACAAGCGTCCTCACGACGCGGAAGGATATGGTGCACCAAAGCGCCAGAATACGTCCGAGTATCGGGGGCCTCACCCAGGCGTACGGTGCCATCGCTACGGTAAGATGGGACATCTGGCGGTCAATTGCCGAGGGGGATGCTTCAAGTGTGGCCAGCTAGGTCACAAGGCAGTAGATTATTGTATGGGGAGGGTGAACCAACATCCACCAAGGGACGTCCAGAACCAGAACAGGGTGCCTTTCGCCCATGGCGCAAACGCGGTGCCCGTGAACCCACAAAATCGCCAAGGGGCGCAAGACCGAGTCTACGCACTAACTCGGGACGAAGCCTATGCGTCCGACACTATCGTGACAGGTATACTACTCTATAAAAATATACCTGCTAGAGTATTATTCGATTCGGGTGCTACACATAGTTTCATATCTGCCGACTTTGTAAAAGAGAATCAACTACCTATACAACTTTTAGATATGAATCTTAGCGTTAGCACTCCATCGGGAGTAGATATGTCTGCCACTCAAATTTGTAGGGATGGTTACTGTTTGCTATTAAAATTCTTTGATTGCAAATTTCAATACAAACAGAACAGTGTTACAATATAGGACTTAGATGTAGTCCTAGGAGTACACTTTTGTTTATCTGGGTCCCTTGTGCCGATGGAGCGAGTGATAATGCGTTGACTCCGTTGACGATCTGACGACGGTTATCGGTTTTTTGAAGGCTTGGATTGCTCTGGGTACTGGAGCTTGCTGAGAGGAGGAAGACGTTGAGTGTCTGTATCTGTCTCTCTGGTGGTGCAAAGTCTCTGTTGCTCTGAACGCGTTGTGTCTGTATGCAGGTATGGAAGAAGGAAATGATCCCTCTATTTATAGCTGGGCAGGTTGGCTGCTCATGCGCGCATATGTAGGATGCACCGGTACGTGGGGACGCCACGTGGAGACTGCTGATGGAGGCGCATGGACAATGCGCCCTGATCAAAGGGTTGAATTCTTTATGCTGCTGTTGTGAGCCGACACGTAGTAGGAGAAGATCTTTCTGTTGCTGAAATCTTGGGTGAATCGAGTCAAAGGACACGTGTCATCGGCCCATGGCTCGGAGATCTCGAATTTGGTGGGGAATGATCTAGTGAGATGCGCCTTAGATTGGGCGCATGAGGAGACTGCGGCTCATAACTTTTAAGAGTTACGAACCATTCAGGACGCATGACTTTTGAGGCGCATGCAAAACTTTAGTGGTGACGTTCCTTCTGTCTTTAGGGATCAGTAAAAAGTCTGAGGCGCATGGCTTTTGAGGCACATACAGATTTGGGCATATGGCTGCGGAGGCACATACGAGATGATTGGATGGCCACGTGGCAGTAGCCGTCGAAAGAAAAGTAATAATGATGCTGACGTTGGCGATGCTTCGTCTTCTGAAAAAGCTGTCAACTATTCAGACTTCGGAAGGCGTGCTGCCAACTCTGTCAGTTCAGCATTTAATGTTGGTGACATTCGATGGACAGTTGAGTGGGCGCGTCGATCAGCGTTCCACTAGGTATAGGGACGCATGGGGGCGCATCCCCTATGAGGCGCTTGGTGTTGAAGGGTGCGTCTTTGTGTGATGCGCCTGATGTCGAAGGGTGCATCTTAGTGATGCACGGTCTGGCCGGCGCATCCGCTTCGTGACACATCTTTAATGGTGCGACTATTACGTTCTTCGAGTTCCTTAAATAGGCGCTTGGCTGAATTTGAGGCGTCCGGTTCATCCATTTAATACAAATTTATTGCACGGAATTCGGAGAGCCATCCACTTGGCGCATGGGTTTGATTTGCCCGGCCTATAAATAGTGGCATGGAGAGAGTTTGCTTCTCGTTCTCTCACGTTCTTCCAACATAAAATTGTTTACTCGGATGCATTCTGTTGATGAGACGCTCCTGAGGGTGAAGATGCGACGCTATGTCTTCATTGATGCACTTGAAGGTGACTGTTACATCCAAAAGTCGGAGTCGAGGGCTTCTGAGGCAGGCGAAAGGTGCCTGTTGCATCCAAAGATCGGAGTGCACGAGCCTCGTCTCCGTTGTGCCGGAAGAGCCGTAGATCGGAATTGCGGGGCTAGGCTCTTTCTTCCTTCAAAGTGGGTGTTGCCCACTCTGGTTGTGTTGAAAGCTGCTCCTTTAGCCGTATTTCGATTGCGGTCTTCCTTGGTCTTTGGAGGCTCTTTCGAAGCCTCCCCTGGCCACAGATTTGCGGTGCTCTTCTCTTCCTTGGTTTGGGGAGCCCTTTCTCCAGCTAGAGGGTTGATTGCCACCCTCGTTCTGCTCAATAAATGCTTCATTAGTCGAAGCACTTATCAGGTGAGCCTGGCTGGAAGAGCGGCACATAACTGGGTTGCTGAAGGGATGCACATAACTGGAGATGCACATAACTGAGCTACTGAAAGGATGCACCCTGTTGAGTGTGCATGGCGAGATGCGCCTGGTTGAAGGCGCATGGTGGTTGCTGTGCCTGGTTGAAGGCGCACTGACTGGAGGCGCATGGTGACTGCTGCGCCTGACTGGGAGCGCATGGGGGCTGCTGGCTGTAGACTTAGGATCTTTTATTTATAGAAATTCTCCTTTGTACAACCTTTTCTAGACATGTAATAGACTTTTATATGTAAATAAAAAGTCCTCTTTCAAATGTCTATATTTGTTTGTTTTGCTGTTAAGTATTTGTCCGAGCTCTGGCGCATGTAGTGTCTGGCGCATAGGATTTCTGGTTCTGAAATTCCAAGCTTCTACAAGACCCCCTTCAAAGTTTTTGAAACTTTTGGATAAGTTTTGGAATACTTTGAATAAGAAGCATGGTGGTCGAGGCGCATGACTGTCGGGGCGCATGGATGTTCCGCGCAGCAGTGACGGGGCGCATGCTCCACTCAGTTAATGCAAATAATAATGCCTCGGTAACCGAAAAGATTAATGATGATCTTTTGGTTTCATTTGCGGTTATCTCTTCACATGACCCGAGGCGGCGGCTGAGGTCACCCTTCATCGGTTCACGCGTGCGACCATGCCTATAAATAGGCATGAGAAGGAGAAAGAGAGTTCTTCTTTTCTCTGCCTTTGCTTTTTAGAGTTCTTCTTCAAAACCCTAACTTTTTTCTTAATGGCTCCCAAGACTCCTTGCAGCGGTGCTAGCAAGGGAAAAGGGAAAGAGAAAGAGCCTGTAGAGGCTGCCGCGGGTGATGTTCCCCGCCCGCCTGTCGAAGTTCGGCCGATGGTGGTTGGTGAGCTTCATCGTCCTTTACCATTCACATTTTCCAACGCACATGAACTTTGAGTCCTGATGATGTGCTGAAGTTTTTCCGCCGACGCGCATGGTTTTAAACTCTGATGATGCGCCGAGGCTTTGCTGCTGACGCGCATAGATTTAGACCCTGATGATGTGCCGAAGCTCTACTGCTGACGTGCATGGGTTTACACCCTGATGATGTGCCGAAGCTTCTTTTTCAGATGCGCTTGAGTCTTATGCACTTTTGATGAGAATAAGGCTCTGATTTTTTTGTTGTTTCTAACATCCTTGAATCTTTGCCAGTGTCGATGACTATCCCACCCTTGAATGAAGTGCTTCTGGACGCTGCCCTCTGCCAGATGGGAGTAGATTACGATAAAGAGGTGATAAACCCTGCTCAGGCTGCTATTATGCTGGATCAGCATCCCGAAAGAATAACTCAAATCCGGGAACAATATTATGGGTTCCTCAAACGGATGATGGAACGTGGCGTTTTAAAATCTGCCATTTCTGACAAAGTGACCTTCTTGAAGCCTGAGTTCCTGTTCGGGGACCGCCTTACTTCTACTGAAGCAAAGGTGCTGAAGGTCAAGGAAGACTAGTTTTTTACAGCAAGGGGAGTGCATATAACTGTTAAGCAACTCGAACGTCAGTGGCCTTTGACGGCTTTCTGTCGTCTTGCTTCCAAGAGGAGGATGTCCTGGGATGTGACTCCATCTCAGGAGGGAGCGGTAGCAGGCGTCATCAGAATCGATTCTTCTTCTGACCAAAGGGATACTTTGGCCGCCGTGCGGTCTGGGCCTTCTTTCACCTGGCGGACTCTATGTCCTGGAAGCATTTACAGTAATGTTTCCGTCAATACATTTACATTTGGTGCCTCGACTTTTACGAGACGCATGCTGTTGATGGAATGATCATACCCGAAAGGAGAATTTCGGGTAGAGGGTTGGTGTCATTATGTTTCCAAATGGGACAAACTGACACTCTGGGTCCTGTCGCGGTTTCAGACTGAGCTCCGAGAGATTGGGCTGACTGCCGCGATCCGTGCTACTCAGGCAGGCGTTGACATTAACAGGCATATGTTCCTCGCGCTCCTGGAGATGTTTGATACCCATACCGGGACCTTCTTCACTCCGGTGGGGGAACTAGGGCTTGCTCTTCACGAAATGTACGAGGTATCAAAGCTCTCCTGGGGATCAGAACCTTACGAGGAGTACTTCCCGACCAATGAAGAATTCCAAGTCCTGGGGGACAAAGCTGAGGAGATGATGGCCGTCTTCAAGGAAGTGGCGAGTCATCATTACTATATACAGAAGAAGGATAAGAGCGGGTTACAGCCTCATGTGACTGCTTGGAGAGATTACGTCTTTAAGCAAGACAAGGAGGATCCCTCCCATTTTTCTACTCCGCCAGCACTTTCACATAGTGAGGTGCTTTTCGAAATGAGCAGGTTAGGCGAGAAGAATCCCTGGGAGAACGAGGACCGGCAGTCGGATGAACGCTTTTATAGCTATTTCTGGCATCTCACTCATCGGATGTCGCCAAAAGCAGTATTAGTCGCGTATCTTATGGTTTGGCTTCGGGACTATGTCTTCTCAGGCAGTTCTGGCTCTGTAGAGAGGGTGACCCAAAACTTAATTCTGCCGGCTGTGAAGTTGGCCTTTGGCCGTCCTTTAGCTCTACTCCCCGCAATGGTGTGTAACCTACTGCGGGGTTTACGAGAGTTTGCGGGAAATATAGTTCATGACCGAGGTAGGAACAACAACTTCCCGCGTGCCGAACTGCCGTTTCATTATTTGATGGGGTGGTTAATTTTACACCATCCCAATGTGATGAGCCCGGGTTCGGAGGAAGACCACAGATTCGGAGATGCATTCCTCCGCCGTTTCCACCAGAGGAGCTGGTCGTACACTGGGGTTCCTGTTTGCAGGAAAGTTTTATCCCATCTTCAGGGGTAGAAGATCACCAAAGTTGGACCTGTCTTTTTGGGTTTTGAGGCCAACGAAGACTTGATGGATTCGGGTGAAGATGCCACCACTCTGTCTCCATGGGGATTCCGCTGGTTACAAAATATCCGGCCGTCCCATCTGGTGTACCGGAACATGAACCAGTGTTACCTGGAACCGTATTTGCCGAGCCGTTTTGTACGACAATTCGGATACGCTCAGTTGATGTTGGATAATCCCAGTATCACCTTAGGGTATGCTGGAAGTTTGCTGGATGGTGCACGAGCTTGGCATTACTATAATACCGGATGTACCGGAGCTCGCTTTACGCTCCCTGTCCAGAATCCGCGACCGCCGATTCTTTTCTCGGCCGCCAAATTTTACTGTATTATGGCTGCCGCGCCCGCCGGATATGATAGGGAGACCAGTCTCATTGCAGGCACCCAGTTAGCGGTGGCTGGGAACATGTTGGCGAAAGCTCGATCGTACCGTTCGCCCGAGGCGGGTTATCGAGGTGCCCCTGCCGTATCCACCGGGGGTCAGGCAGAACCCTCGGTCGATCAATCGAAAAGGCGTACAGATGCAAAGGCTGGCTCTCCTGCGTCGAAGAAGCAGAAGAAGGCATCGTCACCGACGGTGTCCTCGGACTCGGCATCTGCAGAGGTAATAATGTCTTGCATAGTCTGGTTTAAGTTCAGCATTTCATGTGACTAATGCTTCCCTTTTTGTAGGAGCCGTTAAAAAGGAGGCCCCATACTCCAAAATCTGGTGGGAGCAGGCCAACGTAGGTGACGGGCTCGTCTGAAGTGCGCATCCCGCCAATTATGATGTCTCCCATGGAGGAGAACCCGGATGATGTTGTTGTCATGGAGATCCCAGCATCCCCAGATTACGTCAGAAGAGCAGCTGAGGACGCAGCAGCTTCCGAGATAATGAAGGCCGCAGCAGGGGCCTTCGATACCGAGGGTCCAGCAGACACGGGGGTCCCTGGTGATGAAGTGGGGTAGAGTTCGTCGTCCTCTGATGACGTTGCTCCGGAGTTGCAAGAATCTGCTGCGGGGGCAACAGATGAGGTTGGAACAGAGAAGAGGGTTGATTCCCCTCTTTGTCGTGATGAGGGGAGGTCGGCTGTAATATTGCCAAGCCCTACCCCAGACTCAGCAGCGGAAGCTGAGGTGGTTGTCGACCAGGAGGTGGCGACAGATGCTGTCCCTGTAGAGGGATTTGATGAGGAAGATGAGACTCGTCTGCCAGTCCTGACTCCGGGGGCGAGTCAAGAGACAAGTGTTGATCCCATTATTCCTCCAGAAGGGGGATGCCCCGTACTGTTTGTTGATAGTGCGTTGGGGGCTGAGGAGGTAGCCGCTGACGTCGGTGGTTCTTCCGAGCTTGAGAAGGGTAAGGTTCTGTTGGAACCCTCTTTTGCTCCTTCTACTTGGGGTACTATATCGACGCCTATCTCGGCTCCCTCCGTTCCTCCGGCTAGTAGTCAAGCCCCTGTTGATGAAGAGCCTGTTGATGTCGAGGTTCCAGCCACGCAGGTTGAGGTCGGCGAGCCGTCTTCGGGTCTGCTAACTAGAGCAGCTCCTCCGACTCCTGCTATGATGCCACAGGTGCTAGCTGATGCAGATGAATATGTGAAATTCATCATCGAGGCGGTGTATAAAATGCTGCAGAGGGGTGTGTCAGCGGTGATGGAGGCCAATGGGAGCTTTACGACGGCAAAAACTCTGGCACTGCCTCATATCAACCTGATCCGTCTTCACCAGGGCCATGATCATATGGCCGAGATCCTGGAGGCTTCAGTGGCTGAGCTGGACCAGCGGCTTTCCAAATTCTGACGTATCCAGCGAAATGACCTCTCCGTCCTGATAGACACGGAGAAGGAGAAGCTGATCGCTGAGACCGAGTCCTCTTACCAGGCCATTGTGAGTGTCTGGGAGCACGAAGTGGCTGAGACTGAAGCTGCAGTGGAGCGGTTGTCTCAATCTACACGAGAGACGGTGGAGACGCGGGCTGCGTTGGACGCCAGTATCGCAGATATTGATGCCCAGATCCGTCGCCTTGAGTATCAGCGGGCCCGACTCTTGTTAGATGCCGAGCGTGTCCAGGCTGAACATGTGGCATTCAAGGAGGAGGAAGCAACCTTCACCCACCGGGCTTTTGCCCTGGCCCAGCAGCGGCAACAACTGGATGAGAAGCATGAAAAGGACACTTCTCCTGAGGCCATAGAGGCGATGCGTCAAGAAGCTGAACGCCGGGTCTTGGCGACTGTAGAGACTCAGGCGGCAGACTTGAGACGCTGTATTGAAGAGCTTTCGGCCAACCCTGGGGATGTTTAGGGATTGTAGTCTCTTCTTTTTGTGTATCTTTGCAACTCTTGCTGGAGATATTGTACTCCTTTACTCTCTTTTTAGAATAAAGAAATACATAATTTTCTGTTATGTGTTCATTTTTGCTGTCATGAACTTGATGATTTGTGTGGACCTATTATCTTTTGTGTACCTTGGTTTTTAGGTACAGATAATAAGTTTGAAAGAACCAACATGTTTGCTCAGAGGTAATGTGGACGTGGCAAATATGGGGTTCAAGTGGTGGAATCACCCTACTCAGAGGTGTTTTGGACGTGGTAGGAATGATCGTGGGGGATACGCAGAACTACTCAGAGGTAATGTGGACGTGGAAGTTCTGCGATCAATGTACGGCAACGCAGGGGTTGTCTGTACAAGATGTTTACTCAGAGGTAATGTGGACGTGGTAAACATGGTGGGTAGCATAGTCTTATGGAATGTAAGATTCTGCTTTGTAGGGCGTAGGGGAACAACTCAGAGGTGATGTGGACATGGTTGTCCTTCTACTGGGGGATGCCACGGAACAGCTGGATTCCGGAAGCGTATGATCTTGTGGAAGGGAATTGTATGTGAGCCCTAATGATTGGGTCCATAGATCCCCTTGTGGAAGTACATGTCTGAGAGATGTCAAGAGTAGTACTTCTTCAGGAACTTGCCGTTGATGGGCATCATGAATAAGTCCCCATTAGATTTGGCGAGGCGGTAAGCACCGTTTGAGTATACCATCTCGATGATAAAAGGTCCTTCCCACTTGGGCTCGAACTTTCCTGGTGTTTTGTGAGTTAACACCATCGGCCTCCTGACTGCCAGAACCAGGTCACCAACTTGGAAAGTCCTCTGTTTGACCTTCTTGTTGAAAGCCTATGATATACGGGCTTGGTAGAGTTCGATACATTGTTGAGCTAGGAGACGCTTCTCATCAAGTGCCTCCAGTTCCCGCAGACGACGACGTTGATTGTCTTCTTCTGTGAGTTTGTTTGTGATTGCTATACGGAGTGAGGGTATCTGGATCTCGAGAGGCAGTACCGCTTCACTCCCGTAGACCAGGGAGAATGGTGTGTTGCCTATTGGGGTCCGTACCATTGTAAGGTAGGCCCAAAGGCATTCGCCGAGCTTCTCGTCCCAGTCGCGTTTGTTGGATGACACGACCTTTTTGAGCAGCCTGACGATAGTCTTGTTAAACGCCTCGGCCAATCCGTTTGTTGCCGGATTGTAGGCGGTTGAGGCCACATTTTGAATGTGATTCTTATCACAGAATCTGTTGAAAACATGGCTGATGAACTGAGGACCGTTATCGTGGATGATCCGCCGGGGTACTCTGAAACGGTAGATGACATGGTGTTTGATAAAACTGACCACCCTGGAGCTCTTTACTTCCGTCAGTGGGACTGCTTCTGCCCATTTGGAGAAGTAGTCGGTGATGGCCAGGATGAAGCGGTGTCCTCTTGATAAAGAAGGGGTGATTGGTCCTACAATGTCCATGCCCCAGGCTTCAAAGGGCCAGGAGGCGACTGTAGGATGTAGAGGTTCTGACGGTGTATGAATGAAGTCTGCGTGAAGCTGGCACGCATGGCACTTCTTAGCATAGTCGACGGCGTCAGCGGCCATGGTTGGCCAGTAGTAGCCCACGCGTCGAAGTCGGTCCTGCAGCTTAGGCCTAGGTTGATGAGCTCCACAAGTTCCGTCATGAGCTTCTCGAAGGGTTTCGGCTGCTTCTTCGTTGGACAGACATCGAAGGAGAAGCCCATCGTAGGAACGTCGGTACAGCATTTTAGTGGCTGTATCGTAATAGAATCGAAGGGAACGTCTCCTGACTGAGACGACTTCCTTCGGGTCCTCTGGAAGAATTCCGTAGACGGCGAAGTCGATGAACGGGAACCTCCTGCCTCGGATATTAACACCAGTACTTGTTGGCATGGCATGGGCCACTCGTAAGCACAGGTTATTTTTAGGACAAACCAAGTCTCGGCCAACTACCGTGACATAGTGTTGAGTCCCGAGAGGTGCCGCCAATGAGGCCGCGAGGCCAGCCAGAGCATCAGCCTCTAGGTTTTGTAGACGAGGTACGTGTTCGATGAAGAACCCGGTAAAGGTTGAAATAATATTCAATGCAGCTTCATGATAAGGGATCAGATCTTCATGGCGAACTTCGTATTGCCCTCTGACCTGGTTAACGACGAGTTTGGAGTCGCCGTAGGCTTCCAGATGATCCACCCCCAGCTGTTGCGCCAGCTGGAGTCCCATAATGAGCGTATTGTACTCGACAACATTGTTGGAGTACGGCTTCGAGAGGGAGTAAGCACGCTGGATTACCAGCTGATCAGGGGAGACTAAGACTGCCCCCACTCCTGCGATGATTTGGCCTTTGGGGCCTATTTTTGAAGCGCCATCGAAAAATATCCGCCAGACGGAGCTCTCTTCGGTGACATTTGATTCTTGGACCTCATCCGGAATGTCTTCGTAGAGTCTTGAGGACTCTGGGATGGGGTGTGCAGCTAAAACGTCGACCAGAGCCTGACCCTTAACGGCTTTTTGTGGCACAAACACCATATTGTAGGGTGTTAGCAGGATCGCCCACGTAGCTAGCTGGGAGTTCAGTGATCCTGGCTTCGTCATGAGAACTCTGAGTGGATTGACTCGGAAGATGACATGTATTGTCTGGCCTGAGACATAATGACGAGTCTTTAGGATGGCAAACACCAAAGCCAAGCACTCCTTTTCAACGGGATTGTACCGGTGTTCGGCCCCGATGAGTGTTCGACTGAGGTAGTAGATTGCTTGCTCGTAGCCTGCATCGTTGTTTTGAGCCAGCAGAGCGCCGAGGTAATGATCCATGGCGCGGACATAGAGGAGAAATAGTTTACCGGCGACTGGTGCCACCAGGACTGGCGGGCTTGTCAGATAAGCCTTGATATCGTCGAAAGCCTTTTGGCACTCCTCTGTCCAGACGTAAGAGACTCCCTTCTTCATGAGTTGAGTAAAGGGTTGACATTTGTCGGAAAGGTTTGCTATGAACCTCCGGATGTATGCCAGACGCTCCTGTAGGCCTCGAAGGTTCTTCGGAGGGTCCATGTCGAGGATGGCTTTGGTCTTCTCGGGATCGACATGAATGCCTTTCGCCGTGATAATGAAGCCCAAGAACTTTTTGCTAGAAACCCCCAGGAAGGATTTAGCGGGGTTCATCTTGAGTTGGTGCGCTCGCATGAGATCGAAGACTGTCTTCAGGTCCTGTAGGTGATCTCCTTTGAGACGGCTCTTGACTGCGATATCGTCAACATAGCATTCGACTGTCTTGCGAAGATGTTGACAAAAAATGGTGCTCATAGCTCGTTGGTATGTCGTACCGGCGTTCTTCAAGCAGAAGGGCATCACTGCGTAGCAGAAAACACCCTTCGGAGTCTTGAATGACGTGTGTTTTGCGTCATCGGGGAACATCTTGATTTGATTGTAGCCTGAATACCCGTCCATGAAAGACATGCGTTCAAAGCCACATGTGTTGTCGATCATCACATCGGTGATTGGGAGCAGGAATTCGTCCTTCGGACAAACAGAGTTGAGATCCCTGAAGTCAATACAGACTCGTATCTTCCCATTCTTCTTGGTGACATGGACGACGTTGGCTACCCAATCTGGGTGCTGCTCCTCACGGATGAAGCCGCTGGTCAAGAGTTTGTCCACCTCCTGATCGATGGCGTTCATGATGTCCAGACGGAAGCGTCGCTGTTGTTCTTTGATAGGCTTGGCATCAGGTAAGATGTTCAACCTATGCATCACGATCTGGGGATCAAGTCCCGGCATATCTTCGTAGCTCCAGACGAAGACGTCGATATACTCTTTAGCCAGCTGGATTAAAAATTCTCGGTCTTCTCCTTCTAGGCTTTTGCTGATGAAGATGGGTTTGGAAGAAGATCCGTCCCCAAGGTCGATCTGCTCGACTTCGTCTTCGGTGGGAGGTTCACGTAATTCAAAATGAGACTCCTATTGTTCTCCTAGGCGTTGAGCCCAGGGTTCTTCTTCGAAGAGTTCAGGCGCTTGGTCTTCGCCTTCATCTTCTTAAGGTTGTGCTGATGTCATGTTGGCTGACAGCACTGTCTTGAAGACTGATCCGATGCTGGTATCGGAATCCCAAGTTGATGCTTCGGACGAGTGAGAATGTTCTACTTCTTCTGCATCTGATCTCTCTAGAGTTGATGGTGGCGTGACATAGCCTACCCCCCGTCGAGTCCGATTGTAGTAGTCCTGCGGCTTTCCTTTAGGTGTTGGAAGCCAGAGAGGGAGACGTCGACCCTTGCCGTAGTTCAGGCCTTTGTTGCTTTTTAGGTCGTAACCCATCTTTTGGATGAGGTACTTTGCCGTATCCGTGTACCGATAGACTTGTATTCTGTCGGTATCTGGTTCTGGCTCAGGTGGATGGAGGTCTTGATGACGCTCGACTTTGCCAAAGTTGATGGATTCTTCGTCTCGACTTCGTGGAGGGACTATGTAACAGACTCCTTGAGACGGGACTACTCGATTTACATAATGGACGGTCGTTATTTGTGTTTGCAACGACCGTAGAGCGTTATCTAATGTATACATGGCATTCCAATGTGGAAGACACGAATAATTAAAAGACACTCTATTATTGATGAAATACGAGATTTTATCCCGCAGAATTACATTGTCCAGAGAGGGTGCATCTACATCAGCAGAGATATATTCTCCTAGCTTCTCATCTGTGAGTACTGGGGTTGGATCAGGAGAGTCCACCACAGCTTTGATCTTGGGGCCCGAGAGGGTTATGTGGGCCTTTTCTGGTATCTTAGATGACTGCGGCGGCTTGCCCTTAAGACGCACCTTCAGAGGTGCCTCAACTGCGCCTCCGGTGATTGGTGCCTTCCCCTGTAATTTTGCCACCAAGGAAGCCCATGTTTGAGGCGGCTTTCCCTTGAGGCGTATCTTTAGGGGAGCTTCAGGAGTTGGTGCTTTTCCTGGTAGGTTGATGCTCATTGGAGGCACCTTCTGAGGCGGTTTACCCTTGAGTCGGATCTTCAAAGGGGCATCGGGAGTCATCTCAGGCTCCATGTTCGGCTCTGCTGCCGTTTCTGCCTCATCATCAGCATCATTGGCTTCCTCCTCGTCAAGTGACATGTACAAGTCGGAATCGGTGAAGTAGGCTTCAATCCCTTTGAAGGGGTCAATGTCTACGAATTTCGTCCGGATGACGTCTTTGGTGGACACGTATTTCATACACTGGTAGAGCGTGGATGGCACCACCATATACTCATGCAGCCATGGTCGACCGAGCAGGATGTTGTAGTTGACATCGGCATCCACAACGTAGCAGGTCACCTCAGTTCTGAGGTTAACGATGTGACACTTCAGCTGAATTTTGCCCAGCGGCTCACTTTTGTTGGCATTGAAGCCACTGGTTGTTATGTTGGAGGGCGCCAGCCGGTACATTAGGATCCCCAGTATTTAGAGTAGCGCCTTCGGGATGATGCTGAGAGAAGACCCCGGATCGATCTGAATCCGGTTCACCTTGACTGAACCGACATGCCCTGTATCATGTTATGTCGGTTATGCTTGAGCAGCATGTCTTGTTGGATGAAATTTATGTTGGGGATAACTTCATCCGCACAATGACAGTGTGCATATGCAGTCGGGAGATCTTCAGGCTGCTTGACCTGACTGAGAAAGGATTCAGCATCCTTCAGAGCTTCACAGAGAGCTTCTCGAGTGTCTTTAGAAAGACGGAGGAGCTCGAACAGAGAAAGGCGAGCAGGAGTACTGGCCAGTTGTGCCTGTATACCAAAGTTGTGGGGCTTGGCTAGCCCCGAAGCATTCTCCCTTCGTAGAGGTCTGTCGAAGCGAGCCTCCACATGCTTCTGCTTATTGGCTGCTGAGGGCTTAGATGGGCCCTCTTCTTGGGTAGCAGGGATGGTACAAGGAGGCACCACCTCGACGGCAGCTTCGTCGGGTTGGGCGTTCTGTTGTGAACGCGTCTGCACAGGAAGTGCCTCTTTCGCTGAAGAAGAGACCATGCGGCAAGACTTGATCTTCCTGCCTTTTGATTTGGAGGTAGGGCGTACCTCCGGTTGAGTCACCTCGGAGACGAGATTGGGATGAACCCATAGGATCTCTCCCCGAGATGTGGTGAGTGGGATGAGTCCACTCACGTTGTCACGGGTAGGTGGTAAGTTAACCACCTCCATTGTCGTCTTAGGGATGGGGACGACGCCATCCTGTGTGGTAGTTGGCGGCAAGGTGCCGAACTGGAGTGACACCACATTGGCCGACACCGTCTTCTCCTCGTAGTCGACGGAAATTACATCCGCATTGATCATGCGCTGGATGTAATTCTTGAGGACATAACAGTCCTTGGTTGGGTGTCCAACAAACCGATGGTAGTGACAGTACCTCGGGTTGTCCACTTTCCCAACCTCATCGGGCCGCTTTGGGTCCGGCAGCTTGATCTTGTCACCCTGCTTCAGTATCTTAAAGAGTTGCAGGGTGTCTTCGTCGTTGAACGAATAAACCTCCTTCGACCTTGGTGCAAGTGGAGGCTTCTGAGTAGGTGCTGACGCACCTTTTGAGGCATTGACAGTCAATGCCTGTTTCCCCTTGGTCTCTCATCCGGGGTTGTTGGCTGCAGGCCGTTTCCCCTTGTCATCAAAGGCGGGGAAGCTGACTCCCAGAAGACGTGCATTGGCCGCCTTCTTTACTGCGGCTTCGGCTTCAATGATCAAGGAGCTCCAGTCGGAAGGAGGAGTAGAGTTGAGCCAGAGTTTGACTGCAGGCAGCATGTTCATGCTGCAGGAGGAGAGGAGCACATGTTCTGGCATGCCTGGAGGTAGTCTGAAGCAGGCCTGTCGGAAGCGTTCGATGAACATCCGAACCGTTTCCTTCTCCTTCTGGCGTATCTCTATGAGGGACGCCATCGTCATGTCCTTCCCGCCGTCGTAGAAGCGGTCAAGGAATAGGCGCGTCAAGTCGTCGAAAGACGATATGGAATTGTCGGGGAGGCTGCAGTACCAGTCGTACGCCACTCCTTTCAATGCTCCGGCAAATATGCTGGTGAGGAGCGCGTCCTCCTTCGGGAGATGTCCCGTTTGGGACTGGAAGTATGTCAGATAGCGACGCGGTGAGTCCTTCCCATCGTATGGCATCAGTGTTTATGGTTTATACTTAGGAGGATAAACCACTTTGTTCCACTCAAGGGGATAAGGTTGGGGGATGCCCATCTTCTGGTGCTCCTTTTGCCTGTTCTTGGACTCAAAGCGTTTCCGCAAGTCCTTGATCATTTCGACCACGTCCTCCGTGGAGCTGGGAGTCGGGGAAGGTGGTACCACCTGGAGTTGAGCGTTTGAGGGCTCCGACGTCCGAGGTGCTTCTCGGCGATCCGTATCCAAGGATACCCGTTGAAGGGGTACACTTGACTCTCTGTTGGCCCCCGGGTCGGGACCGGTAGAAGGTGTTCTGGCTAAGGCTGACCGTATCTCAAATACTGCTTGAGTCAGTATTTGCATAGAGGCAGAGAGGGTTTTGAGTCCTCCCTCTAATGTGTCTATGCGCTGGACGAGGTCTTGTGGCGGAGCATCAGACTCAGAATTACCCCTATCCATGTATACTGTCATAACACGGACGAAAGTGGACGGATCGGTTGAGGCTTCACTCTCGGCCTCACTCTCGTGTAGGGGAGTTGCCTCTCCTGGAGCTTCGTCTTGGCCACCCCCGGCTATGTTCGGGAGAACATTCTCGACGGGGGCATCTGCAAGGGCCTGGTTACCCTCAGTTCCTTCTTCGTCTCCGAGACTCAGATCCGCGGAGGCTAGACTACCCCCGGCTATGTTTTGGGGGACACCCTCGTCTTGAAGGACAGGGGCTAGACAACCCCCAGCCATGTCCGGAAGGCTGACTTCGAGGAGATCCGCCCCAGTTGTGCTTTGGAAAACAGCTTCGTCTTCGGAAGGAGGCTCGTCAAGGGTCTGATTACCCCCAGCTTCCTCCAAGATCTTCTTCCTCGCCCGAGTGCCTTCGAACACTCCGGAGGATGAGACGGTTGTCTTGGTTTTCCTCAGCTGGCTTTTGGACGAGGAAGAGGAGTTGCCAGTCGCCTTTCGGACTGACGAGGAGTTGGAGATCACGTTGCATGAAGCAACCTTTGGCTCTTTTTCTGTTGACACCTTCTTCCCGAGGCGACGTCGGAAGGGTGTCGATGATTGCAGCTGCTGGAAGACTGACTGCCTTGGTGGTACTGCCGCCTTGCAACGGCAGTTGATGGTGACCATAACACAAGTATGCCCCGTGAGAGGCGCATCGTACTTGTTGGTCGACTCTCCTGTTCGGTGCTTGTGAGTGATCACGTTACGCAGATCGTTGGAGGAGAGTGCCACCTTCGCACCCCCTTCAGGTGCATGGCAAGGCCAAGCACCAGGGTGGTCATGTGAATGCTGCCCCCCCTGATCTAATACCAAACAGGCATCCCGATCAGTAGTGGGGGAACCACAACATTTGAAGTGACTTGAACGGACCTCAGACGCACAACCAGAGGAGGCGCGGGAGTTTAAGACCACTGGATTTGCCTTACTCGACTTGGTTGTGCACGCAATAGATACGCCCAAGTGAGACGAGGACTTTGAAGGTCGGCTCGTTTCTGGCACAGAAGCACCTGAGTCGACCTTATACAGCTTGCCATCAGCAGCGTGCATGATTGTGAGCGCATGCTTCTGGCTTACTGCTGGCATAGCACGTTTGGGGCACATGGCCCGTGCTGTCTTGGACTTCTTCGTACTAGCCCGCTGGGGCGCGTAGTACTCAGAATCCAAATTCTCCTCGCCATTACAGCGAGTGAGTCTGTCAAAGACAGAGACTTTTTGTGGCGCATCAGAGATGATGCACGGGGCTTTGGCTGCGCCCCTGCTCCGTCGACGTATCTTCCTCGCCTGAGAGGGAGATGGCTGGGGAATGTGGTCAGCCGTACGCTTCCCCGAGAGATGCGCTGTACCGGTGGGCGCATCTTGGTTGCTGAGGACGTCAGCAGGAAGGGAAGGCTGGATTGGCGTATCCCCTTCGATGGTGGTGCCCGAGGCGTCGACCTTGCACACCCAGACTCGGCGAGTCTTCTTCGGCTTGGGCAGCCACTTCGAAGGACTCGCACTGCCTTCAGAAATGAACTCTTCATACGCCTGTTGGTTGAGGCGCACGACCAGCGTCTTGTAGGAGGAACCCACCTTCACATCATCGAATTGCGACACAGCTTTCTCGGTGGAGGAGAAAGAGGTCCCCAGCAGAGTCGCCAGCTTGTTTGCCATTAAAATTCTTTGATTGCAAATTTTAATACAAACAGAACAGTGTTACAATATAGGACTTAGATGTAGTCCTAGGAGTACACTTTTATTTATCTGGGTCCCTTGTGCCGATGGAGTGAGTGGTAATACGTCGACTCCGTTGACGATCTGACGACGGTTATCGGTTTTCTGAAGGCTTGGATTGCTCTGGGTGCTGGAGCTTGCTGAGAGGAGAAAGACGTTGAGTGTCTGTATCTGCCTCTCTGGTGGTGCAAAGTCTCTGTTGCTCTGAATGCGTTGTGTCTGTATACAGGTGTGGAAGAAGGAAATGATCCCTCTATTTATAGCTGGGCAGGTTGGCTACTCATGCGCGCATATGTAGGATACGCCGGTACGTGGGGACGCCACGTGGAGACTGCTGATGGAGGCGCATGGACAATGCACCCTGATCAAAGGGTTGAATTCTTTATACTGCTGTTGTGAGCCGGCACGTAGCAGGAGAAGATCTTTCTGTTACTGAAATCTTGGGTGAATCGAGTCAAAGGACACGTGTCATCGGCCCATGGCTCGGAGATCTCGGATTTGGTGGGGAATGATCTGGTGAGATGCGCCTTAGATTGGGCACATGAGGAGACTGCGGCTCATAACTTTTAGGAGTTACGAACCATTCAGGGCGCATGGCTTTTGAGGCGCATGCAAAACTTCAGTGGTGACTTTTCTTCTTTCTTTAGGGATCAGTGAAAAGTCTGAGGCGCATGGCTTTTGAGGCGCATGCAGATTTGGGCACATGGCTGTGGAGGCGCATGCGAGATGATTGGGTGGCCACGTGGCAGTAGCCGTCGAAGGAAAAGTAATGATGATGCTAACGTTGGCGACGCTTTGTCTTCTAAAAAAGCTGTCAACTGTTCAGACTTCGGAAGGCGTGCTGCCAACTCTGTCAGTTCAACATTTAATGTTGGTGACATTCGATGGAAAGTTGAGTGGGCGTGTCGATCCGTATTCCACTAGGTATGGGGACGCATGGGGGGGCATCCCCTATGAGGCGCTTGGTGTTGAAGGGCGCATCTTTGTGTGATGTGCCTGATGTCGAAGGGCGCATCTTAGTGATGCGCGGTCTGGCCGGCGCATCCGCTTCGTGATACGTCTTTAATGGTGCGACTGTTACGTTCTTCGAGTGTCTTAAATAGCCGTTTGGCTGAATTTAAGGCGTCCGGTTCATCCATTTAATGCAAATTCATTGCACGGAATTCGGAGAGCCATCCACTTGGTGCATGGGTTTGATTTGCCCAGCCTATAAATAGTGGCATGGAGAGAGTTTGCTTCTCGTTCTCTCATGTTCTTCCAGCATGAACTTGTTTACTCGGATGCATTCTGTTGATGAGACGCTCACGAGGGTGAAGATGCGATGCCATGTCTTTATTGATGCACTTGAAGGTGACTGTTACATCCAAAAGTCGGAGTCGAGGGCTTCTGAGGCAGGCGGAAGGTGCCTGTTTCATCCAAAGATCGGGGTGCACGAGCCTCATCTCCGTTGTGCCGGAAGAGCCGTAGATCGGAATTGCGGGGCTAGGCTCTTTCTTCCTTCAAAGTGGGTGTTGCCCACTCTGGTTGTATTGAAAGCTGCTCCTTTAGCCGCATTTCGATTGCGATCTTCCTTGGTCTTTGGAGGCTCTTTCGAAGCCTCCCCTGGCCACAGATTTGTGGTGCTCTTCTCTTTCTTGGTTTGGGGAGCCCTTCCTCCAGCTAGAGGGTTGATTGCCACCCTCATTCTGCTCAATAAATGCTTCATTAGTCGAAGCACTTATCAGGTGAGCCTGGCTGAAAGAGCGGCACATAACTGGGCTGCTGAAGGGATGCACATAACTGGGGATGCACATAACTGAGCTGTTGAAAGGATGCGCCCTGCTGAGTGCGCATGGCGAGATGCGCCTGGTTGAAGGCGCATGGTGGTTGCTGCGCCTGACTGGAGGCGCATGGTGACTGCTGCGCCTGACTGGAAGCGCATGGTGGCTGCTGGCTGTAGACTTAGGATCTTTTATTTGTAGAAATTTTCCTTTGTACAACCTTTTCTAGACATGTAATAGACTTTTATATGTAAATAAAAAGTCCTCTTTCAAATGTCTATATTCGTTTGTTTTGCTGTGAAGTATTTGTCCGAGCTCTGGCGCATGTAGTGTCTGGCGCATAGGATTTCTGGTTTTGAAATTCCATGCTTCTACAGTTACATATGCATCGAAGGGAGGAATCTATCCTTGGAAGTTATCGTCCTCGACGTCAAGGAGTACGATATAATCCTCGGGATGGATTGGTTGGGTGCATGCCATACAACGATCGAGTGTGCGGAGAAGAGAGTTGTGTTTCGCCTTCCCGGCGAAACCGAGTTCTCCTATTCGTGCGGAGCAACATCAAAGTCGACAATGATGATATCGGTAATTTTGGCAAGGCGTATGTTGCATTCTGGGTGCAGCGGGTACCTAGCATCAGTTCGAGACACGAGAACGGAGATTGCAAGCACGGCCCAGACTGAAGTCGTGGTAGAATTTCCTGATGTATTCCCATACAAGTCGCCAGGGATGTCGCCAGACCGAGAAATAAAATTCAGCATCGACACCTTCCCGGACACCCGATCGATATCCAAAGCACCTTATCGAATGGCGCCGGCAGAGCTGAAGGAACTGAAAGCACAACTACAAGAGTTACTAGAACACGGATATATTCGCCCTAGTGTCTCCCCGTGGGGTGCCCCAGTGTTGTTTGTGAGGAAGAAGGATGGATCGATGCGGCTGTGCATCGATTATCGAGAACTCAACAAAGCCACGGTACGAAACAAGTACCCGTTACCGAGGATAGACGATTTGTTTGACCAGCTGCAAGGGGCGACGATATTTTCCAAGATTTATCTTCGCTCAGGCTACCATCAATTGAAGATCAAGTCCGAGGACGTGCCGAAGTCCGCCTTCCAAACTCGATATGGTCACTACGAATTTTTAGTCATGCCTTTCAGCTTGACCAACGCTCCTGCCGCGTTCATGGATCTAATGAACCGGGTGTTCCGACCGTTCATAGACAAATTTGTCGTCGTATTCACCGATGACATCCTTATATATTCGAAGAGCAAGGACGAGCACGTGGAACACTTGAAGACGGTGCTACAGACTCTGTGCGAACACCAACTCTATACCAAGATAAGCAAGTGCGAGTTCTGGATAAACAGCGTGACGTTCCTTGGGCATGTTGTCTCAGCTGAAGGCGTCACGGTAGACCCAAAGAAGATTGAAGCAATAGTCGAATGGAAGCGGCCTACCTCAGCAGGCGACATCCAAAGTTTCCTCGGCTTGGCAGGCTACTACCGCAGGTTCATGAAAGATTTTGCCAAAATTGTGTCGCCTCTGACTCGCCTCACCCAAAAGGGAGTCGCATTCGAGTGGAACGACGCCTGCGAATTGAGCTTCCAAGAGTTGAAGAAATGGCTCATCTCAGCGCCGATCCTTGCACTTCCAGACGGGCCAGAAGGGTTTCAAATATTTAGCGATGCATCGCGAACGGGTTTGGGATGCGTGCTTATGCAAAGGGATAAGGTGATTTCGTTTGCTTCGAGGCAATTGAAGCAACATGAGAAGAATTATCCTACGCATGATCTTGAGTTAGCGGCTATTGTGTTCACGTTGAAGCTATGGTGGCACTATCTTTATGGTGTGGCTTGCAGAATCTATACGGACCATAAGAGCCTCAAGTACATCTTCACTCAACGGGACCTGAACTTACGGCAGCGGCGTTGGCTCGAACTCATTAAAGACTATGATCTGACGATCGAGTACACGCCGGGTAAGGGAAACGTCGTAGCGGATGCTCTGAGTAAAATGTTTGCAGGGTGCTTGTCTATCAACCGTAACATACAGCAAGACTTGGCAGAGATGGGTATCGAACTCCGAATCCGATACCGTAGAGCACGATTGGCCCAATTGCACCTTGAGTCGAGCTTGTACAATAAAATAAAGACCGCACAGGAGGACGACCCATTCTTGAAGAAGATGTACGAGCTGATTTTGACGGGAAAGGCGACCGACTTTGTGGTGGACGAGGGCGAAATGACGCGGATGAAGGGGAGGATATGCGTGGCGGACCATGCTGAACTTAGAAAGGAGATTCTGACGGAGGCCCATTATGCGAAGTACTCGTTGCACCCCGGGAGTACCAAAATGTATAAGAACCTGCACACGACCTTTTGGTGGCACGACATGAAGAAAGACGTGGCAACGTTTGTGTCACAGTGCATGGCCTGTCAACGGGTGAAGGCCGAGCATCAAAGACGAGGCGGGGAGCTACAGAACCTCGACATTCCAGTATGGAAGTAGAACGACATCTCTATGGATTTCATCATGGGCCTTTCGAAGACGTCGTAGGGGAATGATGCGATTTGGGTCATTGTCGATCGTTTGACCAAATCCACTCATTTCATCGCTATTAAAGCATCATGGAGCGTCGATCGGTTAGCTCAGATTTATCTCGACGAGATCGTCAGACTGTACGGGGTACCTGCCACAATCATTTCGGACAGAGACGGGCGATTCTTATCATATTTTTGGACGAGTCTACAGGCGGCACTGGGCACTAAGTTGAACCTTAGCTCCGCGTACCACCCGCAAACCGATGGCCAGACAGAAAGAGTGAATCAAATCCTGGAGGATATGCTACGTCTGTGCGCGATAGATTTGAAGACTAGTTGGGACATGCACTTGTCGCTCGCGGAGTTCGCATACAACAACAGTTATCAATCGGGTATCCAAATGGCTCCCAACGAGGCACTTTACGGGAGGAAGTGCCAATCTCCGATTTGCTGGGATGAAGTTGGGGAGCGACAGGTGCTCGGGCCAGAACTAGTCGAACAAGCCGTCGAGAAGGTCCGCATGATTCGAGATAGGCTCCGTGTTGCTCAGAGTCGACAAAAGAGTTATGCAGATACTCGTCGATGACCATTAGAGTTCGTGGTTGGAGACCATGTGTTTCTGAAGGTGACGTCGATGCGGGACGTCATGCGATTCGGAGTAAAGGGCAAGCTGAGTCCGAGATTCGTAGGGCCCTTAGAGATCCTCGAAAGAGTGGCGACCGTTGCTTACCGGATCGCGCTACCTCCTGTCCTGGCCGAAGTGTACGATGTCTTCCATGTCTCCCAACTTCGGAAGTACGTGCATGACCCAAGTCATGTGGTTAGTTTCGATCAGTTGGAGCTACGCGCCGATCTATCATACTCGGAGGAGCCCGTACAAATTTTGGATCGTAAAGAAAAGATCCTGCGGAGCCGATCGATGTCCTTGGTTTGCGTACTCTGGCGCAACCATTCCGTTGAGGAGTCGACGTGGGAACTAGAGGCGGAGATGAAGGAGAAGTACCCTTCACTTTTCGCCGACGCAGGTCAGACCCTTGTTCTTAAGTTTCGGGACGAAACTTTTTCTTAGAGGTATATTATGTAGTGCCCCGCTCCCGTTGGGACGAAGCACTATGTAATAGGCTCGTGCCAAGTCAGACATGGTCGGGAACATAGATGGCTAGTCTGACTCGGCGACGAGTTTGGTATACAAAAACCATGGCATCAATAAAATTGATTTGGACGAGTGATATGAGTACCGTTCCAACTAATGGATCGACTACTGTTGGAATAAGTCATAGATGCGGTAGGCGACGTCTTGGCGAAGGAACTCTAAAGAGAGCGACGTAACCCGTCTGCCGTGGGTTTTATTGGTTTTCTTGGCTTTCTGAACGAATTGTTGCGTGGATTTGATAGTGTGCTTTCGCGTCGATTTCTGAATGCGTCCTTGGGAATTTCGAAGGAAGGATTGAAGGAAGGGTTCCAATTCGATGCTCATGCCATTGCAGGAGTTCGTGTAACTGACGCTTGACCGTCGTGAAGCGTTCTCCTACTCTTGGCGCAATCTCCTTAGGTGGGTGGTTCTTCGACCCCTTCTTTTCTACTCCTTCCCGCCAACTAAATTCTTAAAGTTCAACGTTCAAATCGATGATGCTAACGGGATGTATGCTTGCCACTAAGATCAAGAGCTCGAGATAATATGTCAACCTAGAGAAGTTAACTCCGAATTTATAAGTTCACACTAAGTTGCGAAAGATAAAGTTCTAAGAAAGAGATATAATATATTTCATGCCATGCAAAACACAACGATGAAAACCTTGGTGGCGGTACATCATGCCTCAGAGAATTTGGTGCCTACGGGATGCTAAATCAGAACGTACGATTTCAGGGGAAAGGACCCTTGCACGAGTAGGAATGATTATGCGATTTGAAACTGGTTACGCTATGCAATTTACTTCATACATATTAAACTGTTCATACATTCGCATGGTCAAGGACGACTTGTGCACAAGGTGAGCTTTCCTCGAGACGGTACCCGGGGCCCTGGGACCGAATCGACCTAGGAGGAAATTATGGAAATCGTGCTTCAGCGCGAGGCATTGCGAGACCTCCAGTTAGGCTCGCTACCTGGACCGGAGGGCGCATCGTAAGGCTACGTAATCGTCCTTCATGGTGTCGATATCACCAATGACCGTATATAGGATAGATTGCATGCTCACTTATTGTCTTGTGCAGGTGGTAAGCATCATGCATATTTTGTGCAGGAAAGGAGCACGGCCGTGGTAAGAATGCCTTTAAATTGGTTATGTGTTATCGTTTAAAATGTGCCTTCGATATGAACTGTAATTCATATAGTTCTAAATAGAAAGATCACTTCGTATGCTAGAATCCTCAATAAGCAGTGTCGGTTTAGACGAGTAGGTTCGTCCCATCCACTAGCAAGTGTGCTAACCCCCAACTCCCCAGGTAACGAGCGCGCTGCGGAAGCTCGAGACTAGACCTGAAGCTGAAGAACGGGAGACAGCACGAAGCTCTCCTATTTTGAAGTATTTTGAAGCCCAACTCAGATCGAAGGCTTTGTTCAAATGTATAAAGGGGCGTGAATGTATGGAACGATAAGAATTATTTCAGGGCAAGCATGTCGAGAGTTTTTCTTTTGTGTTTCAAAGATGTAGCCGCAACGGCATATGTAATGTAAAAATGACCTTGCACATACTTTACAAGATTATGAATGAAAAGCTAAATTTCTTCCTATACTATGTCTTCAACTCTCTGCACTGTTAAATTTCAACGCGTCGAGTCAAAAAGGAATTTCCAATTGCACATCCTTGCCTTGTGCAAGTCCATTAAAGACTTGTACGGCATCACATCCCGACCCGTGGGGATCGATTTATATCGAGTCAAGGAGATGGCGACCGATTCGGCGAGTCAGGGCGTGAAAGTATGTGACTCTCTGTAACGCCCCAGTCCCAAAATACGTAGGACTAGGAACGTAGACATGCCAGTCGTATAATAAATATACGTAAGCTGTAGAATGCAGTAGAACCACGACTAATCTCATCCACACAAAATAAATAAACAAAATATATCATATAATGATAAGGAATTGTCTTGATACAATATGTTGGGCGGAGACAAATCCACTATCAACAAGTGAAGAAAAGAAATACATGGAAAATGAAATAATTTTGGCGAGCGAAGTAAAGACGATCCAAGCGCAATCATCCTCGAAGAAATGGAGAGGGCCACGACTAGTGCTAGAGCACCTGCGAAAGATAAGAGCACACACCTGACGAGATAACCAAGTCCTCAGAGGGACGTAACAAGACACATAATATCATGCCATATAAACTGAATAAATATTGCTCAAATAAATAAGTCAATTGAATTATAACATGGTCCAATACATACATATTGAACTAGCTTACCATTTTCCCCAACCAAACAAGGACAGGAGATGGTAAACTAATTCACGGTGACGTGTCTTTTCATGCTATGAATCCAATATAGTATCCGAACCCCAACAAGGTTCAATACCTTCTCATCGAAGTAGTAAGTCACACCTACAACCAAACATGGACAAGATGTGACGAACTAATCCGTGATAAGTTATTGTTCCAAGCCACGGTCAGATACAAGTACCCAAATCAAAAGTACTCATACCTAACGGATAAATGTGCCTAACCGTTCTAAGTGAAATGTAGTTAAGAACAATCCTTCCGATGCATGGGCCCTGGCTAAATAGGATCGGCGTAGTCCCCCCTTGGGGTACCAGAGGCCCAATCAATAAGAGCATAACGTTCCGCAGAACGTCAGTGGCCGTCAGTAATCATGGGTCATCAACCCCGTATCTCCAGCGGAGCTTCCGGGTTACAAGGGAAAGTGCATCGAAGCCCATACGCTAAGGAATTGTCCTCCCCGCCCAATGCCTACTATGTTGTATCCACAACAGAAACCTCTATAACCGCTAAGTCAAACTAGCATGCAATTCTATTAGCGATTAATCCTATCGCACGACTTTTACGTACTGGTGGCCAGCCAATCACGTACGTCCGTGTTCTACATGCGACACACAACTTCGTGGTACAACGTGTCAAGGCCAATGAATGCAACACGCAAAGGTGGTCCCTTAAATCTAGGTTTAATATATAAGAAAATAATACATAGCAGGAAATATAACTGAACAGTAAGTTCTAACAGGTTATGCCATGTATCACAGTTTATTTTGCATAAAAAAATAATGAATAATTCATAAAATATGAGCTAAAATAAATAAACAGCAAATGGCAAGGTGTCTTGCCTGGTAGTGGGCCTGGTGTGGTGCGACGATCCGACAAGTTCTGATTTTTCTAATAGCCATGATTGATGGAAAGGGGTCCGAATTCACTAGGAAATAGGAACGAACGATCAGTCCCTAATCATGATGACAGAAAGGAAAATTTGCAGAGAGTAGATAATTATTCTATAATTTTATAAAATAGTTATAATACTAGAATTTTTATTAGTTAACAAAATTTTAGGTAAATATTTGAAAAACCAAGAAAAATAATATCAGTACTATAATTAGGTAGAAAATATTATAGTAATATTTTTAGATAAAAAGTCATTTTTAAAATACCATAAAAATATATTTAGGCTTCTAGCCCAATTTAAAATACCAAGTCAAAGAAATTATTTTAATTAGAACGCTCTTAATTTAATCTTATATAAAATATATTTAGAATACTATAGGAAAACAAAATTTTGAATTTATACTTATATATGTATTTATTGTATAAAGACTACTAATACTTTATACATATTTTTGAAACCCATTGGACTTGAAGCCCAATTCAACAAGCCCATAACTAATATATATAACTTTCTATGTAAACAAATAATAATAATAATAATAATAACAACAATAATAATAAATTAATGAATAATAACAGTAATAATAAATATAATAATGATACTAATAATAATGTTTTAATAATATTAATTAAAATAATCAAAAAAATAACATAGAAAATAAAAAGAAGATTTTTAAGAAGGAGGAGAGAGGAAAGAAGTTGGGGAGAAGAGGTGAGAGAGAGGGGAAGGGCGAGAGAGAGGGGAGTGAAGGATGTGCTCACTGGCGGAAGAGAAGGGATGTACCGGAGTTCACCGACGGCGTCCGGGCGCTGGGGCGGCGTCGAGCTCGCAGACGCGCGGCGGTGCACCGCAGGTGGGCGGCTGGCACGGCGGTTCGAGGGGAACGAGAAGTCGGAGGGATCGGTGGCGGAGAACGCGGTGGCGCGATCGGAGAGGAGAGAGGGGCGCGGTGGATCGATCCTCGCCGGAGTTTGCGCCGCTCGGAGGGTCGGAGCGGAGCGCGGGTCCCGAGACGGCCCGACGAGGGTCTACGAGGAACGCGCCAACGACGACCGCGGCTCGCCGGGGCTGGGCGCTCGGCGGAGGCGCCCGGCTGTAGAGGACGCCGACTCTCGGCCAGTCGCGGTGGCGAGGAGGACGCACGGGCAAGATATGGGGTACTGCTCGGCGCGGTGGTCGACGTCGAAGCGGCGAGGCGGGAGACAGGTGAGGGTTTGTATTTTATTTTCTTTTCTTTTCTGGTGTCTGGTGGTGATGGTGGTTGCGGTTGTGGGTGGCGACGATGATGACGTGGTGGTGTCGGTGGTGATGACAGTGGTGGAGGCCGGAGTTAGGTGGCTGCGGATGTTGGAGCCATGGTTGAAGAGGAAGTTGATGTTGGGGTGGCGTTCTTGGTCGCCGGGAGGGAAACGAGACCTGCTGGACACTGGGCGAGTCTGGTCGGGATATGCCGGTGGGCCGAGGGATCGGGCGCTCGGCGGCGATGGTCAGCGCTGCTGACGGTGGTGTCGACTCTTCTGTCTGGGCGAACGGGGCACATCGGTGTTGGGCGTTCGTCAGGCGCGGGAGGCGATCGGCCGAATATGGCATGGAGAAGGAGTGGTACAACCGGCCGGAGGCGAGGGGGATTCGGGTTGTGTCGAACTGGTGGTGGTGTCGAGGAGACGGAATCATAGATTAGGTTTTGATTGTGTCGGGGGTGTGTCCGACACGAGAATAATGTATGTGTAATATGGAATAAGAACGAATGACACAGACGCGGTGCATGATGTGATTGTGGTATGGAAATTGGAGGAGTACCTCTCCTTATATAGGAGGTGGGAATTCCCAGTTGGATAAGGATTATGATTTATTTAAACCCAATTAGATAATTCAATTATTAAATTAAATCAATAAAATCAAATCTAAATTCAAATTAAAGTCTAATTTAAATCTAGATAATCTAAACTCGATATAAATTCTATCTTTAAATTTAAACTATTTAAATCAAATCCATAAAATCTAATCAAAGATTTAAATTGCAACAAAAATTTCAAAATATATTTTCTAAAAATACATATAATAATAATTTCAAAAATTACATTATTATTTAAAATAAACTAATAAATAATTACGAAATATATATATGTATGCACAAATAATATTTACATAAATATACTTTTCTAGTATACCATTTCAAAAGAATATTATTTATTATTATAACTGTATAAATGAAAGGCTTTTCATAAATAAAATCATAAACTTGGAAATTTTGGTACGGTAGCTAAAAATAATTATTATGTATATTATTTTGAAACTATAAAAATAGAAAAAATATTTTTCCAAAATATGTACGCTCGCACATATTCGCACTCGTCGAGCAATTACGAAAACGAAATTTCGCGCGCGACGTACAATGCAACTACGCGACGTATAAATACAAAATAAAAAAAATTAGTACCAAATTTATTAAAAAAATATAGTAGAAATTTAGCGGTTTTACATCCTTCCCAACTTAAAAGAATTTCGTCTTCGAAATTAAAAATTAGTAGGGGGTGTGAAGGCACAAAGGGGTATCGATAGGATCAAGTTATTAAGCGGGGCGAAGAAATGACATTCAACAAAAACATGCATTAGAAAATTGCGATTTTAATAACGACAAGAATAATCATGGGCTAACGCAAGAATAAAAATGAGTGAGGGTTAAAGTTAAAGCATGCAAATAAGATTAGAGAAATGAATTAATTACCTAGAAGATATGATTTCTTGAGGGTAGGTCGAGGGCACGATTAGGAGAGTGCTAAATCTAAGTAATTAGAAGGTTGTGATAGTAAATTTAGGCCGAGAAAAAGGACGAGTAGTTTAGGGTGAAGATATAGCAACATCGAGTGATAATGGTCATAATCGATAGGAAGGCTAGGGGAAGTTCTAATACAACGCCTTCGTCCTTCTAAAATAGGTGAATGCGAAAGCAATATAGAGTTTAAAGAAGAAATTATCGAATACGAGTACGTGGTTCAAAGGCGACCGAATAATTTCAAAGAAATTGTCAAGGCAGTCGTGGATGGAATTCTAGAGGCCAGTTTTTAATTAGGTCTCCATCCGCATAGAACAAAAAATAAAAGCGAACCAAAGTGCACTTGGTTGATCAGACCATCATGCACTGGTTCTGATTAGACAATATATTAATGGGTGCGACCCAAATAACATATGTCGTGAACAAGCTCGATAAAGGAATAAGCTTGCAAAAACTAGGCTACATTAGCATCATTTAGTCCAGATAGTAAAATAAATATAGGCACGTGAGATTAAGATTGAAAGAAAGCAGAATTAGTTTAAACTCCTTACGATTCTAAGTCAAATCCTGTATTGGTCTCCATACAATCGTCCTACAGTCTTCTTGTCCAAGTCCTTGGTTGACTAGACGGGTTAGGGTCCTCTAAATTCTAGAATCTAGGTAACTTGCTAATATAGGTCACAAGGACAAAGGGATTGCTAGGTCACAAGGCATTCTACCCAACTTAAAAGAATTAAACTAATGGTGTTTTGGGACAAGAGAAACATGTCCAACTAGTAGGGGTCACCTTCCTAACCTCTAGCAAGCACGAAGGGGAGATAGGAATAATGATGGAAGGAATCAAGCAAGATGCAAATCAATGAGTCAAACGGTAGATAAAATCTAGGAAAGAGGTCAAATATGTAGATGAGATCCTAGACTCTAATCCTATACGCAGGCTTGCTTGGTACGGCAAAGTAACCAAATAATTCATATTGACCTGCATGGGCCACCACAAAAACATGTAACACCCTAGTCCCAAAATACGTAGGACTAGGAACGTAGACATGCCAGCCGTATAATAAATATACGTAAGCTATAGAATGCAGTAGAACCACGACTAATCTCATCCACACAAAATAAATAAATAAAATATATCATATAATAATAATGAATTGTCTTGATACAATATGTTGGGCGGAGACAAATCCACTACCAACAAGTAAGGAAAAGAAATACATGGGAAATGAAATAATTTTGGCGAGCGAAGCGAAGACGATCCAAGCGCAATCATCCTCGAAAAAATGGAGATGGTCACGGCTAGAGCTAGAGCACCTGCGAAAGACATGAGCACACACCTGACGAGATAACCAAGTCCTCAGAGGGACGTAATAAGACACATAATATCATGCCATATAAACTGAATAAATATTGCTCAAATAAATAAGTCAATTGAATTATAACATGGTCCAATACACACCTATCGAACTAGCTTACCATTCCCCCCAACCAAACAAGGACAGGAGATGGTAAACTAATTCACGGTGACGTATCTTTCTATGCTATGAATCCAATATGGTATCCGGACCCCAACAAGGTTCAATACCTTCTCATCGAAGTAGTAAGTCACACCTACAACCAAACAAGGACAAGATGTGATGAACTAATCCGCGACAAGTTATTATTCCAAGCCACGATCGGATACAAGTAACCAAACCAAAAGTACTCATACCTAACGGATAAAGGTGCCTAACCGTTCTAAGTGAAATGTAGTTAAAAACCATCCTTACTACGCATGGGCCCTGGCTAAATAGGATCGACGTAGTCCCCCCTGGGGCACCAGAGGCCCAATCAATAAGAGCATAACGTTCCGCAGAACGCCAGTGGCCGTCACTTGTAGTGCCCCGTCCCGCAAAGTCAATCAGAGGAATCGAAACGCCGACGGCGTTCGGACTTAGCCTTGCAACGGCTGCTCAAAGACTCGCTCGGTCGAGGCGACTCCTCGCACAGGTGGGATAGTTTCGATGAACTTGCCTCACCTTAGCCTTCACTTAATAACTCGCATGTTTTCAACTTGCACAAATTAGGCTTGTTAATAAAAGAGACGCATCCACATAGCTAAGGGAATAATCCCGACGGGTCGGAATGTCCTAGAACATGGAAAAGGGTCCCACGGTCTGCTTAGAAGTTGGTTCAGCGTACTTTCAAATGACACTCGGTCCTTCGTCCCGTGGCTTGGGAGAAGGAAATTGGCCTAAGTTGCTAAGTTGCCCCGACACTCGAATAAGCCTAAGTCATGGGCGTCGCCCGCTTGAATGCTTGATAAAGCATGTACTGTCCCGTCGTTTTGCCCCAACGCTTGTATTGGCCTAAGTCATAGGCGTCGCCCGTGTGAATGCTTGAAAATGCATGTACAGTCCCGTCGTCCAAGGCTTGGCATAGCCTTCGCACGTCCTACGAGTTAAGTCATCTTGTACGGCTGTTGGCTTAAGTCTAGGCACCCGAGAACTTGGTTGTTCAAGTCGAACGCGTGCACGGCCCGTATAATACCCGTGGTTCGTATTACGTATTTTGTATACTTGTACGGAATTCTGACCTGTAGTTAGACTTTTTATGCTTGTCTTGATCCTGGTTTAGCTTATTTTGGGCTCATCCTTGTGAGGCTTGGCTTGGCTTGGTTTTGTTTGGTTGGGTTCGAATTGGGTTTGGGTTAGCATGAACCCCACCTACCACCATCCATCATTTAAGCCACCAACCCCCTTTCTCTCTCCTCATTTACTCTTCTTCTTCCCCACCATTACTCTTCACCTACCTGAGAGAGAGAGAGAGGGAGAGCTTAGGCAAGTGCATCTTGCTTCATGGAGGAACCCAAGTTTTATTGTTCCATTTTTTTTCTCTCAAGATTCTAACCCACTTTAATACTTAGCATTTCTAATTTCCATGGTTCAATTTGTGTAGAACTAAGTTTATTGTATTTTTAGATTTATTGGATTTTGATCTACTTAACATTGTTATTTTCAAATTTTGATGGTTCCATCTTGTAGAGAATTTCATTCTGTCCTATTTTGACCTATGGAAGTTCAGATTCTGACCTCGGATGATGGAATTATGGAGCTTGGAAAGCATGGTCTTCATGGTTCTTCTTCTCGGAAAATTGGAGAAGAAGAACAGTACTTGATCGTATGACTATTTCATACGGCAATCCTTCAGCCGCAGGAGAACCTGAACCCCTTGAGCAGCATGAACTTCAGCCGCATGGCCTTACGTGGGCTGAACTGCATGTACCTCGTAACCCGAGCCGCATGTGCCCTGATTAATTGAGCCGCATGAACTTGAAATCCCCCAGCCGCATAAGCTTACTTTTTCTGAGCCGCATAGACCGAGTCTCTTCCAAGCCACATAAGACCCCCTCTATTCCCAGTCGCATAAGCTCCTGCCCCCTTCTTAGCCGCATAAACCTGAATTTTCCCCCGAACCGCATGAGCTTTCCCCCTTTCAGCCGCATGGGACCGCCCCTTCCCGACCGCATGAAACTTTCCCTGGCCGCATATGCCCGAGTTCTCTCCAGCCGCATGGGCTGCTCCCTCTCCAGCCGCATGAGATCACTCCCTGAGCCGCATATGCCTGTCCTCCCTGAGCCGCATGTACCCTGAACCGTCCTGAGCCGTATGCACTCCCTTTTCCTGGCCGCATATGCCCGAGCCGCATGGCTCTTCCATAGCCTTGTATTTTATGATTTAATTGTTATTAATTATGCTCATGTCTTATGACCCTCTGTGTAACTTGGGTCCCCTGATAAAATGCTTGTACTATGTTATCCTGCACATGTACCATGAACACGAAAGTGATCCGTAGTGGTGCACTCTTGACAAGTAACATGGCATGATAGTGGCCCATCGTGGCGCACTCCTGACAAGTAAACTTGACATGATAAACTTGACATGATAAATCTGACATGATATATCTCGATATGCTATTGCGACGGCTAGCTTGACATGACAATAATGAATGACATGGACACCGTGGACGATTGTGTTTGTACAAATGAACCAGTCTTGTCTTGCATCATGTCTAGGACAAGACCCCTGAGTTCCACGGTCAGGGGTACCTATTGAAATTAACTAAGGTTAATAACTAGAATAATCCATTAGTCATGAAGAGATTTTCCAGCTACAGGCAATCCCGTTATCTGGGCGCACTTGCGGATTTGTAGCCTGCCGACGAGTAGGGCACATTTCCAGTACACTGTCATGTGTTGCACCCTCCTTGAACAAATATTCGACCTGGATAACCTGGACGGTCTGCAGGGCTTGTGGCTGTTGGAATAATCTCACTGCATCTGTTTGTAAAAACAAAAGTATGAAACTTTATTGATACAAACTTTGTAAAGATTACAAGAATTCTGGGAAAGGTACAACTGTAGGAATCCAATCTAGAAGACGATTGCTTTATCCCTTGGACGATGTGAACTTTGAAGACGGTAGCCTCGGAAGTTGACTTGAAGGCAAAAGCCTCGGAGAATTGAAGGCAAAAGCCTCGAAAGAATGCAGCAGCACTTGGGCAAGAACTCCTAAACTCTCTGATAATTCTGAACTTTTATGTCTGATCCCCTTGAATGAAGACTTGAAACTCTATTTATAGAGTTCTGGAAATAACTAACTTTTAGTTATTTTGAACTGCACATATTGGATTGTGCATGAATTGGATTGCGCATCTGTGGACTGCGCAGGCAGTTGTTGGATCGTGGGCCAACTGTCTTGGACACATGGCATCTTTTGATTGAAATGCGTATGATCGTGCATAGACGGTTGCCATGTAATGAGCAATTGATGGCATGAGTGCCACGTGTACTTTTGTCAATTGTCATGATGAAGTGTGCCACATGAATTACGTTGACTTCGGATTGTGCTAAATTGGATTGCGCAGGCATTGGATTGCGCAGGCACTGGATTGTACTGCATGTACAGCTATCCTCGAGCGCTGTGTGGCACAATAAACGAACAGTCTCCTCGTTCTTCGTGCTGTCAGCTGTCAGAAGATTTAATTGTGTCAGGTAATGATGATATTGCCACGTCTGCTTGCGCAGTTGAAAGTGTGCACAGTCTAGTATGCGCAATCTGAATGATGCGCAATCTGATGTCTGTGCAGTTTATTTGAAAGTTGTATTTCTTGATTTTCATAATTTTGTTGATGGGTGTAACTTGATTTTTTTAGGACCTACAAGACCCCCTTCAAAGTTTTCGAAAGTTGAATTTATTTAAAGTTTCGAAATACTTTGAATTTTAAAATTTTAAATCAAGTTGCGCATGAACTGTCTGCGCAATCGGATGAATCAGCCTCGCTTTTTTGGCGTAATCTGAGGCGGCCGTTCTCCTTTGAAAAACTATAAATAGTTCTCCATTCTCTCTCTGTTATTCTTTACTTGCTTTCGAATTTCCAAAAGAGAAAATTCTTGAGCTTTCCCGATTCTCCTCATCGATCTCCATGGCCCGGCTAGGGTTGCACCCCGTCCTTCTCGACATAAGACTGCGCATCCCGCTTTGCTAGGTAGATGACTCAATCAAAAAAACTCTCTTTAGGGTTCTTCGACTTCACTGATCTTCAAAATCTATCTCTTTTTAGAGATGTGATCATACTGCGCCACCCTCTTTAGGGTTTTGGTTGCACGAACTAGTTATTCTTCATTTTTATGAAGAATATCTTCTTGCACAATCGGTTGAATTATGCTAGCAAAAGTCAGCACAATCGGCTGATTTGTGCAAGCTTTATCAGCACAATCTGATGGTTGCGCAATCTGATGGTTACGCAGTCTGATGGTTGCGCAGTCTGATGGTTGCGCAATCTGATAGTTGCGCAGTCTGATGGTTGCGCAATCTGATGACAGAATTTTCTGACTTTGACTTGTACTAAATTCTGCTTTCTTCTGTTGGATGCAGTTGACACCAGAGAAGATCCCGAATATGAAACTTTTGTGGGAACTTTATTTGAGCCAGATTTCAAAGAAGATCTATCTCATGTACTATTTCCCAAGTATGCACTTCCATCATCTCGTCAGGCTATTTTGATAACACAATACAACGAGACTCTGCTAAGTCTGATAAATGGACAACCTTTGCAATCTGCTGACGTTGTCACCCATAGGAAGCCTATGTTCCTCTTCGGAGATGCTATTGATAAAAGTTCTCAACCACGACCTAGAATTGAATCGAGAACTTTTCAATGGAAGGAGAAATTGATCAAGTTACCAGACTTAGCAAGATGTCTTCCTCTGGCAAGGTATGCTCATGCGAGCCATCCAAGGAGAATGGAATGGGACATCACTCCTTTGCAACAGGCACGGACCGGAAGGATCTGTGTTAAGAAAGGTCCGAATAACCGGGACATGTTCTACAGTTCTTTCGAACGTCATAGCACTTTATTGAGAGGGTTGAAGCCGGGTTGCATCCCTCCTGAGAACTCATCTTTATTGTTACCGGTAAGAACACCAATTTTTGCCAATGAGTATGCCAAGGCAGAAGGTCGTTATCCGGATCAAGACATCCGGTTGGCAGGTCTAGTAAATCCAGAGATCAAAAGATGGAGCTGTATTGCCAACTGGATACTGGTCCAGTTTGAAGATAAACTTAGAGAAATTGAATTGTATCATGCGGTACATGCTACCGTATATGGCTTCTACCCGAATCCTCATCTGTTCTTGGCACTGGCAGAGAGGTACAACTACAGGACAGGGACGTTTATGACGCCCTGCGGGGAGATGGGCTTGGCTCTACATGAGATGAAGTATATCTCATATTTACCAATGGGTGAGTTGCCTTACGAGGAGTACGTCCCGAGCAACGACGAGTTAGATAGACTTCGTCGAGAGAATTTAAAGATGGTGGAAGTCTTTGATGAGCTTCTGTGCCATTATAACATCTGCTCTTTGTATTACCAAAGTGGCTCTGCTGGCACATGCTATTCGTCCAAATGGTTGACTTATCTTTTTCTCAACCGCATTATCGAGAAAAAGACAAAAGATCATGATTCATGTAACCCTGATTTCTTCCATCCCCTCAGCAATAGTGAAGTGATGAAACTGATGGAGGAGAACAAGAGAATGGATATCAGGGTTGAGGATGAACATCAATATCCTCCTCTTAAGGCTGGAGAATTTGTGGAGAGCTTCATAAGAATGGGCTACAGGTCCATGTCCAAACAAGCCCAGCTGGCAGGATTCTTGACGTACTGGCTACGTCGATTCGTTGTGCCTGGAGCCAGTGCAGTAGACCGCTTTCATCGCGGTGTTCTTTTTACAGCTGTCCGGTTAGTCTTCGGCTACCGGATGGACTTACTTTCAGCGATGACCTGTAGTATAAACGCGGGTCTTCGCCTGTATGTTGATGCTATGATCAAGTGCAAGGGAGATAAGGTGAACTTCCCCAGACTAGAGTTACCTTACACATACTTATTTGGATGGTTGCTCTTGCATCATCCATCATTAATGAACCCTGCCATGGGAGTAGTTGGTGGCAGTTTTCTACGCAGATTCTCACAAAGCAGATGGATATATACTAGTTTGAGGGACTGCAGAAAAACTCTGAACCTCGGTAAAGGATGGAATTTTCTTTGCACTTCCCCTCCAACTGGTTATGAACACATGGCAGCGAATCTGATCGACCTGGGGAGGCAACCAATAGGTCGGGTATCTTTTGAATGGCTGAAGACAATCAGGCCATCCCATCTAGTATATAGATTTGAAGAAGAATGCTTTCTTGAACCTTATCTGCCGAGCCGCTTTGCTCGTCAGTTTGGGTATGACCAGTTTCATGTAGGTAACGCCATCACATGCCTACAAGGAAAAGGTTATTTGATTGATGGTGCCCGGGCCTGGGCTTACTATAATGCTCGAGACACAAAGACTGTGTTCTCGATGCCCAATAGAACTGATGCTGGCCCAAGAATGCTGTATACTTATTCTCAATTTTATACAGCTGCAAATATATTTGCTGAAAACTATAGCCTTGTTGATAGTTTTGTAACAACAAATCGTCTGAAGAGAAAAGCAACTGATACATTGGCTCCAAATAACGATGAAGAACATGAGCCAATGGACGATCCCTTAGAAGCTTCCAGGGAAGTCAATTTTCCTGAGGAAGTTAACCAGCCTTTAAGAATTTCTCTGAAGGTTGTTAAGTCTCCAGTTAAGGAGAAGAAGAGAAGGAGAGAAGAACCTTCTTCTCCTGCTATGAAGAAGAAATTGATCTTGGAACATTCTTCAGAGAAGGTTACCACCAGATCGCAATCCAGACAATTGGCTGAGTCCACTCGAGATGAAGCCGCTACACCGACTTCCGTTCAGAAACAAGCCGATGTAGTAAACATAGAGAGCCCTGAGCGGCCTCTACATAGAAGGAAGAAGCTGGCTCATAGAGGACAGAAGATAACAGTTTCTCCTCCGAGACAAATTTTATCTTCAGTAGTGATGAATGCCACAGCTAGAACCACCCTACCATCTCCTACCCCTATTTCTGGGTCTGGGCATAAAACTCCTAGTCCAGAACGAAGGGAAGAGATTGAGCAGATTGAAGAGAGAAATGAGGACGTAGAGCCTAGAGAAAATGTTACTGAGACAGAACATGAAGCTTTGCCATCTCCTTTACCGACGATGGATACTACTCAACCTCCTGCTACACCGGGGGCAACCCTCGAGGAAGAGGATCGTTTGATGATTGAAGCTTTATATGACTGTGACTTCGGTTATCAAGAAGAAACTGATCATACCGCTGCTGCTGCTAGTGAAGAGGCTCCCGAGGACAGCGAGAACGAAGAAAGCACCTCGTCAGAAGCTGCTGATGAGACACAAAATCCGAAAGAGAATATTGATATCCAGACATCTCCTCGAGCTATTGATGATACTCCGACTCCTGAAAAGGAGGCTGAGGGGCCGATATCTCCAGAGAAGATTGCTGATGAAGAAGTGGATTTGGAGGAAACTCCAGTTGCTTCTCCCGAAGGTATTGTAATGAAATTAGCGATCTTCTTTTAATAAATAGCTTGATAGCTAACATCTTTATTCTTATGCATGCAGAACCCGGATCTTCTCCAGCACCTCCAATGTGCATGGACTTAGTGCTTGTGACGACGATTGCGAGTAGCAGTCATCATTTATCCTGTGGCTCTGAAGCAGGAAGTAGTCAGGCAGTAGTATCTGAGGCTACTTCTGCTCAGTTAGAATCTATCCCAACAGATGATAGGCCAGTCGCCGGATCAGACCATGGTAAGACTGTTTTCACTTTTGATTCTCTTAGACAATAGCAAATGACAGACAGAATGACAATATTTTAATTTTGCAGAGGAACAACCGGGAGGAGCGACCAGCTCCACTTTGGTTCCCTTATTCAAAGAGCCTGCTATTCAGATACAAAAAATTGAACATCCTGCTGCCTCGTCATCAACAGGAGTAGCTGCGACTCCTGGTGCTCTGGCGATTAATCAGCTTGTCATCCAATCATTCACCAAATGCTTCTTCGAGTCCTTGGGGCCTCTGATCAATAGAATGATGGACAAAGAAGACGCTGATTTTTACATGGTTAGAGGTCTGACCTCTTTCTTGGTGAAGGCCATCCGGGAGCAAGGTGACGAGGCTCAGGCCACATTCCTTGACCATATATTGAATGAGCTGGAAACTTCCATAAAGAACTATAAAGAGCTCAACAAGGGGGAAGTAGAACCCTTAGTTCAAGCAGAATTTGAACAGATGGCTCAGGCAGCTGCAATTGAAAGAGTAAACTTCCAGAATCTCTTGGATGCTTATTCTACTAAATCTGCTGAGTATAATTCCAAGTTGGAATCGGTGACTTCGACTGCTGAGAGAAAAGAGAGAAGAATTGTTGAGCTGAGAGTGGAGATTGCCCGCCTCCAAGAAGAACTAGAAAATGAGGTTATTGAGCATCAGACTACAATCCAACAAATCGGTGCTCTAACTCAGGAAAGAGACGAGTATGTAGCAGCTCATGATGCTGAAATCACTCGTCGAATGGTAACCAAGCCCATTTTCAACGAAGAATCTGGGATGGAAGAGGCCAGGAGGAGAGTGATGGCATCTCGTGAAGAACGGCTGCAAGTTCTGAAGCTACAGATTGCTAATCTGATGACGCCTCCGTCTCAGTAGAAAGATATCTTGTATCTTCTTGTCTTTCTTTATGATTATAATGTCATGTCTTAAATTTTGATCAATAAAAGACATTTTGTTGTGGCTCTATTATTTCTTGCATATCTTATTCAGATATAAATAATAGCAGTAGAAAATATTTTCAGAGGTGCAGGACAAGATATATTTTTTGTAGAAAATAATTATATTCATTATATCTGCTTAGAGGTAATGTGGACGTGGCAGAATATAATTTGTCGAATATCATTATTTTAATAGACAACTTAATCGAGGATGATAAGTTGCTGATGTGGATGATGAACGATAATGAATCGTCAAAAATGGTGTGAACGAAATGAATAGTCATAATGAATGGATGGACGGATAAACCGTCAGACGATGGTGAACGGATGAACCGTCGGATGATGAACGGATAAACCGTCAGATGAATTGAATGAACGGGCGAACCGTCGGATGAATGTGAATGAACGGGCGAACCGTCAGATGAGCGTGAATGAAAGGGGAAACCGTCGGATGAGTGTGAATGAACGGGCGAACCGTCGGATGAGTGTGAATGAACGGGCGAACCGTCGGATGAGTGTGAATGAACGGGCGAACCGTCAGATGATTGTGAAATAAACGGGCGAACCGTCGGATGATAATGAACGGATGAACCGTCAGATGATTGTGAAATGAACGGGCGAACCGTCGGATGATAATGAACGGATGAACCGTCAGATGATTGTGAAATGAACGGGCGAACCGTCGGATGATATTGAACGGATGAACCGTCGGATGATTGTGAAATGAACGGGCAAACCGTCGGATGAGTGTGAATGAACGGGCGAACCGTTGGATGAAAATGTCGATTCGTTGTTTGGAGAATCTCTGCCTATAAATAGAACATAAACTTAGAGGGAATGATCAATTTTTACTTCTTAGAACAAAATGTCGTCTGAAGATGCATTCAAGAAGGCTGAACTCGCCCCAAAGGTTGAGACGGGCACTGAAGAATGTCCTGCCGATCCAGTTCAGCCAAAGCAGGCAGAAGCAGGCGAAGGTTCGTCTGCACCCAAACCACCGCGGGATATCCTGGACTTCCTGCTTGAACCGGGAAAGTCTGAAGAAGAAGAAGCCATGAGGATGGCTGCTTGCAAGTTCCTGGTGGGTTCCAGCAAAATGTGCTCGGCTCTTTTGCTGATTATGTCTTTGATAAGGACGGTAGTGGTCCGCGTCCCAATGTCGAGAAGAATGATAGTCACCTTCCTTGATATTATGTAACATCGGTTATGATGAAATAAAATCAAACTTTATTTATGAATTGTCTGATCATATTTACATAAAATCTCCGCTACATTTATACATAGTACTTCTTGAGGAATTTGCCATTGATAGGCATCATTGCAACTCGACCATCTAACTCTAAAAGTTGATAGGCTCCATTTGAAAAGACTTTGCTAACAATATAAGGACCTTCCCACTTCGCGTCGAACTTGCCTTTGCCCATGTGAGTCATAGTCATAGGATGTCTGACTGTTAGAACAAGTTCTCCTTGCTGAAAGGCTCTGACTTTAACTTTGCGGTTGAAAGTCTTTGAGATGCGTCCTTGATATAATTCAATATATTGTTGAGCCAATAGTCGTTTTTCGTTGAGTGCTTCTAATTCTTGAAGTCGAAGAAGATCGTTGTTCTCTGTAGTGAGCTCATTAGCAATGGCAATCCTTAAGGATGGGATTTGAAGTTCCAGAGGAAGAACTGCTTCACAGCCATACACCAAAGAGAAAGGTGTAAAACCTGTAGGATTACGGACCGTAGTACGGTAGGCCCATAGACATTCGCCAAGCTTTTCACTCCAGTTCCGTTTGTTAGTTGATACAAACTTCTTGAGGAGCTTGATGATAGTTTTGTTGAAGGCTTCGGCTAAGCCATTAGCAACATGATTATAGGCTGTCGAAGCGACATTGTCAATCCGATGATCATCACAGAATCTTGTGAACTTTTGGCTAATAAATTGAGGTCTATTGTCGTAAATGATTCGTCGAGGTACACCAAATCGATAGATGACATAGTGTTTGACGAAATTGATGATGCTGCTGGTCTTGACTTCAGCCAGTGGTATAGCTTCAGCCCACTTAGAGAAGTAATCGGTTATTGCTAATATGAACCGATGTCCTCTAGAAGAAGGAGGATTGATGGGACCTATAACGTCCATGCCCTAAGCTTCGAAAGGCCAGGAAGCAACAGTCAGATATAGGAATTCTGAAGGCTGGTGAATAAAATCTGTATGAATTTGACAAGCTCGACATTTTCTTGCATATTCGATGGCATCTGATACCATAGAGGGCCAATAGTAACCCATACGTCGAATACGATCCTGTAGCTTAGGACCTGGTTGATATGCTCCGCAGATGCCATCATGAGCCTCACGCAGTACTTGCTTTGCTTCATCACCAGCGAGACAGCGCAAGAGAAGACCGTCATAAGTCCGCCGATAGAGAGTTTTGGTGGTTTGATTGTAGTAGAACCGGAGAGATCGTCGGCGAATACTTGTAGCCTCCTTGGGATCTTCAGGAAGTATGTCATGAACCACAAAGTCGATGAAAGGAATTCTCTAATCTTCGTCGATAACATTAACTTCAACAAGGTTGCTGAATTCAATATTACGATTGTTTTCAATACAAAATAGCTCTCGATTAGAGATAACCACCACCTGCTGTCTTTTAATAGGGATGGCTAAGACGGCTGTAAGATTGGCCAAGGCATCTGCTTCGATATTGCAAGCTCGGCGAACATAGTCGATGAAGAACGCTTTGAATAATGTAGCCATGTTGATTGCTGCTTCATGATAAGGCACCAGATCTTGATGGCGAACTTCATAGGTTCCTCTAACTTGGTTGACAACCAGCTTGGAGTCGCCGTAGACTTCGAGATATTCAACATCCAGTTGTTTAGCTTATTGAAGGCCAATGAGTAGAGTATTGTATTCTGCCACGTTGTTGGAACATGATTTATCTAGAGAATAGGCTCTTTGGATGACTGATCCATCTGGAAAAACGAGAACAACTCCAACTCCTGCTACAATGGCACCATTTGGTCCGATCCTGGATGCACCGTCAAAGAACAGACGCTAGATAGGGAATTCTTCGGAGATCATGTTCACTTCCAATGTTTCATCTGGAATTTCATCATAAAGTTTGGATGTTTCTGGCACGGGATGAGCCGCCAAGAAATCTGCCAGTGCTTAACCTTTGACAGACTTTTGTGGAACATATACCATGTCATATTGAGCTAGCAGGATGGCCCATGTAACCAGCCAAGAATTGAGTGTGCTAGGCTTCTTCATGAGTACCCGAAGAGGATTAACTCGGGATATGACATGAATAGTTTGGCCAATGATGTAATGCCGAGTCTTTTGAACAGCAAACATAAGAGCTAGGCATTCTTTTTCAACCGGACTATAACGGTGTTCGGCACCAATCATAGTACGACTAAGATAATAGATGGCCTGTTCATGACCTTCTTTATTCTTTTGGGTAAGTAAAGCACCCAATGAATGATCCATAGCACGAATATACATTAAGAATGGTATGCCCGAGATTGGTGGCACCAAGACTGGTGGGTTCATGAGGTATCGTTTGATGTCATCGAATGCTCGTTGACATTCTTCAGTCCAAATGAAAGAGACACCTTTCTTCATTAGTTGAGTGAATGGTCTGCAGCGTCCAGACAAGTTCGAAATGAATCTCCTGATGTACGCAAGACGACCTTGGAATCCTCGTAGCTCTTTTAGGTTGCGTGGAGGACGCATCTCTTGAATGGCTTTAATCTTCTCGGGATCCACGTGTATACCCTTAGAGGTAATGACGAAGCCGAGAAACTTGCCACTAGAGACACCCAAGAATGACTTGGTGGGATTCATTTTGAGTTGATGTTGGCGCATGAGATTGAAGATAGTTCTCAAGTCTTGGATATGATCTTCCTTTAGACGACTTTTGACGGCGATATCGTCAACGTAGCATTCGACTGTCTTACGAAGATGATCTCAAAAAATAGTACTCATGGCTCGTTGGTAAGTTGCACCAGCGTTCTTGAGACCAAATGGCATCACGGTATAGCAGTAGACTCCACGTGGAGTGCGGAAAGAAGTATGTTTTTCATCTTCAGGATTCATCCGAATTTGATTGTATCCGGAGAATCCATCCAGAAAGGATATTTGCTCAAACCCACATGTATTGTCAATCATAATGTCTATGATAGGGAGAGAAAATTCATCTTTTGGACATGCTTCATTAAGATCCCGAAAGTCGATACAGACTCGAACTTTGCCGATTTTCTTCAGAACTGGGACAACATTGGCTACCCAATCAGGATGTTGCTCTTCTCGAATAAAGCTACAAGCGATGAGCTTCTTGACTTCATCATCAATCGCATCCATCATTTCTGGTTTGAAGCGTCGCTGTTGCTGCTTGACTGGTTTTGCATTGGATAAAATGTTCAATTTGTGAGTAGCAACTTTGGGATCTAGACCGGGCATGTCTTCATAGCTCCAGGCAAAGACATCAATATATTCTTTGATAAGAGGAATCAACTCTTGTTTATCTGCTTCTGGAAGATTCTTGCTGATGAATATTGGACGAGGTGACCCGTTCTATCCTACATCAATTTGAATTAATTGATCTTCGGTAGGAGGTTCTTTTTGTTCGAAGCGGAGTACCCATTGATTGTCCATCTGTTGAGCCCAAGGATCTGTTTCAGGATTTTCTTCAATATCCTCATCATATCCTTCTGGAAGTTCAGCGGAGACCATATTAGAAGATACAATCACCCGATGGATTTCACCAATACTGGTGTCAGAATTCCATGATCTGGAGTCAGAAGAATTAGAACGTTCTTCACTATCAGAGTCGGAGACTGCTGGGGATAGCATCGGAGGAGAAGCATTTCCGAGACCTCTTTTGGTCTTGCTGTAGTACATTTCTAACTTTCCTTCCGGGACAGTTGTACGGATAGGAGTTCGCCTATCCTTGCCGTAGTTGAGGCCACTTTTGAAGTCATAACCCATTTTTCGGATGATATCTTTTGATTGTTGACTGTAATGACGGAGTTGGAGATGTCCTGTATCGTTACTCTTACTTTCATCCGTATAGCTGAATTGTTGTTCCGGTCCTTTACTAAAAAGTATTGGACTTTCGCCTTTCTTTCGAGAAAGGACAATACGGTAAGAATCATCTGGATCTTCAAATGAGACTTCTGTTTGAAGAGATTGTACAACTCCTATTGTAAATGATCGAAAGCTATCTAACATATCCAAATAGCATTTAGTATGATAAATGACATCAGTATACTGGAAAGTAGATGCTTTTTCATTGATCTGTACATTCATATTTACAGCAGGACCTTTAGCCTTAGCAGGCTTGGTCAGATTGATTACAAGAGGAGGAGAAAAAGAACGTGGAAGAGGATTGGCCTTGTTACGATGGAGGTTAATAACAAGTGGCTCAGAGGAGGTGAGCTTCCTTTTATCCTTGTTATGAGTTAGATCAATAACAAGTGGCTCAGAAGAAGTGAGCTGCTTTTTGTCCTTGTTACGACGTAAGTCGATAACAAGTGGCTCAGAAGAGGTGAGCTCCCTTTTATCATTATCCATCGGTTGTTTCTGGGCTGGCAAGTGAATAGCCAGTGGTTTAGAGGACTGAGGATGAGAGACTCGCCCTTTAACAGGTATGATAAGGGTGTCTTTAGGCACTGCTTCTTGTTCTTCTTCAGTATCCAGAGACAACACCACCTTCATGAATTCATCCTTATACATACGAGCATCGTTGCAGTATGCTTCAACACCTTTAAAAGGATAGAGATCAGCGACCTCCTTTTGTACCTCTCCATTGTTATCAATGTATTTAAAACATTGATGGAGAGTTGAAGGAACAATATTGTGCTCATGTAAGAATGGTCTCCCCAGCAAAGCATTGTAAGAACAACCGTGATTGTCAATGATGTAGAAGGTCACTTTTGTACGAAGATTGCCTATTTGGAGTTTTAGGCGAATCTTGCCCAAAGGTTCGCTTCTCCCTTGGTTGAATCCAAGAATGGTGGTGATTGTACTGGAGAGACTATGCACTAGAATCTTTAACGCATCCAACATTGTCTTCGGCATGATGCTGAGAGCAGACCCTGGATCTATAAGAATTCGATCGACTTTCATCGAGTCGACATATCCTGTGTAGTACAAAGGACGGTCGTACCTGTTGTCCTCCATCAGCATATCATCTTGTGTGAAAGTTATGTTTGGAATCAATTCCAGAACACTATAACAATGAAGACAAGAAACTGGCTCTGCTTTAGATTTCTTCAGAAGGGCTAGACAAGTTTCAGCTTGCATAAGAGCCTCACTCAGAGTTTCCCGAGTCTCTTTGGAGAGACGCAATAGTTCAAAGATTGACAGCCGGGCCAGTGTATTGGCTAATTGAGCCAAAATATCGAAGTTGTAAGGCTTCTCAAGTCCTGTGGGAGATGACTTCTTTAAGGGCTTGTCAAAGCGGACTTGTTGTTTGTCTTTGTCAGTTGTCGGCTTGGGAGGAATGGGTACCACAACCGGTGAAGGTGCAGTAGAAATATCTTCAGTAGAAGCAGGCTGCACTGGAGCAGGCTCGGAAGAAGAAGCAGGATTCTCTTGAGTTTCAGGGTAATCTTTCAGATAGGCTTTCCCTGATCTGGTGCCCAACAAGATTTTTTCGTCAACTATGGGGTCAAAAGACACCATGTTACAAGTCTTTGTCTTACCCTTATAGTGGTCTTTCTTCTTGGATGAAGAGGAAAGCTCGAACTCTGAAGCAAGAAACGGATGAATCCACATAATCTCGCCATTGTCAAGAGACAAGGAAACAAGACCTTCATTTGGTGGAGGAGGAAGATTCTCAATCTCAAGAGTAGCTTTGGGGATAGGAATGACGCCATGTTGTACCATCTGCGGAGGGAAGTCACCGAATTGAACTGAGACCATGTTTGCAGTCACAGTCTTCTCGTCTTGTTGCAGAGTGACAACACCAGCATTGACCAGCTCTTGAATTTTTCCTTTGAGCACGTAGCATGCTCGAGTAGGATGCCCAATAAACCTGTGATAGACACAATATTTGGGATGATCAGTCTTACCGACTTCATCAGGCTTCTTTGGGTCTGGAAGCTGAATCTTGTTACTTTTGATTAAGCAATCAAAGATGCTTGCAGTGTCATTCTCGTCAAAAGAGTATTCTACTTTAGGACGAGGTTCCCTCGATAGATGTACTGAAGGAGTAGAAGTGGACGTAGGAGGAGCTACGTTGACCGTCAGAGATTCTTTATTCTTGTTCAAATTGATGTTCAAAGTTTCTTTTGCTTTGCGGTTGTTCTGGCGGTTGCCACTGTAATACCCAGATCTTGTATTACGTATTTGGAATACGTGTACGTATTTTGACCCGTATTGCATGTCTTCCTGCTTGATTTATTCTAGCATTTTATTGATTGGTTTATTCCTGAGTTGGTTTGGTTTGGTTCGGTTTGCTTTGGTTCATTATGGACCAAGGGTGAACCCCCTACCTACCACCACTACTACCATTTATTAACCCCCACTTCCTTCTCTCTCTTCATTACTCTTTTTCTTCCCTCTATTACTTCTTCACCTACCAGAGAGAGACAGAGAGAGAGGTCTAGGCAAGTGCAACTTACTTTATGGAGGAACTCTAATTTTATTGTTCCATACTATTCCTTACAGCATTTCAACATACTTTAATACTTGGCATTTTTACTTCCCATGGCTAGATTCTTGTAGATCTAAGTTTATTTTATTTTTGGATTTCTTGGATTTTGATCTACTTAATCTTGTTATTTCCGAGTTTTGATGGTTCCATGTAGTAGGGAATTTCGTTCTACCCCATTTTGACCTATGGAAGTTCGGATTTGGGCTCCGGATGATGGAGTTATGAAGCTTGAGAAGTTGGCTCTCATGGTGTTCTTCTTCTCGAAATTTTGGAGAAGATGAACTGTGCTTGACTTGACCGCATGAATATTTCATGCGGCAAGTGTTCTCTTCAGCCGCATGACTGGAAGTACCTTGAGCCGTATGAGGGCCAAACTCATCTAACCGCATATACTCCGCTCCTCTTGAGCCGCATAGACTTGCTTCCCGCTAGCCGCATGAGAACTTCCTCCCAGCCGCATGTGCCTTCTGGTCCTGCTAGCCGCATATGCCTCCTTCACCCTGAACCGTATAAGGGCCGCTCCCTGCTGGCCGCATGGGACTTCACTTGACCCGGCCGCATGTACCCTGGCTCGTCCCAGCCGCATGAGAACCCTTTCCGCCAGCCGCATATGCCCCGCTCCCCATCAACCGCATACGCCCCTCCCCGCTAACCGTATATGACCCTCCTTCTAGCTCAGTCGCATGCGCCCTCTCTTCCCGCTGGCCGCATGTGCCTGACCCTATTCAGCCGCATGGGTTGTTCTTCTTCCAGCCGCATGAGATCATTCCTGACCGCATAGGCCTGAGCCGCATGGTTCTTCAATAGCCCTGTGTACTATTATTTTATTATTTATTTGCCCATGTCTTGTAACCCTTGTGTAACTTGAGTTCTTATGGCCTGCACCTTTACCCCTATTGTATATTTTTACGCCCATTTTATATCCTTACGCCTTTTGTCCCGAACTTGATAATCCCGATTTGATTGACATGATTGAAATGACAATTGTACCTGGCATGGTGTGACCAAGAACTGACATGCTTGATAGTGGCCCGTCGTGGCGCACTATTGACAAATCAATTCATTGGCCTGGACACCGTGGATGATTGTGCTTGTATAAATTACTAGTTCGGTTGTGTCTTATATCATGTCTAGGGCATGATCCCTGAGTACCACGGTCAGGGATTCATACTGAATCTGGCTAGGTTAATGACTAGATTGATCAAATAGTTCATGGAGAATTTCCCAGTTACCTGTTGCCCCTTTGGTCCCGGCCATACATGGGATTTGTTGCTATCCGTCGGGATGAGCGCACTTCCAGTCCGCCGTCGAGTGTGGTACCTTAGGACACATGTATCTTACTACAGTGTGTCTGCTATATCATGCTATCTTTTCTTTTTCTTGTTGGGATCACTCAGGTAGTAACAAACAGGTAACCGGACTTGGAATTCTTATTGCATCTTGCTAGTAACTAGGCCTGTGATAACCCTAGTTAGTTAAAGTATCAAGCCGTACTCTTTGCTTGGCCGTGATTGATTGGATGGAGTCTAGTCCAACTTTGTCTCGTCCTGATCCTGTACAAATTCTGACATGACATGATTACTTGTGCTTGCCTTAAACAATAAAGATCAGGGGACCAGTTTCGTTCAGGCAAAGGGTTATAACCCCGGTCCTTGTTTGGTTTACGGGTTGTAACCTGGCTCCCGGAACAGTTCTGTGTTCTCTCTTCGTTTATTGTCTTGTTGTACCCCATGATAGGCTCGACATGCTTTACCTCACTTCAATATCATGATTATTTGCATGGCCAGATTTCTTATATTATTTTGCCGATAAATGGTGGGAGAATCCAAGTTCCGTTCAGACGAAGGGAATTGTTTGGTTTACGGGTTGTAACCTGGTTATCTGAATAGTCCCATGGTTATCTCGTCGTATATCACCTGTTATGTTTTTTCTTAATTCCTGTCTTTATTACCTTATTATTATTGTGCAAATTGCTGGTTTTAGTTCCTAAGTGAAGCCTCCTTTGTGGCACTTGCTCGTTCTGGGGTCTGACCCAGCTGGTTTTGTATGGCCAGATACCGGAGCAGCAGCAAAGGATCTACCTACTTTCCAGCCCGATGGTGACCGCCAGGCGTAACCAGGGCAACGAGTAGGTTTTCTTTTTGGTTCTTCCACTGCTATTGTACATTATTCTTTTGAGGCATTTAGCCGACGAGCACTTGTTAGCTCGATGCACTTTACCTTCTGTCTGCCTACGGGCTGTAATCATGATTGGCAACTCGAGGTTGATCATGTATGACTTAACTCTTGCTAGTCCTCATATTTTGTACGACTAGCTTCATGATCATCTGGATATGTAATATTTGGGACGCCTTACTATTTTATATTTGGTGGTCTTACATCTTGTAACATCTACTTACTTGTTTGTGATTGAGATACTAGGCTTGTTATTGACCTTAAGAGACTGATGGCTTGTAGATAAACTCTCATATTTCTAGACAGCCGTGACCGTATAGTGGAGTGGATCCCATTTCATTATATATAGCTGGCTATGTCTGCCCCCGCTCTCTAGTATTCTGGTTCTGGGGTATGACAGCCACCACATGATGTCTGGTGTTCATCCCGGTCGGGGTTAGACATTTGTACCCCCAGCTGCTTGAATTTGTCAGCGCTAACTTCAGCTGCTTTAGCGTTGACAATGAAGGAGGGCCAATCTTGGAATTGAGTAGATCCTGTCCACATACTGATGATAGGCAAAAGATTTTCCTTTCAAGTATCAATAGTGACAGCAGCTGGAGTTCCGGAAGGCATCTTCAAGGTTTCTCGGCGAAACCGTTCGATAAAACTCTCAGCGGTTTCATTGTGTTTCTGTTTGATTTTGTTAAGAGACGACATAGTCATGTCGTTGATCCCCTCATAGAATCGTTCCAGAAATATTTGTTTGAGCCCTGAAAAGGAGGTGATACAACCATCGGGCAAACTTCTGTACCAGTCATATGCTACGTCGGCTAAACAACCGACGAACACTCTGGTAAGAAGAGCATTATTTGGTTGAAGTTGGACAGTCATTACCTCAAAGTGATTGATAAACTGGCTTGGAGAGGTACTGCCATCAAACAGAGAGATTGTTGGGATCTTATACTTAGGAGGAAATGGGACTTCCTTCCATTCAACTGGATATGGTTGCTTGATCCCCAGCCTCTGTAAGTTGTCTTTCTCTTTGAAAGCCTCGAACTGGGTTCGCAAGAGTTTGACAGCTTCAGTAGCATCTTCCACTGATGTAGAAGGAGCAGGCGGAGTCATAGTGGTAGGAGGAGGCACAACATTGTAAGCACTACCCCCAGCACCTGACTGACTAGGTGTATGTTGAACTTGTATAAGGGGTATTTGAGGAGTTGCTACCCCCAGCCCTGCACTAACAGGCACAGACGATGCTATGATTTCTGGACTTACAGCAGGTACAGTCGGTGGTGTAGCATGTTGTGCCACAATAATAGAATGCATACTGGCGACCATTTCATCCATGGTCTTCAGCTTGTCCTCTAGTACAGCGATTCGCTGTTCCTAATTTGCAGAAGTTGAAGCATCTGGATCTTCATTGACAACATAAGCTGTCACTTCTCTTGGTACAGTGGAAGACACTGTCTGTTCAGAGCTTTCACTGTATGCATCATAGTCGGAGAAAGAGTCGTCTCCTGACTGAGAAGGAAGAAAATAACCCGAAGGATCTTGAAGATTTCTTTGACGGATTGTATCTCGGCTTCGGGATCGGGTATGTCGAAATACTCCTTCAGAAGATTCCTGGAGTAGATCTAAATACCGTTGACTAGGACGACGAGGCTTGCCGTGCTTAGAGCATTTTCTACCCCCAGTGTCTCGAGAGGTCATGTTGACAGAAGCGTACAACACTTCGTCTTCATCCTCTGACTTAGGTCCAGGGTTTGCAAAGTTCAGACGATCAAAGACAGATCATTTTGTTGTTTGACAACAACACTGGATTATGACTTTATGATTGCAATGATGATCAGATGATTGAACTGGAGGTGTCGAGACATTATCCCGCTTTTGCCTGAGATGATCCCGGAGATCAAAAGATTGAGGGATCTGCTCTTTGACAATATTCGGAACATGGTTCTGTAGGACCGTTGAGCACCTCTAGAGGGGGGTGAATAGAGTGTGTGCGTGTACAGCAGAAAATAATCACCAATAAAAAACTTTAAGCAATAACTATGGCAGTAAATAAATCCAGTAAAGTAAGAGTTAAGAATTCAAACTCAGTGACACAGCGTTGTATACTGGTATCCCTCTGAGAGGACTAATCCAGTCTCGAGTACTCTTGCTCGATGTTAATCCACTATGGCACAAGCTTTAACTGAGTGCTTGCAACTCTTACAACACCGTGCTTGGTGACAAGTGCACGACCGACTTCACAACACCGTGCTTGATGACGAGCGCACGACCAGCTCCACAACACCGTACTTGGTGACGAGCGCACGACCGACTCCAGAAGGCAATTGGAAAACTGGAATGTTTTTTTTGAATACAACCTCCGATACAACTCTTCAAAACCAAACTCTAGATTAAACAGAAACTGTACTGGCTTGGCTAAGAGTCGTAAAGGCTTAGATATGAAAGTAAAAGCTCAGAACACTTTAGATAGAGAAGAGAAGAGATGAAAATTGGATTGTTGAAATGAATGGTAATCTCAACTCTATTTATAGTGTTTTTGGGGAACCGAACTCGGGCAGAGTTCGGACAGAGTTCGGATGCTAGGATTTCGCATACGAACGTTGGACGCAGATTTGGTGGGAAATGTATTTCAAATAACCCAGACCGAACTCGGGCCGAACTCGGACCGAACTCGGACCGAACTCGGTCAGAGTTCTGTCAGAGTTCTGCTGGTTCAGAACAGTAAGGAATAAACCAAATTTGCATAGGTTTTGGGCCTTTTGGAATTGTAGATTTTTGGGATACGTAGGTAGGCTTATTTTTGTTTGTGGACTGAGAAAAACCTAAGCCAGTACCGATCCGATCAATCTCATATTTTTCCTAGACTCAAATAAAAGAAAAAATACAGAATAAATATGAAAACTAATAGCCCTTTTGATGACGTCTTTTTCCTGACATAGAAGACGCATTTTTCCTTGACGGCAATCGTCCAAAGATAAACAGAGAAAACTCCTTGTATAACGCCCTTGTATAACGTCGGATAGGTCGTTGGGCAGTTCAGAGAAAACTCCTTGTATAACGCCGTCTTTGGCCCATTAATAATTCTTTGTTGCATATGTCCTGCTTGTCTGCAAGTACATGTTAGACGAACAAAACAGTATGATGTAGTATGATATAATCATAACAATATGATATAGAACATTTAGGACAATGCTAAGTTTAAGTAGCATGAATATTAGTGACATCACTAGTTAAACTTAATTGATTAGCCATATTCAAAAACATGATATAATCTTTGGGCTAACAGGTTCCGGTTCTTCAAATGTTTTGTCCCTTGAGTATACAGGGAAGTGCTCACTTCATTGGCATAGGTGTCGGGGTTCTTGACCCTGGAAACTTGCTTCTGATGATGTTTGGTCTTCGGCATTGGCTGTTTGCGTTTCACCGAAGTTGGTCTGTTGAGATAAGTTCTTAGATCTGCAAATTCATCCCCAGGGGTTTCTGTTTGAGATACCAGCAATTTTCCCTGTCTTGAACGGGATATCATGAGAGTCGGGAGATCTTGAAATTCTGCTACCGGGGTAGGCAGAATACCTCTTTGATCAGTACAAGTTCTCTTGACATGAAGGGAAGAAGAACCCTTGTTTGAAGGAGTTCTTGTACTGACTGGTGCCAAAGCACGTTCAGGTTGATCTTCTACGGTAAAACCCGAGGAAGATTGAGAAAAGACCAAAGGACCTTTTCCTTTGTTTTGGAAAGAAGGGTTAGCTAAAGAGCGTTTCCCTCTGTTGTCTTCTAAGTCATGAGACAAAGAAGTTTGAGAAAAGACTAAAGGGCCTTTTCCTTTGTTCTGAGGAGGAGGAATAGCCAAAAGACTACCCCCAGTGGATTGTGCTAGAGCAGCAGAGTGCTTGAGAAGAGGAACTGAGCCTTTGCCTTTGTTGTGAGAGGAAGAGAGATTAGCCAAAGGGCTGTCTCTTTTGGATTGCGCAGGCATGGTTTGCGCATGGGTTGATGGCGCACTGGCCACTTGCGCATGAGTAACTCTGGCAGAGGGTGCACTGGTTCTGGCCACAGATATTGTGGTTTGCGCATCAGGAGTTTTTGTCTCAGAGTGTTTAGGATACACTCTAGTTGCTGGAATATTGGTTTGCGCAGGAAGAATTGCTGCTAACTGCGCTAGGGACATAGGAGTCTTATACTTTGACAAGGCAGCATAAGAAGTAGCAGACTGCGCACAAGTAGTTAAGACAGATTGTTCAGCAGTTGAAACATCAGATTGCGCACCAAGCTTGGTGGTAGAATGGACAGACTATGCAGCAGTCTTGCTGGCAGACTGTGTAATAGTTTGTGAAGCAGACTGCGCCACAGATTGTGCAGCAGCCTTGGTGGCAGAACTGCCAGATTGTACAGCAGTCTTGGGGACCCACACTGGGCGCACTTTGCTCGTGGTAGAAGTTGTTGCAGTACGGGGGGTGGTCTTGGAATTGATCATGGCTTCGTAGGCCGTCTGGTTGACCTTCACAACCAGAGTCTTCTGCGTCTTGCCGATAGACGCTGTGTCACATTGAGTTGTCACTTCCTCGTCGGAGGAGAAAGTCGTCCCCAGCAGAGTCGCCATTTTGTTTGCAAAAACAAAAGTATGAAACTTTATTGATACAAACTTTGTAAAGATTACAAGAATTCTGGGAAAGGTACAACTGTAGGAATCTAATCTAGAAGACGATTGCTTTATCCCTTGGACGATGTGAACTTTGAAGACGGTAGCCTCGAAAGTTGACTTGAAGGCAAAAGCCTCGGAGAATTGAAGGCAAAAGCCTCGGAAGAATGCAGCAGCACTTGGGCAAGAACTCCTGAACTCTCTGATAATTCTGAACTTTTATGTCTGATCCCCTTGAATGAAGACTTGAAACTCTATTTATAGAGTTCTGGAAATAACTAACTTTTAGTTATTCTGAACTGCGCATGAATTGGATTGCGCATCTGTGGACTGCGCAGGCAGTTGTTGGATCGTGGGCCAACTGTCTTGGACATATGGCATCTTTTGATTGAAATGCGCATGACCGTGCATAGACGGTTGCCACGTAATGAGCAATTGATGGCATGAGTGCCACGTGTACTTTTGTCAATTGTCATGATGAAGTGCGCCACATGAATTGTGCTGACTTCGGATTGCGCTGAACTGGATTACGCAGGCATTGGATTGTGCAGGCACTGGATTGCGCTGCATGTACAGCTGTCCTCGAGCGCTGTACGGCACAATAAACGAACAGTCTCCTCGTTCTTCATGCTGTCAGTTGTCAGAAGATTTGATTATATCAGGTAATGATGATATTGCCACGTCAGCTTGCGCAGTTGAAAGTGTGCGCAGTCTAGTATGTGCAATCTGAATGATGCGCAATCTGATGTCTGCGCAGTTCATTTGAAAGTTGTATTTCTTGATTTTCATGATTTTGTTGATGGGTGCAACTTGATTTTTTTAGGACCTACAGTATCTTGCTAGTAACTAGGCCTGTGATAACCCTAGTTAGTTAAAATATCAAGCCGTACTCATTGCTTGGCCGTGATTGATTGGATGGAGTTTAGCCCAGTCTAGTCTTGTCCTGATCATGTACAAGATTGTAACATGACTTGACTACTTGTGTTTCATTTTATTCGATAAATGGAAGAAATCAAGTTCTGTTCAGATGAAGGGTTACAACCCCAGTCTTTGTTTGGTTTAAGGGTTGTAACTTGGTTATCTGGATGGTTCCATGTTATCTTTCCGTATATCCTCATGATGCTCTATCTTTCCAGTTTTACTATATTATCATTATATTTTGTGCTAATTGCTGGTTTTAGTTCCAAAGTGAAGCCTCCTTTGTGGTACTTACTCTTTCTGGGGTCTGACTCAGCTGGTTTTGTATGGCCAGATTTTGGAGCAGCTTCAGAGGATCTACCTACCTTTCAGCCAGATGGTGACCACCAGGCGTAACCCTGGCAACGAGTGGGTTTCTTTTGTTCTTCCACTTTATTGTAAAGATATTCTTTTGAGGCGTTTAGTCGGCGAGCATGTGTTAGCTCGTATTGTACCTTTATTTACTGTCTGCCTACGGGCTGTAACATGATTGACAAATCCTAGGATTGATCATGTATGACTAAACTCTTGCTAGTCTTAATATTTTGTACGACTAGCTTCATGATCAGCTAAATATGTAATGTTTGGGATGCCTTACTATTGTATATTTGGTGATCTTACCTCTTGTAACATTTACTTACTTGCTTGTGATTGAGACACTAGGCTTGTTCATAACCTTAGCAGACTGATGGCTTGTAGTTAAACCCTCATATATCTAGACAGCCGTGACCGTATGATGAGATAGAATTCATTTCATTATACGTAGCTGGCTATGTATGCCCTCGTTCTCCAGTATTCTGGTTCTAGGGCGTTACATGGTTTCAGTGGTGGCCCATGCAGGTCTTGTAAATCAAGATATATGAGGGTTTACCGAATATATGTCTCAATCAGTACTCACCCTTGATCTCTGTTCGTATCCTCTAAATCCCTGAAACTCTTGACCTAAATCGTATGCTTGTATCGTTGATCTATCCTGGTCCTTCCTTATTGTTCCCTATGTCGTCTTCTTCAGCGGCATTATTCCTGGCCCTGCCGATCAGCAAGGAGGAGCACCTCCTGTGGACCAGCAGCAACCTGGAGATCAAGCCCAGCATTCAGGAGTAGCCTCCAGAGTCATGCCTACCGGGGGTCAAGAGCCACCAGTTCAGCCAGTCCAGCCTGCAGAGCCTGATGATGGCACCTTGGTGGGTCTCATCAGGACATTGTTAGCTTCTCAAGATCATCGAGGTGACGTATTGTACCAGACAGTACAAGACGCTCTGAACAGAGGTGGTCATCCAGGTAACAGCGTAGCCAACAGCTTCAAGCGCTTCACCCTCCCTTCTTCGACGGCAGTAAAGATGTTATTGTCGCAGATACTTGGCTTCAGGACACAGAGGTGATTCTAGAAGCAACCAGGACTCCAGAAGACAAGAAGGTGGCCGTGGTGCGCCTACAGTTATTGGATTTGGCCCGCAGCTGGTGGGCGGCGCAGGCTATTGGATTAAGGGCACCTATTGCTTGGGCAGTATTCTAAGAGAGATTCCAGACCAAGTACTTCGATGCTGTAGCTCGGTACGACCTATAGACGAGGTTCACCAACCTGAAGCAGATGGGCAGGACGGTCGACAGATATGCGACCGAGTTTTCAAGACTTAGTCAGTTTGCTCCCACTTTGGTAGCGACCGAGTTCGATAGAGCCCATCAGTTTCAGCAGGGACTCCATCTAGAGATTTTACTGGCCGTAGAGAAGTTTGAGCATTATATTTTTGATGCGATGTTGAGGGCAGCTAGGAGGCATGAGTATACCTCCCAGATGATCGTGGACAGGACAGGAGGTCGGAAGCGATCCCACAGTCAGATGACCCAGTCTTCAGCACCAGCCCCGGTAGCTAGGGCTTTGACTATTGGGGTACCCCGAAGGGCGGATTCGATTTTGTCGGTTCAGCACTCGACACCGACGTCCCCTCAGCAACAAAAGCAGAAGCAGTCTTCCGCAATGGGTTGCACTCATTGTGGGAAGCCAGGACATGTAGTATCAGAATGTCGTAGTGCACAGGAATTGTTCTTGGCTTGTGGAGCACCGGATCACAAGATAGGATCTTGTCCGAACAGGACCAGTTCATCATCGGCCCAGACTAGTCCATCGGTAAGGGGACCAGCACCAGTACAACAGCAGCAGTACCAGCCTCCGAGGCCATTGCCGTATCAGGCTCAAGTATTCCAGCAGCAGAGACCCCAGCAGTATGACCCGACCCAAGCTCAGATTCAGAACCAGCAGAGAGGTTCCTAACAGGATGTCTTCCCTCTTCCTCATGTCGTTAATTTCCTTGCTTGCATGAATGATTGCTTGATTGATTGCTTAATTATAACTTGCCTGTGCTTAGTATAGCTTGTCCTTGCCTCTCTAGTCTCTTGATTAAATTCCGAGGACGGAATTCTTTTAAGGTAGGTAGAGTTGTAATGCCCGTAAATCGTATTACGTATTTTGTATACATGTAAGGAATCCCGACCTGTAGTTAGACTTGTCATGCTTGTCTTGATCCTGGTTTAGCTTATTTTGGGCTCATCCTGGTGAGGCTTGGCTTGGCTTGGTTTTGTTTGGTTGGGTTCGGATTGGGTTTGGGTTAGCATGAACCCCACCTACCACCATCCATTATTTAAGCCACCAACCCCTTTTCTCTCTCCTCATTTACTCTTCTTCTTTCCCACCATTACTCTTCACCTACCTGAGAGAGAGAGAGGGAGAGCTTAGGCAAGTGCATCTTGCTTTATGGAGAAACCCAAGTTTTATTGTTCCATTTTTTTCTCTCAAGATTCTAACCCACTTTAATACTTAGCATTTCTAATTTCCATGGTTCAATTTGTGTAGATCTAAGTTTATTATATTTTCGGATTTCTTGGGTTTTGATCTACTTAACATTATTATTTTTAAATTTTGATGGTTCCATGTTGTAGAGAATTTTATTCTGCCCCATTTTGACCTATGGAAGTTCAGATTCTGACCTCGGATGATGGAATTATGGAGCTTGGAAAGCATGGTCTTCATGGTACTTCTTCTCAAAAAATTGGAGAAGAAGAACAGTACTTGACCGTATGACTATTTCATGCGGCAAGTATTTTCCTTCAACTGCATGAGACCCTGAACCCCTTGAGCCGCATGAACTTCAACCGCATTGCCTTACGTGGGCTGAACCGCATGCACCTCGTGACCCGAGCCGCATGTGCCCTGATTAATTGAGCCACATGAACTCAAAATCCCCCAGTCGCATAAGCTTACTTTTCCTGAGCCGTATGGACCGAGTCTCTTCCGAGCCGCATAAGACCCCCTCCATTGCCAGCCGCATAAGCTCCTACCCCCTTCTTAGCCGCATAAACCCGAATTTCCTCCCGAGCTGCATGAGCTTTCCCCCTTTCAGACGCATGGGACCGCCGCTTCCCGACCGCATGAAACTTTCCCTGGCCGCATATGCCCGAGTCCTCTCCCGCCGTATGGGCTGCTCCCTCCCCAGCCGTATGAGATCACTCCCTGAGCTGTATATGTATGTCCTCCCTGAGCCGCATGTACCCTGAACCGCCCTGAGCCGCTTGCACTCCCTTTCCCTGGCCGTATATGCCCGAGCCGCATGGCTCTTCTATAGCCTTGTATTTTATGTTTTAATTGTTATTAATTATGCTCATGTCTTATGACCCTCTGTGTAACTTGGGTCCCCTGATAAAATGTTTGTACTATGTTATCCTGCACATGTACCATAAACACGACAGTGACCCGTAGTGGTGCACTCTTGACAAGTAACATGGCATGATAGTGGCCCATCGTGGCACACTCTTGACAAGTAAACTTGCCATGATAAACTTGACATGATAAACCTGACATAATATATCTCGATATGCTGTTGCAACGACTAGCTTGACATGACAAGAATGAATGACCTGGACACCGTAGACGATTGTGCTTGTATAAATGAACCAGTCTTGTCTTGCATCATGTCTAGGACAGGACCCCTGAGTACCACGGTCAGGGGTACCTATTGAAATTGACTAAGGTTAATAACTAGAATAATCTAGTAGTCATGAAAAGATTTTCCAGCTACAGGCAATCCCGTTATCTGGACGCGCTTGTGGATTTGTAGCCTGCCGACGAGTAAGGTACATTTTTAGCACACTGTCATGTGTTGTACCCTCCTTGAACAAATATTCGACCTGGATAACCTGGATGGTCTGCAGGGCTTGTGGCTGTTAGAAAAATCTCACTGCATCCTGCTAGTAACTAGGCCTGTGATAACCCTAGTTAGTTAAAATATCAAGCCGTACTCATTACTTGGTCGTGATTGATTGGATGGAGTTTAGCCCAGTCTAATCTTGTCCTGATCATGAACCAGATTGTAACATGGCTTGACTACTTGTGTTTCATTTTATTCGATAAATGGGAGAAACCAAGTTCTGTTCAGATGAAGGGTTACAACCCCGGTCCTTGTTTTGTTTAAGGGTTGTAACTTGGTTATCTGGATGGTTCTAGGGTTATCTTACCGTATATCCTTATGATGCTCTATCTCTCCACTTTTACTATATTATCATTATGTTTTGTGCTAATTGCTGGTTTTAGTTCCTAAGTGAAGCTTCCTTTGTAGCACTTGCTCTTTCTGGGGTCTGACCCAGTTGGTTTTGTATGGCCAGATTTTGGAGCAGCTCCAGAGGATCTACATACCTTCCAGCCAGATGGTGACCACCAGGCGTAACCCTGGCAACGAGTGGGTTTCTTTTGTTCTCCCACTTTATTGTGAAGATATTCTTTTGAGGCGTTTAGCCGGCGAGCATGTGTTAGCTCGTATTGTACCTTTATTTACTGTCTGCCTACGGGCTGTAACATGATTGGCAAATCCTAGGGTTGATCATGTATGACTAAACTCTTGCTAGTCTTGACATTTTGTACGACTAGTTTCATGATCAGCTAAATATGTAATGTTTGGGACGCCTTACTATTGTATATTTGGTGATCTTACCTCTTGTAACATTTACTTACTTGCTTGTGATTGAGACACTATGCTTGTTCATGACCTTAGCAAACTGATGGCTTGTAGTTAAACCCTCATATATCTAGACAGCCGTGACCGTATGGTGAGATAGAATTCATTTCATTATACGTAGCTGGCTATGTATGCTCCCGCTCTCCAGTATTCTGCTTCTGGGGCATTACAGCCCGTCCTCTCGATGCGAAGCTCGGCGTAGCCTTTGCTCATCGAGTCGTTGCCCGAATAAGTTAGACAAGTATTGTGCTGGGCTATCGAAGCCATTTCTAGCACTGTCCCGCTCTATCTGCGGTTGTCAAGTCGTATAGTCCCTCGGGAACAAGGCTCGTCGTATAAAGTATATGAGTTGAGCGATAGTATTGCCTAGAGAACCAGGCCTGCCTAAGGCACGAGCTACGGTAAATTTAGTAAAGAGTATGCCACGGACAAAGGAAGTCCACGCGACTGGTTGTCGCCGAGATCGGTCCCGCTACTTGGGAGTCTCGCTAAGTCTCGATAAGCCTCGTTCACGCGAGATCGGTCCCGCTACTTGGGAGTCTCGCTAAGTTTTGATAAGTTTCGCACACGAGATCGGTCCCGCTACTTGGGAGTCTCGCTAAGTCTTGATAAGTCTCGTTCACGAGATCGGTCCCGCTACTTGGGAGTCTCGATAGAAAGATGGAAAACATGGTCATGAATAAGAAAGGACTGGATAGATCGAGTTGATTCTTGCATGGTCATTGGACAACTTGTGCGTAAGGGAAATCCCTCGACCGATTGCCGGGGCGCCGGGATTGAGTCGGCCTAGGAGGGAAAAGCAGATACCGTACAGCCTTCGACGACGGTGCGACTCGTTAGAAGTGAACCGTTACGGTATATGCCACGGGACCATTCGGTGGGGCTCGCACCTCCACGCGAAGGGGTCACCGTGAGCCAAAGATCCAGTATAGCTTGACATTGCTAGTGACCACTCATATAGATGGGTCGGCAGAATAGCGGCAAAACCGCGTGTATGCCTTTGGATTGAGTCTAGAACTTGAATGTATGTCTAGTTGGTAATACAATGTCTGGGCCTAAGACTGGGCTGCAGCAGAGGCACCTTGCTTAGCACGATAGATGACGTCGGGATGTTCATGAAGTCGACCCTATGTTTCACATGTCTTGCCTAAGTTGGTTTATGAGTTGAACAGGTAGGCCGCAAGGCGGTAGCAAGGATAAGCCTTAATAAGTTAGCGAGGCACGACCTCAATCTTGACCGAACGAACATGTCTAAGCAAGGTCTTGAGGCACGACTGCACGAGTCGTCCCCTTGACGTCGTTGGCACAAAAATTGGTCCAGAGGCACTTGAGTTTAAAATGAAAGTCTTAGCACGGCCGAGTTCGCATAAGTTTCTCCTCGGTGAAGCATTGTCTCGAATATGTTAAGTCGCGAGTAGAGTATGGCATGACCCTGCCGTCCCGAGTTGAAGTTCGGTCATGTACATAAGCGATAAGGCACTGCCTCGATCGAAATACACGTTGACATTATAGCACGACCATGTCGTCGCGTTATTGAGTATGGGCCAAGACGTCTGTCCTAAAACTGATCCTAAGGCAAGACTAGAAAGACAATCGTAAACGGACTTGTAATGCACAAAGTAAATGAACGTGTCGGTTTTGTATGGGTGGGCGAGGAGCTCACTCCACCAGTGCAGTTGAGTACTGACACCCACACAGTCTTCATGTGCAGGCACAGGTAGAAGCTCGTGGTGCGGAGCTCGCTTGAATGCGTCGAGGCATGGAGTTCCTTGGCGATTCGAAGTGTGCGGTCACGTGAACTCAAGACTTATATCGAACATAATGTATGGATATCGCCTTTCGAAGCTTCCGCTGGCTCAAGCATTGTATCGAGAGATGAGAGAGAGCAGAGTGACTTGTATAATGAGAAAAAAGTGAGCACGAGAGACTTATAATCATGGCCTTGCGTCTATTGTAATCTGATTGTTCTATATCAATAAAAGAGTTCTTTTGAATAACTTGTGTTTGCCTTTAAATTTTCGCTGTAATGTTCAATGTTTCTGCTTGGGACTTCTGTGCGATGACCCCGTCGCAGCCGATGTAATCGGCCGTTATGAAACTGCCTTGCACGAGCGCAATCTAGGCTCGTGCGGCATCACGTCTTAGCGAGGACGATCGCTCCTACGGGAGCGGGGCGTAACATAACGGTATCAGAGCACGACTTTACGTCCTTGGACTTCACATCGAATTTCTCAGTTTTGAAAGCTCGTTCATGCAAAAAGAAGTATGCGCTCTCTCTCAAATGTCCCTCGGCATATCCATACAATAAGTCTAAATATTTTCAAAAGCTTGTACAAGCGTTCAATCGAATGCATCGGTAGGCCATCGCCGAACTCATCGATGGGCCTTTGTGCCGAACGGTGTCAACTTGATTTGATAAGAAAACACGTGCTAAGTTAACATGCCACGCGTGTGCCCATATAGTCCTACGTCGACATTAGCAAGTGAGCATGCAAACTCGAATATAGTCCGCACGGGATAGCTATACACACAGCCTTTTGGCCAAGTTGTGCCGCGCATCGCGTACCTCGACTTTTTGGTGCAAACGAATCGCGAGCAATATCAAGTATCGCTCGGTCAGGAACGAAGATACACTTAGCGTGTATATCGATAGGAACGCTATCGAGCTAACGCTTGGGTGTACACGGAAGATTGTTTTAGATTTTGAGGAATAGTGCAAACGACTTAGTGCATCGATATGACGTGAGCGATTACGCTAGAGATTCGTCGAACGAATCTGAAGGATGTTTTAGCGAATGATGCGAACGTGATTGAGGACTAGATCGGATGGCTCGAATCCTGAGTGGTGTATGGTTTATCTCGGAAATCATTCGAGCAAAAATTGAGGATTACGAGTAACGAGTATGTCGGCGAGGCGATGCGATCGCTCAAAGCCTTAGAACGCGTCACGCTTAGTTAGCTGTGACTTCGAATGTCCCGAACGAGATGTTAATTCAGACAACTTGTGAATGGGCAACGCGAGTTAGGAAAATGATATTGAATCACGGTTCGGAATGATGAATAAAAATGAATGTCTTGATCGAAAAAGTCTAGAGGATCGCACATGTGATTTCAGATTTGATCGAATGTAATCGTGGTATATCCAAATCGAACAATAGCATCCGTTGCACGATTCAGAGTTCGTTGCAAAGGAAGATCGTCAGGTTACGTACATCATCGATAGTATTGGGGCATATCAAAGATCGATGTGCGATAACTCGGAGGTACTCTGATTCAAGGAATGACGATCGTGTAGAATGTCATTGTTCCAATGGATGCTATACTCAGGATGTTGAAATGTGTCAAAGAAAAGATAAACTTGGCTCGAGGATTTCTAGTTGAATGAATGATGGTTAGACTATCGAATTGAAATCTTGACTTGGATGAAAATAAAATATTTGGATTTACTTCGTCAATAACCACAACTTTGATATTCTTGTCTTATGCGAGCGCAACTCCATCCTCGCATATGCATTACGCCAATTAGGGCGATCACTCCGCGTGAGCGCTGGTATGGTGATTCATACAGCGGGGTGATCGAACTTGTATGGCGTGGCCCTTTGATTGCTTTGACTTGTGGTTTGATGCGAAGGTAGACTCGGGTATGACTCAGTGTGCTTGACGATTGAACTTGAGGATTGAGTAGGACAAATCCACGTATCGAAAATGAATTAATCTAGACTCAAATAAGAGTTACACCCCGATGAGAATGATTATTCTGCGGTAGCGTTGTATGGTGATTCTGAACCACCGTGGATGATCGGACTCGCATGAGATTGGGGCGCAACATGTTGTCGAACTAGATGACCTCGTGATCGAATACATGAATTGGATAGAATTGGTGATTTGAATGGATTCGAATCTACGCAACGTATGTCTGGATGCGAATTAGGTGATCGTGCTCGATGTTTAGAAGTCTGAGTGACGCGAGCTTGGGTAGAAAACCCTATATTATCAACCTGGTTTGACCCTAGGATTGGGGTCAGTGTTGGCATTATTGTTGGAGAACTATGATTCCCATCCTGACATTGACTTAGCCTCGAAAAGATGGCCTAGCGGTTAGGCGAGACGCCCTGTTTCAAGAGTTAGTAATCGAAAGATTGATCTTGAGGATTGGTTTGGATGGATAGTGTGAATCACGAATATAGGAATACCCCTCATAAGATTCGGCTGACATGCATATATTTCAGTGACGCCTGAATATGTGTACGATGCGACTCGAGTGAGAATGACGAATTCTCTAATCATGCGGCCTGGCTGAATGCATGTATTTTGGGGATGCCTGGAATACGTGCACGATCCAGCCAAGTGATACGTTGAGTTCAAGCATGACTTGAGGAATAGAAGAGTGTCGAGAATTTGAGACCGTGTTAAAGAAAGGATTGATACTAGTACGAGCGTGGCTCAGAATCGAAGAAACGCATAGGCGGAGTGTGTACGATAAATTATGGCGTACATCGCTCGACTGTTAAAGTCTCGTGTCTGGGAGCGATTAAGTCTTGGCCATAGAAATGGTAGGATGGCTTGCCTTCAGGAAAGTATCGAGGACGAGACTTGTTCTGAGTGGTGTATGTTGTAGTTCTCCGTCCCGCAAAGTCAATCAGAGGAATCGAAACGCCGACGGCGTTCGGACTTAGCCTTGCAACGGCTGCTCGAAGACTCGCTCGGTCGAGGCGACTCCTCACTCAGGTGGGGTAGTTTCGGTGAACTTGCCTCATCTTAGCCTTCACTTAAGAACTCGCATGTTTTCAACTTGCACAAGTTAGGCTTGTTAATAAAAGAGACGCATCCACATAGCTAAGGGAATAATTCCGACGGGTCAAAATATCTTAGAACATGAAAAAGGGTCCCACGGTCTGCTTAGAAGTCGGCTCAGCGTGCTTTCAAATGACACTCGGTCCTTCGTCCCGTGGCTTGGGAGAAGGAAATTGGCCTAAGTTGCTAAGTTGCCCCGACACTCGAATAAGCCTAAGTCATAGGCGTCGTCCGCTTGAATGCTTGATAAAGCATACACTGTCCCGTCGTTTTGCCCCAACGCTTGTATTGGCCTATGTCATAGGCGTCGCCCGTGTGAATGCTTGAAAATGCATGCACGGTCCCGTCGTCCAATGCTTGGCATAGCCTTCGCACGTCCCACTAGTTAAGTCGTCTTGCACGGCTGTTGGCTTAAGTCTAGGCACCCAAGAACTTGGTTGTTCAAGTCGAACGCGTGCACGGCCCGTCCTCTCGATGAGAAGCTCGGCATAGCCTTTGCTTGTCGAGTCGTTGCCCGAATAAGTTAGACAAGTGTTGTGCTGGTTTATCGAAGCCATTTCTAGCACTGTCCCGTTCTATCTGCGGTTGTCAAGTCGCGTAGTCCCTCGAGAACAAGGCTCATCGTATAAAGTATATGACTTGAGCGATAGCATTGCCTAGAGAACCAGGCCTGCCTAAGGCACGAGCTACGGTAAATTTAGTAAAGAGTATGCCATGGACAAAGGAAGTCCATGCGACTGGTTGTCGCCGAGATCGATCCCGCTACTTGGGAATCTCGTTAAGTTTCGATAAGCCTCGTTCACGCGAGATTGGTCCCGCTACTTGGGAGTCTCGCTAGGTTTTGATAAGTCCCGTACACGAGATCGGTCCTGCTACTTGGGAGTCTCGCTAAGTTTTGATAAGTCTCGTACACGAGATCGGTCCCGTTACTTGGGAGTCTCGATAGAAAGATGGAAAGCATGGTCATGAATAAGAAAGGACTGGATAGATCGAGTTGAGTCTTGCATGGTCATTGGACAACTTGCGCGCAAGGGGAATCCCTCGACCGATCGTCAGGGTGCCGGGATTGAGTCGGCCTAGGAGGGAAAAGCAGATACCGTACGGCCTTCGACGACGGTACGACTCGTTAGAAGTGAACCGTTACGGTATATGCCACGGGACCATTCGGTGGGGCTCGCACCTCCACGCGAAGGGGTCACCATGAGCCAAAGATCCAGTATAGGTTGACATTGCTAGTGACCACTCATATAGATGGGTCGGCAGAATAGCGACAAAATCGCGTGTATGCCTTTGGATTGAGTCTAGAACTTGAATGTATGTCTAGTTGGTAATACAATGTCTGGGCCTAAGACTGGGCTGTAGCATAGGCACCGTGCTTGGCACGATAGATGGCGTCGGGATGTTCATGAAGTCGACCCTATGTTTTACATGTCTTGTCTAAGTTGGTTTATAAGTTGAACAGGTAGGCCGCAAGGCGGTAGCATGGATAACTCTTGATAAGTTAGCGAGGCACGGCATCAATCTTGACCGCACGAACATGTCTAAGCAAGGTCTAGAGGCACGACCGCACGAGTCGTCCCCTTGACATCGTTGGTACAAAAATTGGTCCAGAGGCACTTGAGTTTAAAATGAAAGTCTTAGCACGGTCGAGTTCGCATAAGTTGCTCCTCGGTGAAGCATTGCCTCGAATATGTTAAGTCGCGAATAGAGTATGGCACGACCTTGTCGTCCCGAGTTGAAGTTCGGTCATGTACATAAGCGATAAGGTACTGCCTCAATCGAAATACACGTTGGCATTATAGTACGACCATGTCGTCGCGTTATCGAGTATGGACCAAGACGTCTATCCTAAAACTGATCCTAAGGCAAGATTAGAAAGACAATCGTAAAGAGACTTGTAATGCACAAAGTAAATGAATGTGTCGATTTTGTATGGGTGGGCGAGGATCTCACTCCACCAGTACAGTTGAGTACTGACACCCGTACAGTCTTCATGTGCAGGCACAGGTAGAAGCTCGTGGTACGGAGCTCGCTTGGATGCGTCGAGGCATGGAGTTCCTTGGCGATTCGAAGCGAGCAGCCGCGTGAACTCAAGACTTATAGAGGACATAATGTATGGACATCGCCTTCCGAAGCTTCCGCTGGCTCAAGCATTGTATCGAGAGATGAGAGAGAGCAGAGTGACTTGTATAATGAGAAAAAAGTGAGCACGAGAGACTTGTAATCATGGCCTTGCGCCTATTGTAATCTTATTGTTCTATATCAATAAAAAAGTTCTTTTGAATAACTTGTGTTTGCCTTTAAATTTCTGCTGCAATGTTCAATATTTCTGCTTGGGACTTCTGTGCGATGACCCCGTCGCAGTCGATGTAATCGGCCGTTATGAAACTGCCTTGTACGAGCGCAATCTAGGCTCGTACGGCATCACGCCTTAGCGAGAACGATCGCTCCTACGGGAGCGGGGTGTGACATCAGTAATCATGGGTCATCAACCCCGTATCTCCAACGGAGCTTCCGGGTCACAAGAGAAAGTGCATCGAAGCCCATACGCTAAGGAATTGTCCTCCCCGTCCAATGTCTACTATATTGTATCCACAACAGAAACCTCTATAACCGCTAAGTCAAACTAGCTTGCAATTCTATTAGCAGTTAATCCTATCGCACGGATTATACGTACTGGTGGCCAACCAATCACGCACGTCCGTGTTCTACATGCGACACACAACTTTGTGGTACAACATGTCAAGGCCAATGAATGCAACACGCAAAGGTGGTCCCTTAAATCTAGGTTTAATGTGTAAGAAAATAATACATAGCAGAAAATATAACTGAACAGTAAGTTCTAACATGTTATGCCATGTATCACAGTTTATTTTGCATAAAGAAAATAATGAATAATGCATGAAATATGAGCTAAAATAAATAAACAACAAATGGCAAGTTGTCTTGTCTGGTAGTGGGCCTGGTGTGGTGCGACGATCCGACAAGTTCTGATTTGTCTAATAGCCATGATTGATGGAAAGGGGTCCGAATTCACTAGGAAGTAGGAACGAATGATCAGTCCCTAATCATGATGACAGAAAGGAAAATTTGCGGAGAGTATATAATTATTCTATAATTTTATAAAATAGTTATAAAACTAGAATTTTTATTAGTTAACAAAATTTTAGGTAAATATTTGAAAAACTAAGAAAAATAATATCAGTACTATAATTAGGTAGAAAATATTATAGTAATATTTTCAGATAAAAAGTCATTTTTAAAATACCATAAAATATATTTAGGCTTCTAGCCCAATTTAAAATACCAAGTCAAAGAAATTCTTTTAACAAGAACGCTCTTAATTTAGTCTTATATAAAATATATTTAGAATACTATAGGAAAACAAAATTTTCAATTTATACTTATATATGTATTTATTGTATAAAGACTACTAATACTTTATACATATTTTTGAAACCCATTGGACTTGAAGCCCAATTCAACAAGCCCATAACTAATATATATAACTTTCTATGCAAACAAATAATAATAATAATAATAATAATAATAATAATAATAAATTAATGAATAATAACAGTAATAATAAATATAATAATAATCCTAATAACAATGTTTTAATAATATTAATTAAAATAATCAAAAAAATAACACAGTAAATAAAAAAAAGATTTTTAAGAAGGAGGAGAGAGGAAAGAAGTTGGGGAGAAGAGGTAAGAGAGAGGGGAAGGGCGAGAGAGAGGGGAGTGAAGGATGTGCTCACCGACGGAAGAGAAGGGATGTACCGGAGTTCGCCGGCGGCGTCCGGGCGCTGGGGCGGCGTCGAGCTCGCGGACGCGCGTCAGTGCATCGCCGGTGGGCGGCTGGCACGACGGTTCGAGCGGAACGGGAAGTCGGAGGTACCGGTGGCGGAGAACGCGACGGCACGGTCGGAGAGGAGAGAGGGGCGCGGTGGATCGATCCTCGCCGGAGTTTGCGCGGCTCGGAGGGTCGGAGCGGAGTGCGGGTCCCGAGACGGCGCGGCGAGGGTCTACGGGGAACGCGCCAACGACGAACGCGGCTCACCGGGGCTGGGCGCTCGACGGAGGCGCCGGCTGTAGAGGACGCCGGTGCTCGGCCAATCGCGGAGGCGAGGAGGACGCGTGGGCGAGATACGGGGTACGGCTCGGCGCGGTGGTCGACGTCGGAGCGGCGAGGCAGGAGACAGGTGAGGGTTTGTATTTTATTTTCTTTTCTTTTCTAGTGTTTGGTGGTGATGGTGGTTGCGATGGTTACGGTTGTGGGTGGCGGCGATGATGACGTCGGGGTGTCGGTGGTGATGACGGTGGCGGAGGCCGGAGTTGGGTGGCTGCGGATGTTGGGAGCCATGGTTGAAGAGGAAGTTGATGTTGGGGTGGCGTTCATCATCGCCGGGAGAGAAACGACACCTGCTGGACACTGGGCGAGTCTGGTCGGGACATGCCGGTGGGCCGAGGGATCGGGCGCTCGGCGGCGATGGTCAGCGCTGCTGATGGTGGTGTCGACTTTTCTGTCTGGGCGAGCGGGGCACATCGGTGTTGGGTGTTCGTCAGGCGCGGGAGGCGATCGCCCAGATCTGGCCTGGAGAAAGAGTGGTGCAACCGGCCGGAGCGAGGGGGATTCGGGTGGTGTCGGACTGGTAGTGGTGTCGAGGAGACAGAATCATAGATTAGGTTTTGATTGTGTCGGGGGTGTGTCCGACACGAGAATAATGTATGTGTAATATGGAATAAGAACGAATGACACATACACGGTGCATGATGTGATTGTGGTGTAGAAATTGGAGGAGTACCTCTCCTTATATAGGAGGTGGAAATTCCCAGTTGGATAAGAATTATAATTTATTTAAACCCAATTAGATATTTCAATTATTAAATTAAATCAATAAAATCAAATCTAAATTCAAATTAAAGCCCAATTTAAATCTAGATAATCTAAACTCAATATAAATTCTATCTTTAAATTTAAACTATTTAAATCAAATCCATAAAATCTAATCAAAGATTTAAATTGCCACAAAAATTTCAAAATATATTTTCTAAAAATACTGATAAAAATAATTTCAAAAATTGTATTATTATTTAAAATAAACTAATAAATAATTATGAAATATATATATATATGTATGCGCAAATAATATTTACATAAATATACTTTTCTAGTATACCATTTCAAAAGAATATTATTTATTATTATAACTGTATAAATGAAAGGCTTTGCATAAATAAAATCATAAACTTGGAAATTTTGGTACGGTAGCTAAAAATAAGTATTATGTATATTATTTTGAAACTATAAAAATAGAAAAAATATTTTTCCAAAATATGTACGCTCGCACATATTCGCACTCGTCGAGCAATTACGAAAACGAAATTTTGCGCGCGACGTACAATGCAACTACGCGACGTATAAATACAAAATAAAAAAAATCAGTACCAAATTTATTAAATAGAATATAGTAAAAATTTAGGGGTTTTACATCCTACCCAACTTAAAAGAATTTTGTCCTCAAAATTAAAAATTAGTAGGCGGTGTGAAGGCACAAAGGGGGTATTGATAGGATCAAGTTATTAAGCGGGGCGAAGAAATGACATTCAACAAAACATTCATTAGGAAATTGTGATTTTAATAACGGCGAGAATAATCATGGTCTAACGTAAGAATGAAAATGAGTGAGGGTTAAAGTTAAAGCATGCAAATAAGATCAGAGGAATGAATTAATTACCTAGAAGATATAATTTCTTGAGGGTAGGTCGAGGGCACGATTAAAAAAATATAGTAGAAATTTAGGGGTTTTACACTCCCCCCCTCTCTTTATTTTGGTTGTTGGTGGTTGGTGGGGGTACGGGTGGCTCGGGGGGAGGGGCACGGGGGATGCGGGTGGTTGGAGGATGAGTGGGAGGTGGCTGCAGGGGTGGGGCAGAGGGGTGAGGGCGACTGGGGGTGAGGAGGGGTGCTGGGGGGAGGGGAGCTAGTGTTAGGGTTCGGGTTAGGGGTGGGTGTGTGGGGGGGGAAGGGGCGGAGGGGTGAGGGCGGCTGGGGGAGGGGAGCATGGGGGTGGACGGCGGCTGGGGGAGGGGAGCAGGGCGGTGGGGAGGGTTAGGGTTCGGGTTAGGGTTGGGGGTGAGGAGGGGGGCTGTGGGGAGGGGAGGGTTAGGGTTAGGGTTCGGGTTAGGGTTAGGGGTGGTTGGTAGGGAAGGGGGCCTGGGAGGGGAGGGGGGCTGGTGGGGGAGGGGTTAGGGATAGGGTTCGGGTTAGGGTTAGGGTTAGGGGTGGTGTAGGGGGGGAGGGGTGCGGGGGGGCTTGGTCAGGGGCACCGATAGTGCCAAAAAATATGATAATTTAGTAATAAATATTTTTTTTCTGACACCGAAAAATGTGATACTCCGATTCGAAAGCACCGATAGTGTCGATATTTATAACAAGTAGTTTTGTTGGTTGGTTAATTGGTAACATGGTGATCAGGACATATAGTCCCTGCAGCCATTCGACTGGCGAGACAGAAAATATGTAGCCGTAGATAAAGTTGACTGTCCTCCGAACCTCATCCCTCGGCAATGATGATACGACAACCTATCACTATATCTTTTAGTAGTAGATGATGTCTTAGTATTACATTATGTGGGTTCATTTTAATTCTGTTATATCCTTCAGATACTAGATTCGATAAGAACATATACCACACCATATGTACAAAACATAGATGATTTACCCTAATGTATGCTAGAATGAATTTTGGATTGTGTTCTGAGCCATCCATTCTCACACTTAAAATATATATGAATTAGTACTTGTGTCAATATTTGTTTTTGTATTTTCGGCAAACCCAGGGATTGGATTCTGTATTTTGTATTTTGGATTCTGTATTTTGGCTCCAGCTCCAGCTCCATTTGCATTTATCTACGGTACGACATGGTGATCAGGACAAAGTACCTGCAGCCATTTGACTGGCGAGGCAGAAACTATGTAGCCGTAGATAAAGTTGACTGTCCTTCGACCCTCATACCTCGGCAATAATGATATGACAACCTATCACTATAACTTATATAGTAGTAGATGATGTCTTAGTATTACATTATGTGAGTTTATCTTGATTCTGTTACATTCTTCAGATACTAGATACGATAAGAACATATACTACACCATATGTACAGAACATAGACGATTCACACTAATGTATGCTAGAATAAATTTTGGGTTGTGTTCTGAGCCATTCATCCCCACACTTGGCAATTAATCATGTAAAATATATCGTTAAAGAACATAAAACTTGTGGTCGTTACTGCAGAAAGTGCAGACTGACATGAAAAGACGCACGAAAAGGAGGAGATCAAAGCTGTAACAAGTAAAGTTGTATTTTGGATGTTCTACTCTTATAAGCTCTTTGTTCATAAATTAAGATATAATGAATACATAACAAGTATCGAGTTTATAACTCTTGTAAGCTCTATACTTGAGTTACGAACTCGATACTTGTTGTGTATTCTTTAATTATAGCTTGCTTTGTGAACAAAGAGTTTACAAGAAATCTTTTTCCAAAGCACAACTTTACTTGTTCTAGCTTAGAGCTCCTCATTTTCATGCGTCAGTTCATGTCGGTCTTCACTTTCTGCAGTAACTTCCTCCAATTAACCTCTATCCCTTGGCAATGATGATACGACAACCTATCTTGATTATGTTATTATAGTAGATGATGTCTTAGTATTACATTATGTGGGTTCATCTTGATTCTGTTATATCCTTCAGATACTAGATTCGATAAGAACATATACTACACCATATGTACAGAACATAGATGATTCATACTAATGTATGCTAGAATGAATTTTGGGTTGTGTTCTGAGCCATCCGTTCTCACACTTAAAACATATATGAATTAGTACTGTGTGTCAATCTTTGTTTTTGTATTTTCGGCGAACCCGGGGATTGGATTCTGTATTTTGGCTCCAGCTCCAGCTCCAGCTCCATTTGCATTTATCTACGGTACGATATGGTGATCAGGACATAGTCACTGCAGCCATTCGACTGGCGAGGCAGAAACTATATAGCCGTAGATAAAGTTGACTGTCCTTCGACCCTCATACCTCGGCAATAATGATATGACAACCTATCACTATATCTTATATAGTAGTAGATGATGTCTTAGTATTACATTATGTGAGTTCATCTTGATTCTGTTACATTCTTCAGATACTAGATACGATAAGAACATATACTACACCATTTGTACAGAACATAGATGATTCACACTAATGTATACTAGAATGAATTTTGGGTTGTGTTCTGAGCCATCCTTTCTCACACTTGGCAAAAAATCAAATATTCTGTATTTTATCTGCTTTCGAAAATATACTCAAACGAGATGATGGTTCCTTTAGTTAGCTTGTTTATGTTACAATTATATTCTTTGTGAATATCGATCTTACCAAATGGCACCCATGACCCGAGCAACGATACGTCGTTTGAGGGTAACACTGAATGCTGAGGTGGCTCCTCTTACTGTTAAAGAGGAAGTGGCACCGGTAGCTAGTGAGACCGGGAGTTCTATTCATGGAGCACCTGCGGTGGACTGCATCTCTCCTGGCGTCGTCGATCCCACTTATTCAAAGTGGTTGCGTGATCATATCACTGAGCATTTGCGTGAGCTGCGTGGTTGTCATTAGCTATTAGTACTTATTTGTATTGGACTATTTGTATTGGGTTGTGTTTGTATTAGACTATTTGTATTGGACTTATATGAAATAGTACTGTGTCAATCTCTGGATTGTATCTCCAGCTCCAGCGCCAACTCCATTTGTATTCTGGATTCTGTATTTTGTATTTTAGATTCTGTATTTTGGCTCCAGCTCCAGCTCTATTTGCATTAATCTACGGTACGATATGGTGATCAGGACATAGTCCCTGCAGCCATTCAACTGGCGAGGCAGAAACTATGTAACCATAGATAAAGTTGACTGTCCTCTGACCCTCATCCCTCGGCAATGATGATACGACAACCTATCACTATATCTTTTAGTAGTAGATGATGTCTTAGTATTACATTATGTGGGTTCATCTTGATTCTGTTATATCCTTCAGATACTAGATTCGATAAGAACATATACTACACCATATGTACAGAACATAGATGATTCACAATAATGTATTCTAGAATAAATTTTGGATTGTGTCCTGCGCCATCCGTTCTCACACTTGACAAAAAATTGAATTTTTTGTATTTTATCTGCTTTCGAAAATGTACTCAAACGAGATGGAACCCGTTCTCACAGATGGCACCTAAGACCCGAGGATCTCGCTTGAGGGAGGCACAGATGGCTGCTCCAGAGAGCAGTTCCCCGAGAGAGCTTCTCTAGAAGTAATTCCTAAAGCCGAGAGAGCTGTGAAAGAGGAGGTGGCACCAGAGGGCAATTCTACTGGGAGTTCCAGTCATCCATCTCCTCTGGATATTGATCTAGCTGCCGTAGATCCTACTTATACGTGCTGACTGAGGGAGTTCTATCTGCCCTAGCATAGACGACAGTAGATACATATATTGACTGGTTTGTTTCCAGAAGACTTTTTTCTGACAAACGATATTTAATGGATATTTGTTTTGATGGATATATCTCCTCTGGATATTGTGATGGATATTTGTTTTGATGGATATATCTTCTTTGGATATTGTGATGGATATTTATTTTTTGGTGTGTGATGTATATTGGTTTGTGTGATGTGTGATGCATATTGTGATGCATATTGGTTTGTGTGATGTGTGATGTATATTATGATATTCCGAGAGGCTTGAGGAGACGACCAATTATTTTTGGTCTATTCTGAATTGTATTGTGCGTGCCGGTGTTGAGTGTTCCACCGAAGGGGTCGACGAACCCAGGGATTAGATTCTGTATTTTGGATTGGATTGGATTCTGTATTTTGGATTGTACATTTGCATTCTGGATTCTTTGTTTTTTAATTTTTTTCAATTTAGCGACGTTTATATTTGTCGCTAAATGTTAGCGACGTATATAAAGGTCGCTAGAAACGTCACTAAATTGTTGACGTGGCAAACAATCTGATGTCACCACATCATCGCAAAACGTCGCTAATGTGTCGCTAATCGGCGACCACAAGAAAACGTCGCAAATAACGTCGCTATTTAGCGACGTTATTAGCGTCGCTAACTAACGTCGCCATAGCGATGTTTTGCAATGTTTTCTCGATTAACGACACGCTTTTTTCCGTCGTTTCCAAAACGTCGCTGAAAACGTCGCTAATTTAAGTTAGCGACGTTTTGGCCGAGAATAGCGACGTTTTGGAACGTCGCTAATCTGACAAATTTTTGTAGTGTCGGTTGCGCTACATGATGTTCTTGTTCGTGTAGTAGATATTTGTTGGTGAACAAGGGCTTTAAACTAGTGTTGAAATATAATAAGATTGTAATTACCTAAAATAATATTTTTATTGGTAAAAGTTACGATATCATGGACTAGTTAAGCGCATGTCGATTGCTCAACCGTACTTTGGCTATCTTACGTAGAGCTGAATTTGGTTTTTTCAGTGTTCTCGTCATAACATGCGGGCATACTCCTTGCTTCTGGGGACATTGATCCGGAGCTCGAGTACGATCCTTGTGCCATTTTTCTTCTCTACCATGACGAAACAATTGATTGAATGTGGGCATCCTTCTTTCCTATGTTTTTCTCCCCTTTGCCCTATCACTAGTTTACTCCCGTGTCACTTCGATTCGTTCCTCTGTACTGTCGCTTGAACGAGGACACCCGATCGGCTCGACTTTCCCAAATGTCCCACACCGACCCTTCTTCTTTTCGGGTCTTGATTGTTAACTAATTTTGAAGTTAGTAGAACTTTTTGTTTTTGTGCCTCTTCATCCATTGTAACACGTGGCATACCTACCTAGCTTATTGTATGGAGAGGAGGATGAGTTTGAACGTCTTCTACCTAAGAATTTTTTTGCATCTAGTTCTAGGGGTGTGATTTTTGCATCTAGTTCTAGGCAGTAGAGAGGATTAGTTCACCCTTGCAACTACTTCACCCGAAGGCATCGTTTAGTTCGGAGAATCAAATAGTTAAAAAAAATCATTACTTTTTTATATTTGGACGACAAACAAATTGAGGAAGGAAGAAAAGTAATTCTTAATAGAAGAGAAATTAGTAAAATAAATGATTTTATCCATCTAAGCAATAAATTACTTTTCCACCTTGAAGTATTCACTTTTCTTTCCAGACCTAAGGTCTCCAATGTAAGAAATTATTAAATGGTCCGGGGTCACCAACTTGCCATGGTGAATGGTGATCCCGGCCAATGATTAGCTAACACTTGGCATGAAAATCAAAAACTCACTTAAGGTTTAAGCCAAAAACATAATTTTTAATGATAGTTTGAAGAAAAAAAATCAAATAGTTTTTTTTGATTCTATGCCAAGTGAATATATATATATATATATATATATATATATATATATATATATATATATATATATATATATATTGAAATTTTATGCCAAGTGTCATCTAATCATTGGCCAGGATCACCATTCACCATGGTTAGGTGGTGAGTCCGGGCGAGCTAATAATTTATCCTCCAATGGAATTTCTAAAATTGAGTTTCTATCGTACTTGCCATTATACTTTAAGAAAATTTATATCCTAGTTGCTAGAATTTTTCAATGGTTCTCTATTTATGTACTACGTGACAACAAATAAAACAATCAATTTAATGATGTGAGGCCGAATATTAATTGGTACGAGAGATAAATTTTTTATTCTATAGTGTAGTTTGTAGAATTCATCATAGAAACTTTCCATCCTACATCATCTTTCTAAAATTAGTTTATATTGTTGGTGTTTTTGCCTTTGGACTAGAAAAGATAGTCCCACATCGGCTACACCAAATGGTGAGTATCTCAATATAATGCATTGCTTGTGTTGAGGTATGCACATAAGGTGTAGTGGGGCACAAGTTTGTGCCATGTGGAAGTATTTTCCTAGAAGGAAAAAGGATTAAATCCAACAAAGATGCAAGTTGATTTTTGTTGTGCGGACTCGGACTCGGACACGGACTCCAGGATGTCTCGTGCATGCACGGGAGTGTTCGGGGGGTGGGCGTGGACTGGCACACTTCTATGCTGATTGTGGGATGATCTAAAATATTAAACTCTATTTTTGAGTATTGGTATTTTAGTCCCACATCGGATAGGAGAAGAGGTGAAGTCTCAACTCCACTCTATAAATAGAGCCCCTTGGCCTCCTTTGAAAAATGCACCAAGAAGAGAGTTAAGGGAGTCTGTAAAGTCCAGGAAGCCCGTTCAAGTCTCAAATATTGACTTACGAGCGTTCTAGAAGTTCTTCGTGAACTTGCTGGTTCCTGGGAGCAGATCGTGTTGGGGCGAATCTTGCTTTGAGCAACGGTGATCTTAATCACCCCAGCAAGAACCTTTCCTCTTCTTCTTTCTTTTTTCTTTTTTCTTCTCCTTCATCTGAGTTGTAACTCAGTTCTGTCCGTCTGCAACTGCGATTGCAAGGAAGAACGAGAGATTTATTTTCTGAACTCAGTTTTGTCTGTCAGCAACTGCGATTGCGAGAAAGAACGTGAGATTTCCTTTCTGATTATTGTTGCTTTTGTAATCAGATTTATATTATAGTGTTCCTCTTGGATCTCGAGAATAATCAGAAGGTGAACGTTTGTTGAACCTCTGATCTCGACATCGAGTCTACCATCTTTGATCAAGCCCCGGGACTAACAATCTCAAAGCAAGATCCTTGTAGATGGAAAACTCTCGTGCTTCTCTCATCGATACCAGCTTTAACAAGTTGGAGAAATTCGACGGAGAACATTTCCAAATCTGGAAGAGGAAGGTCACCCTTAATCTTCAACTCGTAGACGTAAACCATGTGTTGATTGAGGATGAACCGACGATTCCAGAAAGAGGAACTGTCGATGCTACTGCTGCTGCACTCGTCAAGCAGAGCAAATGGAAGAGAGAAAATAGCATATGTAAACTACTGATTCTCAATTCTATGGAAGACTCTCTAGCTGAGTCATATTCCAAGAAGGAGAATGCCAAAGAGATCTGGGATTCTTTGGGTAAGCTATATGAAGATGATAAGAACAGTTCCAAAATCTTCATCGTCGAGAAGTACCACAAGTGGCTCTTCAAAGACGAGATGGCGATGCTACCTCAAGTAAAAAATTCCTGAAGTTGCGCCAGAAGTTAGATGACGAAAAGATGTCCCTCGTCGACAAGTTTGTCGTTGGAGGGATAGTCTCGAAACTTCCTGCTTATTGGAGCAACTTCTATGCTAGAATGCATCGGAAGAAGCTGGACATTAGCTTGGAAGATCTTCTACAAGAGATCCACATTGGGGACGAAATACAATCTCAACAGAAGATGGACTCTCTGTCCAAACAACTGGCTAAGGCCAACTTGGTACAGACAAGAGAGTTCAAGTGGAAGCAGGTGGCTTCTCATCACAAGAAGAAGGACTCCACTAAATCTAAAAGTGAACGGTCCTTCGTTCAAGCAACAGAAGTCCAAGTCCCACGTGACTTGCTTCAACTATGACAAGAATGGCCACTACATGAGTGAATGCAAATCTAAGCCCAAACCAAAATAGCAGGTATAGCTAAACTTGGTTATTTTGATTACTTAACTTGGTTGCTAGTGTTGCACAGATTGAGTTATCTAGCGTGGTAGCTGACTAGTGGTCTGACACTAGTGCATCTGACCACGTGTGCTCTCAAGGAAGCTGTTCACCAAGGACGAGCCATGTTATGATGAAGGTCTCGATGGCGAACATATATCTAGTAGAAGTTCTGAAGATCGAGACAGTGGTTATTAACCACCGACAAGGACACTGGAATGCGTATTGCACGTACTAGAGATTTTTTGGCGATCTGATCTCAGAAAGTCTGTTATCTGATACAGACTTGAAAGATGGACATTCGTACTAGCCAGATGGTAATTTCTTAGCGAGGAACATGCTTCGAAAAGATGTTCGGTGCTGAAGGAATGTTCGAACTTCTGCTGATGGCGATGAAGTTACTTCATTGAGTGGACTGAGAGTTGTTCTATGACAGAAGCAGACTCAAGCTGTCTTACCGGGACCTTATCTTCGGAATGTGGGGGTAAGGAGGTGGAGGAGTTTAAGGTCTGTACAGATACAAGACTGTTGGGAAGCTGCTCAGATGATTGAACTAAAGTACTGATCATCTGGAGTTAGTACACTCAGACATCTGTGACTTTTATCAATTCTCCACAGAGGCCGGTTCGAAGTGTTTCTCGAAGTGCACGTTCGTATGACTTCTCAAGTAGAAGGATGCAGCATTCGAGTAGTTCAGAGACTTCAGGGCTGAAGCTGAATGTTAAACCGATCTGCAACTACTCAGAAGTGATCGAGATGTAGAGTATAGGTCTCATGAATTCGCATCGTTCTGCAAAGAATATAGAATCATCAATGAGACTACTGCTCCGTATTCTCCTCAATCTAACGGGATAGCGGAGAGGAAGAACAGAACGTTGACAGAAATGATAAACTCAATGCTGCTAACTACGGGTCTTCCTAAATGCTAATGGGAAGAAGCTGCATTGACGACCACTTTTATTCTAAATAGAGTGCCGTATGCAACTTCGGACGTAACTCCTCATGAACACTAGTTCAAAGTCAGACCTAACTTGAATGTCATTCGAGTGTGGGGGTCTCTGGCTTATGTGAAGCTCCCATATCTGAAGATTCAGAAGCTGGGGACTAGGACTACGAAGATGTTCTTCTTGGGGTATGCCGAGAAGAGTGATGCTCAGAGATTTCTTGATATTGAGTCAAATCATATCATCGAATCTCGTAAAGAAAATTTGCAAGGCACAAGAATATTATTCTTACGGATAAACTGGAGAACAATAAGGGTGCACAAGAAACTGAAGTTTTCAATAAAGAAGTAGTCCAAGAAGATGTTGTTGTTGAAACAACGGTTGAACCAGAACTCGTTGAGCTGTCGTCGAAGCGAGCGAGGAGGTCGAAGAACTTCGGCGATGACTTCATCATTTATCATGTGGAAGCAGATCCGCTTACCTATGATGAGGCGATGAAGACCAGAGATGATATTTTCTGGAAGGAGGCGATTGACAATGAAATTGATTCCATCACCTCAAATAACATTTGGGTGTTGGTTGATCTTCCTGAAGAAGCGAAACTCATCGGATGAAAATGGATCTTCAAGAAGAAGATGAAAGCAGATGGAACTATTGACAAGTTCAAGGCCAGGTTGGTGGCCAAGGGGTTTTCTCAGAAGCAGGGGATCGACTACTTTGACATGTATGCTCCAGTAGCCCGGATGACCACCATCAGAATGTTGATTGCTCTCGCAGCGATACATAAGATGGTGATACATCAGATGGATGTGAAAACAGCATTCCTGAATGGCAAGCTGACCGAAGAGATATACATACAACAACCAGAAGGGTTTGTCATCAAAGGTCTTGAAGACAAAGTCTGCAAGTTGGTGAAATCTCTGTACGGTTTAAAGCAAGCTCCCAAAATATGGCATGAGAAGTTTGACAAAGTCATAAGGTCAAATGGCTACAGGGTCAGTAAAATAGACAAGTACGTCTATACGAAGTTTGCTGACGAAAGAGGAGTCATCGTTTGTCTTTACGTAGATGACATGCTAATCCTAGGTACGGATATAAGTTGTGTCACGGAGACAAAGAAGTTCCTTTCGACGAAGTTCAGTATGAAGGACTTGGAGGATGCTGATGTTATCTTGGGACTCAAGATCATCCGGACAGACACTGGACTAGCGCTGTCACAGTCTCATTATGTTGAGAAGATGATCACTCGTTACGGATATCAGGATCTTCCAGGGATCGATACGCCGTACAAGTGTGATCTGAAACTGAAGCCTAATTCAAGGGAAAGCGTCAGGCAGCTGGAGTATGTAAGCGTAATCGGGAGTTTGATGTATGCTACTACTGCCACAAGGCCTGACATAGCTTTCGCTGTGGGAATGCTGAGTCAATTCACGAGCAACCCAGGCATTGAGCACTGGAAAGCTGTGAAACGGGTTATAAGATATCTCAAGAAGACTCAGACACACGCACTGAACTACAACGGAGATCCGCCGGTAGTGGAAGGCTTCAGTGATGCCAGTTGGTGCTCAGAAGTGGAGAGCGAGAGGTCTACAGGTGGATACATTGTCACAATGGGTGGAGCTGCTATATCATGGAAATCGAAGAAGCAGACTATGCTCTCGCGGTCATCCATAGAATCTGAGTTCTTTGTACTTGATACCGCAGTGGAGGAAGTAGAATGGCTTTGGGAGCTCATGTATGATCTTCCAGTGGTTGGGGCGCAAATACCGGCGATACCGATATACTGCGACAATCAGGCGACTGCGGCGGTGGCATCAAATGACCTCTTCAACGGGAAGAAGAGGACTGTGCGGTTGAAGCACAGGGTAGTACACGATCTCATCAAGAGGGGTGTTATTGCAGTGATTGATGTTCGGAGTCGGGAGAACCTGGCGGATCCGTTCACCAAGGGCCTCAAGCGCCAGTTGGTCGATGATACAGCTTGTAAAATGGGCTTGAAGGCATTCTGATATTGTGTTATTACAATCCTACCATAAAGTTTTATGCTATTAGTTCAAAGAGAAATCTACTAGGCATCTAGCTTTTGGTTCAAGGGAGGACTATTAACCAGAAGAATATCAGGAACGGTGGGTACTTATCCTCTGTGACATGGAGAGGTTACGGACCTACAACCACTGTTGTCTACTATTGTTTTCTGCAAAAAACGGATCATGTGGGAAGGTTGGCTTAAATGCCTTAATGAGTTCTCAGGCAGAGTGAATGCCTGGAGTGCTTTACAGGAAGCACGGTAGCGCAGCACTACAAGGAGTGTAACTCCATGCTACAGTGGGATGACTCCACCATGAGGTTCCCAGGTAGGGGTAATGCCTCGGCTTTGCAAGCCAAGTCACAGCGGAGTAGCACCGCAAATAGGCAGGTAGCCTAATGCTGTATGATAATCGTAATAAAGAGAGGTAGATAGCACTACAAAGAGGACGATTTCCTCATGTTACAGTGGTATGACACCACGAAGAGGTACCAGATAGGGTAAAGCCTCGGTTTTACGAGCCATGTCATAGCGGCGTAACACCGTACGGAAGCGCAAGGCTTCATGCTGGGTAGTTTGGTACTATAAAGAGGCTTGTGACCTCATGCTACAGTAGTATGACACTACGATGAGGTACCCAGGTGGGGTAAAGCCTCGGCTTTAAGCCATGTCATAGCGGCGTAGCACCGCAAAGAAGCGCAATGCTTCATGCCATGACTCTTTATAAAGAACTCACCTATAGTGTATGGACAGAGATATCAGGCCGTCTCTTGACGGTAAACTTGTAGATGCCCAAAAATTATACACTGAAACCAGGCTGGCACAAGGCCTTCAATGTACAGCCAGAAGCACAGTTGATGTCATTATGTGAGTAGGAAGAATTACAGTTATGGTGCAGAATTCAAGGCTTAGTCCATTCTTGTATCATGCTGTTATTTAACCTATGCGGGAAGATTCAAGTCATAGCGACATCTCTCCTAATGCATGATGGGCAGTCACTGTGGGGAACGCTCAACCCATATATTGAGATATGTGGGGGATTGTTGGTGTTTTTGCCTTTGGACTAGAAAAGATAGTCCCACATCGGCTACACCAAATGGTGAGTATCTCAATAAAATGCATTGCTTGTGTTAAGGTATGCACATGAGGTGTAGTGGGGCACAAGTTTGTGCCATGTGGGAGTATTTTCCTAGAAGGAAAAAGGATTAAATCCAACAAGGATGCAAGTTGATTTTTGTTGTGCGGACTCGGACTCGGACACGGACTCCAGGATGTCTCGTGCATGCACGGGTGTGTTCGGGGGGTGGGCGTGGACTGGCACACTTCTATGCTGATTGTGGGATGATCTAAAATATCAAACTCTATTTTTGAGTATTGGTATTTTAGTCCCACATCGGATAGGAGAAGAGGTGAAGTCTCAACTCCACTCTATAAATAGAGCCCCTTGGCCTCCTTTGAAAGATGCACCAAGAAGAGAGTTAAGGGAGTCTGTAAAGTCCAGGAAGCCCGTTCAAGTCTTAAATATTGACTTACGAGCGTTCCAGAAGTTCTTCGTGAACTTGCTGGTTCCTGGGAGCAGATCGTTTTGGGGCAAATCTTGCTTTGAGCAACGGTGATCTTAATCACCCCAGCAAGAACCTTTCCTCTTCTTCTTTCTTCTTTCTTTTTTCTTCTCCTTCATCTGAGTTGTAACTCAGTTCTGTCCGTCTGCAACTGCGATTGCAAGGAAGAACGTAAGATTTATTTTCTGAACTCAGTTCTGTCCGTCAGCAACTGTGTTTGCGAGGAAGAACGTGAGATTTCCTTTCTGATTATTGTTGCTTTTGTAATCAGATTTATATTATAGTGTTCCTCTTGGATCTCGAGAATAATCAGAAGGTGAACGTTTGTTGAACCTCTGATCTCGACATCGAGTCTACCATCTTTGATCAAGCCCCGGGACTAACATATACCATAGAAATAGGGAAGATAGAAACCCCCGTTGGAGATGGCCTAATGTATGTGATTGCAAGGGAATGTATTCTTTGTGGCCTTTATATATACTAATAAATTGAAGTATGTTGTACACGTAAAATATTTGTTTATTTTTTTCCTTGATATAGTTGAAAAATAGTTTAAATATGTGAATATATTTAGATTAAAATTTGGTATACATATGTTTATATTTTTAATTTGTTTTTGTTGTATATATGTTTATATTCTAATTAGAATTTGTTATAGATATATGTGTATAATATCATATAGTTAAGCTATTAGTTTTTTTTTATAATTATCATTAAAAGTTAGTTTTAGAATTATTTCCTTTCGTATATGTTTTTTTAAGTAATTGAGGATATACATGTGATTTAGACGTCTCATTTTTTTTTGAGCCATTTTGAAGCTGAAAGCAGAGGCGACTTCTCCATATTATGCTGTGCATATCTTCTTAAAACAAAGGAGAAGTGATTAATAGGTTTAAATATATAAGGGTGTGTTTGGTACGAGAGAATAGTGGAAGAAACAAAAATGGAAGAAGGAAAAGTAGAGAATGTTTTTTCTATTGTTTGTTATGGAAGAAAAAATTTGGATATATTACTTTTCCCTCATAACATAATAAATTCAATCCTTCCAAAAAATGGGAGAAAATGTGGAAGAAAAAGTTGAGACTTTTATTAACTAACAATTATACCCTCATATGAACTGTATTATTTTAAAATTATTAATTAAGTCAAATGGTAAATAAGTGTTTTAGTTGATGATGGAATTAGTATATATATATATATATATATATATATATATATATATATATATATATATATATATATTTACTTTCTTTTCTTTCATTTTTTTTTCCAAAGAAAACATCTCCTTTTCATCCTTCCAACCAAACACAAAATAAGTAAATGATCTTTCCTTACTTCTTTTTTCCTTTCCTTCCACTTTCCTATCAAACATCGGAACCTCCACGAAGACCCTTAAATATGATCAAGGTGAGGAACTTCGAATGAACTTCCGAATTCTGTCAACAACAAGGAAATAGTTCATCTTATTGATGAACATGCATGGTCAATGTCAAGCTTGCAAAATCAGGTGTTCCTAAAACGTTTTTTTACTTCATGTAAAATCCTGAATAACGTACTCTCTAAACATGGTGACATAATTAGGTATATCTCTCTAACCGAGTTATCATCATTATGGGACAATTCCATAGTTGTCAGCAAACAGAAGGCCACAACCAACTATCATTCAAATGCAATTCGGATCACATCATAATTGTTTGGAGAGTTGATTAATAATCCTCATGGTTACGAAACAGTTCTTTTTCAGATATGGGTTTTTTTAACATGACACATGTTAATACATTAATACATGTATATTTTATATTGGTACTTTCACTAGTATAATTATCATTGCAACTTTTACTTAAAATATATATCGGTAAATATAAAAAACTTGTGTCATAGACTAAAATATATATTACTAAATGTGTTAACATGTGTCATAGACTAAAAAACTTCAGGATCCTTGAAACTTATATCAGATGTTACAAAGAAGCTTATAAGAGTCTAACCATCATTATATATCACAGCTCCATTTAGCTTCATCACCATTAAATGTGCAAATGATCTCTAGCCTACTGGTTAAGAGAGATGTATGTGGCCCAAGTGCTCGGAGTTCGATTCCCAGTGGAGGCAAGTTTGCCACAAATATCCATTGCTTCAAAAAAAAAAAAAACCCATTAAATGTGGAATATGAACTTTATTTTAGGTCAAGTTTCAATTGCAGCATTAGAGTTCCCCAAAAAAAAGTCATTCGTTGCAGAATTAAACATTGGAAAAAAAAATATTTGTTGTGAAAATGAGAAAAAGAGAGAAATATTGATAGCTAGAAATCTGTACGTAGCTTTTCTCATTGATAACATATATAGAGGGAATGAGATAGAGAGGTTGTTGTGGGTATGGATAAGGGCATCCATATTTGGATTTATCAAAATCACAATACTCCCCCTTGGATGCCGACTTTAATTATTGCATCATTAAAAACTTTTCTAGGAAAAATTCTTTGAAAAAAATCCATAGAAAAGAAAATAGTACAATAATATTCTTCAGGAATATAAGTCTTCAGGAATCTAAGTGGGTGCGACTTACACTGCCTCGTTAAAAACCTTTCGAAGGAAAAACCTAGCGGGAAAAAACTTCAACGAAGGAAAAGAGTATAATGCGCAAAAACATGCTTCAAGATGTCTCCATTAGCATCTTCAGGATGCTTGCATCTACAATATGCTCCCCCTAAAAAATATTACATTATTGTTCTTACATCAATTCAAAATGAAAAATCAACACCCAATAAAATTTAAATATTATATATCACCCCAATATTTTATTTGTCTATACATTTATACTCGTATCCTTATGAAGAGGTTGCAGGCTTTATTTGTGATTCTTGAAAGCTCGCAACTCCCCCTGATATGTCGAACTATTGAAAACATAGCCATGCACTTTCCCTGTTCGCTTTGATAAAATTGTCGCAGTGATTTGATTTATTCTCTCTACCTGCAACGTTATTTATAAAACATACCTGTCACACCCACTTTTTATTTCAAGGGTATTTTGGTCATTTTGTAATTTTAGATTATTTTATTAATTTATTGAATTCATGTGATGATGTGTGGTTTGGTTTGTTGTCTGAGTAGTCTTGATGGGTTTAACCTAGCCAACCACGACCTAGAACCTTGATGCCATATTAGAATTAGATTTTTTATCATTAGATTTAATTTAGAATTTATTAGTTATTTTTAGAGTGATTTAATTGATTTTTAGCCATTTTCTAGTTAGCCTTTTTAAAGCCTTTTTGACTTGGGCTTTATTAGCAACTTAGGGAGCCTAGGCCCACGCATCTAACCTAACCCTAATCCTTCTATACCTGGCCGGCCATAGGCAGCCCCTCCCCTTCATTTGTATTGAAGTTGTAGCCTCCAAGAGAAACCCTAGTTTTCCACTCTCCCAAACTCCTAACTTTTGCATCCGGAGTCCGTTTCTCCTCAAACGAAGACCGTCGTGCTCGTAGGAAGGAGAGGATCTTGCTGGAGCATTGCTAGCAAGGTGGTGGAGGCATTTGCTCGAGGGTACTCGATCGTTGGAGCGCTCGGGGAGACCTTTGCATTGAGATCCTTGACTCTCAATAGGTAAATCCTATTATAGCATAGTTTTTCCTGATTTTTCTTCATGGTAGTGAGCATCTAGGTACCCATGACCTGTAGGATCAATTTTGTCCAGTTTTGTATTCATTTGGTGTCCACATCGGACACGTGTCGGCTAATATTCGTAGGTGTTTGATGAATTGTCGCAATGAATTAATTTCTGATTTTTGTTAGATCTATTTACATATTCTGGTAGCCCTATACATGAGGATCACGACCCCATAAGTTTCGACAAGAATCGGACTCGTGTCCGTGTCCAAACAGGACACAAACGCGTTGTACGCCAGGCCGCGCGTGTGCCCTGCTGCTTGGGGGTGATTCCTCGACGCACAGGCCACGTGGTCGCATGAAATTTGACGTGTAGGTGGGGGCCATGACTGAGATAACGCTCCCAAAGTTTTGTAAAGTTTCATCGAGAAACGAGGGAGAAATCCCGTCGGCAGTTATCGGCCACACGTGCACGCGCGGGACAGCCGCCGCTAAAACGCCATTCGTACGGATACGACACGACACGTGGACACGAATCACGGTGTCCAACGTGTAGCCCTATACCTACCCTAGCCTAGGACACGAACACGAGACACAAGGAGGGACACACGAGTCCCTAGACTCGATGACACGCGTGCACGACGCTGTGCACGGGGCTGTGCACGCGCGCACTCCCGCGCACGGATACGCTCTGCGTGCATGTCGGACACGATACTTGGCCATATAGTAGCTTGGCCAGTAGGTCGGGGATGTGTACGCCCAGGTGTACGCGAAGTTTCACGAGAGTAGGATCGAAAACGAGCGGGAAATCAGGTTCACATCGATTCGGTTCACGCGCGTATCGGGTTTCCCGATACTCGTTCGCTGGACACGATACGGACACGATTTCGACCCGAAGAATACCTGAGCACGTCCCACATGTCGAGACCGACGTATTTGCCAAGTTTCGTGGGTTAATTCTGAGTACTATGAGTTTTGGGTCATTTTGTGAAAATGGGGTTTTTTTTATTGAATTTGAAATTTGAGATTTTTGTGATATTTTGATTTTTGAGATTTATGGCGATAAATTCTGAGTTGGTCCTTGGACATTGTTTGAGACTTGTGGGAATCGACCCTCGGGGTTGATTCATATTTTCTAAGCCATTTTTAGGCATTTATGGAGTTTTACCTATTAGGTGTATATAGATATATATGTATGTATATATATTAATTTCCTTTATGTCTAATTTCGAAAATATGATTAAGTGAGGGTCGAGGCCTTTGTTCTCAGACCTGGGAACTTACTCCAGGTTCGGGATCGACCCTCGTTGGCTTTTATACTTGGTATATACCTATATCTATATATATGCCTATAAAAAAAAATATTATATATATATTTCCCTATTGATTGTAATACTTTGTACATGGAATACTCTTGTAGTCTCATTATATTTTGTTTCTCAGATTTAGACCCATAACCAGCAGCCCCCAACATCGTTCACACTCACAAACCATGTTTCCTTTCATAACTTATATATAAGAATATATATATATATATGTAGATAAAAAAAGTATATATATATATATATATATATATATATATATATATATATATATATATATATATATATATATATATATATATATATATATAACTTTTTGATGAATGTGTAAATATAGGTAATGTAATAATTGCTTGTGATATGACTACAGGAAGTGTTTGGACAAATTAGGATTGTCGTTAGGAGCCTAGTTTGGTCTAATTGGCCGACAAGTTGACCAAGTTGACAAAAGTCAACTTTGGGTCAAACTTGATCCAAACCGACTCAAACGAACTCCGAATGACCTGAAAACTTGTGTATGACCTAGAAATTAGTAAACGGACTAGTTGACCTTGAGTTGACCAGGTTTGACTAGAGTTGACCAAGGGTTGACTTTGACCTAGAAGGACCTAGAATCATGTAGAAGTGCATTGTAGGCATTCCTTATGATATGTTAGAACTTGTTGTGACTTGTGGTTGTTTTAAATAGGTTTACATCACTCCAGTTCAGTTACACATCCTCATCAGCAGTTCAGATTGTCAGACGAGTATATTCTCTGATCGTTTCATTCTTGCTTGGACGTATTTACTTGTTATAGATTAGTTTACATGTTGCTGTCACGATATATCACGGATTAGTACTATATGATCTCTTCATGTGATATTATCCCCTCGGATACATCGGGTATATTGTGCTCATGTACTTTACCATGTGCACCGTCTATTCATTGTATTCGTACTTATTCATGTATACTCATGTGACATTCATGTACACTCATGATCATGTGAGCCTTCATGTATGACCCAGTGTGCATGTGGACTAGCTATCCATATGATGCACTACTTTTATGTATAATAACATAACCTGGACAGATCCTTGTGTACTGATTGGGGTAGGGGGAGTATTTATTTGGTTATGTGATCTATACCCTTTTTATGTGCAACTCCAAACTAGATTTAAGTCATGTATAACCTAAGCCAGTTTACATAACCAGATTGTGCTCTACATCACGTAGTTAGTTCAGTTCTTTATTATATCCTGTATATTTATTTTCATATATCATGTTCTCTCTTTTACAGTCTTATTTTTTTATCAGCAGTTCATATATATTATTCTATAGCTTGTTTCATATTTCTTTTCATGTTATGAACTGTGTGAGAGATATGTATTCGTTCCTGTCCTGACTGGACCTGTTGAAATATTACAGATGATGAGGATTGCTGCGACACTTACTATGGAGCAGGCCTAGTTGACACAGGTGACCTGGACCCTCAGCAGGATCCAGTAATCGCTGAGGACTTGTCTTGAGTTAGATTAGATTGATATTATCTTTTAGTTATGAGACTTTGTGGTTGTATTGAGACTTGTTATGGTGTGGTTTTATACCAAAATTTATATTCATATTATAACTCTCTGTTGTGATTATCTTTCTTCCATTCTATCTTAGTTATTGTGATTGAGTAGTACCATTTATATATCATTCTCCATCCGGAGTATTTTCTAGATTGTGTTAGATTGTTGGACCCAAAACAGCGTTCTACCACCGATACTGCGGCGTAGGCTGGACGTACCCACGTCTCGTGCCCTTACACTGGGTGCGGGTCGTGACACATTTTTAGTGGTGGCCCATGCAGGTCTAATCACAACTAGTATGATTTCATAGTGGTACTCGAACTAGAGTATCATTACAGCCTGCAGTAGGATATAGGATATAAGTTAAGGTACTCAATCACATTAGGAAAACTCTTATCTAATTCTTGCTGTTAATTGTCTCCTTTTGAAAACAACTGTCCTCCTTTGATGATTTTGCTTCTTTTTCAGTAATTGATTCCTTGTTTGATCTGTCTTCACGATGGTGGAGACACGATCGCAGCGCTCTGGTCTTAGGGATACCGCTGAAAGGTCTGCCACTTCTCGCCTGACTCAGCAGGACCCAAGGACCACAGTACCTCTTGTTCCAGCTCAGGTGGGCCCGTCTGTAACTTTTGGGGGTGCTCCTCCACCGGTTCCGAGGACTACCTCAGGAGTTCAGGGGATGCTACCACCACCGCCCAGGGGACAGTTGATGTTGCGCAGTTCTTCACCTTCATGTAGCAGATGATGAAGATGCAGCGACGCCAGACAGAGGACATGAGGCAGGACATTGATAATGCCCATCAGTTAGCGATGGTGGCAATAGAGAGGGTGGCTGTCCAACCCCAGGAAGGACAGATCCAGCCTTATCAGCCGAGGACTCCAGGTATTCAGGTCTTCCAGAAGATGTGGTCGTGAGACTTCATGGGTACCGAGGGTATCCTATATGTCAACGACTGGATCGAGCATATAGAGGAGATCTTTCGTCTCGCGGAGATATCGACTAGACTCAAGGTGGAAGCTGCGGGCAGTCAGATGCAGGACCTTGCCCGCACCTGGTACCAGACCGACCCCAGGGTTGGTACTACGGGGCAAACTTGGAAGGCTTTTAAGAAGCTTTTTAAGGAGAAGTTCTTCCCCGACACCGTACTTGGCACGTTGGAGACGCAGTTTGAGAACCTGGTTCAGGAGAACCAGACAGTAGAGGAGTACGTCGGAGAGTTCTGCCGCCTGGGCAGATTTATGGAGGGCCTTAGCGAGACAGCGAAGGCTAGAAGGTTCAGGAAGGGCTTGGTTAAGGAAGTCAAGTCCTTAACCAAGAGGAACATGAGTGCTATATTCGAGGAGATTTTGATGGAAGCTATGGTAGCAGAGGATGATCTGGAACTGAAGACGAAGAGAGGTCGAGATTCACACGGAGCCAGTGGCAGTAGGGGCCCAGCTAAGAGGCCTCACTATCTGCAGCAGCAGCATCAGTAGAAGCCATTTCAGCAGAAGCAGTTTTAGCAGGCACCGAGACAACAGCAGACCATCAGTTGCACCTTCTGTAAGAAGCTGGGGCATGTATGGAATGAGTACAGGAAGAGGCTCGACAAGTGCCTACTTTATGATACAGCAGAGCATCAATTGAGGGATTGTCCTATGGCTGCGGGACGTACAGCTTAGAGGGCAGGAGCCAAGGCGCCAGTAGTGCAGCAGAAAGGACCACTGCCCACCCAGCAGCAGAAATTCATTCAGCACCAGCAGCAGGCCAGAGGAGGTCAGCAGGGGAGAGCTTTCTCCATAGCAGCTGAGGAGTCCGAGCCAGTAGAAGATCTTATAGCAGGTTCTGTTCTTATCGACTCTTTTCCCGTATTCGCATTATTTGATTTGGGTGCTTCCCATAGCTTTGTGTCTGTATCATTTGCCATTAGACACCAGCTTTCTTCTGAACCATTGCCTAGGACTTGTAAGATCACGACTGGGGGTGGTATTATCCTCGTCCGTGATGTTTGCAAGGATCGGAGAGTAGTTTTAGGAGGCCGAGAATTGGATGTGAGTCTGCTTGTAATGCCATTACCGAACTATGATATTGTACTCGGTATGGATTGGTTGAGCAGGAACCATGCCAGTATAGATTGTCGTGGTGGTAGAGTTCTTTTCAGCGTGCCAGGAGAGCCAGAGTTTGAGTTCACCAGGAGGGAGGAGCAGAGCAGCGGAGTTTTCTGCAGAGTTTCAGCAGAGGAGCAGAGCGTGCCACATCCATTGATAGCTGAGTTTATGGATGTGTTTTCGGAGGAGTTACCAGTGTTGCCTCCGGACAGGGATGTGGAGTTCTCTATAGACTTGGTACCCGGCGCAGAGCCGATATCTCAGCACGTCTATAGAGTGAAAAACAGTGAGCTTATGGAGTTGAAGAAGCAGGTGGATGAGTTGCAGGACAAGGGCTTCATCCGATCGAGTTTGTAAACCCCCTAAATTTTCAGGAAATTTTTAAATTTTTTTTTTTGAAGAATAGCTTGTTAATCTATTTATTTAAATAATTAATTAATTATTTCTAATCAGGGTTTAATTTATATTGTAAATATATATATATAGATGCAAGATTACTAAATATTGTTATTTGTTAAATAAATGCTGTTACATTAATTATTAAATTATTTATAAACTCTAACCAAGTTTCATATAGATTTATTATTAGATTATATTTATATCAATAATTAAATATATATAGTGTTATTATTCAATTGGTTTTATTTTTAGATTATATATATATATATCTATACTTATATAGATGTGGTGTTAAAATTCCTAGCAACCAAACCCATTCCTTAAGTTTAACCCTAACTTAGGCCCAACCCAGTATGGTCCTATTCATTTGGATCTCCTTCATGCATATATATATATGCATCTACTCTCAACCCTAACCCTAAACTTGCCTCCACACAAACCACCAGCCCCCCTTCATCACCGCCACCCTATCCCTCTCTCTCTCTCTCGTCTATCTCCTTCCTCCCTCACCCGGAGCCCCGCCGTCGACGACGACGGCGTTTCCCGCGCCCGCGTGTAGCATCCGGCGGCCCCCTCGTCGGCGCAACCCCCCTCGTCGGCGAGCCACCCCCCTGCGGCGTGGCAAGGTAACCCCGACCCCCCGTGGTGCTGTCACGTGAATTAAATCCTCTTTGCATGCTTTAAACCAAGTTTTAATAATTAAATTCTGAATATTCAGATTATTGTAAGGATTGTTGTGATGAATAGATTGATGATTAATTAGATCTAAATGTAGAAAATCATTGGTAAATATGTAGGGGTTCTACCCTAATTTTCGTGTGATTTAATATTAATTATTGATATTTATTTATATTTAATTATGAAGTTTCAATGTTAGTAATTAATGAAATGTGTTTTCTGTTTTAATTTTTATGTAACATTTTGATTACGAATTAGAGAAAACTTTGTACATGAAAAAGTTTGTATAATTAATATAGTATTTTAAAATAATTTTTTCAGAATTTTTATAATTTAATTTATAATTATTTTATGTGAAAAACAGCAAATTTACACTGTTTAATTAATTCCGTTTTGATGCTTATTATTTAATTAATAAATAATTAAATAATATAACTTATATGGAAAATATAGATTTAATTATAAAGTAAGTTATGGAAATTTTTTTAGAATTTGATTGGTGTTTAAAATATTATATCTAGATTTATCTTGGAAGTTTTGTATTAATCAAATTGAATATTAAATATTGTTTTCAATTTATCTTATTTATTTGGTTAGTAATTAAATAATACTTATTGAATAGAAAATGTTTGTAATAGCATGTTATTCTGTATAAAAATAATTCCAATATTTATTTATTATTATTTATAATTATTTGGATTTAGTTGAGTAATTTCTAGATTTATTACATAAGTTGAATATATTATATAATTAATTGTTATTAATTATATAAATATTGTAAATTTTGTGAAGTGATATGATTCTATTAGAAATGTGTAAATATGATATTTAGGAATTTATTTTATGTATTTTAGATATATTTACGAATTTTTAAGACTTAAAAGTAATTTTGAGAATCATGTTTAGGTTTATGTAATCAATTGTGTAATAATTATTTATTGATTTAAATAATTATTAATTTTGTGTTACTACTGTGAATTTAATTTTAATGATTAAATTTAAGGTAGGTGGTGATTTATTTGGATTTATTTAGAATTATTAAGTACTTATTGTTATTATTCAACTAGTTATTTAATAAATAGTTTAATGGTAATAATTTATTTTCTGTAAAATATATATATAATATATATTTATTATTCTGATATTATTTAGTTTATTATTAAAATAGACAAAAAATAATTTTTAAGGATTTTTACTATTTAAGTTAGTATTATTAGGAATTGTGTATTCATGTGTGTATTAAAATGGTTGGTTAATTGATTATCATTAATTAGTTAATTAATTATTAAATATTTAGTTGTAAATAAATTTTAGAATATAAATGGTATGATAATAAGTATGGTTACCTATTTATTATTGTATAATTATTATTCATAAAAATTTGATACTAGTTAGCTAGTAGTACTAGATTAATTTAAATTATAGATTACTTAGCAATTAAATGAATTGTTTAAATTGTTTAATTAGTAATTAATTAGAGATAAATTTTGTTTAGGATTATTTTCTTCTCGGGACTCGGACTCTACTTTGGACCCAGATACTCAGTTGCTGGACACAGGCAAGTACACCTTGCTTGATTGTATATTTTTGCAGTTATTTTATGTTACCTAGTTACTTCTCAGTTGTGTGCACGCGTCTAGTAGTAGTGGACTTATCCCGTGTATTGTGAAGGTATGTGGTACCTTCTAGCCGGACACCGTATCATACACGATCACTATATGAGTGAGTTGAGAGCATGGATTTGTGTGTCGACTGATCATTGGCACGTGAGTTCGCGTCTGGTCTAGTGGTTGGTATAGGTCTACTTATATATACTATGACGTCTTGCATATTATTTGTACCGCGTATACGGTACGGATATACATTGGGTGGGGAGAGTCTACTAGTGGTGTATGAGAATTTCTGTTTCCAATGGACGCTGGATGCTCGTAGCCCCTCGTTTCTCAAACCGTAGAACGCTTGGTGGCCATTTCTTCTTCTTCTCCCCCTCTCATGTGCCACTAGAGATGTCTCGAGTGCATTTTACACATAGATGGTTAGTTTACCTGTCGTATGTCGCATGATATATCCTGTCCTTGTTTGGTTGGAGAGATGTTATGTTACATTTTATTCTAGTTATTTATATACTACCCTGTACTATCATGCATGTCGATTTCTTGTGTACTTGTTACGTCCCTCTGAGGACCTGGCACCTTTTCCAGATTGGGACGAGCACAGGTACCGACGGACTACGGAGATTGGAGACTTTTGCTGACGAGGACTTCAATGTTGAGCCTCGTGAGTTTCTTGAGTTCTTAGGTGATTTCTGCTAGTGGCTATCTATTTCTTTCTGGTTCAGTTGTACTCTTTTAGTAGTTCATTCATACATTTATTGGTGGATTATTTTCCACTAGTCATGACTTGTAGTTTGATTCAGAGTTATTTTTATTCCTTCCAGCTTTATTCTGTGATTTTTCCTATGGATGAGATTAGTATTTACCTGCCTGTATTGTTATTTAGTTGTTACTTCAGCGTACTACGATCGAGTATAGTCCATTAAATTAGGGTTTTTCTATACTTGATCGTACAGCTGGCACGCCACGTGTTCCTGGTCCCACATATCTTGGAACCGGGGAGTGACAGAGTTCTTCATCGTGGGGTGCGCCAGTACTCTTTGTACCGAAGAAGGATGGATCGGTACAGATTTGTATCGACTACATGGCACTCAACAGTCTCACGATCAAGAACAAGTACCCACTGCCGAGGATCGATGACCTGTTCGATCAGTCGAGCGGAGCGAAGGTATTCTCTAAAATTGATCTGAGGTCACATTATCATCAGGTGAAGGTGAAGAAGGAGAATATTTCGAAGACATCTTTCAGGACTCGGTATGGCCAGTTTGAGTTCATGGTAATGCCGTTTGAGTTAACTAACGCCCCGACGGTGTTCATGAACTTGATGAACAAGGTGTTCCATCAGTACTTGGACAAGTTCATGGTGGTGTTCATCGAAGACATCTTGGTGTATTCAAAGACCCCAGAGGAGCATGAGGAGCATTTGAGAGTGGTTCTGGAGACTCTCAGGAAGGAGCAGCTTTACGGCAAGCTCTCGAAGTATAAGTTCTTCTTGGATCGAGTTGATTTCCTAGGTCATATTGTGACTAGAGATAGGATCTCAGTCGACCCGAAGAAGATCAGAGCAGTCGAGGTGTGGACAGCTCCGAGTTCAGTTGCAGAGATCAGGAGCTTTCTGAGATTGGCAGGATATTACAGGAGGTTTGTTCAGGATTTCTTTCGGATTGCAGAGCCATTGACTAGGCTGACCCGGAAGGACGCAGAGTTTATCTGGTCAGAGGAGTGTCAGGTTGCTTTTGATGAGTTGAAGGAGCTACTGACGACAGCCCCAATTTTAACATTGCCATTAGGATCAGGCGGGTTCACTATCTACAGTGACGCCTCAGGGAAGGGTTTGGGTTGTGTCTTGCAGCAGCATAGGAAGGTGATTGCCTATGTATCCAGACAGTTACGTCCGCATGAGAATGTTGACGCAAAATCACAGTCAACCAAATATTGATAAAATTGACAATATGATACTTGTCATAATTCAATATGACACATCAAGACTGAACTTAGTACAAGACGAACGTCGGCTCTATCCTGCAGCATACTCAATTTTTGAGTCTGTATTTTTACTTTTATTGAGTCTAAATAAATGTAAACTGAGTCGCACTGAGTAGTTTGGGCCTATACCTATCTCCAAACCATAAACCAAAAGCTCCACCAAAACCAAACTATCCCATATAGCCCATTAGAACAATTCTGTCTTCTGGAGACAGAGTTTGGGTCGAATTCTGTCCCCTAAATTATAGGATCCTAAATTTTAGGGTTTGCTGTATGCTAGTTGTCCAACGGCCTAAAATTTGAATTCTTGACCCAGAATTCTGGCCGAATTCTGCCTATTGCTACTAGTATAAATAGGCCTTGAATTCTTTTATTTTCAATCATCCAATCTTCTCTTCTCTTCTCTCTAAAGCCTTATACAAGCCTTACCCTTCTCATCTACTAGCCACAAGCTCCCTAAGCCTCAAAGTGCTCAGTGCTCTTCAGTTAGGAGTTTGTGCAAGAGTTCAAAAAGTGGCTTGAAAAATTCTAAGCATCGCCACTGCGATCTCTGTAAGAAGTTGACGTGCTCTTCTGAAGAAAAGGCACGGGGTGTAACTACTATTTCACAAATAGTAGATTTAATCCTGAGCTAGAGTTCTCAGGCCTGGACTAGTCCTCCATGAGGAAAACCAGGTTAAAATCGGCTGTGTTTGCGTATGCTTTCTCGCTCTTTATAATTTCCGTATTTACTCTGATTATTTACTGTTGGTAAAAAAGTATATTTTTTTAATTAGATATTATTGTCATAAACTCTATTCACCCCCCTCTAGAGTTGCTTACTTGTTCTTTAATTGGTATCAGAGCACTGTTCTCTCAACACGGACTAACATCCTAGAGCTGATCCATAGAAACCACACAACCCATGTTTTATAATCACGGTGAAGGGCAGTCCACTCATAGGCCACCCCTATTTGATGGATCAAACTATGCCTATTGGAAAATCAAGGATGAGTTTTTATCTCAAGTCTCTAGACTTCGACCTGTGGACCATTGTTACCGATGGTTACAAAAAGCCCGCCAAGATAGTTGTCATTGGTGATCTCGTCGAGAAACCCAACGACAAATATTCTGACGATGAAAAGAAACATGCGAGTCTAGACGCTAGAGCTATTAATGCTTTATTTTGTGCAATAGACATGAATGAGTTTAACAGGGTCTCGACATGCACCACCTCGCACGAAGTATGGAGACTTCTAGAAGTGACGCATGAAGGAACCACCCAAGTCAAGGAGTCGAAAATCAGTCGTCTCACTCAAGAATATGAGGCATTCAAGATGAAGCCTAATGAGACGATCACACAAATGTTTATAAGATTCTTCGACGTCATCAACCCCTTGTCATCTCTCGGCAAACAATATACAAATCACGAGAAGATCCGCAAGTTACTTAGGGGGCTACCAAAGATTTGGAACCCTAAGGTAACAGCTATCATAGAAGGCAATGATCTCACCACATTGTCTATGGAGACTTTGATGGGAAAGTTGATGACTCACGAGCTTGACCTCAAAGACTTCGAAGAACCTGCTCCAAAGACAAAAGAGATTGCCCTAAAAGCTCATCGTCGAAAGGCTGATCTTAAAAAGACCGATGACGACAATTCTGAAGGTGATGATCAAGCTATTCTAGTCCGAAATTTCAAGAAGTTCCTTTGCTTCAATTGAAAAAAGAAGGAACAACAAGAAGATGACGAGGAAGAACCAATGTGCTACGGCTGCAAGAAGACTGGACACGTCCGAAAAGACAGTCCATTCGTAAAGAAAAGCAACCGATATGAGAAGCCCTACAAGAAGTCTTGCTCAAGAAAATATGCCAACACTAGCATTTGGCATAAAAGCGAAGCAAGTGACTCCGAGAAAGAAAATGACTCCCCTCAAGACACCACCAATGTATGCCTAATGGCAACATCCGATAAGGTAACTAGCAAAACTCTCGATGACTTCAATTTTGATGAACTTGGTGATGCGTTCAATGATTTACTAAATGACCACAAGAAATGACCACAAGAAAGTCATTAGTAAGTATAAGCATGCTAAGGAGAAGATCAAAAGCTATGAAGCCGAGATTCAAAAACTCTCTTCTTTGCTTGATAATGTTAGAGACACTCCACCCACGGAAGTCACTAATGAGGTGTCTAAGCTTAAGTTAATCCTACATGATGCCGAAGCACGTATTGAAAAATAAACACGTGAGATCACAGCACTCAATACTGAGCTTGCTGAAGAAAAGAATAGACACAAGATCTCTATTGCTAAAATTGATGGTTTAAATGCTAAAGGTAATGAACTGCATGCTGCCTCTAAGAAATTAGAGAATAGATTAGGAAAACAGGTTGCTCAACCTCAAACCCAATTGCATAAGACACACACAAAGCACAAGACTACTCAAAATAGTCAAACATGTCACCCACATGCAGCACGTAAACATGCTTACATGTACACGTACTTCTATACAGCACATAAACCACATGCATGTAGAAATCACTCTCATAACTATCATTCTACTGCTACACACAATCACCATGCTGCACATAACCATAACTATGCTGCACATAACTATCACCTTACTGCACATAGACATAATTATCACTATGCTGCATATAGACATAACCATCATCCTGCTGCCACATATAATCACTATCCTGCTGTTCCACACAACTCACACCATGCTGCATATAGACACCATCAACATGCTCCTAATACAAATAGGCATGCTACTTGTACCTACTGTAGATTACATGGACACATCTCACCACAATGTAGAATTAGGAGATTAGTAGATATAAATCTATATGCATGGGTGTCAAAGACTAACATTTCAGGACCCACAAGAACTTGGGTACCAAAGGTCACATCTACTCTTGATGTAGGTGGATCTTTTCGCCTCAACTAAAAGCAAGTGGATTCTCGATAGTGGATACTCACGACATATGACGGGAGACGTAAATCTTTTCGCATCACTATCGATGAAGAGGGAAGGGTATGTATCCTTTGGCAACAACTTAAAAGGGTACATCATAGGTAATGGTAATATAGTTCATCCTCCCTCTCTTGTAATAAAGGATGTCTGCCTAGTGATCGAGTTAAAGTATAACCTGCTCAGCATGAGTCACCTTGCTGATCATGGATATGATATTAACTTTGGACAAAATAAATGCTATATTTATGACAGGTCAACGGAAGACTTCACTTTTGAAGGGATAAGAGAGGATAACATTTATATTTTCTATCTATCTAGAGATACTAACAGTGTAGAAAGATGCCTCTTCGCCCACAAGGATGAGAGATTGTTGTGGCACTAGCATCTTGGTCATGCCAATATGGATACTATATCCAGGCTATCGACAAAGAAGCTAGTAAGAGGCTTGCCCGACATCACATTCAAAAAGGACACGGTATGTACCGAATGTGAGTTGAATAAGGCAACCAAGTCTTCTTTTCATTCAATAAACACTGTAAGTACTACTAGACCCTTGAAATTACTTCACATGGACTTATTTAGTCCTAGTAGAGTAGCCAGTTTTGGGGAAAAACTCTATGCTTTTGTTATAGTAGATAATTTTTCTAGATTCACTTGAGTTTTCTTTCTTTCAAACAAAAGCGATACGATTTTTATTTTCAAAATTTTTGCTAAAAAGGTTCAAAACGAAAAAGGCTACATGATTACTCGAATCTGAAGTGATCATGGAGGCGAATTCAAAAGTACTAATTTTGAAAAGTTTTGTAACTCAAATGGTTTTAATCATGAGTTTTCTTGTCCTAGAACTCCTCAACAAAATGGTGTTGTGGAGCGGAAGAATAGGACTCTTGGCGATATGGCTAGAGTCATATTGAATAAATTTTCACTTCCGAAATATTTTTGGGCTGAAGCTGTCAGTACATCGTGCCATATTTTAAACGGGTGCTTACGACCTATTACGAAGAAAACACCCTATGAGCTTTGGTTTGGTAGAACTCCAAATGTTTTTTTATTTTAGAGTGTTCAGTTGTTGCTGCTTTATCCTCAATACCAAAGACAACTTAAGCAAATTTGATGCCAAAGCTGACAATGGTGTCTTTCTTGGCTATGCTGCCAAGAGCAAGAGGTATAGAGTGTTCAACAAAAGCTCATTGATTGTAGAAGTGTCTACTAATATGACTTTTGATGAGGATAATAGTGCAGCAGCTATTCATGACGATGATGTTGAGCCATCAACTTCTACGCCGATGAATACAACCACTGAAACTAATTCTCTGGAGGGCTTGCCGAAGAAATTCGCATTCAAGCCGTCACATCCAGAAAACTTGGTAATAGGTGAGGTATCACGCGGAGTAAGTACTCGATCATCGTTAAGAGACTCCATTGCTAGCACTGTCTTCATTTCACAAATTGAGCCTAAAACTGTTTTAGAAGCTTTTAATGATGAGTTTTGAATTTCTGCCATACAAGAAGAACTCAACCAATTCGAGAGGAGCCAGGTCTGGGAACTTGTTCCTAGGTCAGCTAATGTAACTCCCTAAATCCATTTTGTGTATTTCGATTATTTCCTGAATTTTCTTTTTGAAAGTATTGGAGCTTTAGAAGAAAATTTTGATTTAAATAAAGTATTCAGGAAATATCTTCTCAATTCATATTATTTTGTTTTAAAAAAATTGATTATAAATATCTTTTCTAAAGTAATTTTTGTAAATTGTGGTTAATTATGTTGTAAAAGTTTTAATTGTCTGTATTATTTAATGATCATTATTAGTATTATGATATACTACTTTTGATGGCAATTATTTAAATATTTCATTTAATGCTAATATTGCCTACTGATAATTAGAGCATAGACATAGCAGTTTTCTTCTAGTAAAGAGTTATTGCTAATTATTGGTTAGCTAACTAGTTGATATTAATTATGATAAATAGTTTATTATTATTTTTCTTTACTAAATGTTACTATTAAGCTTGTGTAATTGATCATAGTTGCAAAGTGGTTTCTATTAGTAAACTTCTAAATGGATTCTATTTGACAAATATATTTTCGAAATTAATTACTATTAAGTAATAGGAAGTATAACTGTCTTTAGTTGACAGTGAGTAAGATTTATTAACTGAATTTTTATCCTGATAACTGATTTGATTATTGGAGGAAATAATTGGATTTGGAAAGCTATTTTGAAAATCATTTGAATTTGAATTGCCTCTAACTAATTCTGTTACAACCTATTCTACTTAGCACCCAGATCTACACTATTTCACCGTTCTGCCACTGTCCAATAGCCTCTGATCTACAGTTATTCACTACACTGCCATTCTAAAAACACCCCAGATCTACACTAATTTACAGCAGTGCCACTCCCCACTGTACACACACACCCTAATTATTTTATTATAAATTTACACGATTCCCACAGTTCTGACACAGCACTGTTGTCCAATCACACCCTCACTGTCCTCTCTCATTGCTCGAGAGCCAATGCTCCGTCGGAGGGACGAAGCGCCACCACCGCCAGCCGTCGTCGGTCGCCACGGACTTCGCCAGGAGATCGTCGGGTCACCACTTCCCCATGGATGCGACCAGCCGGAGACGACGACGCATCACAACGTCTCTCCGGACAGCACCATCACCAAGAGCTTCGACTCGCCGCCGTGAACCTCGTCGAGCCGAGCCTCGATGGTTGGCAGTCATCTCTGTGACCGTCGCCGTCAGATGCGTCAACGACGACATCTCCGCCTCGTCACTCCGGCCCGATCATCCCGTCACCGCCATCCATGCTCGACCTCAACCGTCTCTCTCCGGCGCAGCTAGTCAGATCCGGCCTCCGCCACTTCTTGGCGACTGGATCTGACGTTTCCTCCACCATGGAGCGACGCCGCCGCTCGTCCTAATCGGCCGGATCCGCCGCTGTCCTCCCAGAACTCGTCGACACCACGTCGAGCCGCCTCACCGGAGTTGCCATCGAAGTCCCGACCTCGCCGAAGACTCGAGAAGTCGCCGCCGCTGTTAAGATCTGCCTGCGCCGAGCTTCTTCGCCGTTTCAGAGCACAGATCCGCGCCCATGGTGAGTCCCCAACTTGATCTACTCGATCATCTTTCATTCTTGCTTCCTAGGGTTTTGAGTTTCAGGATTAAGGTTTTATTTTAGGTTAAGGTTTCGTGGATGAGGAGAATGGGGTCCTGTCGGTTGTTGTGAAGAAGAAGACATGAGGAAGAGGAATATAGAGGAGTATAGAGGAGGAATGGGCCGGTCAGGTCATGGAATGTTGGCTAAGCAATAATTTATGTGAGGAGTAGGAGTGGAGATTGTTTTGTTCGGCTGAGAGATTGAGGGATTTGCATTGATGGAGTATTCCACCTCTCCATTTATTTTATTTTTATGGCATTGATTTGACCCTTCGGATCAGAGAGCCACTTTAATGTAGATGGGGCTGTGAGATTCGGCTGAGTATAGAAAGTGTTGGTAGCATTTATTGGAGAAAGAGAGAGTCTCATCTCTCTATTTCTTTTCTTGGGTTTATATCATTGTGACCCTTTGAAAACCGGGCTGTGTGACCCTTCGGGATGTGAAGAGTCAACATGTAGATTTCCTCTTTCTAATGTTGCAGCTGTACATTAAATGTGAGAATGAGAGAGGCAAGAGAGTATAAGTTGGAGTTTGAGTCTTGGTGGGCCGGGTTAATGTCTGGGCTTAGTATGTAAAAATAATGTATTAATTAGCATTATGTGTAAACTAGAAAGATGTGTGTTAGTTGCTAGTGCCTATATATTATTACTTAGTAAACTAATCTGTTGGTATAATTAATTGTAACATTTCGTTTTATAAAAATTATTTCGTAATCATTAGCAAGAATTTAATATTGTTATATGTTATTTCAACTTGACTAATTTGGACAATGCTGTAGTAGCATTTAATTATGTTACTCTTCAAGGTTAATTTCTAAGAATTATTTTATGATATTGCATTAATATCATTTATTAGTATCTACATAGGTTTTGCTATAAGAATTCATTTTCTTAATAGTTAGATAAAAATATTAAATACGAGTTTTATAAATGCTTTATTAGCAAATATTTTCTAGGTATTACTTAATAAGTAACTTTTGCTAATATATATTTTTGGCATGAAATGCTATGGGTTAATTTTGGATAAATATTTATTATCAATAAATAGATTAGCTTTCAAAAAATTTCTAAATATTATTGAATAAGTGATTTTGGTTAAACATAGTTAAGTATTTTTCTCTGGATTAAGCTGTATTATATTTTCTAAAAATATTGGTTAGCTATGGATTGGTTTCCAAATTATTTTGTGGCAAGTTCTATTTAGAGAGTTTATCTAAATATTTTTATCCTTCAAAATATTGGTAAACTAGTTTATGGTTAGTTAGCCTTTTAACTAATTATCATTATTTTAAACATGAAATATTTTCTTGCAAAATATAGTATTTTCTTCAAGCTATATAGTGGATAAAGTTATATATATATATATATAAATGTTAACTAGTATATGAATAGTTAGTAATATAGTTGGGTAATAGTCATTATTTCAAACCCTAATAAAATTGTACAAATATAAACAGGTGAACAACTATGCAGTACTATTCTCGTGCAACCAAACCGAGGCAAGTACACCGGCTCGAACTCTTTACTCTGTATTTTCTGTCTTGCTTCATGTTCTCATGTTGACACGTTGTACACACGATTGTTCATTGTTCATTGTTCACTGTTCATCGTTCACCGTTCATTGTTCATAGTTCATTGTTCTTACTTGTACATTGGGGTGGGGAAATACTACAGATATGTGACCAATCCTATTTTAGCTAGGCATTGACTAATAGCTTGGGTCTCACATCGTGCACGTGGGACTCCAAGCCGTACCATTGTTCATTGTTCACTGTTCACCGTTCACTGTTTACCCAGCCGGTCACATACTCTGATAGTTATTTCAAATGCATGTTACACTGATAGAATAGTTTCATTGTTTCTGGATCTGGTACCATAGTTTCATTGTTATTCCTGTACCATAGTTTCATTGTTATTCCTGTACCATAGTTTCATTGTTATTCCTGTACCACAGTTTCATATTCCTGTCTTGTATCATAGTTCAAATCGTGATTCTTTTTCATGCACTTCAGTTTACATTGTTTAGAGCTTCTTGTCGGGGTTGTACTTTGCTCTTTTCCTGATAGGATCGTTGCAGGTGAGTGGGAGATTACATGGAGCTGGTGATTGCTTGGATATTGCAGTTTTTTATTTCAGTTTATTTGTTTGGAGATTGTATTTTAGAGATTCATTATTGTATATTATTTCATTTGACCGGATTTGTCTCCGGCTGATTTTTATATTTAAAACACTTGATGGATATTGGTGATTTATGGGAACGTTATAAAAGCTGTGTTTGGTTTACATTACATTGTGACTTTGAGTTTTCCTTAGTATTGTACAGCTTACTTCGTCGTGTCCAACGACGAAGGCTGGGCGTGTCCGACTCGTATCCGATTATTCGGGAGCGGGGCGTGACAGCTAATCATTCGATTATTGGTACGAAATGGGTTTTCCGTAACAAAGTAAATGCAGATGGATCAGTTACATGCAACAAAGCTCGTCTAGTAGCTCAAGGATACAACCAAGAGGAAGGTATCGACTATGATGAGACGTATGCTCCAGTTGCAAGATTGGAATCCATTCGGATGCTTTGTGCATTTGCTAATTTTCAAAAATTTAAATTGTTTCAAATGGATATTAAAAGTGCTTTTCTGAATGGATTTATTAAGGAGGAAGTTTTTGTAAAACAACCCCCTAATTTTAAAAATCACAAATTTCTCGACCATGTTTTCAAACTCAAGAAAGCGCTATATGGCCTCAAACAAGCCCCTAGAGCTTGGTATGAACGCCTAAGCAATTTCTTGCTAGATAAAGGTTTTTCAAAAGAGAAAATTGACACTACACTGTTTATCAAAAGTTTTTAAAATACTATTCTTTTAGTACAAATTTATGTAGATGATATCATATTCGGTTCTACTAATGAAAATCTTTGTCAAGATTTTGCTAAGTGTATGCAGAACGAATTTGAGATGAGCATGATGGAGGAGCTCACCTACTTTCTTGGATTACAAGTCAAACAAACTTCGCAAGGAACTTTCATCAGCCAGTCAAAATATACAAAGGTTATGCTGAAGAAGTTTGATCTTGACAACGTCAAACCAATCAGCACCCCTATGGCTACTTCGACCAAGCTAGAACCTGATGAAAGCGACAAACCTGTTGACCAACGTAAGTATCGAGGTATGATTGGTAGTTTACTTTATTTAACTGCTAGTTGTCCCGATATCATGTTTTGTGTTTCTCTGTGTGCTCGCTATCAAGCTAGTCCTAAGGAATCACACATGTCCGCCGTTAAGCGTATCTTTCGATACCTTAAGGGTAGTGTTACAGTGGGCTTATGGTATCCCAAATCCACATCCTTTGACCTTATTGGTTATTTGGATGCTTATTTCGCAGGATACAAAGTTGACCGTAAAATTACAAGCGGCACGTATCATTTATTAGGCAAGACTCTAGTCTCTTGGTTTAGCAAGAAGCAGAACTCTGTCGCACTATCCACAATAGAAGCTGAATATATCGCAGCTGGTCGTTGTTGTGCACAAATTCTGTAGATGAAGCAAACCCTTGCAGACTACAACCTTTTTTTATGCACATTCCTATATTCTGTGATAACACTAGTACCATCAACCTTACTAAGAACCCTATATGTCACTCATGTACGAAACACATTGAAATACGTTACCACTTTTTGCGTGATTACCAGCAAAATGGTACTATAAACTTAGAATTTATTGACACTGATCATCAGCTGGCGGATTTCTTTACAAAACCACTATCCGAAGAGCGTTTCAACTTTCTTTATCGTGAACTAGGAATTTTGGACGAAACGGTTATTCATTAAAGTAACCTGCGTAAATATTGATTATGTCTTGGTTCTTTATGATAAATTTACTATGGGTACAAGCCGAAAGGGTCCTTCTGACAACAAGGCGTAAAAGCCTAAGCGATACGGTGCACTAGTCCTCAGCACTACCGCTAGCTGGGATCCGGCCCCTGCAGCTACCCCATGGTAGTTTTACCATACTGAATTATGGCATAACTCCTTGTTTATTATATGGTATACTTTTATTTATAACTTGCTCAATTCAAATTTTCGAACTTCAAATTTATTCTTTTGATTCCGCTTTCACTTTTTGCAATTCTCTACTTGGATTTCTTACTTTTGCATATTCATACTTCCATTCCTTCATTCTCATTCAACTAACTATTATTTTCAACTCCATTTTAGCCTAATTTCTATTCTGGCCCTAGAATACAGAATTCGGGCCGAACTCTGCCTAACACAGAGTTCGGGCCGAATTCGGTCTGGTCATTCCAGAATCGCAGTCGGGCTCAACCGCTGATCTGAGATTGATCTAATGGTCCATATTTCTTCCGACCATTCGAACCCTTCATATTATAATCGGGTTCTCCATCTCTCTCTTCTCCACTACCTCCTCCAAAACTTCTCCAAACCCTTCTTTTTCAAACCCTAACCCTAGTTTTCTCCTTCTAGTGCATATTTCTTCTCCAAATTCAAGGAGAAGGTCTCTTGCATCATTCTCTTCCATCCTTCATCATCCTTTTGAGGTATAATTTCACTTTTCTCTACATCTCAATTTTATTAATTTCTTCATTACTCATGGCTCCCAAGTTATTTAATAGAGGAAAGAGGCTTCGAACCGAGGGTGCATCCTCTTCGAATCCTCCTCTTCATATTGAACAACCTATTGAACAACCTATTCAATAACCCATTCATCCGTTGTTCAATCCACCTCGTCCTATTGACCCCACCACGTTTGATAATAGAATATTTGTATCATTGGAAGCCTCAAACGAGTGGTTCAATAATTTTCGATCTCGTCCCGTATGTGCGGATCATCCTATTAATTTTCGATCTCGTCCCGTATGTGCGGATCTCGTCCCTATTTCATGATTTGTGTCTTGATGAACTTGTCACTACTAATTCACTTATCTATTTGACTGCAATTCAAATGTTTTATTTCAATCTTACTCATGATGATACACGTATATATTCACGTGTTGCTGGCATTGACATATCATTTGATGACTTTGATCTTGCGGAATATCTTAAAATTTCGGAGCCTAACTCATGGGAGAAACTTGTCGATGCTCGCAAGTTTCAATTCCCTGATGGGACTTTCCTAGAAAGCTTCAAGGACGATTTGTGTACCCCCAAACACACGTCCACGAAAGCTTCTTGCCAAATTTCTAAACCCTTACTTCTATGAGCTTCATCGCATTATATTTTCCACGATTCTGTCCAAAGCGGGATCGACTGATGAGGTTTCATATTTTAGGATTTCTGCTATGTATCACCTTTATTTCCATGTCCCATTCAAACTTCCACCTACCATGATGGACTGGATGATCAATGCTAGGAAGAAGCCAAGATCTTTGGTCTATGCTCTCTATCTTCCTATAATTTTTTGTGCTTTTCATGTCCCACTTGATGAGTACCAATTCCTCCCTGCCCCTGCCTTCCTATCTAAGGTACGGCGGCTTCAGGCAGCTATCGGTTCACCTGCTGAGTCTGAACACTCTGATGCTCAGGATGATGCACCTGCTCTTGGGCAGCCTGTGCCCCCTCCACCTGCTACTCTTGAGTCGATCTAGATTACTTCACGATCGGTTCATGTTAGAGGATAATCCCTGGACCCAGCTTGACTACCGTACCACCCTGCAGATGAGTGCCATCAGCAACTCACTGCATAATGTCCGGTACTCTATGTCTCGGCATCCTTCTATGACTATTCCTATGGAGCGGGATCCTGCTCGCAACGGATGCCGTATCGATGACCCTTGGGTTATACGCTATCTGGATCCGGATGCGGCTTTCGTGGATCCTCGTCCTTCATTCACTGATCCATCTGACGACGCTGGACCTTCACGAGCTCCGTGATGGATGTGGTTTCCTACTTGCTGCTGCTGCTGAGGATCATATGTTTAGTTTTTATGCACTATAGATTTTTAGTTTATGTAGTTGCTTTTTATTATTCGCTCACTTTATGTTATGTGACTCTTGAGACACTTGATGCAGTTTATTATTACTTTGGTGTGCTTGCCAGTTATTTTTTATTTACAAATTCTCTGGTTGTTTGTGTTTGATAAATGACAAAAGGGGGAGAATTATTTGATATTCATAATTATTTGATATTCATATCATATTGTCATCTGTGCTTTGGAAAAGATTGTATTTATCAGGACAAAAGAAGAAGCAACGTTTACGGGGGAGCTATTGCTAGCTATTGTGCTTCTATCTATGCACTGATTACGAGAGAGCTATTGCTTTTATAAATGTGTCCAGGTATGAACATTGAATATACAAATATCATTTTGTCAATTATCAATATGGGGGAGATTGTTGACACAAAATTACAGTCAATCAAATATTGATAAAATTGACAATATGATACTTGTCATAATTCAATATGACACATCAAGATTGAATTCAGTACAAGAAGGACGTCGGCTCTATCCTGCAGCATACTCAGTTTTCGAGTTTGTATTTTTATTTTTATTGAGTCTAGAGAAATGTAAACTGAGTCGCACTGAGTAGTTTGGGCCTATACCTATTTTCAAACCACAAACCAAAAGCTCTACCAAAACCAAACTAGCCTATATAGCCCATTAGAATAATTCTGTCTTCTGGAGACAGAGTTCGGGCCGAACTCTGCCTCCACACAGAGTTCGGACCGAATTCTGCCCCCTAAATTATAGTACCATAATTTTTAGGGTTTGTTGTATGCTAGTTGTCCAACGGCCAAAAATTTGAATTCTTGACCAAGAATTCTGGATGAATTCTGCCTATTGCTACTAGTATAAATAGGCCCTGAATTCTCTCATTTTCAATCATCCAATCTTCTCTTCTCTTCTCTCTAAAGCCTTATACAAGCCTTACCCTTATCATCTACTAGCCACAAGCTCCCTAAGCCTCAAAGTGCTCAGTGCTCTTCAGTTAGGAGTTTGTACAAGAGTTCAAAAAGTCGCTTGGAAAATTTCAAGCATCGCCACTGCGATCTCTGTAAGAAGTTGACGTGCTCTTCTGAAGAAAAGGCACCGGGTGTAACTACTATTTTACAAATAGTGGATTTAATCCTGAGCTAGAGTTCTCAGGCCTGGACTAGTCCTCCACGAGGAAAACCAGGTTATAATCGGCTGTGTTTGCGTATGCTTTCTCGCTCTTTATAATTTTCGTATTTACTCTGATTATTTACTGTTGGTGTAAGAGTTTATTTTTTTTAATTGGATATTATTGTCATAAACTCTATTCACCCCCTCTAGAGTTGCCTACTTGTTCTTCAGAGAAGAATTACCCTGCCCATGATTTGGAGTTGGCGGCAATTATCTTTGCTCTTAAGTTGTGGAAGCACTATCTATACGGAAAGCGTGTGAAGATCTTCACAGACCACAAGAGCTTGAAGTATGTGTTTACACAAAAAAACTCAATATGAGGCAGCGCAGATGGTTGGAGTTGATGAAGGACTTCGACATTTTATTGTAGTACCATCCAGGGAAGGCCAATGTGGTTGCCGATACCTTGAGTAGGTATCCGATAGCTATGTGTTTGACGATGGATCGTCACTTATTAGCAGATTTGGAGAGCTTGGGAATCGAGGTGATCGTGCCAGGAGTTCAGATGCAGATGTGGGGCCTTCAGATTTAGTCAGACTTGATGGAGATGACCAAGTCAGCTCAGTTCGACGATTTTACTCTGCGGTGTATCCGAGAGCAAGTTCGAGCAGGATTGGTGGATGAAGAGTTTGTCATTACAGAGGACGGCACATTGAGGCATGGTTCCAGACTGTGTATGCCTAGCGGAGAGCTTCAGGAGCAGGTCATACATGAGGCTCATCGCTCTCAGTACTCTATTCATCCAGGTGCCAACAAGATGTATAGAGATTTGAAGGAGCATGTATGGTGGTATGGGATGAAGCGGGAAGTAGCACGCTTCATAGCCAGGTGTTTAGTCTGTCAACAGGTTAAGATAGAGAGGCAGAGGCCAGGAGGACTGTTGCAGCCATTGTCCATTCCGGAGTGGAAGTGGGAGCACATCACGATGGATTTTGTTTCTGGATTGCCGCATTCACCAGGAGGGAAAGACGCGATTTGGGATATCGTGGACAGGTTAACCAAATCGGTCCACTTTTTGCCCATGCATCTAACCTAACCCTAATCCCCCTATACCTGGCCGGCCATAGGCAGCCCCTCCCTTTCATTTGTATTGAAGTTGTAGCCTCCAAGAGAAACCCTAGTTTTCCACTCTCCCAAACTCCTAACTTTTGCATCCGGAGCCCGTTTCTCCTCAAACAAAGACCGTCGTGCTCGTAAGAAGGAGAGGATCTTACTGGAGCATTGCTAGCAAGGTGGTAGAGGCGTTTGCTCGAGCGTACTCGATCGTTGGAGCGCTCGGGGAGACCTTTGCATTAAGATCCTTGACTCTCAATAGGTAAATCCTATTCTAGCATAGTTTTTCCAAATTTTTCTTCATGGTAGTGAGCATCTAGGTACCCATGACCTGTAGGATCAATTTTTTCCAGTTTCGTATTCATTTGGTGTCCGTATCGGATACGTGTCGGCTAATATTCGTAGGTGTTTGATGAAATATCACAATAAATTAATTTCTAATTTTTGTTAGATCTATTTACATATTCTGGTAGCCCTATACATGAGGATCACGACCCCATAAGTTTCAACACGAATCGGACTCGTGTCCGTGTCTAAACAGGATACGAACGCGCTGCACGCTAGGCCGTGTGCGTGCCCTGCTGCTCGGGGGTGATTCCTCGACACACAGGCACATGGTCACTTGAAATTTGACGTGTAGGTGGGGGCCATGACTGAGATCATGCTCCCAAAGTTTCATGAAGTTTCGTCGAGAAACGAGAGAGAAATCTCGTCGGCACTGATCGGCCACACGTGCGCGCGCGGAATAGCCGCCGCTGAAACGTCGTTCGCGCGGATACGACACGACACGTGGACACAAATCAGGTTATCCAACGTATAGCCCTATACCTAACCTAGCCTAGGATACGAACACGAGACACGAGGTGGGACACACGAGTCCCTAGACTCGATGACTCGCGTGTACGACGCTGTGCACGGGGCTGTACACGTGCACGGACACGCTCTGCATGCGTGTCGGACACGACACTTGGCCGCATGCTAACTCGGCCATTAGGTCAGGGATGTGTACGCCTAGGTGTACGCAAAGTTTTACGAGAGTTGGATCGGAAATGAGCGAGAAATCGGGTTCGCATCGATTCGGTTCATGCGCGTATCGGGTTTCCCGATACTCGTTCGCTGGACCCGATACAGACATAGTTTCGACCTAAAGAATACCTGAGCACGTCCCACATGTCGAGACCGACGTATTTGCCAAGTTTCGTGGGTTAATTCTGAGTATTATGAGTTTTGGATCATTTTGTGAAAATGGGTTTTTTTATTGAATTTGAAATTTGAGATTTTTGTGATATTTTGATTTCTGAAATTTATGGCGATAAATTCTGAGTTTTGGTCCTTGGACATTGTTTGAGACTTGTGGGAATCGACCCTCGGGGTTGATTCATATTTTTTAAGCCATTTTTAGGCATTTATGGAGTTTTACCTATTAGGTGTATATATATATATATATATATATATATATATATATATATATATATATATATATATATATATATATATATATATATATATTTCCTTTATGTCTAATTTCGAAAATATGATTAAGTAAGGGTCGAGGCCTTTGATCTCAGACCTGGGAACTTACTCCAAGTTCGGGATCGACCCTCGTTGGCTTTTATACTTGGTATATACCTATATCTATATATATATGCTTATATGTATATGTATATTATATATATATATATTTCCCTATTGATTGTAATACTTTGTACATGGAATACTCTTGTAGTCTTATTCTATTTTGTTTCTCAGATTTATACCCATAACCAGCAGCCCCCAACATCGTTCACACTCACAAACCATGTTTCCTTTCATAACTTATATATAAGTATATATATGTGTGTGTATATATATATATATATATATATATATATATATATATATATATATATATATATATATATATATATATATATATATATATATATATATATATATATATATATTACTTTTTGATGAATGTGTAAATATAGGTAATGTAATAATTGCTTGTGATATGACTACATGAAGTGTTTGGACAGATTAGGATTGTCGATAGGAGCCTAGTTTGGTCAAATTGGCCGACAAGTTGACCAAGTTGACAAAAGTCAACTTTGGGTCAAACTTGATCCAAATCGACTCAAACGAACTCCGAATGACCTGAAAACTTGTGTATGACCTAAAAATTAGTAAACGGACTAGTTGACCTTGAGTTGACCAGGTTTGACTAGAGTTGACCACGGGTTGACTTTGACCTAGAAGGACCTAGAATCATGTAGAAGTGCATTGTAGGCATTCCTTATGATATGTTAGACCTTGTTGTGACTTGTGGTTGTTTTAAATAGGTTTATATCACTCCAGTTCAGTTACACATCCTCATCAGCAGCTCAGATTGTCAGGCGAGTACATTCTCTGACCGTTTCATTCTTGCTTGGACGTATTTACTTGTTATAGACTAGTTTACTTATTGCTGTCACGATATATCATGAATTAGTACTATATGGATCTCTTCATGCGATGTTATCCCCTCGGATACAGTGGGTATATTGTGCTCATGTACTTTATCATGTGTATCGTCTACTGTCACTCCCCAATCCTGGAATACGTATTTTAGTACGTAAACCGATAAATTATATTTACCTCGTATTTATACTATATTTATTATGCAGTATTTCTTCATGCATTTCCCAAAAATATTCGATAAAATATTATTTTCTAATTTATTTTCTGCATTTGGGCCTACAGTTTTAGCTCATTTGGGTAACCTATTCTTGGTTCACCAATGGTTCATCATGAACCCATGGGTCCAAGATCTTTATATATAACTCATCTCCTTCTCTCTCCTCTCATTATTCCTCTCATTTATTTCCTCCACCAACCAAGACAAGTGCCAACTTGCTCAAGAGATGGATTTATATTTTGTTAATGATTTCTTACAAAATTATTTGTCAAAACATGTTCTTCTCCTCAATCTATACTAGTTTAGAACTTGAAAATTTCTATTTTGAAGCTTTGATTTTTGTAGATCTAAGTTTTAATCATTTTCGGATTTTGCATGGTTTGATCTACTTTAGTTGGATTTTATGGGTTTTTGATGCTTCCATGTGGAAGAGCATTCAGTTTCACCCAAGTTGGAACCTTGGAAATCTGGATTTGGAGTTCGGATGGCCAAGTTATGATGCTTTGAAGCTTTGGGTTCAACCATGGTGTTCTTGCTGTTTGGAGAAGACAGTGAGCAGTGTGCTTCTGTTTGAGCACGCTTTCTGTTGGAAGCGTGTCTTTTCACGCACGCTGCCTTGAGTGAGCCTGCGTGACTTTTCATCCCTTGAGCGTGCATGCTTTATGCGTACGCTTTTGATATTTTACCAGATATTATATGACCATTTTATATCCTTACGCCTTTTGTCTCGAGCATGATATGAGCACTAATGTGACCCCGGTGAACAAAGTGTTCCTACCTGATACATGTACCTGAATGTCCCAGTTCTTGTTCATGCTCGACAAATGACTCGTAACTCCACGTGGCGTATTTGCAATGATGCATTACACTAAGGAGGGTAGAACATGTTGACATACGGATTGACATGGATCCTCTTTGGGGTACTCTTACTTGAGTACGACTTTTAGGAGGATAATCATGCAGGCCACAGCATGTGAGTCCAAGATTTCACCTAGGGTTAAATTAGACAACTAAACATACTAGATGCATGGGGAGGGCAAAATCCCGAGATCGTGTTACACCAGCCGCCTTGAGATATTGTCTTGACGCGCCGGCTGGTCTCCACGGATACTGTGTCATCTGCAACGAGTGGATGACTGTATCTGATTAATTCCTGCTATATATTATATGTTTTGGCAAGGTGGCCTTGCGAGGGACCTGTGCTCAATCATACCTGTCTACGCGAACCCCTGGGTTGGCTAGCCTTGTTGGAAAGATACGATCTGAGGATTTTCTAATAACATGACGCGAGGATAACCTCGTCCCACTAGAAACTCGTAGACTTGATTGGCCGTGAAAACGACTTGCTTGTATCCTATTACCTTCCGTGAATAACCGAAGGAAGCGGACTGTCATGGCACGTGATCCAACCCATGTTCTTGTTTGATTGTTGGGTTGGTTATCGTACTATGACAGGCTGTGGACCGAAGTTATAAATGGAAGACTTATTCTGGTTGTGAAGTGCTACTTCTGTGAATGACTGAGGAACATGGTCTATCATGGTACATGATCCAACCTATGTTCTTGTTTGATTGTTGGGTTGGTTATTGTGCTGCGATAGGCTATCGACCGAAGTCACGATCAGGAGGTTTTATTGTTTATACCTTTTAACTTATGTGAATGTTATAGAGTACGACACGTCCCGACTCCATGCGGCACCTTTTGTCCTTGTTTGGTTGTAAGGGTGCCATATGGGTTCGAAGATGTTGCGCTACCCTATAATAGTAGCATAAGTATTACTATTATCAATCATTCTATTAACTGGGTTTTTAATCTTAACTCTTGTGCCCCTTTGGCGGTATTTGCTATTCGGGACTGACCCCGCTGGTTTTGTTTGGCCAGATCTCGTAGCAGAGCCAGAGGACACGATCTTCCTCCCTGACATCCATGGTACATACTAGGAGCATGGCGGTTCGGGGACTCGAGTGGGTTTTTTCTCCACCACTCCTGCTTATACTTTTGCGGCGTTTAGCCACCGGCACCTGTTAGCCGGATTACTTGATATTTTGTGTCAGTACATCATTGTAATTAAACAGACTGCAGCTGTGTATAATTTTGTACTCCTGACTCTCTGAGATAGCTAAATTATAAAGCTAGTCTCTCATGACCATTTTGATGAAGCGTCGGGGACGCCTTACTGCTTTATCTTTAATGTTCATTTAATTGCTGATGTGATTTGAGTGATTGAGACATAGAACTCTGTGGGACCATAGGAGACTTGATTGTAGCATGTACCCCCTAGTCTCTCGACAGCCACGATCGCCGTATGACGTTACGTACCTCATATGGAGTAGCTGGCCTAGTCCGTCTCCGAATTTCGGTACTGGGGCGTGACAAGGTTTTAGTGGTGGCCCATGCAGGTCTAATTTTCAGACTTGTGGGATATTGCAAATTATTAGGAGTCTCAATTAAAACTTGTTGCCCTTGAAATTCTGTTTCGAATTCTCTGTCCTTGCCTTGATCTCTAACCTGACTTGCATCCTCGAAATCTTCCTCGTTCGGACTTGATAATCTTATATCTTTCTCTATAGGGGTGCTTCATTCTCAGTAGCGGGTGAGGCCCATGAGGAAGAGCAGCAAGAGCATAGCTCGACTGGGCAGCAACAGGGGAGAGAACCTTCCCCAGGGTAGGCACAAGCAGAAGTGAAACCAGAGGCAGTACAGCCGCAGGTTATTGAAACTCCTGCAGCACCAGCAGCAACGGCAGTACCAGACGCCGTAGCACTCCTGGAGATCATCCGGGGGTTTCTTGTCACTAACCAACAGCAACAGACTCGACAGCAGGAGCAGAACGTGTTACTGAACCAAGGGATTCAGTTAGCTCTTGAGAGGAGTGCCGGGGTTGACTCGGGAGCATCATGAAGGTTCCGTCGCTTGAACCCGAGGTATTTTGATGGCACGGAGGATGCTATCACTGCGGATGCCTGGATTCAAGACATTGAAGCCATTCTTGTAGCAGCCAAGGTTCCAGATGATGAGAAGGTTGATCAGGTTAAATTGGTACTTCAGGATCTTGCCCGCGACTGGTGGGCATCAGAAAAAGTTGGTATACAATGCCCTGTTCGTTGGACCACCTTCAGTGACAGATTCAAGGCCAAGTATTTTGGCATAGTAGCTCGATATGAGCTCCAGCAGAAGTTTATTAGTCTCAAGCAAGCAGGCAAGACCGTAGATGGGTATGCAGCAGAGTTCTGCAGATTGTGCCGTTTTGCACCAGCAATGGTGGCAACGGAGCCAGAGAAAGCTATGAGGTTCCAGCAAGGACTTCATTTGGAACTACTGCAGCTTGTGGAAGGACACGACTACCAGATGTTTGACGCTGTTTTGACGGCCGCTCGGAGGCACGAGCTTACCCAGTAGAGGTTGGCATCGAGGACAGGAGGTCAGAAGAGATCTCATTCCCAGGTTGGAGGAGGAGCAATGCAGCGAACATCGGCACCAGCACCTGGTGTACGTATTCATGATGCAGGAGCGCCATGGAGGACGGCCGTGTCAACTAATACAGCGCCAGTTCGGCATCAGCAGCCGAGGAACCAACAGCAGCGTCAGGGAGCACCCCAGGGCTGTATATTATGTGGGAAGGCAGGGCACACGAGGAAGGTGTACCGGTCAGCGAATGGCTTATGCTTGAGGTGTGGTAGTTCAGACCACCGTATCTCCACTTGTCCTATGATGCAGAGGCCAGGGGGGCCAGCTCAGCAGTTTCCAGCATTGCCAGCTCCGGTGGCAACCCCGAGTGGAGGGCCAGTATTAGCAGTAAGGTCCCTAGCCCAGCATCTACCAATGCAGGCTCAGATGTTTCGCCAAGCACAGGAAGCCGAAGGCCCTCAGAGGCATCAACAGCATGGTCGAGGAAGGCCGCAACAAGGGGCTCCGCGGGGCCAGGCTCTCACATTGTCCCTGGGAGAGGCTCTAGAGTCTAGCGACAAGGTGGCAGGTAAAATTCTCGTCTCCTCATTTTCTGCTGTAGCATTATTTGATTCAGGCGCTACTCATTCATTCATCTCTGCACAATATGCTACACGGATTGGATTAGAGTTTGAGGCATTGCCGGAGAGGATGGATATACTCACCGGTAATGGGATCATAGAAGTTAGCAGAGTGCGCTTTTCATGTCCGGTGGAGGTATGTGGGCATTTACTGCCCGCGTCATTGATTGAATTCCCTATGGGGAATTTTGATGTCGTTCTTGGCATGGACTGGTTGAGAGACAGTCATGCGACAATTGATTGTAGAGGAGGTAGGGTCATATTCAGCGTTCCTGGGATGGAGCAGTTCATCTTTACTCGAACCTTGAAGAATCAGGCCGGAGGCGTCATCTCAGCAGCAATGTCAGAGCCAGGACAGATTCTGAGAGTGGTCGAAGATTTTCTCGACGTCTTCCCTAATGAGCTCCCAGGAATACCTCCAGTCAGAGAGGTAGAATTTAGCATTGAGTTGAACCCTGGAACGAGGCCTATTGCAGACAGAGTTTACAGAATGTCGCCGTGAGAACATGATAAGTTGTATCAACATGAAGAAGAGTTGAAGTCTAAGGGATTCATCCGAGACAGTAAATCGCCCTGGGCCGCGCCAGTGATTCTAGTTCCCAAGAAGGATGGGTCGACGAGGATGTGCATCGACTACCGCAAGATGAATGCAGTAACAGTGAAGAATAAGTACCCACTACCAAGGATTGATGACCTGTTTGACCAGTTGAGCAAGGCCAGCGTCTTTTCCAAGATCGATCTTCGGTCAGGATACTATCAAGTAAGAGTCCGAGAGCAAGACATACCGAAGACAGCATTCAGATCTAGATATGGGCATTATGAGTTTTTAGTAATGCCCTTTGGACTAACCAACGCCCCTGCAGTATTCATGGATTTAATGAACCGCATCTTTCTGCCGTATTTGGATAAATTTGTGGTGGTGTTCATAGATGACATTCTTGTCTATTCCAGCAGTGAAAAGGAGCATGAGAAACATCTTAGGACTGTCTTACAGACATTGAGGGAGCATCAACTTTATGCGAAGCTCGACAAGTGTGAATTCTGGTTAGATCATATTTCGTTCCTGGGGCATGTAATTTCTGGGGCAGGAGTGTCAGTGGATCCGAAGAAGATTGAGGCCGTAGAGCATTGGCCAGTCCCGAGAACGGTTGCAGAAGTGCGAAGTTTCTTAGGATTGGCTGGTTACTACAGAAGGTTCGTGTCAAACTTTGCCAAGATCTCTGTGCCCTTAACGCGTTTGACGCACAAGGACGTAGAGTTTGTTTGGTCAGCTAGCTGTCAGGCATCATTTGAAGAATTGAAGAAGAGATTGATCTCAGCCCCGATCTTGACGCTTCCAGTAGGAGCGGGAGGCTTTACAGTATATTGTGACGCATCTGGGAAGGGTCTTGGATGTGTATTGATGCAGCACGGAAAGGTGATAGCATATGCATCTCGGCAGCTTCGAGACCATGAGAAGAATTACCCGACTCACGATTTGGAGTTAGCAGCTGTGGTATTTTCACTCAAGTTGTGGAGGCATTATTTATACGGAGATCGGGTAGAGATCTATACTGATCATAAGAGTTTGAGATATGTATTCACGCAGCGAGATTTGAACATGAGGCAAAGAAGATGGTTAGAACTGCTGAAGGATTTTGATTTAGATCTTCAGTATTATCCAGGCAAGGCGAATATAGTTGCAGATGCACTGAGTAGGAGAGACAGTGCCTTTATCTTGACCTCGCAGAAGCATATTTTAGAAGACCTTCAGAGTATGGGAATCGAAGTAGTTTTGCCAAGGGATATAGGAAGAATGACCAGTATGCAGATTCAGTCAACCTTAGTAGAGAGGATAAGGGCAGCACAAGCAGGAGATCCACAGATTCAGAAGTTGCGGTCGGAGTATGAATCAGGCCGTAGGAAGGAGTTAGTGATTCATGAAGATGGTACGCTCAGGTTTGGAAACAGGCTCTGTGTACCGAGTGGAGACCTTCGGCAAGAAGTTATGTCCGAAGCTCATAGTTTTATTTACTCCATTCATCCAGGAGGAACGAAGATGTATCGAGATATCAGGCAGTACTTTTGGTGGAATGGCATGAAAAGAGAGATAGCGAGATTTGTATCCAAGTGTCTGGTATGTCAGCAGGTGAAAGCCGAGCAGCAGAGACCAGCAGGGTTGCTACAGCCGCTTCCTATCCCAGAATGGAAATGGGAGCACATCACGATGGATTTTGTGACCAGTTTACCTAGATCCCCGGCTGGCAAGAATGCAGTCTGGGTAATAGTAGATCGACTCACGAAGGTTGCCCATTTCCTTCCCTTTCGAGTTGGACAGACTACTGAACAGCTAGCAGAAATGTACATGAAGCAGATAGTAAGGCAGCACGGTGTTCCGGTTAGTATAGTATCAGATCGGAATACGCGGTTTACTTCCCATTTTTGGCGGAGCTTACACCAAAGTTTGGAAACCAAGTTAAGATTCAGTACTGCTTATCATCCACAAACTGACGGGCAATCAGAAAGAACCATTCAGACATTAGAAGATATGCTACGGGCGTGTACCTTAGATTTTGGTGGATCTTGGGAGGATCACCTTCATCTAGTGGAGTTCTCCTATAACAACAGCTATCAGGCTAGCATTCAGATGACCCCGTTCGAAGCATTGTACAGAAGGAAGTGCAGGTCCCCTTTGGCATGGGACGACATCGGAGAACGGAAGTTGTTGGGACCAGAGATGATCACGCAGACTGTGGAGATAGTTAAGTTGGTCAGAGAGCGCCTTCGAGTTGCACAGGACCGACATCGTCATTGGGCAGATCAGCATCGTAGGCCTCTAGAGTTCAGAGTTGGCGACCAAGTGTTTCTGCGGATTTTGCCTACTCGGGGTATCATCAGATTTGGAACCCGAGGAAAGCTTAGTCCAAGATACGTTGGTCCTTTTAAGATTCTCGCTCGGGTAGGCGATGTGGCTTATCGACTTGCCCTTCCGCCTTCGTTAACTGGCATACATGATGTGTTTTATGTGTTCCAATTACGTGGGTATGTCCCGGATCCGAGTCATGTCCTCGATCATTCTGAGTTAGTCGTTGGTACCGACCTAAGTTACAAGGAACAACCCGTGTCTATTTTGGACCGGCGAGAGAAGGTACTCAAGAATCGGACGATAAGCCTTGTCTGTGTTTCTTGGAACCATCACTCTTCGGAAGAGTCAACCTGGGAGTGCGAGGACGAGATCAGATCTCGGTATCCGCATTTGTTTGACTAATAAGGTATATTTTTTCACTTTATTGACACGATTCCATGCTTATATGCACCTGCTTCTTTTGCACTTTGTGATGTATGATAATAACTGCTATGATAGTTAACTTGTATATGATTGTGCCTTGCTTGCCCTGATTTCACTATCATGTCTTGGCTGGAATTCCGAGGACAGAATTTTTCTAAGAAGGGTAGAGATGTCACTCCCCAATCCTGGAATACGTATTTTAATACGTAAACCGATAAATTATATTTACCTCGTATTTATACTATATTTATTATGCAGTATTTCTTTATGCATTTCCCAAAAATATTCGACAAAATATTATTTCCTAATTTATTTTCTGCATTTGGGCCTATAGTTTTGGCTCATTTGGGTAACCTATTCTTGGTTCACCAATGGTTCATCATGAACCCATGGGTCCAAGATCTTTATATATAACTCATCTCCTTCTCTCTCCTCTCATTATTCCTCTCATTTATTTCCTCCACCAACCAAGGCAAGTGCCAACTTGCTCAAGAGATGGATTTATATTTTGTTAATGATTTCTTACAAAATTATTTGTCAAAATATGTTCTTCTCCTCAATCTATACTAGTTTAGAACTTTGGGTTCAACCATGGTGTTCTTGCTGTTTGGAGAAGACAGTGAGCAGTGTGCTTCTGTTTGAGCACGCTTCCTGTTGGAAGCGTGTCTCTCTCCTTGAGCCTGCGTGACTTTTCACGCAGCTCTCTCCTTGAGCCTGCGTGACTTTTCACGCAGCTCTCCCCTTGAGCCTGCGTGACTTTTCACGCACGCTGCCTTGAGTGAGCCTGCGTGACTTTTTACCCCTTGAGCGTGCGTGCTTTGTGCGTACGCTTTTGATATTTTATCAGATATTATATGACCATTTTATATCCTTACGCCTTTTGTCCCGAGCATGATATGAGCACTAATGTGACCCCGGTGAACAAAGAGTTCCTACCTGATACATGTACCTGAATGTCCCAGTTCTTGTTCATGCTCGACAAATGACTCGTAACTCCACGTGGCGTATTTGCAATAATGCATTACACTAAGGAGGGTAGAACATGTTGACATACGGATTGACATGGATCCTCTTTGGGGTACTCGTACTTGAGTACGACTTTTAGGAGGATAATCATGCAGGCCACAACATGTGAGTCCAAGATTTCACCTAGGGTTAAATTAGGCAACTAAACATACTAGATGCATGGGGAGGGCAAAATCCCGAGATCGTGTTACACCAGCCGCCTTGAGATATTGTCTTGACTTGCCGGCTGGTCTTCACGGATATTGTGTCATCTACAACGAGTGGATGACTGTATCCGATTAATTCCTGCTATATATTATATGTTTTGGCAAGGTGGCCTTGCGAGGGACCTGTGCTCAATCATACCTGTCTACGCGAACCCCTGGGTTGGCTAGCCTTGCTGGAAAGATACGATCTGAGGATTTTCTAATAACATGACGTAAGGATAACCTCGTCCCACTAGAAACTCGTAGACTTGATTGGCCGTGAAAATAACTTGCTTGTATCCTATTACCTTCCGTGAATAACCGAGGGAAGCGGACTGTCATGGCACGTGATCCAACCCATGTTCTTGTTTGATTGTTGGGTTGGTTATCGTACTATGACAGGCTGTGGACCGAAGTTATGAACGGAAGACTTATTCTGATTGTGAAGTGCTACTTCTGTGAATGACTGAGGAACATGGTCTATCATGGTACATGATCCAACCCATGTTCTTGTTTGATTGTTGGGTTGGTTATTGTGCTGCGATAGGCTATCGATCGAAGTCACGATCAGGAGGTTTTATTGTTTATACCTTTTAACTTATGTGAATGTTATAGAGTACGACACGTTCCGACTCCATGCGGCACCTTTTGTCCTTGTTTGGTTGTAAGGGTACCATATGGGTTCGAAGATGTTGCGCTACCCTATAATAGTAGTATAAGTATTACTATTATCAATCATTCTATTAACTGGGTTTTTAATCTTAACTCTTGTGCCCCTTTGGCGGTACTTGCTATTCGGGGCTGACCCCACTGGTTTTGTTTGGCCAGATCTCGTAGCAGAGCCAGAGGACACGATCTTCCTCCCTGACATCTATGGTGCATACTAGGAGCATGGCGGTTCGGGGACTCGAGTGGGTTTCTTCTCCACCACTCCTGCTTATACTTTTGCGGCGTTTAGCCACCGGTACCTGTTAGCCAGATTACTTGATATTTTGTGTTAGTACATCATTGTAAATAAACAGACTGCAGCTGTGTATAATTTTGTACTCCTGACTCTCTGAGATAGCTAAATTATAAAGCTAGTCTCTCATGACCATTTTGATGAAGCGTCGGGGACGCCTTACTGCTTTATCTTTAATGTTTATTTAATTGCTGATGTGATTTGAGTGATTGAGACATAGAACTCTGTGGGACCATAGGAGACTTGATTGTAGCATGTACCCCCTAGTCTCTCGACAGCCACGATCGCCATATGACGTTACGTACCTCATATGGAGTAGCTGGCCTAGTCCGTCTCCGTATTTCGGTACTGGAGCGTGACATCTACTCATTGTATTCGTACTTATTCATGTATACTCATGTGACATTCATGTACACTCATGATCGTGTGAGCCTTCATGTATAACCCAGTGTGCATGTGGACTAGCTATTCATGTGATGTACTACTTTTATGTGCAATAACATAACCTGGACAGTTCCTTGTGTACTGATTGGGGACAGGAGGAGTATTTATTTGGTTATGTGATCTACACCCTTTTCATGTGCAACTCCAGACTAGATTTAAGTCATGTATAACCTAAGCCAGTTTACATAACCAGATTGTGCTCTACATCACGTAGTTAGTTCAGTTCTTTATTATATCCTGTATATTTATTTTCATATATCATGTTCTCTCTTTTACAGTCTCATTTTCTTATCAGCAGTCCATGTATATTATTCTATAGCTTGTTTAATATTTCCTTTCATGTTATGAACTGTGTGAGAGATATATATTCGTTCCTGTTCTGATTGGACCTGTTGAAATATTACAGATGATGAGGATTGCTGCGACACTTACTATGGAGCAGACCTAGTTGACACAGGTGACCTGGACCCTCAGCAGGATCCAGTAGTCGCTGAGGACTTGCCTTGAGTTAGATTAGATTGATATTACCTTTTAGTTATGAGACTTTGTGGCTGTATTGAGACTTGTTATGGTGTGGTTTTACACCGGGATTTATATTCATATTATAACTCTCTGTTGTGATTATCTTTTTTCCATTCTATCTTAGTTATTGTGATTGAGTAGTACCATTTATATATCATTCTCCATTCGGAGTATTTTCTAGATTGTGTTAGATTGTTGGACCCAGGACAGCGTTCTACCACCGACACTGCGGCGTAGGCTGGACGTACCCACGTCTCGTACCTTTACACTGGGTGCAGGTCGTGACAATACCTTGTTTGCGGTATCCGCTTAATGGAGTATCAGATAAATATCATTCATCTGAATATCTCATTAGATCAGAATATTCATCAAGAATAATTTATGTGCCTAATATTATTCTAAAATATTGTGTTGAGTAAATGATAATAAAGAATTTTATATTCTTTAAACATGGTACTTCAGAACACAGAACATGTTCTTTTGGTTGTAAAGATCCTACTGACCATTATATGTATATCATTCATATTAAATCTCTGCAGGAGATTTATCTCTACAGGAGATTTATAGTAGATCTTTTCTAGAAATTCATCTTTTCATGAGATTACATGAGATCTCTTTTGAATATTTATCTTTATCTCTTCTGGAGATCCCGATCTCTTCTAGAGATTCCAATCTCTACTGGAGATTCCAATCTCTTCTACCAGATTTCAATCTCTACTGGAGATTTTCTCTTCAGGAGGCACTCTTAATCTCTTCATGAGATCTTCTCTTCAGAAGATGACCATTTTGATGAATCCGTTCAGGAATTTCTTCATAAACTCAATGAGCCTATCACATTCTTCTGGATGGTTTAATCCATATGTAGATCCTTCGGGGATAACATGATAATATCAAATCTTTCAAGGATTTACCTGAGAATTTTAAATCCATGACCTTCGATAATATATCTTATCGTCTAGGTTATCAGGATCGAATAATATATTTATTCATATTCTATTCATGATCATTTCATGAATCCTTGAGCTCTTATATATTTGGATCACTATTTGTTAGAGATACCCATTCAAAACCTACCGGGTTTATTCTCTTTGGGTTTTGTACCGTAGGACCGAACACTCCAAATTTTGAATCCTTGAGCTCTTTAATTTTATCACCCTTTTTATTCTCATTCGATAATATCATCTATGACAATTTTTCTTGATTCCAAATTTCTCTTAACTATGTATAAAACATAAATTTTATGAGTAGCAGTACCTCTTTCTCAGTCTCTTCTGGAATCTGAGGTATATCCTCTTCCGGAGCGATATACTTTGAGAAATTTGATCTTTGGTTCATGACATCTTCCGGATTATCATGAACTTTCTCTTCAGGAGATGCTACTTCAGGAGCGGCTTCTTCAAGAGCATTAGGGTGTGTTATATTATTCGGCCTTTTCCTCTAGAGAGTTAAATATTTAGAACCTTTAGGTCTTACGCGTTCTTACAAAAAGAACTTATTCATTTGCTGTCTTTATTTGGTTGTTTTGGTAGTTCTATTAGAAAATAAATTTATAGATGGTATAGCTATTTACGCAACATAATAAAATGTAAGCAAGCAAATGACAATTACTCCTAATTTAGTCAAGATTAGATAAATTAGAAATATGCCATGACACGTTCTTCTGGAATGATGCGTTAGAACGTTCTTTGAGAACGATGATGCAATACGTTCTTCTAGAACGATGCTTTACGACGTTCTTCTAGAACGATAATTCACGACGTTCTTCTAGAACGATAATTTATCTTCTTCACATCTCCCCTTAACGGCAGAAATTATGTCTTATTAACGTGACAGATCACAAAAATATTCTATCACAAAAATATCTCATGTCTAGAAGATTTAATAATCTAAGAAGATAAACATAATAATTTACAAAACATAAATGCCAATATTACAGTTTCAGACAATACCAACATAAGCCATCTAAAAGAGATGCAATTCAAGACTATGCTACTAGTTATTCATTTACAATCTTCAAGATTTATGGTTTTAAAAAAAACTTATCCTTGAGATCAAGGATGTATGCTGCAATTTGGTAAGTAATGATCACACGAATTAGTTATAATAATTTTATCATCATTGTCCCAAAATGTCTTAGTCGAAATATCTTATTTGACCATGTCACAGATTAAAAGTTATAGGACCAATTGGCTTCTGGCTCACAATGGACCCGTAGGATTAAGCTTCTGGCTTAACGTAGTATATATATGTGACTTGACAACCCTAATATGAGTAACGTGTATCCATAGTGAATAGCTGGATAATATCTCTAGGACAACTTCTGGTTCTCTAGGACGAACTTCTGGTTCTCTAGACTAGTGGTTTACACAAAAAGTTATTTCACTTGTCCAACGTTTTAATACAAGACCCATTTTTTACTCCTAAAAAGTCTTATGGAATAATGAGATTATAAAACAATTTGTATATGTGGGTGGGTCTATTGGGTAAATCAAGTGGGCTCTGCCGGAGCCTTCAATAATATGACCATGTCTAGCTATTATGGATACTATTTTGACACTAGTATTCTTGTTAGAAGAAAAAATTCTATTCTTAATGATGGTGTTGGGACGAAGCACTATCAGTCATGCATAAGATGTCTCTATCTAGTTTTTCCATGGAATCCAGCTTCTAGATACGACAATGTCTTATCAAAAGTTGCAAATAAAGATATTATTAATCAATAATATAATTTTAAACGTAGAACTTCGGGTCTATGATAGTTGGTAGGACAATAATGCATCCGTAGTATCCCTAAGGATAGAACAACATTATGTCACCAACTTTAAAATTTTATGGTTTAGAATATACAACTACATTATTGAAATATCAACATTCAAGTTGACTTTTAGCCTTGTGAGGGCCAACAACTCGTCTACATAACTTAGTTCGCAGACGACTGATTTTTCTAGAACAATGTAATGCAATAACTGTCATTCATGCACCCATTCATGTACCATTCCAATCTCTTATTGGATAGATATAAGCATATAAGGAACACTTTGCTATATGTTGGTGTGAAGTAATTAAAAGCTCGATACGAAGCATATTAAAGCTAAACTGATAGAAATATCATAAAAAAAACTCATGAGTATATCATGAGTCTCATTTAGGCATTCCACAAATATCCTTCGGGGATTTGTGATAATGAAAAAGTAGAGAGCAATATTTCATCTTTAGAAGCTTGGAAAACATGATTAAAGGGATTGTGTATAAGCAAAAGCTCATTTATTAGCAAACTACGACAAATATATATAGCAAATATCATTGCTAGTAACACCACATACTCCAACAATTAATCAAATCTCAAGTCTATATATTACCAAATGTTCAAATTCTAATACACAAACCTAGATCAACATGAGGCCGCATAAATTTATCTTCTGATTTAAAAAAATGCTATTGATAAGGTCATATATTGATGTCAACATACTGTAGATTCATAGAGGCGATATGATGCATTGCATTCATAATCATAACATTCTTTAGATATTCAAATAATCTTACTGGAATTAACAAGTTCGCCTCAGTTGACTCCTTACTCAAAAAATATCCTCCAACAGACACAAAGTTCACGCATCCTTACTAATTGGACGGGTGTCCATTTGTTTGGAAGTCTAAACAGGAAAGGACAAGTTAAACAATTTTTTTTAGGTGATAAGAATCCAAGATCTTATTATCTAATGTCATGTACTGATCAGTTTAAACATTATGTACAGTCCAACCGAATCTTATATGATTAGATGCATAAATAAGGAAGTTTGACAATATCTTAAAAATTAAAAAATAAGTATTAACAAATACAACCTTCATAACTAAATTAGATAATGATATAAACTAATATATACTATATATCAATATTCAGCTTAGATATATCATGTATAATGTCAAGCAGAGTAGGACAAATCAATCATAAAGATTCAATCTCTATCCATAACAAAGAGGGACGATAGTGAATATAATTTACTTATCAACAATAATTTGTGTATGGTGTCATTAAAGGTCATATTGCCAATGATACAAATTCACTAGAACTACTAAATATCAAGATCTAAAATATGGCAATATAAAACAGATATCCGGAGGAACTGCCACAATGAAACAAACTCTTGCAGTTTCTTGTTGGTACTAACCTTGCTTGCTGCCTTGTTTTCGAGACCAAACTTAGTAGGCTTTCCATCTGGAATCTTGTAGCCTTTAAACCCTTATTGCAGTAAGACATCATGCACGTGTAAACTGTTACTTCAGTAAACAATGAGTCAAACGCAAGGTACAATATAAAAGAAATATATATATATGGGAAGAGCATTTTCCTAATAAAATTATTTAACCATATACTTATCTTCTTAGAAGTGAATATTGGAGTGGATCTTTATGATGAAGAATGACGACATGCAAAGAAAACTTCAATGATGTGCATGTGCATCCAAATGCTTTCGGCCTGTATTGCATACAAACTCCTATGTCCGTACCTAAGTATATTTGGTAGCGGCAGCGGAGACGACAATGTCATCTCCTCAACGTGGTAGAGTCTCATGTTGTTTGGATTTTTCGATCTTTGATCTTTTTCGATTGGTGGCCTAAAACTTCTTGAGCGGTGGTGCTGATAACGTGTTGTGAAAATGAGAAAAAGAGAGAAATATTGATAGCTAGAAATCTGTACGTAGCTTTTCTCATTGATAACATATATAGAGGGAATGAGATAGAGAGGTGGTTGTGGGTATGGATAAGGGCATCCATATTTAGATTTATCCAAATCACAATATTATTCATTTTTTTATTTGGATGCCAAAGAAAAGAAAATCAGACAAAATAATTTTCAAAGAAAAAATGATTTCCCCTATCCACCAGATGGATTTACTTTCCCACCGAATTTTCCAACTTACTGACATTTATAGAGAAAAGAAAAATTGATGAAAATTATAATTCATTAAAAAAAAGAGCAAAGAATATTAGCGTACCAAACCAAACATGCCCTTAGAGCATCATTAGTAGTTGGGACTCTCAAATGCAATTTGGAGCCAATTTTTTTTAAAAAAAGGTAAATGTAGAATGAGTTGGATTTGTATGAGAATAGTAGGAAATGATAAAGTAAGTTCCGGTCCCAAAGATTGTGTGGTCAAAAATTGATGTAGTAAAAAAATTAATATAAAGTCTAGAATATAAAAAATTGGGCTCCAAATTGGGACTTATGTTCTTCAAAACGAGTTCCTACAATCTAAAAATTGGGAGGCCCAACCCTTAGCACCTATGGGTGGGATGTGACCGAAATTGTAAAAATTGGCACTAGAGATGAGAGTTACTATTCTACAAAATAAGCTCCTACATTCTAAATCTAGAATCTAGAAAATGAGATGTGCCTTAGACCATCTCCAATGATGATTTCTAAAATTGAGCCTACTTGGCATTGTACTTTAAGGAGATTTCTATCCTAGTTGGAAGAGTTTCTACATAGAAATTATAGACATACAAAAATGCTCTCCAATGGTTCTCCATTTCTATCCTATGTGTCACATAGTAAAATAACCAATTTAATGGTATGGGGTCCAATAATAATTGTCATGAGAGAAAGGGAAATTTATATGAGAGTTTCTACATGTAGAAACCATCTTACGTCATTGCCACCTAGGATAGAAATGGTAATAAAAATTACCAGGAGAAGCTTTTTCTAAAATGAATTTCTTCCAAAGAAATAGGGAAGATAGAACCCCCAATGGAGATGGTCTTAGACCATCTCCAATGGTGATTTCTAAAATTGAGTTCTTATCATACTTGGCATTGTACTTTAAGGAGATTTCTATCCTAGTTGGAAGAGTTTCTACATAGAAATTATAGACATACAAAAATACTCTCCAATGGTTCTCCATTTCTATCCTATGTGTCACATAGTAAAATAACCAATTTAATGGTATGGGGTCCAATAATAATTGTCATGAGAGAAAGGGAAATTTATATGAGAGTTTCTACATGTAGAAACCATCTTACGTCATTGCCACCTAGGATAGAAATGGTAATAAAAATTACCAGGAGAAGCTTTTTCTAAAATAAATTTCTTCCAAAGAAATAGGGAAGATAGAACCCCCAATGGAGATGGTCTTAGACCATCTCCAATGGTGATTTCTAAAATTGAGTTCTTATCATACTTGGCATTGTACTTTAAGGAGATTTCTATCCTAGTTGGAAGAGTTTCTACATAGAAATTGTAGACATACAAAAATGCTCTCCAATGGTTCTCCATTTCTATCCTATGTGTCACATAGTAAAAAGACCAATTTAATGGTGTGGGGCCCAATAATAATTGTCATGAGAGATAGAAGAATTTCTATGAGAGTTTCTACATGTAAAAACCCTCCTAGAAAGTTTCTATCCTACATCATTGCCACCTAGGATAGAAATTGTGATAGAAATCACCACTGGAAGAAGTTTTTTCTAAAATGGATTTCTTCCGTAGAAATAGGGAAGATAGAAACCCCCATTGGAGATGGTCTTACTAATGATGCTCTTAGCGTACCAACCGAGGCCTTAAAGAATGCAAAAATATTTATAAAGGAACTTCATTCAAACTGATTGGTCAGAACACATTTCCATTCAAGATTGTGCTCATCTATGTAAAAAAAAAAAACGAAGTTTGGCTTCAATTTAAAATGGAATATTTTAGTTTTCGTCAAAATTGGTAAATTAAAAAAAAATTAATTCCATTTTTTTGAGACTTCACAGCACCATTTTGCGTTTGCATTTCAAATGAAAATCCAAGTAACACATAATCCTAAAAGACAAGTAGTTATGGAGTGGTTTTGGTTGTCAAAAGGATAGCACATTGCTAGAAATGCCACAAACATCACCAATTGGGAAAATACAATTTTAGTAATGAATCCAGTTAAACTTTCCAAAGCTCTATATCATCCAGAATAGACATGCAAAGAAAAATACATACTTTATAACCTATGATACTCTTTATATACTAATGCACTTTGCAACCCATTTTAAATTAGTATAATATCTTTTAAAGTAAATTCATCTTCGAAATGATAAATATTTTTTTGCAATTGGAAGTATTTAATTATTAATAGTTAGTAATTATGTTACTAAGGAGGCGTATAATTTAAAAGTTTTAATATATATATATATATATATATATATATATTAGGGTGTCCACTTCTTAATGGTGCTTGGAGGCATGTCTCCAAGGAGGCTCGAACCCACGCCACTGCGTCTGGGTGCTCTACCGTTCTCAACGGATTACGGCCGGCCACTTGGGCCACACACACACACACACACACACACACACACACACACGGATATATATATATATATATATATATATATATATATATATATATATATATATATATAAAGAGGCTGCAAAACGTCTTAAGATTTAGTCGTCTAGGCCTTATATATCATACACCATTTTATTTTAAAAAAAATTACAAAAAATAACTTTCTCATCCACCATTTCTTAAAAAATTACGAATAAAAACTAACTTTCTCTCTTTAGTCCGTAAAAATATCTATTTAAAAACTAAATTTAAAATGGTTTAAAAACTAAATTTGGAAAAAAATACGAGCAAATATTTAAATTGTTTAACAAATCATAATTCAAATATATTTATATATTTGAACTATTATTCAATAATATCATTAAAATATTCATCCATAACAAATTATAATTAATTTTTTACAAATTTTAATTAATATAAATATATATAATAAATTTTAATTTTAATTTAAATATTTAAATTATTGTTTGACAAGATTAAAAAGAAGAAAGAAACTTGCAACACAAGTTCATATTCTAGTATACATAAAAGGGTTGAAGAATGGTGCTTCCTACTATTTTTCTTCTGAAAGAAGGGTCTCCTTGGATTGAGGGAAAAAAAAATAAGCAGAGTTAAGTGGGGTTAAATGAGAGGGAGTTAGGTGAGGGGGAGTAGTGTCAATATATATAATCTTGTTTGGATTGGAGGGAGATTTAAGTGATAGGTGTTTAATAACTCTTACTTGGATTGGAGGTTTTGGGTGAGAAGAGGATTAATAAAAATATGATAGTTATCAAAATAATCTTATTACATATGTCATAAAATTAAATTTGATTGAAATTTTAATTAAAACTTGTCAAAATATTTTCACAAATTAGAAAGCTACGGAGCAACATGTTGAAAACAAGAAAAAAAAAATGGAGAAAAAAAATCATGATATTTGTTAGAACAAATAAGAGATATTTTTGACTTTTTAAATAAAATCTCTCATTCCTCCTAGTTAACCCTCCGATTTGGAGGGTTAAAAAAATAGACAAAAGATGGTGAAATAAACCCTCACTTCACCCTCTACAACCCTCCCTCCTAAACCCTCACTCTCAAACAAAACATAATTTTTTTTCTCCCTCACTTACATTTAACGCTCTTAACCCTCAATCCAAGCAAACCCTTAAGGATGTTTTGTTATTGATTTAAGGATATTTTATTATATATAAGGTTGGAGAATAATATTTTTTGAATAAGAAAGTTACAAGGTGACTTTAATCTTCTCGTATTATATAACTAGTCCTATGTTTGGGTGCCAAAAGAATTGAGGAGGAAAGGAAAGTAATTCCCAATGGAAGAGAAATTAGGAGGGAAAGTGATTCCATCTATCCAAGTAAGAAATTATTTTTCCACACTGAAATATTCACTTTCAATTCCAAATTCCTTGAAATTTCCAAATACCAGAAAGAAAAATCAATGAAAATTGTAATTTCCCAAAAGAAAGAAAATGCCACGGAATTGATTTCCTATCTCTTCCATTCCACGAACCAAACGAGGCCTAAGAGAAGACAAGAATCCCATTAAATAATAAAATAACTTCAGTATTTTTTATTAAATTATATCTTGTTTAATATAATTAAAAATTGAAAATTGTTGAGAAACCCAATCCGCGGTTGGTTTTTATGAAAAATCCACCCGCAGGATGGGTTTTATGAAATGTCCAGAATTATATATTTTCACGTTAAATATTCCAAGATTCTCTTTAGATGTTCTGTATTTACAAAATTGACATTTTGATAATACCATAACTACCCCTTCGCATAAACTCAGATTTGGATTGCGATTCTCGTCTTCTTCTTCTTCTGCTTCTTCTTCTTCACGAGAGATCTGAATTCCATTGCTCTCATCTTCAGCAGAGATTGTAAAGTTCGTTCGTAGTTCACTGTGCTTTTCTTCAGTCGAACTTCGATCATCGCCCATCATCATCATCATCATCATCTTCTTCCTGGAGAGATTTGAAGTTTTCCGGCGATTAGGTCAATTATGGAGAGAAGATCTTCTTCTTCTTTTCTATAAGAGTTAGCATCGTTTTGAAAGAAGAACGAAACTCTTTATTTCTGACAAATTTTTTTTACAAAAAAAAGGTTTCTGTCAACTGTTCTCCATCATTCTCCGTGATTTTAACACTAAAAATTGATTCTCCGTAATTTTAACAAGGAGAATGACCATTCTTCGTGATTTTAACACGGATAATTGATTCTCCGTCATTTTAACACGGAGAATGGTCATTCTTCGTCATTTTAACACAGAGAATGACCACTCTCCGTAATTTTAACACGGAGAATTGATTCTCCATAATTTTAACACGGGGAATGGTCATTCTCCGTGACTTTAAGAACGGAGAATGACCATTCTCCGTGATTTATAATACGGAGAATGACCATTCTCCGTGTTAAAACCACGGAGAACTGCCATTCTCCGTTCTTAAAATCATCGGAGAATGGCAGTTCTCCGTGGTTTTAACACGGAGAATGACCATTCTCCGTGGTAAAATGACGGAGAATGGCCATTCTCCGTCATTTTAACACGGAGAATTGATTCACCGTGATTTTAACACGGAGAATGACCATTCTCTGTGATTTTAAGAACAGAGAATGGTCATTCTCCGTGATTTCTAATACAGAGAATGACCATTTTCCGTGTTAAAACCACAAATAATGGTCATTTTTGTAATGCCTGTAGTTCGTATTATGTATCTTGGAATACGTGTACGTATTTTATTTTGTATTGCATATCTCTTGGCTTGGCTCGGTTCGTTTTGGGTTGGTTCGGCTAGGCTTGGGTTGCCTTGGTTCATCATGAACCAAGGGAAGAACCCCTACCTACCACCACCATCCCCAGTTATTAACCCCTCCTCTTTCTCTCTCTTCATTATTCTTCTTCTTCTCCACATTTACTTCTACACCTACCAGGAAGGAGAGAGAGAGAGAGAGAGAGCTTAGGCAAGTGCAAACTTGCTTCATAATGGATCTCATGTTTTATTGTTCCATTCTCTTTCTTACTAGATTCTAAGCCTCTTTAGAACTGGAAGTTTTCGGTTTTGATGGTTATATTTTTGTAGATCTAAGTTTTAAGTCCCTTCTTGTTTAGTCTTCTTGGTTTTGATCTCTAAAACTTGGTTATTTTCGAAAACTAATGGTTCTATGTTGTAGAGAATTCAATTTCATTCAGTTTTGGCTTTTGTTTCGCTTGATTTCGACTCCGGATGAGTAAGTTATGGCCATTACAAGTTTTCGGAACTTTCATGGCTGAACTTGCTGTTTGGGGACGATAAATCTCATGCGCCTGGGAGGCCATGCGCTGGGAGGCCATGCGCCGTGAAGTTCCGGCAACGCATTCCTTAACTCCGAGCGTGTCATGCGCGTAGGTTTCTTACGCGCATGTATTGAAGACGCAACGTGAGTTTCTCATGCGCCGATTTGTGCAGGAATCCCATGCGCCGATTCGTGCAGGAATCTCATGCGCCGATTCGTGCAGGAATCTCATACACCGATTCGTGCAGGAATCCCATGCGCCGATTTGTGCAGGAATCCTATACGCCGATTTGTGCAGGAATCCCATGCGCCGATTCGTGCAGGAATCTCATGCGCCGATTCGTGCAGGAATCTCATGCGCCGATTCGTGCAGGAATCCCATGCGCCGATTCGTGCAGGAATCCCATGCGCCGATTTGTGCAGGAATCCCATGCGCCGATTCGTGCAGGAATCCCATGCGCCGATTATGCAGGAATTTACTGTTTTTGCCTGTTTAAGTTGTTTGTAGCTAGAATCTTGAAAAACTCAAAACATGAAAGTTGTAGATCTTTTCCTTGGCTTCAAGAATATGTTATTAGGTATTTTATACAATCTTTCTCATTCAGATCCTGTAAGAATAGAACACGATAGTGGTCCGCGGTGGCGCACTCTTGACAAGTAAACTGACATGACAAGTATGAATGACCTGGACACCGTGGGCGATTGCGTTTGTACAAATAAACCAGTACTGAATTGCATCATGTCTAGGATGGGGATCCCTGAGTACCACGGTCAGGGGTACCTACTGAAATCGACTAAGGCTAATTAACTAGAATAATTCAGTAGTCATGAAGAGATTTCCAGCTACAGGCAATCCCGTTATCTGGGCGCATTAAGTGGACTTGTAGTCTACCGACGAGTAGGGCACATTTCCAGCACACAGTCACGTGTTGCATTCTTCATAACGGACATTCGACCCGGATAACCGGATGGTCTGCAGGGCTTGTGGCTGTTGGGATAATCTCATTGCATCTTGCTAGTAACTAGGCCTGTGATAACCCTAGTTAGTTAAAAGTATCAAACCGTACTCTTGATTGGCCGTGATTGATTGGATGAAGTTTATTCCAGCTTAGTCTTATCCTGATCCTGTACAAGATTGTATCAGGACATGATTCTTGTATCGATAAATGATGGGATACCAAGTTCTGTTCAGATGAAGGGTTACAACCCCGGTCCTTGTTTGGTTTAAGGGTTGTAACTTGGCTATCTGAATAGTTCCATGGCTATCTTATCATATATCGTCCTGCTTATTGTGCCCGCCTTAACAATAAAGATCAGGGGTCCAGTTCTGTTCAGGCAAAGGATTACAACCCCGGTCCTTGTTTGGTTTAAGGATTGTAACCTGGCTCCCGGAGCAGTTCTGTGTCCTCTCTTCGTTTATTGTCTTATTGCAACCCCCTGTCATGCTCGTCATGTTTTACCTTTACTTCAATACCATGATTATTTATACTGGCCTTAACAATAAAGATCAGGGGTCCAGTTCTGTTCAGGCGAAGGGTTACAACCCCGGTCCTTGTTTGGTTTAAGGGTTGTAACCTGGCTTCCGGAGCAGTTCTGTGTCCTCTCTTCGTTTATTGTCTTGTTACCTTATCAATAGTAATTGAGGCGGGTTTCTACTCAGGCGAAGGATTGCAACCCCGGTCCTTTTTTGGTTTAAGGGTTGCAGTCTGGCTACTTGAATGGTTTCTCCGTGTTCAATATATTATTGTTATCTTAGCTATTATCACTATCTTTTAATTACCTTTACTACTTAATTGTGATATGCTGGTTTTAGTTCCTAAGTGAAGCCTCCTTTGTGGCACTTGCTCTTTCTGGGGTCTGACCCAGCTGGTTTTGTGTGGCCAGATATCGGAGCAGCAAGCACCAGAGGATCTACCCACTATCCAGCTAGATGGTGACCACCAGGCGTAACCCTGGCAACGAGTGGGTTTCTTTTTATCCTTCCACTTTATTGTAAAATTATTCTTTTGAGGCGTTTAGCCGGCGAGCACGTGTTAGCTCGATTGTACCTTACTTACTGTCTGCCTACGGGCTGTAACATGATTGACAGATCCTAGGGTTGATCATGTATGACTGAACTCTTGCTAGTCCTGACATTTTGTACGACTAGCTTCATGATCATCCAATATGTAATGTATGGGACGCCTTGCTATTATATATTTGGTGCTCTGACATCTTGTAACTACTATTACTTGCTTGTGATTGAGACAATAGGCTTGTTCATGACCATAGAAGACTGTTGGCTTGTAGTTAAACCCTCATGTATCTAGACAGCCGTGACCGTATAGCGAGGTGGGTTGCACTTCAATATACGTAGCTGGCTATGTACGCCCCCGCTCTCCAGTATTCTGGTTCTGGGGCGTGATATGGTTTTAGTGGTGGCCCATGCAGGTCTTGTAAATCAAGATATGTGAGGGTTTACCGAATAGATGTCTCAATCAGTATTCGCCCTTGATCTCTGCTCGTATCTTCTGAATTCCTGTAATCATGACCTGATCACATGCTTGTATCGTTGATCTATCCTGGTCCTTCCTTATTGTTCCCTATGTCGTCTTCTTCAGCGACATTGTTCCTGGACCTGCCGATCAGCAAGGCGGAGCACCTCCCGCGGACCAGCAATAACCTGGAGATCAAGCCCAGCATTCAGGAGTAGCCTCCAGAGTTATGCCTACCGAAGGAGAACCACCAGTTCAGCCCGTCCCGCCTGCAGAGCCTGATGATGGCACTTTGGTGGGTCTCATCAGATCCCTATTAGCTTCCCAGGATCGTCGCGGAGATGCCTTGCACCAGGCGGTGGCAGATGCTTTGACCAGAGGAGGTCATCAGGGTAATAGCGCGGCCAACAGCTTCAAGCGCTTAAACCCTCCCTTCTTCGACGGCAGTGAAGATGCGATCGCTGCAGATGCATGGCTTCAGGACACAGAGGTGATTCTAGAAGCAGCCAAGACCCCAGAGAACGAGAAGGTGGCCGTAGTACGCCTGCAGTTACTAGATCTTGCCCGCAGCTGGTGGGCAGCGCAGACCGATGGATTAGTGGCCCCTATTTTATGGGCAGTATTCAGGAAGAGATTCCAGACCAAGTATTTTGATGCTGTAGCTCGGTATGATCTACAGACGAGGTTCACCAATCTGAAGCAGATGGACAGGACGGTCGATGGATATACGGCCGAGTTTTCTAGGCTTAGTCGGTTTGCTCCCACCTTGGTGGCGACCGAGTTCGATAGAGCCCAGCGGTTCCAGCAGGGGCTTCATCTGGAGATTCTATTGGCGGTGGAGCAGTTTGAGCATCAGACCTTCGATGCAGTACTGAGGGCAGCCCGGAGGCATGAGTATACCTCCCAGAGGATCGTGGATAGGACCGGAGGTCGGAAGCGATCTCACGGCCAGATGAATCAGTCATCAGCACCAACCCCGGCCGCCAGGGCTTTGACCATTGGAGCTCCGAGGCGGGCGACCTCAGTGACATCGGTTCAACATTCCACCCCACGTACCCTCAGCAGCAGAAGCAGTCTTCCGCAGTGGGATGTTCACACTGCGGGAAGCCAGGGCATGTGGTATCAGAGTGTCGCAGAACACAAGGTTTGTGCTTGGTTTGTGGTGCCCCGGACCACAGGGTTGGGAACTGCCCGAACAGGGGGAGTTCATCCGCCTTCTCTAGTCCTTCAGTTAGAGGACCAGCACCAGTCCAGCAGCAGCAGCAGCTGCAGTACCCGCTCTTGAGGGCATTGCCGACGCAGGCCCAGGCGTTCCAGCAGCAGAGGCCGCAGCAGTATGCCCAAGCCCAAGCCCTGATCCAGAGCAGGCAGAGGAATTTTCAGCATAGGGGACCCGCACCCAGAGGACATGGTCAAGTGCTGGCTTTGACCATAGGAGAAGAAAAAATAGCACCAGGTGAGGTGGTGGCAGGTACTATTCTCGTCAACACCTTTCCAGCTTCAGTATTATTTGATTCTGGTGCCTCGCATTCATTTATGTCTGCACGATTTACGACACGGGTAGGACTGGAGCCCGAGTCATTATCAGTAAGGCTCAATATACTTACTGGTAACGGACTTGTGGGAGTAGATAGAGTATTTTCCTCGTGTCGGATCGTAGTTAGCGGTAGAGAATTCTCCGCTAGATTGATAGAGTTTTCGATGGCCGATTATGATGTGGTCTTAGGGATGGATTGGTTGAGGGACCAGTATGCTAGGATAGACTGCCACATTGGTAGGATTGTTTTTAGCATTCCAGGCGAGCCAGAGTTTTCCTTCTCCCGAGGCGAAGTTGAACCTTCTCCTCCAGTGTTGCGGATGGCAGTAGCAGCAGTACAGTTGCCTCGGATAGTCGAAGAGTTTCCAGATATTTTCCCTGAAGAGCTTCCAGGGATACCGCCAGAGCGAGAGATCGAGTTTACCATCGACTTGATTCCCGGGACAGCCCCAGTGTCAGAGAGAGTCTACAGGATGGCGCCATCAGAGCTAGAGATATTGTACAAGATGATTGAAGAACTTAGAACCAAGGGATTCATTCGTGCTAGTGGATCACCTTGGGGAGCCCCGATGCTTCTTGTGAAAAAGAAGGATGGTACGTCCAGATTATGTATAGATTATCGTACCTTAAACTCAGTGACAATCAAGAACAGATACCCTCTCCCGAGGATAGATGACTTGTTTGATCAACTCAGAGGGGCGTCAGTATTTTCGAAGATCGACTTACGGTCAGGATACCATCAGATCAGAGTCAGAGAGCAGGACATCCCGAAGACAGCATTCAGATCGAGATATGGGCATTGGGAGTTCCTTGTGATGCCATTTGGAGCAACCAATGCGCCGGCAGTATTCATGGACCTCATAAATCGTATCTTCATGCCTTATTTGGATCAGTTCGTGATTGTGTTCCTAGACGACATCTTGGTCTACAGTAAGAGTGAGGCGGAGCATGAACATCATCTCAGAATTGTCCTCCAGATTCTCAGAGAGCACCAGTTGTATGCCAAGTTTAGTAAATGCGAGTTCTGGTTCGATCGCATTTCGTACTTGGGCCATATCATCACCCGAGGAGGAGTAGAAGTGGATCCCCAGAAGATCGTGGCTATTGAGTCGTGGCCAGTACCTAGCACAGTGGCAGAAATTCGCAGTTTTGTTGGCTTGGCCGGCTACTACCGGCGATTTGTTTCGGACTTTGCTCGAATTTCTGCGCCATTGACCCAGTTGACCCACAAGGATGTACAGTTTGCTTGGACAGCAGAATGTCAGGAATCTTTTGAGAAGTTGAAGCGAGGCTTGATGACGGCTCCTATTCTCACGCTTCCAGATGGGACCGGAGGATTCTCAGTGTATTGTGATGCTTCTGGCAGAGGTTTAGGATGTGTTCTGATGCAGCATGGGAAGGTAATAGCTTATGCGTCACGACAACTTTGTGATCATGAGAAGAGTTAACCAACCCATGACTTAGAGCTGGCAGCAGCAGTGTTTGCACTTAAGTTGTGGAGGCACTACTTGTACGGAGATAGGGTAGAGATTTTCACCGACCACAAGAGCCTGAAGTATGTTTTTACCCAGAAGGATCTTAACATGCGTCAGAGGAGATGGCTAGAGCTGCTTGTGGATTATGATGTCAACTTGCAGTATCACCCAGGAAAGGCCAACGTTGTTGCAGATGCATTGAGCAGGAGAGCCGGAGTTTATTTTCTGACAGCGCAACCAGAGCTGTTGGCCGATCTTCAGAAGATGGGTATAGAAGTTGTCCTCCCTTCCAGTGTGGCATTGATGGCCAGCATGCAAGTTCAGTCCACTATCGTCGAGAGGATCCGGATGGCGCAGTCAGCAGATTCCAAGCTTCAGCGACTCAGAGCAGAGTGTGAGGCAGGACGAAGACCAGAGTTATGTATCCACGAGGACGGTACACTTAGGCATGGTAATCGTCTTTGTGTACCCAGCGGAGATATCCGGCAAGAGATCATGTCAGAAGCGCACAGTTCTCAGTATTCCATCCATCCCGGTGGCATGAAGATGTACCGTGATATTCGTCAGCACTTTTGGTGGAATGGCATGAAGAGGGAGATAGCTCGGTTTGTCTCTCGGTGTTTGGTTTGCCAACAAGTTAAGGCTGAACATCAGAGGCCAGCTGGACTACTTCAGCCCTTGCCAATTCCGGAATAGAAGTGGGAGCATGTAACCATGGATTTTGTGACTGGATTGCCTAGATCCCCGGCTGGCAGAGACGCTATTTGGGTTGTCATAGACAGGCTCACGAAGGTGGCTCACTTTCTCCCGTTCAGAGTTGGTCAGTCGACGGCTCAACTAGCGGAGATGTATCTCCGGCAGATTGTCAGGTTGCACGGTGTACCAGTCAGTATCACTTCAGACAGAGATTCAAGATTTACGTCGTACTTTTGGCATAGCTTGCAAGAAAGTTTGGGAACTCACCTCCAGTTCAGTTCAGCTTATCACCCGCAGACAGATGGCCAGTCGGAGCGCACGATCCAGACTCTCGAAGATATGTTGAGATCTTGTACGCTCGACTTCGGTGGTTCGTGGGAAGATCACCTGCACCTGGTGGAGTTCTCGTATAATAATAGTTTCCAAGCTAGTATCCAGATGGCACCATTCGAGGCACTGTATGGTAGGAAGTGCCGATCCCCGTTAGCATGGGACGATGTCGAAGAAAGGCAGATGCTCGGTCCAGAAATGATTGCTCAGACCGTTGAAGTGGTCAGGAGAGTCAGAGATCATCTTCGAGTTGCCCAAGATCGCCAGCGTCATTGGGCCGATTCCCATCGGCGACCCCTTGAATTCTCGGTCGGCGACCATATATTCCTGAGGATTTTGCCTAACCGTGGCGTCATTCGTTTCGGCGTACGAGGAAAGCTTAGTCCTAGGTATATAGGGCCATTCGACATTCTGGAGCGAGTAGGAGATGTATCCTATCGTCTCGCTCTTCCACCGTCGCTACGTGAGGTGCATGACGTATTCCATGTATCTCAACTACGACGGTATATCCCGGACCCGAGCCACATCCTGGATCATTCGGAATTGGTTGTTGGTACCAACCTTTCGTATGAGGAGAGGCCCGTGTCTATATTGGACCGGAGAGAGAAGATACTTAAGAACAAGACTATTAGTTTAGTCCGTGTTGCTTGGGATCATCACTCTTTGGGTGAGTCAACGTGGGAGCGTGAGGATGATATCCGATCGCGGTATTCCGACCTGTTTGACTCGTAAGGTATAATGTCTTCCTTATGCCTTATGCTTTCAATTCCTTGCTTGAATAAATGACTGCATGATAGACTGCTTGTTATAGCTTACGATTATTATAGTTTGTCCTTGCAATTCTAGCCTCTTGATTAAATTCCGAGGACGGAATTCTTTTAAGGTGGGTAGAGTTGTAATGCCTGTAGTTCGTATTATGTATCTTGGAATACGTGTACGTATTTTATTTTGTATTGCATATCTCTTGGCTTGGCTCGGTTCGTTTTGGGTTGGTTCGGCTAGGCTTGGGTTGCCTTGGTTCATCATGAACCAAGGGAAGAACCCCTACCTACCACCACCATCCCTATTTATTAACCCCTCCTCTTTCTCTCTCTTTATTATTCTTCTTCTTCTCCACATTTACTTCTACACCTACCAGGAAGGAGAGAGAGAGAGAGAGAGCTTAGGCAAGTGCAAACTTGCTTCATGATGGATCTCATGTTTTATTGTTCCATTCTCTTTCTTACTAGATTCTAAGCCTCTTTAGAACTGGAAGTTTTCGGTTTTGATGGTTATATTTTTGTAGATCTAAGTTTTAAGTCCCTTCTTGTTTAGTCTTCTTGGTTTTGATCTCTAAAACTTGGTTATTTTCGAAAACTAATGGTTCTATGTTGTAGAGAATTCAATTTCATTCAGTTTTGGCTTTTGTTTCGCTTGATTTCGACTCCGGATGAGTAAGTTATGGCCATTACAAGTTTTCGGAACTTTCATGGCTGAACTTGCTGTTTGGGGACGATAAATCTCATGCGCCCGGGAGGCCATGCGCTGGGAGGCCATGCGCCGTGAAGTTCCGGCAACGCATTCCTTAACTCCGAGCGTGTCATGCGCGTAGGTTTCTTACGCGCATGTATTGAAGACGCAACGTGAGTTTCTCATGCGCCGATTTGTGCAGGAATCCCATGCGCCGATTCGTGCAGGAATCTCATGCACCGATTCGTGCAGGAATCTCATGTGCCGATTCGTGCAGGAATCCCATGCGTCAATTTGTGCAGGAATCCCATGCGCCGATTTGTGCAGGAATCCCATGCGCCGATTCGTGCAGGAATCTCATGCGCCGATTCGTGCAGGAATCTCATGCGCCGATTCGTGCAGGAATTCCATGCGCCGATTCGTGCAGGAATCCTATGCGCTGATTTGTGCAGGAATCCCATGCGCCGATTTGTGCAGGAATCCCATGCGCCGATTCGTGCAGGAATCCCATGCGCCGATTGTGCAGGAATTTACTGTTTTTGCCTGTTTAAGTTGTTTGTAGCTAGAATCTTGAAAAACTCAAAACATGAAAGTTGTAGATCTTTTCCTTGGCTTCAAGAATATGTTATTAGTTATTTTATACAATCTTTCTCATTCAGATCCTGTAAGAATAGAACACGATAGTGGCCCGCGGTGGCGCACTCTTGACAAGTAAACTGACATGACAAGTATGAATGACCTGGACACCATGGGCGATTGCGTTTGTACAAATAAACCAGTACTGAATTGCATCATGTCTAGGATGGGGATCCCTGAGTACCACGGTCAGGGGTACCTACTGAAATCGACTAAGGCTAATTAACTAGAATAATTCAGTAGTCATGAAGAGATTTCCAGCTACAGGCAATCCCGTTATCTGGACGCATTAAGTGGACTTGTAGTCTACCGACGAGTAGGGCACATTTCCAGCACACAGTCACGTGTTGCATTCTTCATAACAGACATTCGACCCGGATAACCGGATGGTCTGCAGGGCTTGTGGCTGTTGGGATAATCTCATTGCATCTTGCTAGTAACTAGGCCTGTGATAACCCTAGTTAGTTAAAAGTATCAAGCCGTACTCTTGATTGGCCGTGATTGATTGGATGAAGTTTATTCCAGCTTAGTCTTATCCTGATCCTGTACAAGATTGTATCAGGACATGATTCTTGTATCGATAAATGATGGGATACCAAGTTCTGTTCAGATGAAGGGTTACAACCCCGGTCTTTGTTTGGTTTAAGGGTTGTAACTTGGCTATCTGAATAGTTCCATGGCTATCTTATCATATATCGTCCTGCTTATTGTGCCCGCCTTAACAATAAAGATCAGGGGTCCAGTTCTGTTCAGGCGAAGGATTATAACCCCGGTCCTTGTTTGGTTTATGGGTTGTAACCTGGCTCCCGGAGCAGTTCTGTGTCCTCTCTTCGTTTATTGTCTTATTGCAACCCCCTGTCATGCTCGTCATGTTTTACCTTTACTTCAATACCATGATTATTTATACTGGCCTTAACAATAAAGATCAGGGGTCCAGTTCTGTTCAGGCGAAGGGTTACAACCCCGGTCCTTGTTTGATTTAAGGGTTGTAACCTGGCTTCCGGAGCAGTTCTGTGTCCTCTCTTCGTTTATTGTCTTGTTACCTTATCAATAGTAATTGAGGCGGGTTTCTATTCAGGCGAAGGATTGCAACCCCGGTCCTTGTTTGGTTTAAGGGTTGCAGTCTGGCTACTTGAATGGTTTCTCCGTGTTCAATATATTATTGTTATCTTAGCTATTATCACTATCTTTTAATTACCTTTACTACTTAATTGTGATATGCTGGTTTTAGTTCCTAAATGAAGCCTCCTTTGTGGCACTTGCTCTTTCTGGGGTCTGACCCAGCTGGTTTTGTGTGGCCAGATATCGGAGCAGCACCAGAGGATCTACCCACTATCCAGCCAGATGGTGACCACCAGACGTAACCCTGGCAACGAGTGGGTTTCTTTTTATCCTCCCACTTTATTGTAAAATTATTCTTTTGAGGCGTTTAGCCGGCGAGCACGTGTTAGCTCGATTGTACCTTACTTACTGTCTGCCTACGGGCTGTAACATGATTGACAGATCCTAGGGTTGATCATGTATGACTGAACTCTTGCTAGTCCTGACATTTTGTACGACTAGCTTCATGATCATCCAATATGTAATGTATGGGACGCCTTGCTATTATATATTTGGTGCTCTGACATCTTGTAACTACTATTACTTGCTTGTGATTGAGACAATAGGCTTGTTCATGACCATAGAAGACTGTTGGCTTGTAGTTAAACCCTCATGTATCTAGACAGCCGTGACCGTATAGCGAGGTGGGTTGCACTTCAATATACGTAGCTGGCTATGTATGCCCCCGCTCTCCAGTATTCTGGTTCTGGGGCGTGACAATTTTCCATATTAGAATGTAGTGTCCCGTCCCTACATTGTGCCCTGTTTTCCGTCCACGGGGTGTGCGAGAAAGGAATACTGTCGCTATCGATTCGGTCGGGACCGATAGGTGGGGATCGATCGAATCGATCGAACGGGAACGGTTGAATTAAGATCCATTCCCCGTTATGGAATGGCTTCTTCGGAACCAAGTCCCATATTCAGCGGTTAGCGCCTCAAGAATTGACTCTGCGGCTGAGTCGAAAGAGACCTCCCGTTGCTCTGTTTTTCACGCCGCTTGCGTTGGTTTTGACTTTGGTTTTCTGAATGCGTTTTCGTGAATGTTTTCGATGGTTTTCATGACTTGCATTTCGAACTCGTATTTCCTATCGAACTTCTTGCATAACACAGTGTTCTAATCGGTTGCTTGTGCGATTTCAGGTAATCGCGTAGGTGACGTCTAGCACGGCCAACAAGTCTCTCGCCTCAAGCAAAAACTCAAGGTGAGTGGCTGACCTCCTTCGTTTCAACCCTCTATTTCAAAAATGAGAACTCGGGTAATGATATCGAATTTGAATGATTCGCTTGAAAAATACAAGTCCTATGTTCTAGAAAAGAAAAGATGAGATGTGTAGAAAAGAGAGAGAATTATTTCAGGCCTGCAAAACAACCAAATAAATGGATCGATTACATAACAAGCCCCAACGGTACCCTAAAATATACCTTGTTAGCTTATCACGGTCATGGACGACTTATCGACAAGGGCGATGGTTTCTTCGAGCGGCAACCCAGGGCCACGGGACCAACTCGGCCTAGGAAGAAACAAATTATAGCCGAGCTGGATAATAGGCAATCGGTAATACGGGGACTTGCATCGGAGCTTGCTACTTGCGTTGCAAGGGTTCCATTTACCAGGCTATGTCCTGGATGGCTAGTTAATGTCAGTGACCTCCACATTAAACACTTGATGTAAATTGTTATCAACTAACAGGGAAGATGATGGTAAGTTTTATATTGTATGGCGCGCTCTGTCGAGGAAAATTTTGGTGTAACTTATTTGGTTTACGTTTAGTCAAAATGCTTCGTATGAAAATATCTAGGATGGCTAGAAAGATCATTAAAAGCAAGTCGTATAATTTTTATCTAAATTCTTGAACCAAATGAGAGCATGGAAATTAATTAGCCACTCGCCAGTACATGTTGATTGTACTGATCCTCGCTCTCTCTACAGGTGTGGTAAATAGGGAGGAGCGTGCCGCGTGAAGGGAGGCAACGCTCGTGTGTTTTGAAGCTTCATCCGTGCGGTCGAAGCTTAGATCCAATTTCTTTTGAAGACACCGCTGTTGAAGATCAGAAGACAGATGGATCGACTTTCCACCATCCCAGGTGGTTTTGTAATGCTGGTTATATAATCAATGGATGAAATATATGAAATGGCTATCTCATCGACGTTCATTTTGTAATGGAGTCAGTTTGTAAAAAGTTCGCACGACACCCTTGTATCGAGTCTGTAAAATGATGTTCATTATCAATAAAGCTTAAGTTTCCTTCTTTATAATGTGTGTTCAATTTACTCTGCGCATTCTCTTGTTGTTGTGTTTCGGATAACCTTATGACTATGCCTTGTGCGAGCACAATTTAGGTTCGTACGACATCACGCCCGGGGGACGACTATCGATTCTACGGAATCGGGGCGTGACATAATGGTATCAGAGCACGGCTTTACGTCCTTTGACTTTCCATTCTAAGACTCGAACTCTTGTTTCTGCATAGATGAGATATGTCGTTCCATACGAGTGAGTCCGTAATAAGTTTTGTGACTAATGTATTTTGCATTCAAAAATCCCAGAAGGCGCGACGGTGAACTTTGCGGCGAACGAAGAAAGCGCTTCGAGCGGCTCGAGTAGCTCGAGGCCCGGACCCTCTAACGATGCCATGGAATGGATGTTGCGTATGCTGGAAGTGCAACAACGACAAGCTGAGGAGAATCAACACCAGAATGAGCAACATCGACGGCAGACGGAGGCACGCCAGACTCAGTTCGAGGCCCGATTCGATGCAAAATTTAAGTTACAGCAGAAGCAGCTCGATACTCTTCAGCAGATCGTTCAGACAGTTATGGCCAACAACAACTCAGCGACAACCTATGCCATAACAGAGCCTGCGGCCAGACAAAGTGAAGTCGAACCGGAGGTACCGGTAGAAGCATGGAAAAGTATAGTAATTCTCATGCGGCCAAGAATCAACATGAAACTCCATGCGGCTAAGAACTTGGGGAGTTTCATGCGGCTCAAAATTCCTGAGAGCTTCATGCGGCTAAGAAAGCTTCATGCGACATAAAAAGCTTCATGAGGAGCCATGTGGCCATATGCGGTTCGAAATAGGCCTATACAGCTGGCTATAATTACTCCGTACAGCTGGCCATTAATGCTCTGACACAAAGTAACAACTCTGATAGAAATGATGGCTCTGACATAAAGAAGAGACGCGACATGCTTATAAAAAGACGAGAAAATCTTTATGATAGCTGGCACAGTTTACAAATTCCAAGAAAGTTCTTTATGCGGATCGCTTGTGTGACCTTCATGCGGCTCAGTTATGAGGCCACCCTCATGCGGCTCGGTTATGAGGCCACCCTCATGCGGCTCGGTTATGAGGCCACCCTCATGCGGCACTGTTATGAGGCCACCCTCATGCGGCACGGTTATGAGGCCACCCTCATGCGGCACGGTTATGAGGCCACCCTCATGAGGTACGGTTATGAGGCCACCCTCATGCGGCTCGGTTATGAGGCCACCCTCATGCGGCTCGGTTATGGGGCCACCCTCATGCGGCTCGATTATGAGGCCACTCTCATGCGACTTGTCATGACCCGCACCCACTGTGAGGGTACGAGAACGTAGCAACGCCCAGCTTACGCCGTAGTGTCGGTGGTAGAGCGTTGTCCTAGGTCAACATACATCTAACATATATATATCTAAATAGTTAGACTCCCCGAGTGGGGGTGTCATAGCAGTAAAACTCAATCACACTAAGGAAGAGATAGCACGATATGAAATAGAACTCAAGGAAATAAATAGATAAAATAGTCTAAGATAATCCCAGCAATATCCAGAAGTACATGGTCTCAGATGAAAGAATATATACAACCCTGAACTCCAAATAAAGTCTAACTAAAATATGTCTCAAGACTGCATAAAGTAAGATAAGCCTAACTAATCTAGTCTAGGCAATCGGGGTGATATCCTCAGCTAGAGCTGGGTCCTCCTGAGGGTCCAGCTCGCAGGTGTCATCTAAGGCTGCCCCGTAGTAAGTGTCCAGGCAAGCCTCCTCCTCGTCCTCTGTAATATTTTTAATAGGTCCAGTCAGGACAGGAGCGAGTACAGTACATCTCAACAGTTCATAGCAGGTTAGAAGATATAATCATGCAGTAAAGTAAGATACAAGTACTGAAAGAAGTGCAGTATGTAAACAGAGAGAGAAAGCTGTAAGAGAAATATCTACTATAAATAGAGAACTATCATGCGACTAGTGAGTCAGAGTACAATATAGACATGTAAATGGCATAGGAGATTCTGATGCTACACTATAGAAGAGATTTTGATACTATACTACTTGGATATTATTCACATGTCCATTTCTACTCCCCTGTACCCCCAATCAATACACAAGGATCCAGCCAGGTTATGTTATGATTCCATGTAAGGCTCCGAAGGGTGATACATGGATGCCCATAAATGGGTGATTCTAGGAGATTCTAGGATACCCAGTGAATAGGATAAGAGATTCTAGGAGACTCTACGATCATAAGAGTATATGTCGCAAGTGATCAAAGAACCAGTGAAGCATAGTGATACGTCATGTAAGTAAAACGCACAGAACATAAAGTACCCGATGCTCCCTAAGGATAACATCTCAAGAAAGGATCCATATAGTACCAATCCGTGTGACCATCGTGACAGTACAAGTAAAGTAATCTACTGCAGGAAATAATTCTAAGCAGGATATGAAATGATCAGAGAATGTACTCGCCTGTATCTGAGTGTCCAATATGAAAAGTACCGTCCAAGGAGTGGTGTCTGGCTCCTAATCAGAACAGCACAAGTCACAACAAGTCTAAATGGCAAAATGAAGTCCTACTATGCATTCTACATGACTCTAGGTCAATCTAGGCCAAAGTCAACTCTTGGTCAACTCTGGTCAACCCTAGAAGTCAAACTAGGTCAACCAAGTCTAATTAAGTCTAATCTAGTCTACCTTAGTCTAAACAAGTCTAGTTAGCACTCTTACACATCACTAGGTCTATCTAGTATCACACTTACACAATTAGATATTCCTATACACTAATTATTCACAATACCCTACTAACTTATATAGGAACACAACTTTACATTACATTATATATAGGTACATACATTTGAGTTAACATTATATATACCTAGGCTAAGTACTATATAGATACATATAGATATACATTACACATATATATATACACAAGACAGTGAAAGGAAGAGAGGGCAGTGTGTGTATGAGCAGTGGGAGATGCAAATCAGTGTGAAAAACAGTGTCAAACAGTGTCATGTGTGTGTGTGTTCACATGAAATTGTGTGTGTATGCATGAGTGAGTGAGGGTGAGTGAACAGGCTGTGTGTGTGTGCGCCTTACAAACAATGTGTGTGTTAACATGGATGTAAACATGGAGAGGGAACTCAGTTCAGAAATCTGTGAGTGTCAATGCAAAATAGGATGAACACCAATTCAGTTCACAGTTCAAACAAATAGGAAACTGGAAACAGCATGTCTGAACCAAGTTAATACAACATAGGTAAACAAATGGAAATGAATCAATAGAGTGACAGTCCAAAAAGGAAAACTGGAACTCAGGTAATGAATATCCTATTCTCAGATTTTGCAAATACAGTGTACACCAAGGTTGACATATAAACCTATGTTAATAGCACATGTTCTCAGTTTTTCAAAAACTAAAACTCAGATTTATCCATACATTCTCAGATTTCTAGTCATGACAGGAATGTAGGCATGTGTACATATAATTCTACATATCAATTCCTAAACCAACAAATCAGTAATTCTTTAAAGGGCAGTGAAATGTAACATAAAAACAGGAAAACAGGGGCTTATTCTCAGAAATATCAAAACCCAGTTTTCCCTTCATAAATCGAACAACACATTATCTAAAGGAAAAAAGAAAATCAGCTCATAACTTGAACTCCCAGTTTTTCAGTCCAAATCCATCAATTCAACACCAATTTTTAACCATGGCAAGATAATATATAGGGGAACATATTTAGAATCTAAACTCAGTATTTAGCAGCATTACAAGGGTTAAAATCGTCAGACAAAATCATTTTAGAAAACTGGAAAGCTTGACAGGAAGTTAAGTATCAGAAACTTGGTTAAATGAGAAATGGAATATAAAATTCAACTAATCATGAATCTAATGGTTAGTAATTGAAAACAACCCTTGTGCACAAGCCCCACAAATCACTTCGTGTCACCCAAGGCCGGACACGGCGTGTCCACATCAAAGAAACTCAAAATAACACACACAGTGCACTGTCAGTGCACTGTCTCGTGCACACGTGCCTTTGTGTCGTGTGCACGACACAAGATACGAGGGAATCTCGTGGTCATACACATGGGTAGCCCACCTATAGGGCTACCTCATAGGCCCACTGGCCTGTGTCCACGACGTGTCAGGGTCGGACACGAGACCCGTATCAGTGGGTGAAAACCACAGTGCACACCACAGGCCAAACCCCGTGCGTGATCAATTCCTCCCTCGACACGACACGGGGACACGTGGGACTTGACACGTGGTGTGTCAGTCAGTGCCCCATGGCTCGTGTTGAGTTTCACGTGTCCTAGAGTCGTGTCGTGTTCGCTACAGGGCCCGAGTAGCAGGGGATCCCTGTAGCACGCGTGCGAGCGTGTGCACGCGCGTGTCCACACCACAAAACCGACACACAGCGACACGAAAACTAACCCACAAGAACAGGAATCCATAAGCCAGATCAAAACTATATTTCCTATTCAAAAACATCCTAGAAATTAGGTCGAAGGGTTCATTGGGGCATTTCTTCAAACAGTCCAGAGTAGGGACTGTTAAGTGTCCAGAACGGACACGAAAACTCTGATACCAGACACGAAATCTATCCAGACCCTGGGGGACCCTTAGGGCTTCCTATTCATGAAGACAAAATGGAAATCCATGGAGATTTGAGAGAGTTACCTCTTGATGAACTTCCAATAGAAAAGTCCCCTTTCTAGCTCCTTTCTTGGTATCCCAATCCAATCAAAACAACTCCAAACTGAACTAAGGTTCCAAATCAGCAAGAACAACAGTATTAGAAACTAATGCAACTAGTTTGGGGAAAATAGGACCTAAAAGGAACAAATTAGAAAGAAAAAGGAAGAGGAAAAGAGTTCTAGAAATTAAAATGCAATAGAAACTAACCTCCTTGAACTTAGGGCTTTTCCTAAGAAAGAGGCAACCCTAGATTTTAGGAGGGGTTTTATATGGTGAGGATCCCTATGAGGATAGGTGGCCGGCCACTACTTCTTAGGGTTAGGGTTTGGTCAAAACTTTGGGCCTTGGGCCAAGTTACATAGGCCATGGTTGATTTAATTAATTAAAGGCTCTAAAATCATAAGTCATGGCTTATGGCTTTCTAATTCCTATAGCTAAATAGGTTCTAATGACCAAACCATAGATTAGGCTAGGTTAGACTAGAGTCATAAATCCTAACCAAGTCCAACTAACTAGGTTTAGCTTCTAGGTTGGTCTACATGAGTCCAAGTTAGCCAAAAATCTATCTAGTCCAAACAATTCCAAAATAATTCCTAAAAATTCCCATAAATTCTAATAAATTCTAATAAATTTAAATTATCCCAAAAATGACAAAAATACCCTCACACTAGAATGTGGTAGTGACAAATCTACCCTCTTTAAAAGAATTTCGTCCTCGAAATTGAAAGGCAAAATATAACTGATGAGAAGGATAGAAAGCATACCTCACGGTCCAAAAAGATAAGGGTAGCGCTCGCGCATCTCATCCTCCCGCTCCCAGGTAGACTCTCCTAGAGAATGATGTCTCCATGCGACACGCACCAAAGGTATCACCTGGTTCCTCAGAACCTTCTCCCGTCGATCCAGAATCTCTACTGGCTGCTCTGGATAGCTGAGAGAAGGCCCAACCTCTATCTCTGAATGATCGAGCACATGGCTAGGGTCAGCCACGTACCGTCTCAACTGTGATACATGAAATACGTTGTGGACCCCCACAAGTGCAGGCGGCAAGTCTAGCCTGTAAGCCACGTCATCGACTCTCCCGCTGATAACGAAAGGGTCGATGAAGCGCGGGCTAAGCTTCCCGTCTCTACTAAAACGTATCGTACTACGAGTCGGAGATATCCTCAAGAAAACCTGGTCTCCGACCTAATCATAAGCAAGGTCTTAATTAATATAATAAACAAACATGAACAAAATCATAAACAACAACCTAAATCTAATCCTACTCTAATCTGTACCTCAAACTCCAAGGGCCTCCGGTGGCTATCGGCCCAGTGCCGATGTCTGTCCTGTGCCACACGAAGTCTGTCCCTGATGAGCTTTACTTTCTCGGCCGCATCAACAACCATCTCTGGCCCCAATAAAGCTCGCTCACCAACATCATCCCAGGATAAGGGTATACGGCACCTACGTCGGTACAGAGCCTCAAAAGGTGACATCTCAATGCTGGCCTGGAAACTATTATTGTAGGCAAACTCCACCAAATGAAGATGATCCTCCCAGGAACCTCCAAAGTCCAGGACGCAAGTCCGCAGCATATCCTCAAGGGTCTGAATAGTCCGCTCTGACTGTCCGTCCGTCTGGGGGTGGTATGCAGTACTAAACTTGAGCTGAGTGTCCAAGCTGGTCTGTAGACTCCTCCAGAAATGGGAAGTAAAATGGCTATCCCGATCTGAGACGATGCTAACCGGAACTCCATGGATCCTGACTATCTGCCGCATAAACATCTCCGCCAGCCTCTCTGTAGACGTACCCACCTTGAATGGCAAGAAGTGGGCCGATTTGGTCAACCTGTCAACGATGACCCAAATCGCGTCTTTCCCTCCTGGAGTACGCGGTAATCCTGATACGAAGTCCATAGTGATATGCTTCCATTTTCACTCGGGAATGGGCAGCGGCTGCAACAATCCACCGGGCCTCTGTCTCTCTGCCTTGACCTGCTGACAGACCAAACACCTAGCCACGAAGTGGGACACCTCCCGCTTCATTCCTGACCACCAAACATGCTCCCGCAGATCTCGATACATCTTGTTGGCACCCAGGTGTATAGAGTACTGAGATCTGTGGGCCTCCTGCATAACCTGCTCTCTGAGCTCCCCGCTTGGAACACATAACCTGGCATCGTACCTCAGGGCACCATCCTCTGCAAGTGAAAACTCAGCATCCCCCACTCCTATACTGATCTGCTCTCTGATACACTGCAGGGCCACATCCTCGAACTGGGCCGTCTTGATCCTCTCCACCAAGTCTGACAGAATCTGCATCCCCCATAGCTGCATCTGCACTCCGGACACGATCACCTCAATCCCAAGGCTCTCCAAGTCGGCAAGCAAATGCCGATCCATGGTCAAACACATGGCTGTCGGATACCTACTCACGGCATCGGCAACCACGTTGGCCTTCCCTGGATGATACTGCAGTGCAATGTCGAAGTCCTTCATCAACTCCAACCATCTGCGCTGCCTCATGTTCAACTCCTTCTGAGTGAACACATACTTTAAACTCTTATGATCTGTGAAGATCTCCACCCTCTCACCATACATATAATGCTTCCACAGCTTCAGAGCAAATATCACTGCTGCCAGCTCCAGGTCGTGGGTAGGGTAGTTCTTCTCATGGGGACACAATTTCCTGGAAGCATAGGCAATCACCTTCCCGTGCTGCTGTAACACACAACCCAGCCCCTTCCCTGAAGCATCACTATAAATAGTGAAACCACCTGATCCTGAAGGCAACGTCAGAATCGGAGCTGTCGTAAGCCACTTCTTCAACTCATCAAAAGCTGTCTGACACTCCTCTGACCAAATATACTCAGCATCCTTCCGGGTCAACCGAGTCAACGGCTCTGCAACCCGGGAGAAATCCTGTATGAATCTCCGATAGTATACTGCCAGCCCCAGGAAACTCCTGATCTCTACAACTGAAGTCGGTGCTGCCCATGCCTCAACTGCCATAATCTTCTTGGGGTCAACTGAGATACCATCTCCAGTCACCACATGCCCCAAGAAGTCCACCCGATCTAAAAAGAACTCACACTTGGAGAGCTTCCCGTAAAGCTGCTCCTTCCTGAGAGTCTCCAGCACGATCCTCAAATGCTCCTCGTGCTCCTCCTCAGTCTTAGAATATACCAAGATATCGTCAATAAACACCACCACAAACTGATCCAGATACTGGTGGAAAACCTTGTTCATAAGGTTCATAAACACTGCTGGTGCATTGGTTAGCCCAAACGGCATAACCAAAAACTCGAACTGTCCATACCGCGTCCTGAAAGCGGTCTTGGGAATATCCTCCCTCTTCACCTTCACCTGGTGATATCCCGACCTCAGATCAATCTTGGAAAATACCCGAGCTCCGCTCAACTGGTCAAATAGATCGTCGATCCGTGGCAGTGGGTATTTGTTCTTGATCGTGAGGTTGTTGAGTGCCCTATAGTCAATACACATGCGTACTGACCCATCCTTCTTTGGCACAAACAACACTGGTGTACCCCATGGCGACAAACTCGAGCGGATGAAGCCCTTGTCCTGTAGCTCATCCACCTGCTTCTTCAGCTCCACCAGCTCGCTGTTGTTCACCCGATAGACATGCTGAGAGATGGGTTTCGCTCCTGAAACCAAGTCTATCGAGAACTCTATGTCCCTGTCTGGTGGTAGTCCCGGCAACTCCTCTGGGAAAATATCCATATAATCTGCTATCAAGGGGTGTGGAAGCGTCTGCTCCTCGACCGAGACTCCACAGAAGACTCCGCTGCTCTGCTCTGCCTGACGTCTGGAGTACTCGAACTCTGGCTCCCCCGACGCTCTGAACAGAACTCTACCCCCTCTGCAATCAATGCTGGCATGGTGCCTGCTCAACCAATCCATGCCTAGTACTATATCGTAGTTCGGCAGTGGCATTACGAGCAGGCTCACCTCAAACTCACGGCCTTCCAAAACTACTCTCCGACCCTTACAAACATCACTCACGAGGATAATGCCACCCCCGATCGTGATCTTGTAAGTCCTAGGCAATGATTCAGCTATGATACCGTGTCTAATCGCAAAAGATACTGATATGAAGCTATGCGAAGCACCAGAATCGAATAATGCAAATGCTGGACTGGAGTTGAGAAGAATCGGACCTGCAATCAGCTCTCCCGTCACCTCCGTAACTCCAGCTGCTATGGCGAAAGCTCGCCCCTGCTGGCCTCCCCTGGCCTGCTGCTGGTGGTGGACGAACCTCTGCTGCTGCGTCGGCAGGGCTGGTCCCCTCTGCTGGCCTGCTGGAGCTCTGACTCCTCTTCCCTGGACTGCTCATCCTATGCGGTACTCCCTCATCTGGTGGTCTGCTAAACCACACACCATGCACAGGCCCAGCCTCTTCCGGTATTCATTGAAGACGTGCCCAGGCTTCTTGCAGTAGGTACAAGTGACTCCCTGTCTCTGACCCTGCTGGTGCTGTCTCGGCTGCTGCTGCTGAACTGGCCTCTGCTGGATCGGCTGCGGCTGAAACTGCCTCAGCTGCTGATGCTGAAAGTGGGGCCTCTTGGCTTGGCCCCCGCTGCTGCTGCCTCCAACTGGGTCTCTCCCCCTCTTGAGCCGAAGCTCAAGATCATCCTCTGCCAACAGGGCTCCTGTCAAGATCTCCTCGAACGTAGCATCTTTGCTGCCCTTGGTCAGGGACTTGACCTCCTTGACCAGACCCTTCCGGAACCTCTGGGCCTTCGCCGTCTCGCTCAAACCCTCTACAAACCTGCCGAGACGACCAAACTCTCCAGCATACTCCTCTACTGAGAGGCTCCCCTGGACCAAGCTCTCAAACTGCGACTCTAAGGCTCTGACTGCTGAATCTGGAAAGAACTTCTTCTTGAAAAAGCCCCTGAACTGCTCCCAAGTCTGCCCCGGTACCCCCACCTTGGGGTCTGACTGATACCAGGTGCGAGCAAGATCTCGCATCCGGCTAGCTGCGGCCTCGATCTGAAGGTCTGCTGGAATCCTGGCCAAGCGAAAGATCTCCTCTATATGCTCGATCCACTCATCGGCATATAGGATCCCCTCTGTTCCTAGAAAGTCTCTGGGGTTCATCTTCTGAAACTGCTCGATCCCCGGTGTCCTCGGCTGCTGTACCACTGGTCGAGCTGCGGCTGTCATGACGGCCAACTCTATGCCTCTGTCCTGCCGAGCCTGCTGTCGGTCCATGAACTGCTGAAAATATGCGAACATCTGAGCTGCATCCACATATCCTGGAGGCGGTGGCGGCTGGAAGGGATCCTCTGGGATGTCCGGGTCCTGCCTCCCAGTCGGTGGATGCATACCCCCAGCTGCGGCTGCCGAGGTCTCAACACGAGCTGAGGTGGCAGGAGCTGCAGTCCCCTGGCCTCGCCGTGCTGGCTGAGAGGTAGCAGTCCCCTCTATAGCATCCTCATGAATAGCACGCTGCGATCTAGTCTCTACCATCCTGAAGATAGACAAACAAAAGTATCAATTTCTGAGAAAGAAGCGAAATAACAAAGACGGACAATTACAATTCAAAGGATCAGCTGACAAAAGGATTTAGATGGCAAATAAAAGAAATTTTCCTAAAGTGATTGAGTATCTTAAAATTAATGTCCTATATCCTACTGCAGGCTGTAGTGATACTCTAATTCGAATACCACTACACTTCTAGTCTAGACCTACATGGGCCACCACTAAAAACGTGTCACGACCCGCACCCACTGTGAGGGTACGAGAACGTAACAACGCCCAGCCTACGCCGCAGTGTCGGCGGTAGAGCGCTGTCCTAGGTCAACATACATCTAACATATATATATCTAAACAGTTATACTCCCCGAGTGGGGGTGTCATAGCAGTAAAACTCAATCACACTAAGGAAGAGATAGCACGATATGAAATAGAACTCAAGGAAATAAATAGATGAAATAGTCTAAGATAATTCCAACAATATCCAGAAGTACATGGTCTCAGATGAAAGAATATATACAACCCTGAACTCCAAATAAAGTCTAACTAAAACATGTCTCAAGACTGCATAAAGTAAGATAAGCCTAACTAATCTAGTCTAGGCAATCGGGGTGATATCCTCAGCTAGAGCTGGGTCCTCCTGAGGGTCCAGCTCACAGGTGTCATCTAAGGCTGCCCCGTAGTAAGTGTCCAGGCAAGCCTCCTCCTCGTCCTCTGTAATATTTTCAACAGGTCCAGTCAGGACAGGAGCGAGTACAGTACATCTCAACAGTTCATAGCAGGTTAGAAGATATAATCATGCAGTAAAGTAAGATACAAGTACTGAAAGAAGTGCAGTATATAAACAGAGAGAGAAAGCTGTAAGAGAAATATCTACTATAAATAGAGAACTATCATGTGACTAGTGAGTCAGAGTACAATATAGACATGTAAATGGCATAGAAGATTCTGATGCTATACTATGGAAGAGATTCTGATACTACACTAATTGGATATTATTCACATATCCATTTCTACTCCCCCGTACCCCCAATCAATACACAAGGATCCAGCCAGGTTATGTTATGATTCCATACAAGGCCCCGAAGGGTGATACATGGATGCCCATAAATGGGTGATTCTAGGAGATTCTAGGATACCCAGTGAATGGGATAAGAGATTCTAGGAGACTCTACGATCATAAGAGTATATGTCACAAGTGATCAAAGAACCAGTGAAGCATAGTGATACGCCATGTAAGTGAAACGTACAGAACATGAAGTACCCGATGCTCCCTAAGGATAACATCTCAAGAAAGGATCCATATAGTACCAATCCGTGTGACCATCGTGATAGTACAAGTAAAGTAATCTACTGCAAAAAATAATTCTAAGCAGGATATGAAATGATCAGAGAATGTACTCGCCTGTATCTGAGTGTCCAATATGAAACGTACCGTCCGAGGAGTGGTGTCTGGCTCCTAATCAGAACAGCACAAGTCACAACAAGTCTAAATGGCAAAATGAAGTCCTACTATGCATTCTACATGACTCTAGGTCAATCTAGGCCAAAGTCAACTCTTGGTCAACTCTGGTCAACCCTAGAAGTCAAACTAGGTCAACCAAGTCTAATTAAGTCTAATCTAGTCTACTTTAGTCTAAACAAGTCTAGTTAGCACTCTTACACATCACTAGGTCTATCTAGTATCACACTTACATAATTAGATATTCCTATACACTAATTATTCACAATACCCTACTAACTTATATAGGAACACAACTTTACATTACATTATATATAGGTACATACATTTGAGTTAACATTATATATACCTAGGCTAAGTACTATATAGATACATATAGATATACATTACACATATATATATACACAAGACAGTGAAAGGAAGAGAGGGCAGTGTGTGTATGAGCAGTGGGAGATGTAAATCAGTGTGAAAAACAGTGTCAAACAGTGTCATGTGTGTGTGTGTTCACATGAAATTGTGTGTGTATGCATGAGTGAGTGAGGGTGAGTGAACAGGCTGTGTGTGTGTGCGCCTTACAAACAATGTGTGTGTTAACATGGATGTAAACATGGAGAGGGAACTCAGTTCAGAAATTTGTGAGTGTCAATGCAAAATGGGAAGAACACCAATTCAGTTCACAGTTCAAACAAATAGGAAACTGGAAACAGCATGTCTGAACCAAGTTAATACAACATAGGTAAACAAATGGAAATGAATCAATAGAGTGACAATCCAAAAAGGAAAACTGGAACTCAGGTAATGAATATCCCATTCTCAGGTTTTGCAAATACAGTGTACACCAAGGTTGACATATAAACCTATGTTAATAGCACATGTTCTCAGTTTTTCAAAAACCAAAACTCAGATTTATCCATACATTCTCAGATTTCTAGTCGTGACAGGAATGTAGGCATGTGTACATATAATTCTACATATCAATTCCTAAACCAACAAATCAGTAATTCTTTAAAGGGCAGTGAAATGTAACATAAAAACAGGAAAACAGGGCCTTATTCTCAGAAATATCAAAACCCAGTTTTCCTTTCATAAATCGAACAACACATTATCTAAAGGAAAAAAGAAAATCAGTTCATAACTTGAACTCCCAGTTTTTCAGTCCAAACCCATCAATACAATACCAATTTTTAACCATGGCAAGATAATATATAGGGGAACATATTTAGAATCTAAACTCAGTATTTAGCAGCATTACAAGGGTTAAAATCATCAGACAAAATCATTTTAGAAAACTGGAAAGCTTGACAGGAAGTTAAGTATCAGAAACTTGGTTAAATGAGAAATGGAATATAAAATTCAACTAATCATGAATCTAACTGTTAGTAATTGAAAACAACCCTTGTGCACAAGCCCCACAAATCACTTCGTGTTACCCAAGGCCGGACACGACGTGTCCACATCAAAGAAACTTAAAATAACATACACAGGGCACTGTCTCGTGCACACGTGCACTTGTGTCGTGTGCACGACACAAGATGCGAGGGAATCTCGTGGTCATACACATGGATAGCCCACCTATAGGGCTACCTCATAGGCCCACTGGCCTGTGTCCACGACGTGTCAGGGTCGGACACGAGACCCGTATCAGTGGGTGAAAACCACAGTGCACACCACAGGCCAAACCCCGTACGTGATCAATTCCTCCCTCGACACGACACGAGGACACGTGGGACTTGACACGTGGTGTGTCAGTCAGTGCCCCATGGCTCGTGTCGAGTTTTACGTTGTTTGTAAAAACAAAAGTTGAAGAACTTTATTGATACAAATTTTGTAAAAGATTACAATTTGAATTCTGGGAATGGTACAACTTTAGGAATCCAATCTAGATGACGATTGCTTTATCCCTTGGACGATGTGAACTCTGAAGACGAAGCCTCTTAAGTTGAAGAACAACTTTGGAATTGAAGGCAGAAAGCCTCGGAAGTTGAAGGCAAAAGCCTCGGAAGAATGCAGCAGCACTTGGGCAAGAACTCCTGAACTCTCTGATCTCTGATTATTGATTCGTGATCCCCTTGAATGAAGACTTGAAACTCTATTTATAGAGTTCTGAGAAATAACTAACTTTTAGTTATTCTGGACTGCGTATGTTGGATTGCGCGACAATTGGTTTGCGCAGCAATGGACTGCACAGGCAGTTGCTGGATCATGGGTTAACTGTCTGGGACACATGGCATCATTTGATTGAAATGCGCATGATCGTGCATAGGCAGTTGCCACGAAATGAGTAATTGATGGCATGAATGCCACGTGTACTTTATTATTTGTACTAATAGAACGCGCACATTGAACTGCGCAGACTTTGGTTTGCGCCGACCTCATTTGTGCAGGAAATAGATTGTACCAACTTGATTTGCGCAGACATGGATTGCGCTGCCAGCTGTCCTCGAGCGCCGTGCTGCACGATTAAACGAACATCCACCTCGATATCTGTGCTGTCAGTTGTCAGAGATCTAATTTGGTTGTCAGGTAATGATGACTCTTGCCACGTCAGCCTTGCACAATCGGATGTATGCGCAATCTGGCATGCGCAATCTGAGGGCTGCGCAATCTATTGTCTGCGCAGTCCATTTGGATGATGTATATCTTAATTTTTTGACTTTGTAGATTGATGCAACTTGATTTTTTAGGACCTACAATACCCCCTTCAAAGTTTTCGAAAGTTAATTTTATTCAAAGTTTTGAAATACTTTGAATTATAAAATTCAAATCAAATTGCGCATGATGGTGAGCTGTCTGCGCAATCGAAGAGCCTCAATTTCAAGCGCAATCTGAGGCAGCCGTTTCATATTTCGAAGACTATAAATAGTCTCTTCAAACTTAGAAATATTTTTTACTTGTATTCACTTGTGCTTTTGAGAGAGAAAAACTTTGAACTCTTCGTTTTCAGCCCTCCTCTCCGACGACCAATGGCTCCTCGACGCTCCTCCACCGCCGCCGACAAGGGCAAGGCCCCGGCCGAGTCATCCGACAGAGTTGCACGACGAGCTTCTCGTCATGAATCCGCACACCCCGCTCTGAGAGGTTGTTCAACCGATCGAAAACCCTTTTTAGGGTGATTCGACTTCTTTTGATCTTCGAAACTCATCTCTTTTTAGAGATGAGTTCATACTGCGCCCCCTTTTTAGGGTTTTGGTTGCATCAACTGTCAGTCTTCATTTTTATGAAGGCTGCATTCCTGCGCAATCTGTTGAATTGTGCTGACAGGAAGTCAGCGCAATCGACTGATTTTCACAGGAAGTCAGCACAAACTGTTGCTTTGCGCATCCTGATGAGATGCGCAATATGATGTTTGCATGATCTGAGCCAGCACAATCTAACGTTTGCGCAAGCTATGCCAGCACAATCTGAGGATTGCGCAATCTAATGTTTTGTGCAATCTGAAAATAGAGTCTTTGAATTGACTTGTACTAATTTTTATCTGTTTTGATGCAGTTGAGACCAGAGAAGATCCAGAGTATGAAACTTTTGAGGGAACTCTTTCAGAGTCTGAGTATAAAGAGGATCTCTCCCATGTTCATTATCCCCAGTATGATCTACCGACCTCCCGCTAAGCGATTCTGATATCTCAAGACAATAAGACTCTACTGTGTTTAATGAATGGACAGCCCTTGGAATCTGCAGACGCTGTTATTCATAAGAAACCCTTATTCTTGTTTGGTGAGGCTTTTGAGAAAAGCTCGCAACAAAGGCCGAGGATGGAGGAAAGAATAGTCCATCAGGAAGATAGGTCTTTCTTCATACCAGATATTGCCCGTTGTCTCCCTTTATCCCGGTACGCTCATGCGAGCTACCCAAGAAAGATGGAGTGGAACATCACTCTTTTCCAAGATGCCCGTGCAGGGAAAATTTTTGTGAAGAAGGGAGCAAATAAGAAGGATATGTTTTACAGCTCCTCCGATCGATACAGTGTCTTGTTGAGAGGCTTGAGACCAGGTTGCATTCCCCCAGAGAACTCCTCTATGTTGATGCCTGTCCGAACACCGATATTTGCAAATGAATTTGCGAAAACTGAAGGGAAGTACCCCGAACAAGATATCAGATTAACTGGGTTGGTGAATCCAGATTACAGGAGATGGAACTGTATTGCCAATTGGATTCTGACAACATTTGAAGAAAAACTTCAACAGATCAATCTGTACCAAGCAGTGCACGCCACTGTTTATGGTTTTGCACCCAATCCACATATGTTCTTGGCCTTGGCTGAAAGATACAATTATAGAACGGGAACTTTTATGACCCCTGGTGGAGAAATTGGATTTGCACTCCACGAGATGAAATATATCTCGTACTTGCCAATGGCAGACGCTCCATATGAAGAGTATGTACCAACTAATGACGAGTTGGACAGACTTAGAAAGGAAAATGCAGCAATGGTAGCAGTATTTGAAGAACTGCTATGCCATTACAAGATTTACTCCCTGTTTTATAAGAGTGCTACAGCCAACACCTGTTATTCTTCGAAGTGGTTACCCTATCTGTTCCTCAACCACATAGAAGAGAAGAAGACTAAGGAAAATGACAAATGCTATCCTAACTTCTTCAAACCTTTGAACAATACAGAAGTTATGAAGCTGATGGAACAGAGTGGTAATTTTGATAAAGAAGTGAAAGATGATTATGAATATCCTCCTTTAAAGAAAGGGGACAATCTGGAGAGTTATTTGAGAATGGGTTATAGACCCATGTCAAAAGAAGCCCAACTGGCAGGGTTTCTGACATACTGGCTTCGACGGTTTGTTGTCCCCGGATCCAGTGCTGTGGATCGCTTTCACCGCGGCGTTCTTTTTGCCGCTGTCAAATTAGTCTTTGGCTACAAGGTGGACCAGTTATCAGCAATGACTTGCAAATTAAATGCCAGTCTTCGTTTATATGTCGACTTGATGCTGAAAGCAAAAGGAGAGAAAGAGTTCCCTCGCCTAGAACTGCCATACACATGTCTATTTGGATGGTTGCTTCTCCACTATCCCACTTTAATGGACCCCGGCATGGGACCGATTGATGGCAGCTTTCTGCGAAGGTATTCTCATGGAAAATAGAAGTACACTTCTTTGAGCGAGTGCAGATATGTTCTAAATCTGAATAGAGGATGGAAATTTTGTTGTGCTCCTCTCCCGGCTGGATATGATCAGATGCCAACAAACATGGTGGACTCAAAGATGCAACCTCTAAACCGTGCAGCCTTTGAATGGTTGAAGACAATTCGACCGTCTCATCTGATTTACCGGTTCGAAGAGGAATGTTACTTAGAACCATACCTCCCCAGCCGATTTGCTCGGCAGTTTGGATATGATCAATTCCATGTGGGGAATGCAATCACCTGCCTCCAAGGCAAGGGTTTTCTGATAGACGGGGCCCGAGCCTGGGCTTATTATAATGCCCGTGATACGAAGGCCATATTTTCGATGTCGGCAAATAACACTCATGGTCCCAGGATGCTATTTACTTATACAGTATTTTATACATCCGCGAATACTTTTGCTGAGAACTTTAATCTCGCAGATAGTTTTGCTTCTTCGACGAGATTGAAGAAAGGAAGAATGGCTCTGTCGATTCCTATAAATGATGAGGTGCACGAGCCAGCCGATGCTCCTTTGGAAGTTTTGAGGGATATGATGTTCCCTCAAGAAGTAAATGCAGCAATGCGTATCTCTCTGAAAGTGGGTAAATCTCCTGCAAAGAGGAAGAGAAGAGAGGAGCCTCCTGCTCCAGCGGCAAAGAAGAAGTTGATTTTAGAACATTCTTCTGAAAGAATCACTACTCGATCTCAGTCTCGGCAATTGGCCGGGTCAACTCAACAAGAGGAGGCTACAACCCCAACTTCCATGCATAAACAAGTTGAAACTGTCAATATAGAGAGTCCTGATAGGCTATTGAAAAGAAAAAAGCTGGCCCAGAGAAAGAATCGAGCCCCGTCTTCCATGGTAATGGATGCTGCAGCTGGAGTAATCTTTCCATCTCCCACTCCTGTTCTAGAACCTAGGAATAAGACTCCTAGTCCTGAACATAGAGAGGATATCGAGCAAAGGACAAATCTTGCTCCTGGAACTGAGGCTGAAGGGCCTAGAGGAAGTACTACGGAGGAAGTGAGGGAAAAGCAGTTATAGATTGTTGAACTTCCACCTACTCCGAGAACCCGTCGCGAAGAAGAAGATCGCGAAGTAATTGCAGCTTTAGAAGATTGTATCTACAGTCCTCTGGGTGATTATGGTGACCAAACCGCGACTACTAGCGAGAAGGCACCAGAAGAAGACGAAGATGAGGAGAGTTCTTCATCTGGAAATGTTGATGACTATATACAAAATATTGAAGAAGATAATGAAGTGCACGCATCTCCTGCTGCTGCCAATGATGTAGATGATGAAGATATTGAAACCCCAGAGAATGCTGCTGAGACCTTAGATCCTAAAAAAAGATGTTGAGGCTCCAGAGAAAGCTGCTGAGACCTTAACTCCTGAAAAGGATGTTGAGGTTCCCGAAGAAGCAATAAATGAAGAAACCCTGGAAGAAACTCCCGCTAATGATCCTCAAGGTATAAAATGAATTTAGCAATCTTCTCTTGAATGAATTGATAGCAAATGTCTTTATTTGTATTTCCTGTATATCATAAGACTGCTCCAACACCTCCGACGTGCATGGACATAGTGCCCATACCGACGGTGGTTATTAGTAGTAGTCATCATTTGTCTTGTGGTTCTGAGGCGGGCAGTAGCCAAGCTATTGCGGCTGAAGTGACTTCCACTCAGCTGGAGTCTATTCCTGCAGGGGATAAGCCTATTGCTGGATCAAACCAAGGTAGGACTGTCTTCATTTAATCCTCTTGGTTATTGGCAAACGACTGACAATTTTACTTTTGCAGAGGAACAAACAGGAGGGGCGAATAGCTCCACTCTGGCTCCATTATTTAAAGAGCCTGCCATCCAGACACAAAGGATCGAACATCCTGCTGCCTCATCTTCAACAGGAGTGGCTGCAACTCCAGGCACTCTGGCAATTAATCAACAAGTTGTTCAATCATTCACCAGATATTTCTTTGAGTCGCTGAGATCCCTCGTCAACAAAATGATGGACAAAGAGGGAGCTGATTTCTTTATGGTTAGAAAACCAACTTCCCTTTTGGTGAGGGCTGTAAGGGAGCAAGGTGACGAAGCTCAAGCTACTCTCCTTGAGCATATACTGGATGAGTTAGAAGTCTACATAAAGAAATATAAGGAGCTCAAACAGAAGAAAGTAGAATCTCTAGTGCAAGCTGAGTTCGAGCGAATGGCCCAAGCAGCTGATATAGAAAGGATGAATCTTTAAAATCTTTTGGAGGCTTATTCCACAAAGTCTGCTGAATACAATTCCAAACTAGAATCAGTAACTTTGATGGCTGAAAGAAAAGAACAGAGAACTGCTGAACTGAAAGCAGAAATTGCTCGTCTCCAACAAGAATTAGAAGAGGAAACTGCTAATCATCAACTTGTGATTGATCAATTCAATGCCTTGATTCAAGAGAAGGCTGAATACGATGCAACTCATGGTGCAGAGATCACTCGCCGGACTGTAGAAATGCCCGTCTTTGATGAAGAAGCCGGGATGGAAGAGGCTAGAAGGAAGGTGACATCTACTCATGAAGAAGAGCTGCAGACTCTGAAGCAGCAGATCGACAATTTGATCATTCCTCCTTCTTAATAGAACTTTTTGTATCTTTTGTCGTAGATGTGTTTTTTTTGTAATGCCTCGTATTTTGATAAATAAAAGACATTTGTTGTGGCTCCATTATTTGTTGCATATCTTGTTTAGATATAAATAATAGAGATAGAAAATATATTCAGAGGTACGAGACATGATATATTTCTTGTAGAAAATAATTATATTCATTATATCTGCTCAGAAGTAATATGAACGTAGCAGAATATATTGAATACCATTATTTTAATTGACAACTTAATCGAAAACGACAAGTTGCTGATATGGATGTGAAATGAACGGAAAAACCGTCAAATGATAAAACGAACGGATAAACCGTCAAATAATAATGAATGAACGGGCGAACCGTCGGATAAATGTGAATGGGTGAACCATCGGATGAATGTAATGAACAGACGAACCATCAAGTGAATTAAATGAACGGATGAACCGTCGGGTAATGATGAATGAACGGGTGAACCGTCAGATAAATGTGATGAACGGACGAACCGTCAAGTGAATAAAATGAACGGATGAACCGTCGGGTGGTAATAAATGAATGAATGAACGGGTGAACCGTCAGATGAATGTATCGCTTCGTTGTTTGAGAAATCTCTGTCTATAAATAGGACAGAAATCTGACAAGAATGAGCACTTTCACTTTTCAATAACATAAAAATGTCGTCTGAAGATGCACTCAAGAAGACTGAGCTCGCCCCGAAGGTTGAAGAAGATGTTAAAGAACGTCCTGTTGATCCAATTCAGCCGAAGGAAGCAGAAGCAGGCGAAGGTTCGTCTGCACCCAAGCCACCAAGAGACATCTTGGACTTTCTGCTTGAACCAGGAAAGACTGAAGAAGAAGAAGCCATGAGGATGGCTGCCTGCAAGTTCCTCGTGGGCTCCAGCAAAGAGATTCTCAGCTCTTTTGCTGATTGTTTTTTTGAAAAGGACGGTAGTGGTCCGCGTCCAAATGTAGAGAAGGATGATAGTGACCTTCCTTAATATCATGTACTATCATTCATGATTAAATAAAATTTTATTTATAAACATGAACTTGTCTGATGATTTATAAACATTTACATTTATACATAGTACTTTTTAAGGAATTTGCCATTGATAGGCATCATTGCAATTCGTCCATCCAGTTCTGAGAGTTGATAAGCTCCATTTGAGAAGACTTTGCTCACAACGTATGGACCTTTCCACTTTGCGTCGAACTTGCCTTTGCTCATATGAGTCATAGTCATAGGGCGTCTGACTGTTAAAACAAGTTTTCCTTACTGAAAGGCTCTGACCTTCACTTTACGATTGAAAGTCTTCGAAATACGGGCTTGATATAACTCAATATATTGTTGAGCCATTAATCGCTTTTCATCCAATGCCTCCAATTCTTGAAGTCGAAGAAGATCATTGTTCTCTGTAGTGAGCTCGTTAGCAATAGCAATCCTTAAAGAAGGAATTTGAAGTTCCAGAGGAAGAACAGCTTCACAGCCATATACCAAAGAGAAAGGTGTAAAACCTGTAGGATTGCGGACCGTAGTTCGGTAGGCACATAGACATTCACCAAGCTTTTTACTCCAATTCCGTTTGTTAGTAGATACAAACTTTTTAAGAAGCTTGATAATAGTTTTGTTGAAGGCTTCGGCTAAACTATTAGCAGCAGGATTGTAGGCAGTCGAAGCGACATTGTCAATCCGATGATCATCACAGAATCTGGTAAACTTCTGACTGATGAATTGAGGTCCGTTGTCATGAATAATTCATCGAGGGACACCAAATCGATAAATGACATGATGTTTGACGAAGTTGATAACGCTACTGGTCTTGACTTCAGCCAAGGGTATAGCTTCAGCCCACTTAGAGAAGTAGTCTGTTATTGCTAGAATGAACCGATGTCCTCTAGAAGAAGGAGGATTAATAGGACCTATAACATCCATGCCCCAAGCTTCGAAAGGCCAAGAAGCGGTTGTCGGATGTAGAAATTCCAAAGGCTGATGAATAAAGTCTGCATGGATTTGACAGGCTCGACATTTCCTCGTATATTCGATGGCATCTGATACCATAGAGGGCCAGTAGTAACCCATTCTTCGGATACGATCCTGTAATTTAGGACCGGGCTGATGTGCTCCGTAAACACCATCGTGAGCTTCACGCAGTACCTGTTTTGCTTCTTCACCAGCTAAACAGCGTAGAAGAAGACCGTCATAAGTTCGTCGATAGAGAGTCTTAGTGGTTTGATTGTAGTAGAATCGTAGAGATCGTCGTCGAATACTTGTAGCCTCCTTAAGATCTTCGGGGAGTATGTCATGAACCACGAAGTCAATGAAAGGAGTTCTCCAATCTTCATCGATAACATTAACTTCAGCAAAATTACTGAAGTCAATGTTACGATTGTTTTCTATGCAAAACAATTCTCGATTAGAAATAACCACCACTTGTTGTCTTCTGATGGGTACGGCTAAGACTGCCTTAAGATTGGCCAAGGCATCTGCTTCAGTGTTGCAAGCTCGGCGTACATATTCAATAAAGAAAGCTTTGAACGATGTAGCCATGTTGATTGCTGCCTCAAAGTAAGGTACCAGATCTTGATGACGGACATCATAAGTTCCTCTAACCTGGTTGACAACTAGCTTAGAATCGCCATAAACTTCGAGATACTCGACGTTCAATTACTTGGCTAATTGAAGACCAATGAGTAGAGCATTGTACTCTGCTACGTTGTTGGAACAGGATTCGTCTAGATAGTAGGCTCTTTGGATAGTTGATCCTTCTGGGGAAACGAGAACAACTCCAACTCCTGCTACAATAGCACCATTGGGTCCAATTCTGGATGCTCCATCAAAGAATAAATGCCACGTTGGAAATTCTTCAGAGATCAAGTTGACTTCCAACGTCTCGTCTGGAATTTCATCATAAAGCTTGGATGTTTCTGGAACGGGATGAGCCGCCAAGAAATCCGCCAGTGCTTGACCTTTGACAGATTTTTGAGGAACATATACCATGTCATATTGGGCTAGAAGGATGGCCCATGTAGCAAGCCGAGAATTGAGTGTGCTAGGCTTCTTCATTAATACCCGAAGAGGATTGACTCGGGATATGACATGAATGGTTTGACCAATGATGTAATGTCTTGTCTTTTGAACAGCGAACATAAGAGCTAGACATTCTTTTTCAACCGGACTATAACGGTGTTCAGCACCAATCATAGTACGACTGAGATAGTAGATGGCCTGTTCGTGACCTTCTTTGTTCTTTTGGGCGAGTAAAGCACCCAACGAATAATCCATAGCACGGACATACATTAAGAATGGAATGCCTGAGATTGGTGGCACCAAAACTGGTAGGTTCATGAGATATCGTTTGATGTCGTCGAATGCTTGTTGACATTTTCAGTCCAAATAAAAGATACACCCTTCTTCATTAGCTGAGTGAATGGTCTGCAGCGTCCAGACAAGTTCGAAATGAATCGCCTGATGTACGCAAGTCGGCCTTGGAATCCTCGTAGCTCTTTTAAGTTACATGGAGGACGCATCTCTTGAATGGCTTTGATCTTCTCGGGATCCACGTGTATACCCTTAGAGGTAATGACAAAGCCGAGAAACTTACCACTAGAGACACCCAAAAATGACTTGGTGGGATTCATCTTGAGCTGATGTTGACGCATGAGATTGAAGATTGTTCTCAAATCTTGGATATGATCTCCTTTTAGACGACTTTTAACAGCTATATCATCAACATAGCATTCGACTGTTTTGCGAAGATGTTCTCTGAAAATGGTACTCATGGCCCGTTGATAAGTTGCACCAGCGTTCTTGAGACCAAATGGCATCACTGTGTAGCAATAGACTCCCCGAGGAGTACGAAAAGATGTGTGTTTTTCATCTTCGGGATTCATCTTGATCTGATTGTATCCAGAGAATCCATCCATAAAGGATATCCGTTCGAATCCACAAGTATTGTCAATCATGACGTCCGTGATAGGGAGAGGGAATTCGTCTTTCGGACATGCTTCATTAAGATCCCAGAAGTCGATGTAGACTCGAACTTTGCCAGTTTTCTTCAGAACTGGAACAACGTTGGCTACCCAATCAGGATGTTGTTCTTCTCGAATAAAGCCACAAGCAATAAGCTTCTTGACTTCATCATCGATTGCATCCATCATTTCAGGCTTAAATCGCCTTTGTTGCTGTTTGACTGGTTTAGCATTAGGAAGAATGTTCAATTTGTGAGTAGCAATTTTGGGATCTAAACCAGGCATGTCCTCGTAACTCCAAGCAAAGACATCAATGTATTCTTTAATGAGAAGAATCAACTCTTGCTTATCTGCTTCCGGAAGATTCTTGCTAATAAATATTGGACGAGGTGACTCGCTTTCTCCTACATCGACTTGAATTAATTGATCTTCAGTAGGAGGTTCTCTCTGTTCAAATCGGAGTACCCACTGATTATCCATCTGTTGGGCCCAAGGATCTGTTTCAGAACTTTCTTCAATGTCTTCATCATATCCTTCCGGAAGCTCAGTGGAGGGGAAGCATATCCGAGAACTCTTTTGGTCCTGCTGTAATACATTTCTGACTTTCCTTGTGGAACAGCGGTACGAAGAGGAGTCTTTCTTCTCTTATCGTAATTAGGCCGCTTTTGAAGTCGTAACCCATCTTTCGGACGATGTCTTTTGATTGTTGACTGTAACGACGGAATTGAAGATGTTCCGTGTCGTTAACTTTGCTATCATCCGTGTAGCTAAATTTTTGTTCCGATCTTTTGCTAAAAAGTATTGGACGTTCACCTTTCTTGCGAGCAGGAACAATACGATATGAATCTTTTGGATGTTCACATGACACTTCCGTTTGAAGAGATTGTACAACTCCTATTGTAAATGACTGGAAGCTATCTAACATATCCAAATAGTATTTAGTATGATAAATAACATCAGTATACTGGAAAGTAGATGCTTTTTCATTGATATGTACATCTGTATTTACAGCAGGACCTTTAGCCTTAACAGGCTTGGTCAGATTGATTACAAGAGGAGGAGAAGAAGAACGTGGAGGAGGCTTGTTACGACGAAGGTCAATAACAAGTGGCTCAGAGGAGGTGAGCTCCCTTTTTTCTTTGTTGTGAGTTAAATCAACAACAAGAGGCTCAGAAGAAGCGAGCTGCTTTTTGTCCTTGTTACGACGTAAGTCGATAACAAGTGGCTCAGAAGAGGTGAGCTTCCTTTGATTTTGATCAGCATCAACTAATTTTTCTTGAACCGACAAGTGAATAGCCAGTAGTTTAGAAGACTGAGGATGAGAAACACGCCCTTTGACAGGTATGATGAGAGTATCATTGGGCATTGCTCTTTGATCTTCTTCAGTATCCATGGCCAATACCACTTTCATAAATTCCTCCTTGTACATACGAGCATCGTAGCAATACGCTTCAACGCCCTTGAAAGGATAAAGGTCTGCAACTTCCTTGTGAACTTGTCCTTTGTCATCAACGTATTTAAAGCATTGATGAAGAGTTGATGGAACAACATTATGTTCATGAAGGAAGGGTCTTCCCAGAAGAGCGTTGTAAGAACAACCATGATTGTCAATGATATAAAAGGTCACCTTTGTGCGAAGATTGTCTATTTGAAGTTTTAGGCGAATCTTACCCAAAGGTTCACTCCTTCCTTGGTTGAATCCCAGGATAGTGGTGATTGTGCTTGAAAGACTATGCACTGGTATTTTCAACACATCTAGCATTATCTTCGGTATGATGCTAAGAGCAGATCCTGGATCTATCAGGATACGATCGACCTTTATCAAATCGACATATCCTGTATAGTAGAGAGGACGATCATGTCTATTATCTTTCAGTAGCATATCATCCTGAGTGAAAGTGATGTTTGGAATCAACTCCAGGACACTATGACAGTGACGGCAAGAGACTGGTTCTGATTCCGGCTTTTTGAGAAGAGTTAGGCAAGTTTCAGCCTGCATCAGAGCTTCACTTAAAGTTTCTCGAGTCTCCTTAGAAAGGCACAAGAGCTCGAAAATTGATAGCCTAGCCGGTGTATTGGCCAGTTGAGCCAATATATCAAAGTTGTATGGCTTTTCAAGTCCTGTAGGAGATAATTTTTTCAGGGGCTTGTCAAAGCGGACTTGTTGCTTGCCTTTGTTAGCCGTCATTGGCTTGGGAGGAATAGGTACTACAACTGGTGAAGATATAGAAGGGATCTCTTCAGTAGAAGCAGGTTGTGCTGGAGCAGGTTCAGAAGAAGAAGCAGGATTCTCTTGACCTTCAGAATGATCTTTCAAATAGGCTTTCCCTGATCTGGTGCCTAACAGAATCTCTTCGTCAACTATGGGATCAAAAGACACCATGTTGCAAGTCTTTGTTTTGCCCTTGGAGCGACCTTTCTTCTTGGAAGAAGAGGATACTTCAAATTCCGGAGCAAGATCAGGATGGATCCACATAATTTCACCGTTGTCAAGAGACAAAGGAACAAGATATTCATTTGCTGGAAGTGGGAGATTCTCAATCTCAAGAGTAGCTTTGGGAATTGAAATGACACCGTGCTGTACCATCTACGGAGGAAAGTCACCAAACTGAACTGAAACCATGTTTGCAGTAACAGTCTTCTCATCTTGCTACAGAGTGACAACACCAGCATTGACAAGCTCTTGAATTTTGCCCTTGAGTACATAGCATGCTCGAGTAGGATGTCCAATAAACCTGTGGTAGACACAATATTTAGGATGATCTGTCTTACCGACTTCATCAGGTTTCTTTGGGTCTGGGAGTTGAATTTTATTGCTTTTGAGTAAACACTCAAAGATGCTTGCAGTGTCATTCTCGTCGAAAGAATATTCCACTTTCGGACGAGGTTCCCTTGGTGGAGGTGCAGAAGGAGTAGGAGTGGATGTAGGCGGAGCCACATTGACAGCCAAAGATTCTTTATTTTTGTTCAAATTAATATTCAAAGTCTCTTTTGCTTTGCGATTGTTCTGGCGGTTGCCACCACCTGAATTCTGGTGTTCATCTCGATCGGGGTTAGACATCTGTACCCCCAATTGTTTGAATTTATCAGCACTAACTTTAGCAGCTTTGGCGTTGACAATGAATGAAGGCCAATCTTGGAATTGGGTAGATCCCGTCCACATACTGATAATAGGCAAAAGGTTTGCCTTACAAGTATCAATAATGACAGCAGCTGGAGTTCCGGGAGGCATTTTCAAAGCTTCACGACGGAACCGTTCGATAAAGCTCTCAGCAGTTTCATTATGTTTCTGTTTGATTTTGTTGAGAGCTGACATAGTCATGTCATTGAATCCTTCATAGAACCGTTCCAGGAAGATTTGTTTAAGACCTGAGAAAGAAGTGATACAACCATCGGGCAAACTTCTATACCAGTCATATGCTACGCCGACTAAACAATCGACGAACACTCTGGTAAGAAGAGCGTCATTTGGCTGAAGTTGAACGGTCATTACCTCAAAATGATTGATGAATTGACTTGGGGAAGTACTGCCATCGAACAAAAAGATTGTTGGGATTTTGTACTTCGGTGGGAACGGGACTTCCTTCCATTCAACTGGATAGGGTTGCTTGATTTCCAATCTTTGCAAGTTGTCTTTCTCTTTGAAAGCTTCGAATTGAGTTCGCAAGAGTTTGACATCTTCATTGGCATCTTCTGATGACGAAGAAGGAGCAGGTTGAGTTTGAGTGGTAGGAGGAGGAACAGCATTGTAAGCACTACCCCCAGCTCCAGACTGACTAGGTGTAGTTTAAACTTGTACTTGTACAGGAGGCATTTGAGGAGACACTACCCCCAGTCCAGCATTGACAGGTACCGAAGACGCTATGATCTCTGGATTAGTAGTAGGTGCAGTTGGTGGTGTAGCATGCTGTGCTACAATGATGGAATGCATACTAGCAACCATTTCAGCCATGGTTTTTAGTTTGTCTTCAAGTGCAGCAATTCGCTGTTCCTGATTTACAGAAGTTGAAGCATCTGGATCATCAGTGACAACATAAGATGTCACTTCTCTTGGTACAGTAGAAGACACTGTCTGTTCAGAGCTTTCGCTGTATGCATCATAGTCTGAGGAAGAATAACCTGAAGGGTTTTGAGAAAGATTTCTTTGACTGATTGTATCTCGGCTTCGAGAACGGGTATGTTGAAACACTCCTTCGGAAGATTCCTGGAGTAATTCTAAATACCGCTGGCTTGGCTTGCGAAGTCTGCCATGCTTAGAACATCTTTTACCTCCAGTGTCTCGGGAAGTCATGTTAACAGAAGCATACAAGACTTCGTCTTCTTCTGACATAGGTTCAGATTTAGCAAAAGTCAGACGATCAAAGACAGATCGTTTTGTCGTTTGACAGCAACATTGGATGATGACTTTGTGATTGCAATGATGATCAGATGGTTGAGATGGAGGTAGTGAGACATTGTCCCGTTTCTGTCTAAGATGTTCTCGAAGATCGGGAACAACAACAGGATGAGGAAAACTTTGAGGGACTTGTTCTTTGATAACATTCGAAACATGATTTCGGTTCTTTAAATGTTTAGTCCCTTGAGTATATAAGGAAGTGCTCACCTCATTGGCATAAGTGTCAGGATTTTTGACCTTGGAGGTTTGTTTCTGATGATGTTTGATCTTCGGCATTGGCTGTTTGCGTTTTACCGAAGTAGGTCTGTTGAGATAAGTTCGAAGTTCAGCAAATTCACCCCTAAGGGTTTCTGTCTGAGACACTAACAGTTTTCCCTGTCTGGAGCGGGAAATCTTGAGAGTCGGGAGATCCTGGAATTCTGCTACCGGAGTAGGCAGAATACCTCTTTGATCAGTACAAGTTCTCTTGTCATAACGGAAAGAAGAATCCTTATTTGAAAGAGTTCTGGTACTGATTGGTGCCAAGGCACATTCAGATGGATCTTCTTCAGTAAAGACTGAAGAAGATTGAGAAAAGACCAAAGGGCCTTTTCCTTTGTTTTGAGATAAAGGTGTCACGACCCGCACCCACTGTGAGGGTACGAGAGCGTAACAACGCCCAGCCTACGTCGCAGTGTCGGCGGTAGAACGTTGTTATAGGTCATGAACTATAACTAACATAATATGAATGCTCACCATAAGGAGGCCAACACAGAGGTACAACTCAATCTCAATCTAGAGATAGAATATGGTACGATAAAATAGATAAGAGAATCCTCAACCGAGGTACAACAGAAATGAAATACAAGTCTCAACATCTCTACAATATACAAACTCTGAATCAAGAACAACAACTAAACATAAAAGGAAAATAGTCTAAACTATCTATACTAAGCAAGGTATCGTCCTCAGCAGCTGCCTGAACCTCTCCTGGGGTCCAGGTCGCGAGTGTCAACTAGGCAAACTCCAAGTAAGGGTGCAGGGTGCCTCATCATCCTCTATAAAATTTTCAACAGGTCCAGTCAGGACGGAAGCGAGCACAAAACATCTCACGCAGTTCATATCATGTTAGGAAATATAAAGCATGCAATAGAGTAAGGTACATGAAACGCTGAAAGAAAGAAGTATATGAAAAACAGTAGAGATTTGATAACAGGAAATATCTAAATATGATAAGTAAGAACTGTAATATAACTCCACTTTTCTAAATTGAGTATTTTTTTAATTTATTAGAATTTATTTAAGAATTTATTTTATTAATGGCTATTGGTGTTTTCCAAAATCTTTATGATTAAGGTATTTTACAATAATTGGATTGACTTAATAATTTTTCCTAATTATTATTATGGATTTTATAAATTATTTTCCCATTTTTACTAATTTTATTAGATTTTATCTTATTGATTAAAGTTCTTCCTTAATTAAACTTTTAATCATTTTTCAGCCCAACAGTTTCTTGGGCCGGGCCAGCCTGACCCTTCTTACATTTGGGTGCGGTTTCGGGTCCAACCCAATAAATCGCTCACCCGCTAACCCTTAACCATTTAACCATTGGCTTTTAAATAGGTTTATTTTATTCCATTCAATTGTTCAGATTCCTTCCAGAGCTCTCCACTCAGCCGACGAACGACGACGACGACGGAGGCTTGCAGCGCCGCTCGAGTTCCAGAAGCTTCCTCCTAATCTCGGCCGTAGATTCTTTATCGCCCAATTCTTCCTAGCCCTCCGATCATAACCGTTTTCGTAACCGCTTCTTTCATCCCTGTCGTCGAATGAACGTCGTCGACGTGGCAGCATGATCGAGGCCGTTGATCTGCAACCGCCTGACCGACGCCTCGGCTATAAATAGGACCAGCCACCTCTTCCTTCCTCATCATTCCTAGCCCGGTGAAGCCTTGCCATTTTCTCTACTGGATTTTCTTCGTCCTCCTTCTCCGGCGAGCTACCGAAGTGTTGCAATGGCGGCCATGGCAGAGCATCCTCTCTTCGAGTGGTGATGAGACGGTGGCATTCTCGTACCCAACCCTCCACGGATCGGCTGGCGAGACTCTCGACGACGACGTGCTCCCTCGGCGGTCGCAGCAGAGCTCTCCAAAGGAGCGATCGATCTGACTCGTGGTTAGTTTCCTTCAATTTTCCTTCCTTCTCCTTGCTGGGACATTCGAATTTCTTTTCCTATGGATAATTCTGGATCGATTTCTTTTTCTGGGAGTTTGATTGAAGGATTGGTGAGTGTCTGATCAATTCTTGAAGATTTTCTCCAATTTTGGAGTTAAGAACAATTCGAATTGGACTCACGAAGGTTTTCTTTGTTAGTGCACATCATCTGTTCGATGAAATGTCTAAACCAGCCTGTTTTACTGATCGGGACACGGGAAGTCGCTGTATCGGACACTGAGGACGTTTGGCAGCATCTTGAACATTGAGGTATCTTGCTTCTTCCATTCAGTCTCTATTTTATCGAGTCTAGCTTGGGATCGGTTATGGACATACCAGCATGTCCATAACAACTCGGGACACTGGGAGTAAGTTAGCTTATGTTCAAGTAGCCGTTAGCTAGGTTATTTGAATTGTATGGTTAGCACTTGCTGTAGAATGCCCTTGAGAATTCAAATTACCATAACTGTTAGTTTACGTTTCATTGCTTCATAGAGTTGGATTCCAGAACCTATAGTATTGATTAGAAGTTTTGTGAGATGTTGGACCAATCAGTAGCTGTTAGGTTTAAAGGTTAGAACCAGGCTTACCTTAGGCTTGGTGAGTATTATTGGTTGATGTGCTCGGTTCACATGTGTAGGCCAATATGAGTTAAGACAGTAGGGAATTCTAATTATGAATGTAATCTGGCCAGGACTTATAGTTATATATATATATGTTAGAGATTGAATAAGTTGTTCAGTAAGTTTTCCTATATTGCTATTGGGCCAATGGATATTATAGGGCTAAGACTTCAAGTCTATGGAGTAGTGTGATGCTGTTGTGATCAATAGGAAATCATTTAATAGGTTTAGACTTGAACTTAGTTAAGTTTACATTGTTTCTTGAGACCTGACCAGTACTTGGCCAACATTGGTTAGTAGTGATATGGGTTAGGGTCTTAGAAATTACTTTGGGTAGATCTTGAAGTGATGTTTTACATAATCTAAGTGTATTTCCTATTTTAGGTGATTTGAAGAACTTGGACAAAATTTCAGAATCAAGGCAAGTACATGTACTCAGTATTACCATCATTGCATGCATTGCACCTACACTTGTTATCGTGTCATTTATTTTTATTTGTTCTCGATCGATTGATTGCTTGCTTGCATAGTTTCTCGTGTCGGGTGGAGGACGTTCTAGAGACATGTGATTGACTAATATTGGACAAATATTGCTTGATAGCATACTCTGTATGCCTGAGTCCATTTCGTGCGTGACTGATAGCATTGTCGTCAGACATGCCTGATTATTGCGTGACTGATAGTATTGTCATTAGACATGCCTTATTATTCGTGACTGATAGCATATATATTTTATATATGCCTGATTACATATTAGTCCCCACATGTTGATAACGTCCAATTGCACATGTACACGTAGCTAGTGCATACTTTATATTCACATTGCTTCTCTGTCTTTCAGTTATATTTTGATATACCGTTCCATTGATCTCCATGGTGAGTTTTATTGAGTTACATTGTACTTTGCTCCTTTCCTGACTGGATCGTTGATTACAGGTGAGATGGACCATAGATTATCATTCATGATTGGCATTGGAGCTCGCTTGACATTGAGATACTAGATTCATGTATAGAGATTGATAGAATGTATTGATTACATGTTATTGTTGTATCATTTATAATTTACCGGCTTTGTACCCGGACATTCATGTATAAGTTGTAATAATTATATAGTGGATTGCTGTGATGGTTAGTATAGATTCCGTGATTAGATGCTGTGATGAGATACTCTTGTATTTATATGACTAGACGGCTCACTACCGCTGTCAACGACAGTGTAGGCCGGGCATGACATCGACCCGTACCCGATTATCCGGGAGCGGGGCGTGACAGTAAGCCTACTGTGATTTAGAGTACAATATGGTTATGTAAACGGTCTAGGAAAATGTAATGGTAACTCCATTGTACGTGGGTGTACAATAGACATATACAATAGTTATACAATCTTGTACAATAGGATTTGATTACATAACCAATTCTACTCCCCCTCCCCAAATCAATACACAAGGATCTACTCCGGTTACGTTATCTTGCACAATAGTGTACAATGTTATACAATAGATGTACAATATTATACAATAGATGTACAATGTTATACAATGGATGTACAATGTTATAAAATAGATGTACAATGTTATACAATAGTTGTATAATGGTCTATCCCTGGGACTCATGTGATACTGAGAGTACAATATGCACAAGGAGTATACAAGGATATGGGCATTCAATAAATATAATATGTAAGTGAAACGCACATCACAATATGTATTTAGTGAATACAAGGAGATAACATCTCAGAAGAAGATCCGTATAGTACCAATCCGCGATAATGATCGTGTCAGCATCAAGTACAGTAATCTAGAGCAAGAATATAAATCCAGACAAGTATGAAATGGTCAGAGAATGTACTCGCCTCGTATCTGAATGTCTGAAGTAAATGTACTCTCCGAGATGAGGTACCTGACTCCTAGTTAGAGCAACACAAGTCAAGATGTACACAGAGAATGATAAATATAATCTACAATGCATCTGCATGCTGTCTAGGTCAAACTAGACTAAAGTCAACACTTGGTCAACTCCAGTCAACTAGACTAGTCAAACTAGGTCAACTAGGTCAAATCCTAGCCCAACAAGTCTAATAAGTCTCACTTGGCCTAACCAAGCCTAGTCTAGCAATCACACACCAATCACAAGGCTATACAAGCCAAACACAAGACATCACATTCAATATTATACATAAGAGAAAGGAAGCTAACATGTAAAGCTATGTGTGTGTGTGTGAACATGGAGGTGTACATGAAAAGAGAATTCAACACTAGGCCCTATATCACATATATGTATATATAATTATAGGAAAACTCTATTTACCACATTAACACATTTAGCCATGTATAGTATATATATATATATATATATATATATATATATATATATATATATATATATATATATATATATATATATATAGAGAGAGAGAGAGAGAGAGAGAGAGAGAGAGAGAAGAGCATGTGTATGTGTTCATGGGTGTGTGTGTGTGTGTCATGAAAGTGCACAAGAACATGTGTGTGTTATCATGGAATGAGTGTTAGGCAATGTGTGAGTGAGAGTGTCAATGAGTGAGGGTGTGAGGGTTATATAGTGTAGTGTGCATTGTGTGTGGAGTGATAGTGAGGCATGACAGTTGTGTAGCAAAGTGTCAATAGGAAGTTAACATTCACATATATGAGTTCTCATGTATCTCTTATTTAGTGAAACAAAACTAAATTCCAGTTTTATTCCTAACAAGGCTACATATATTACATCTATTATTACATTACATTCATGCTTGCATTCATTCATCATTCATTTATTCTCTTGCACCACTATATGCACCATACATTACATACTATGGAACCTACATATTCATTACAAGCCATACTTATACATGCTTACATTAGATAGGATACTTACACCTCATACATCATTTATTTAAACATTTACTCATGCTTGCATTCTCTATTTAATTACATAATGTATATACATTAACATGGACTAAAATCAAATAGAACATTATATTACACACAAGGGTGCACAAAATGCATATGCCGAATAGTGACTCCTACTAATAATCAATACTGTACCATCTCAGTATGAATTAAAATCTAGGATTAAAGTATGTTATAGATCTATATGTTAGCTTTCCGAAACTTCAAACGGATCGCGTTTTCGTTTCCGGAAACTCCCGGAATCGCGAAAACACCGAGAACGCGTTTGTCTTTCGTACAGCAGACACTCAAATAATTCTCCAGAAAGTTATAGAAAGAATTAGGCCTATTAATATATGTTTTTGGAAAGCTAACTTCAATACGCTTCTTTTAACAAAACGAAAGATTAAATCGAGCTTTGAGCTAGAAGTTATGACATTTCTAAGTTAGGGCTGAAATTAAAAACGTGGATAAAAATCATGACGGATTTGGGTAGTTTGAGACAAAAGAACACAAGTATATAACATAATATATCAAGAACTCACTCTCTACACTAATATATATATATGAGACACTATAGAACACATCTCCAATACAAAAATATGAGATTAAACGTGTAATAATTCATTCATACATAACAACAACACATAGTGTGTCCAAATTTGGGATTTTCCCACATGGACACAACCACAACACAAAGGACACTCCTATGACCGCCAAATAGACACGAAATGGACACAAATGGAGATACAACTATGGGGGTCATTTCTATGGGTTCAAAATAGACCTATATGCATGAGGAAATGAAAAGGAGAAGGGATTTATACCTTCCGGTAGATCGAATCGAAGAGAAGCCTTCCCGGAGCGACACCGACACGTAGAGATTCCAAAAGGACACGAACGAGCTCTGAATCCTCCCAAACTTGGGTAGCTTCCTCATTGGCTAGAATGGAGAAGGAAAGAAGAAGATTTGGTGGCGAAATGGAAGGATTTAGTGGAGAAATTGCTAGGGATTGCTCTCTAGGAATTTGGGGAAGAACAATAGAGAGAGTGTGGATGAGAATAATGAAATGAACTTGAGCCTATCCTCTCCCAAAGTGGCTGGCCATATGGGGCTATTTGTCCTATTATGGTAAGGTCCAAAATGCCCCCACTAACCTATTCTATGAGTATTAGGAAAGGGCTAATTGGTTGGGGCTAAATTAGTCATTCTAAAGTCTCTAATCACACTAACCTTATCCATAATAATTAGTCTAACCTCTAACTAAAATATTTCTATCATGTAGACTAAATTTAATATCATGTGGGCCATGCCTAACTAGTGTGTGGGTCCCACTAGAGTCAAACTACCCCCGGGTCCCCGTTTCAAGTCGGATTGAGTTAAAATTCGAACCCGACTCAAATAACCCCAAAATAATATCATAAATAATAAAATGATATCAAAATAATTCAAAGAGGTCAAATACAAAAATATCCTTAGGCCAAAAATGACATTAAAATATTATAATCACATGGTTAGGCTCTAGGTCAAACAGTCTCTAGGGTTTCACTAGCAAAACGTCAAAACCACAAGTCATGAATTTAAATAGTTTAAAATAATTTAAAAATCACTAAAAATCATAATATGAAATAAATATCATTAAATAATAATTATAATTATAAAATTTCACAATTACCCTCATCTGGAAAACTGGGTGTTACAATCCTACCCACCTTATAAAAATTTTGTCCTCGAAATTAAGATGATCGCACCCTTTTCTAGGCCGAACATAGACAAGGGTCAATCACTAGTCAATTTCCTCAACATCCTAGTACTTGGTCATCAGCTGGTCAACTTCTTAGGACTTTTACCTATGCTAGCTACCTAGTGTTGGCAACTAGGGATTAGCAAAGAAAACTCTATAATAGACTAGCTCTTAACTTTCAAATCCTATCAAGTCACCCATAACTAATTACCCACAAGCTAAGCACACCAATCCCAAATACCACATATATATATATGCTCAAGAACAACAACCCATCACATATATCCTAAGTATATCATCTATATATATAGACCTCTTAGTCCTATGAAGTTGAAGAACAACTTTGGAATTGAAGGCAGAAAGCCTCGAAAGTTGAAGGCAAAAGTCTCGGAAGAATGCAGCAGCACTAGGACAAGAACTCCTGAACTCTCTGATCTCTGATTATTGATTCGTGATCCCCTTGAATGAAGACTTGAAACTCTATTTATAGAGTTCTGAGAAATAACTAACTTTTAGTTATTCTGGACTGCGCATGTTGGATTGCTCAGCAATTGGTTTGCGCAGCAATGGACTGCGCAGGCAGTTGCTGGATCATGGGTTAACTGTCTGGGACACATGGCATCATTTGATTGAAATGCGCATGATCGTGCATAGGCAGTTGCCACGAAATGAGCAATTGATGGCATGAATGCCACGTGTACTTTACCATTTGTACTAGTAGAACGCGCACATTGAACTGCGCAGACTTTGGTTTGCGCCGACCTCATTTGTGCAGGAAATGGATTGCGCCAACTTGATTTGCGCAGACATGGATTGCGCTGCCAGCTGTCCTCGAGCGCCGTGCTGCACGATTAAACGAACAGCCGCCTCGATATCCGTGCTGTCAATTGTCAGAGATCTGATTTGGTTGTCAGGTAATGATGACTCTTGCCACGTCAGCCTTGCGTAATCGGATGTATGCGCAATCTGGCATGCGCAATCTGAGGGCTGCGCAATCCATTGTCTGCGCAGTCCATTTGGATGAGGTATATCTTGATTCTTTGACTTTGTAGATTGATGCAACTTGATTTTTTTAGGACCTACACACGTGTCCTAGAGTCGGGTCGTGTCCGCTACAGGGCCCGAGTAGCAGAGGATCCCTGTAGCACGCGCGCGAGCGTGTGCACGCGCGTGTCCATACCACAAAACCGACACACAGCGACACGAAAACTAACACACAAGAACAGGAATCCATAAGCCAGATCAAAACTATATTTCCTATTCAAAAACATCATATAAATTAGGTCGAAGGGTTCATTAGGGCATTTCTTCAAACAGTCCAGAGTAGGGACTGTTAAGTGTCCAGAACGGACACGAAAACTCTGATACCAGACACGAAATCTATCCAGACCCTGGGGGACCCTTAGGGCTTCCTATTCATGAAGACAAAATGGAAATCCATGGAGATTTGAGAGAGTTACCTCTTGATGAACTTCCAATGGAAAAGTCCTATTTCTAGCTCCTTTCTTGGTATCCCAATCTAATCAAAACAACTCCAAACTGAACCAAGGTTCCAAATCAGCAAGAACAACAGTATTAGAAACTAATGCAACTAGTTTGGGGAAAATAGGACCTAAAAGGAACAAATTAGAAAGAAAAAGGAAGAGGAAAAGAGTTCTAGAAATTAAAATGCAATAGAAACTAACCTCCTTGAACTTAGGGCTTTTCCTAAGAAAGAGGCAACCCTAGATTTTTGGAGGGGTTTTATATGTGAGGATCCCTATGAGGATAGGTGGCCGGCCACTACTTCTTAGGGTTAGGGTTTGGTCAAAACTTTGGGCCTTGGGCCAAGTTACATAGGCCATGGTTGATTTAATTAATTAAAGGCTCTAAAATCATAAGTCATGGCTTATGGCTTTCTAATTCCTATAGCTAAATAGGTTCTAATGACCAAACCATAGATTAGGCTAGGTTAGACTAGAGTCACAAATCCTAACCAAGTCCAACTAACTAGGGTTAGCTCCTAGGTTGGTCTACATGAGTCCAAACTAGCCAAAAATTAATCTAGTCCAAACAATTCCAAAATAATTCCTAAAAATTCCCATAAATTCTAATAAATTTAAATTACCCCAAAAATGACAAAAATACCCTCATACTAGAATGTGGTAGTGACAAATCTACCCTTCTTAAAAGAATTTTGTCCTTGAAATTGAAAGGCGAAATACAACTGATGAGAAGGATAGAAAGCATACCTCACGGTCCAAAAAGATAAGGGTAGCGCTCGCGCATCTCATCCTCCCGCTCCCAGGTAGACTTTCCTGGAGAATGATGCCTCCATGCGACGCGCACCAAAGGTATCACCTGGTTCCTCAGAACCTTCTCCCGTCGATCCAGAATCTCTACTGGCTGCTCTGGACAGCTGAGAGAAGGCCCAACCTCTATCTCTGAATGATCGAGCACATGGCTAGGGTCAGCCACGTACCGTCTCAACTGTGATACATGAAATACGTTGTGGACCCCCACAAGTGCAGGCGGCAAGTCTAGCCTGTAAGCCACGTCACCGACTCTCCCGCTGATAACGAAAGGGCCGATGAAGCGCGGGCTAAGCTTTTCGCCTCCACTAAAATGTATCGTACCACGAGTCGGAGATATCCTCAAGAAAACTTGGTCTTCGACCTAATCACAAGCAAGGTCTCAATTAATATAATAAACAAAATCATAAACAACAACCTAAATCTAATCCTACTCTAATCTGTACCTCAAACTCCAAGGGCCTCTGGTGGCTATCGTCCCAGTGCCGATGTCTGTCCTGCACCACATGAAGTCTGTCCCTGATGAGCTTCACTTTCTCGGCCGCATTAACAACCATCTCTGGCCCCAGTAAAGCTCGCTCACCAACATCATCCCAGGATAAGGGTGTACGGCACCTACGTCGGTACAGAGCCTCAAAAGGTGACATCTCAATGCTGGCCTGGAAACTATTGTTGTAGGCAAACTCCACCAAATGAAGATGATCCTCCCAGGAACCTCCAAAGTCCAGGACGCACGTCCGCAGCATATCCTCAAGGGTCTGAATAGTCCGCTCTGACTGTCCGTCCGTCTGGGGGTGGTATGCAGTACTAAACTTGAGCTGAGTGCCCAAGCTGGTCTGCAGACTCCTCCAGAAATGGAAAGTAAAATGGCTATCCCGATCTGAGACGATGCTGACCGAAACTCCGCGGATCCTGACTATCTATCGCATATACATCTCCGCCAGCCTCTTTGTAGACGTACCCACCTTGAATGGCAAGAAGTGGACCGATTTGGTCAATCTGTCAACGATGACCCAAATCGCGTCTTTCCTTCCTAGAGTACGCGGCAATCCTGATACGAAGTCCATAGTGATATGCTCCCATTTCTACTCGAGAATGGGCAGCGGCTGCAACAATCCACCCGGCCTCTGTCTCTCTGCCTTGATCTGCGGACAGACCAAACACCTAGCCACGAAGTGGGACACCTCCCGCTTCATTCCTGACCACCAAACATGCTCCCGCAGATCTCGATACATCTTGTTGGCACCTGGGTGTATAGAGTACTGAGATCTGTGGGCCTCCTGCATAACCTGCTCTCTGAGCTCCCCGCTAGGCACACATAACCTGGCACCGTGCCTCAGGGCACCATCCTCTGCAAGTAAAAACTCAGCATCCCCCACTCCTATACTGATCTGCTCTCTGATATACACTGCAGGGCCACATCTTCGAACTAGGCCGCTTTGATCCTCTCCACCAAGTCTGACTGAATCTGCATCCCCCATAGCTGAATCTGCACTCCGGGCACGATCACCTCAATCCCAAGGCTCTCCAAGTCGGCAAGCAAATGCCGATCTTTGGTCAAACACATGGCTGTCGGATACCTACTCAAGGCATCGGCAACTACGTTGGCCTTTCCTGGATGATACTGCAGTGCAATGTCGAAGTCCTTCATCAACTCCAACCATCTGCGCTGCCTCATGTTCAACTCCTTCTGAGTGAACACATACTTTAAACTCTTGTTATCTGTGAAGATCTCCACCCTCTCACCATACAGATAATGCTTCCACAGCTTCAGAGCAAATATCACTGCTGCCAGCTCCAGGTCGTGGGTAGGGTAGTTCTTCTCATGGGAACACAATTGCCTGAAAGCATAGCAATCACCTTCCCGTGCTGCTGCAACACACAACCCAGCCCCTTCCCTGAAGCATCACTATAAATAGTGAAACCACCTGATCCTGAAGGCAACGTCAGAATCGGAGCTATCGTAAGCCACTTCTTCAACTCATCAAAAGATGCCTGACACTCCTCTGACCAAACATACTCAGCATCCTTCCGGGTCAACCGAGTCAACGGCTCTGCAACCCGGAGAAATCCTGCACGAATCTCCGATAGTATCCTGCCAGCCCCAGAAAACTCCTGATCTCTACAACTGAAGTCGGTGCTGCCCATGCCTCAACTGCCACAATCTTCTTGGAATCAACTAAGATACCATCTCCAGTCACCACATGCCCCAAGAAGTCCACCCGATCCAAAAAGAACTCACACTTGGAGAGCTTCCCGTAAAGCTGCTCCTTCCTGAGAGTCTCCAGCACGATCCTCAAATGCTCCTCGTGCTCCTCCTCAGTCTTGGAATATACCAAGATATCGTCAATAAACACCACCACAAACTGATCCAGATACTGGTGGAACACCTTGTTCGTAAGGTTCATAAACACTGCTGGTGCATTGGTTAGCCCAAACGGCATAACCAAAAACTCGAACTGTCCATACCGCGTCCTGAAAACGGTCTTGGGAATATCCTCCCTCTTTACCTTCACCTGGTGATATCCCGACCTCAGATCAATCTTGGAAAATACCCGAGCTCCGCTCAACTGGTCAAATAGATCGTCGATCCGCGGCAGTGGGTATTTGTTCTTGATCGTGAGGTTGTTGAGTGCCCTATAGTCAATACACATACGTACTGACCCATCCTTCTTTGGCACAAACAACACTGGTGCACCCCATGGCGACGAACTCGAGCGGATGAAGCCCTTGTCCTGTAGCTCATCCACCTGCTTCTTCAGCTCCACCAGCTCGCTGTTGTTCACCCGATAGACATGCTGAGAGATGGGTTCCGCTCCTGGAACCAAGTCTATCGAGAACTCTATGTCCCTGTCTGGTGGCAGTCCCGGCAACTCCTCTGGGAAAATATCCATATAATCTGCTATCAAGGGGTGTGGAAGCGTCTGCTCCTCGACCGTGACTCCACAGAAGACTCCGCTGCTCTGCTCTGCCTGACGTCTGGAGTACTCGAACTCTGGCTCCCCCGGCGCTCTGAACAGAACTCTACCCCCTCTGCAATCAATGCTGGCGTGGTGCCTGCTCAACCAATCCATGCCTAGTACTATATCGTAGTTCGACAGTGGCATTACGAGCAGGCTCACCTCCAACTCACGGCCTCCCAAAACTACTCTCCGACCCTTACAAACATCACTCACGAGGATAATGCCACCCCCGATCGTGATCTTGTAAGTCCTAGGCAATGATTCAGCTATGATACCGTGTCTAATCGCAAAAGATACTGATATGAAGCTATGCGAAGCACCAGAATCGAATAATGCAAATGCTGGACTAGAGTCGAGAAGAATCGAACCTGCAATCAGCTCTCCCGTCACCTCCGTATCTCCAGCTGCCATGGCGAAAGCTCGCCCCTGCTGGCCTCCCCTGGCTTGCTGCTGGTGCTGGACGAACCTCTGCTGCTGCGTCGGCAGGGCTGGTCCCTTCTGCTGGCCTGCTGGAGCTCTGACTCCTCCTCCCTGGACTGCTCGTCCCATGTGGCACTCCCTCATTTGGTGGTCTGCTGAACCACACACCATGCACAGGCCCAGCCTCTTCCGGTATTCATTGAAGACGTGCCCAGGCTTCTTGCAGTAGGCACAAAGTGACTCCCTGTCTCTGACCCTGCTGGTGCTGTCTCGGCTGCTGCTGCTGAACTGGCCTCTGCTGGATCGGCTGCGGCTGAAACTGCCTCAGCTGCTGATGCTGAAAGTGGGGCCTCTTGGCCTGGCCCCCGCTGCTGCTGCCTCGAACTTGGTCTCTCCCCCTCTTGAGCCGAAGCTCAAGATCATCCTCTGCCAACAGGGCTCCTGTCAAGATCTCCTCGAACGTAGCATCTCTGCTGCCCTTGGTCAGGGACTTGACCTCCTTGACCAGACCCTTCCGGAACCTCTGGGCCTTCGCCGTCTCGCTCAAACCCTCTACAAACCTGCCGAGACGACCAAACTCTCCAGCATACTCCTCTACTGAGAGGCTCCCCTGGACCAAGCTCTCAAACTGCGACTCTAAGGCTCTGACTGCTGAATCTGGGAAGAACTTCTTCTTGAAGAAGCCCCTGAACTGCTTCCAAGTCTGCCCCGGTACCCCCATCCTGGGGTCTGACTGATACCAGGTGCGAGCAAGATCTCGCATCCGGCTAGCTGCGACCTCGATCTGAAGGTCTGCTGGAATCCTGGCCAAGCGGAAGATCTCCTCTATATGCTCGATCCACTCATCGGCATATAGGATCCCCTCTGTTCCTAGAAAGTCTCTGGGGTTCATCTTCTGAAACTGCTCGATCCCCGGTATCCTCGGCTGCTGTACCACTGGTTGAGCTGCGGCTGTCGTGACGGCCAACTCCATGCCTCTGTTCTGCCGAGCCTGCTGTCGGTCCATGAACTGCTGGAAATATGCGAACATCTGAGCTGCATCCACATGTCCTGGAGGCGGTGGCGGCTGGAAGGGATCCTCTGGGATGTCCGGGTCCTGCCTTCCAGTCGGTGGATGCATACCCCCTGCTGCGGCTGCCGAGGTCTTAACACGAGCTGAGGTGGTAGGAGCTGCAGTCCCCTGGCCTCGCCGTGCTGGCTGAGAGGTAGCAGTCCCCTCTATAGCATCCTCATAAATGGTACGCTGTGATCTAGTCTCTACCATCCTGAAGATAGACAAACAAGAGTATCAATTTCTGAGAAAGAAGCAAAATAACAAAGGCGGATAATTACAATTCAAAGGATCAGCTGACAAAAGGATTTAGATGGCAAATAAAAGAAATTTTCCTAAAGTGATTTAGTATCTTAAAATTAATATCCTATATCCTACTGCAGGTTGTAGTGATACTCTAATTCGAATACCACTACACTTCTAGTCTAGACCTGCATGGGCCACCACTAAAAACGTATCACGACCCGCACCCACTGTGAGGGTACGAGAACGTAACAACGGCCACCCTACGCTGCAGTGTCGACGGTAGAGCGCTGTACTAGGTCAACATACATCTAACATATATATATCTAAACAGTTATACTCCCCGAGTGGGGGTGTCATAGCAGTAAAACTCAATCACACTAAGGAAGAGATAGCACGATATAAAATATAACTCAAGGAAATAAATAGATAAAATAGTCTAAGATAATCCCAGCAATATCCAGAAGTACATGATCTCAGATGAAAGAATATATACAACCCTGAACTCCAAATAAAGTCTAACTAAAACATGTCTCAAGACTGCATAAAGTAAGATAAGCCTAACTAATCTAGTCTAGGCAATCGGGGTGATATCCTCAGCTAGAGCTGGGTCCTCCTGAGGGTCCAGCTCGCAGGTATCATCTAAGGCTGCCCCGTAGTAAGTGTCCAGGCAAGCCTCCTCCTCGTCCTCTGTAATATTTTCAACAGGTCCAGTCAGGACATGAGCGAGTACAGTACATCTTAACAGTTCATAGCAGGTTAGAAGATATAATCATGCAGTAAAGTAAGATACAAGTACTGAAAGAAGTGCAGTATGTAAACAGAGAGAGAAAGCTGTAAGAGAAATATCTACTATAAATAGAGAACTATCATGTGACTAGTGAGTCAGAGTACAATATAGACATGTAAATGGCATAGGAGATTCTGATGCTACACTATGGAAGAGATTCTGATACTACACTACTTGGATATTATTCACATGTCCATTTCTACTCTCCCGTACCCCCAATCAATACACAAGGATCCAGCCAGGTTATGTTATGATTCCATGCAAGGCCCCGAAGGGTGATACATGGATGCCCATAAACTAGGAGATTCTATGATACCCAGTAAATAGGATAAGAGATTCTAGGAGACTCTACGATCATAAGAGTATATGTCGCAAGTGATCAAAGAACCAGTGAAGCATAGTGATACGCCATGTAAGTGAAACGCACAGAACATGAAGTACCCGATGCTCCCTAAGGATAACATCTCAAGAAAGGATCCATATAGTACCAATCCGTGTGACCATCGTGACAGTACAAGTAAAGTAATCTACTGCAGGAAATAATTCTAAGCAGGATATGAAATGATCAGAGAATGTACTCGCCTGTATCTGAGTATCCAATATGAAAAGTATCGTCCGAGGAGTGGTATCTGGCTCCTAATCAGAATAGCACAAGTCACAACAAGTCTAAATGGCAAAATGAAGTCCTACTATGCATTCTACATAATTCTAGGTCAATCTAGGCCAAAGTCAACTCTTGGTCAACTCTGGTCAACCCTAGAAGTCAAACTAGGTCAACCAAGTCTAATTAAGTCTAATCTAGTCTACCTTAGTCTAAACAAATCTAGTTAGCACTCTTACACATCACTAGGTCTATCTAGTATCACACTTACACAATTAGATATTCCTATACACTAATTATTCACAATACCCTACTAACTTATATAGGAACACAACTTTACATTACATTATATATAGGTACATACATTTGAGTTAACATTATATATACCTAGGCTAAGTACTATATAGATACATATAGATATACATTACACATATATATATACACAAGACAGTGAAAGGAAGAGAGGGCAGTGTGTGTATGAGCAGTGGAAGATGCAAATCAGTGTGAAAAACAGTGTCAATCAGTGTCATGTGTGTGTGTGTTCACATGAAATTGTGTGTGTATGCATGAGTGAGTGAGTGAATAGGCTGTGTGTGTGTGTGCCTTGCAAACAATGTGTGTGTTAACATGGATGTTGTGAGCACCCTGAATTTCGGGTTAAATTTTTTCATTTTATTTTATTTTTCCTGATTATTTGGTTTTGATAAATATTTTATTCTATTTATTTATCTGTAAGTGTACTCTTTCATGCCATTGATATTTGGAGTATCAGGGATGTTCAATTCTGGAAATCTTCTTTACGAGTTTTGGAGTGGACACGATTACCTTCATGACGGTATATGGTGTCCCACCCAAACTTGTTCCCTTGTGCTCTTTCTGCTTCGCTGAACTTTGGGTCGGTTTAGACCAATTGATTGTTATTTATTTTCCCACTCTTTTTCTTGATCATTTTCAGTGCGTTACCATGACATTTAAATTGGGAGCGCAAGACCAGTCAGTTTCTTGAAACCAACCCCTCATTGATGATCTACTCGAGACGCTCGTCACCAATGACCTTCGTTTCCCATTCATTCATATCATTTTGGGCTCCATTTGATTCGCACAACTTTCCCGACGCGTGACCCGATTTTATTTCATGCCACGGCGTCACATTCATTTTCCAACTTGATTTGTGGGTCCCCTGTCGACCAAAACCTGTCAGCCCCAACTATGGACATGGCCCACTTTGAGCCTACTACCCGTCCGCCACTTGTGTCCCATTTATTGGAATCTCCATGTGCAACTTATTTACACATGATCATCAACGTCTAATTTTAATTCGATTTTTGCACGATGTCCGATTTTCGTCCAATCCGGCTCCACCGAGTCCAGTCCAGCTCCATAATTTTCTCCATCGTGACATCCTCAACTTTTTTGTCCAAAAATATCAATTACTCATTTTTAACTATTTTATCATTTAATGGGAAATTTCTATTGATTTAATCCTATTGGAATTACCTATTTACCTATGTTCCATCATAGCCATTAATTCTCCCCTAATTAAATCACATCCACTCAATCCTACATGGCAACTTTTTCCCCAACACCATGCATTGGCCGGCCCTAACTATTTTGGAGAGAAACTTTTTCATCTTTCTCTCTCCACAATTATTCTCTCCTTCTCTCTCATTTTTTTTCCCATGCAAACATCAACAACAACTCAACAACAGCAACATTCCACTCCTCCCCCTACACCCCATGCCCGACCACCCTCTGGCTGGCCGAGCCACCACCCCCCGGCCAGCCTGGCCGTCGCTCGACCGCACAATCTTCCTCCTCCTCCTCCTTCTTCCTCCTCCTCTTCATCACCTATCCATCACCACCACACTCTCTCCGGCGTGGCTCCGCCGCCAACACCATCCCGAGCCACCACCCCCTCCGCACGGCCGCGCGACACCGTCCCCGCCGTGCCAGGCCGTGCCGTCGCGCGCTTGGCAGACAGCAGCGCGGCCAGCAGCAGCCGCTGCTGCACCACGCGTGCAGGCGCGCGCACGCGAGCGCGCGTGGGCCGCCGTCGTGCGCCGCCACGCCGCCGCGTGGGCCGCTGTGGGCACCCCTCTGGCTCCGACGAACTCCTGGCATGGTTCCCTGACGGCCACCGTCCTCCGGGACGCGCCGTCGAGACGATTCGTGCGTTTTCGCCGAAATCCCGTCGACGCGCGCGCGCGGAAATTTCAGAGTATGCCCGTCGTCACGGCAACTTCGTACGAGTTTTCTGGGAGATCCAACCGTTGGATCGGCGATTTCTTCGCTTCGTCGCAATCTCGGTATATCCACCTTCGCTCATGTCAATTTTCGTCCGTTAATTTCATCGTTTGATACATGAAAACCGGCCACCAAGTTGACCGTTTAAATTGTATTAAATTTGGACAGTTTCGTGGGGCCAACTTCGTCAGCTTGTATCTCCTCCACCGCAGCTCCGTTTGGCATGCTACCAGTTCCGTTGCGAAGCTGGTATAACCCTCTTCCTGCCCCCTTTAGATTTCATTTCAGTTTGAGCTTGTTTGATTGGTTGAATTCGACGCCAAAGTTGGCCGTCCGAATTCGTAATTTCCAACTTGTAAAATTCCATTTTTGAACACGGGACTCCAGATTTCATTTCTGACACCACCATTAGACTTGTGGCGTCGTTCTGACATGTTTTCATATAAAATTTGTTAGATTTGGAGAACGTGGGCCCGGGCACGCATTTCGGTGCAAAGTGGGTCCCACTTTCTGGGTCAACGGGACTTTTTGACGCCGGCTCATCGAAATCCAATTCCGGAGATACCGTTGAGTTCGTATCGTCATTCTGGACTCGTTGACATATAATTTGCTAGATTTTGGTGGACATTGGGTCTGGCACGCATTTCGGTGCAAGTCGGATACCAATATCCGGGTCAACGGGTCATTTTGAGATCGGCTCATCGGAATCCAATTCCGGAGATACCGTTGAGTTCGTATCATCATTCTGGACTCGTTGACAGGTAGTTTGTTGAGTTTTGAGAACTTTGGCTCCGACACGCATTTCCGTGCAAACCGGAATTCCAAGTTCTGGTCAACGGGCCAAATTGAGATCGGGTCAACGGAATCCAATTCTGGAGATACCGTTGGGTTCGTATCGACATTCTGGTTGCGTAGACATATAATTTGTTATATTTTATGGATTTGTTTTCTTGCACGTTTTTCGGTGCAAAACGGCTCCGACACGAATACCGTTTTGACCCGAAATTACCTTTTTGCCCTTGTGTCCAAATTGGACCGTTGGGTAGGCTATCCTAGCTAATTTGACCATTCTGGACACGTTGGCGATGTTCATTTCATCGTCCGACAATGTTTGTTGATAATTTCTCTAAGTTTAACCTTTTTATAATTAATTAATAATTAATTCATATAATGTTCGTATTTCGGGATTAGTACAACGAAACTGAGATCAGCCAATTCCAGTGATCTCACATCGCTGAAATTGACAAGTTGAACGCGTGGATCACTATAATAAGATTATCAGCCTTACCGATAATCTTCTTATCTCGATTTGCGTGCCGTAAGTTTCGACGTACAAATAACGAAGTACACTTTAATAATTAGATTAGATTTACCCTGTTTGACCAGAGTTGACCAGTTAATCCAAAGTCAACTGTAAGTCAACACTTGACCTAGTTTGACTAGATTATTGACCGGAGTCGACCTAGAGTTGTTTTGACTTAGAAGAACCTAGAATAATGTAGATTGATTATAGAGATTCATTTATTACAACTTGAACCCCTTGTAACCTGTGTTGCTTTAAATAGGACTCCGTGGCTTCAGTGGGACCTCCTATACTTATCAGCTGTTCAGGTTATCGAGGCGAGTACATTCTCTGATCATTTCATATCCTGCTTAGAATTATTTTCCTGCTTTAAATTACTTTACTTGATATTGTCACGTTGGTCACACGGATTGGTACTATATGGATCTTTTTATGAGATGTTATCCCCCTCGGGAGCATCGGATACTGCATGTTTTGTGCGTTTCACGAATCATCACGTATCTCTATGCTTCCTCTGATTCACGAATCGCTTGTGACACATGTACTCTCATGTTCACAGAGCCATCATGAATCACCTTCACGTATCACTCATTTTATGAGCCATGTGAAGTTTCACGAATCTTAACATAACTTGAACGGATCTTTGTGTATCGATTGGGGATGGGGGAGTGGAAATAGACATGTGAATATTATCCCAGTAGCTGTAGTCATGAATCACTCTCTTAGCTGTAGTCATGAATCTCCTATGCCATTCACATGTTTATATTTTACTCTGACTCACTAGTCACTGCTAGTTCTCTATGTATAGTAGATATTTCTATTACAGCTCTCTCTCTCTGTTTACATACAGCATTTCTTTCAGTACCTGTATCTTACTTTACTGCATGATTATATTTTCTAACCTGCTATGAACTGTTGAGATGTACTGTGCTCGCTCCAGTCCTGACTGGACCTGTTGATAAATTTTACAGATAGCCTGGAGGTGCCTGCTAGCCTAGAGGAGACACAGTAGGGTTTGTTTAGGTAGTTTTCATTTTGTCTGGAGTTGTATTTACTTTGGGGATTACTGTATCTTTATTTGAGTTTTGAGATGTACTTCTGGGTTCATGTATCTTAGACACTTAGACTTCTATCTCCTGTATTTATTTTGGATTTCATGTTTTATCTATCCTTATCATGCTCTACCTTAGATGTGATTGAATCTGTATCTGCTATGTCACCCCCATTCGGGGAGTATAAACTGTTTAGCCTTATACTGTTAAATGCATGAGACCTAGGACAGCGTTCTACCGCCGACACTGCGGCGTAGGCTGGGCGTCGTTACGTTCTCGTGCCCTAACTCTAGGGTACGGGTCGTGACAGATGTAAATATGGAGAGGGAACTCAGTTCAGAAATCTGTGAGTGTTAATGCAAAATGGGAAGAACACCAATTCAGTTCACAGTTCAAACAAATAGGAAACTGGAAACAGCATGTCTGAACCAAGTTAATACAACATAGGTAAACAAATGGAAATGAATCAATAGAGTGACAGTCCAAAAAGGAAAACTGGAACTCAGGTAATGAATATCCCATTCTCAGGTTTTGCAAATACAGTGTACACCAAGGTTGACATATAAACCTATGTTAATAGCACATGTTCTCAGTTTTTCAAAAACCAAAACTCAGATTTATCCATACATTCTCAGATTTCTAGTCATGACAGGAATGTAGGCATGTGTACATATAATTCTACATATCAATTCCTAAACCAACAAATCAGTAATTCTTTAAAGGGCAGTGAAATGTAACATAAAAACAGGAAAACAGGGGCTTATTCTCAGAAATATCAAAACCCAGTTTTCCCTTCATAAATCGAACAATACATTATCTAAAGGAAAAAAGAAAATCAGTTCATAACTTGAACTCCCAGTTTTTTAGTCCAAACCCATCAATTCAACACCAATTTTTAACCATGGCAAGATAATATATAGGGGAACATATTTAGAATCTAAACTCAGTATTTAGCAGCATTACAAGGGTTAAAATCATCAGACAAAATCATTTTAGAAAACTGGAAAGCTTGACAGGAAGTTAAGTATCAGAAACTTGGTTAAATGAGAAATGGAATATAAAATTCAACTAATCATGAATCTAATGGTTAGTAATTGAAAACAACCCTTGTGCACAAGCCCCACAAATCACTTCGTGTCACCCAAGGCCAGACACGGCGTGTCCATATCAAAGAAACTCAAAATAACACACACAGTGCACTGTCAGTGCACTGTCTCGTGCACACGTGCACTTGTGTCGTGTGCACGACACAAGACACGAGGGAATCTCGTGGTCATATACATGGGTAGCCCACCTATAGGGCTACCTTATAGGCCCACTGGCATGTGTCCACGACGTGGCAGGGTCGGACACGAGACCCGTATCAGTGGGTGAAAACCACAGTGCACACCACAGGCCAAACCCCGTGCGTGATCAATTCCTCCTTCGACACGACACGGGGACACGTGGGACTTGACACGTGGTGTGTCAGTCAGTGCCCCATGGCTCGTGTCGAGTTTCACGTGTCCTAGAGTCGTGTCGTGTCCGCTACAGGGCCCGAGTAGCAGGGGATCCCTGTAGCACGCGCGCGAGCGTGTGCACGCGCGTGTCCACACCACAAAACCGACACACAGCGACACGAAAACTAACACACAAGAACAGGAATCCATAAGCCAGATCAAAACTATATTTCCTATTCAAAAACATCCTAGAAATTAGGTCGAAGGGTTCATTGGGGCATTTCTTCAAACAGTCCAGAGTAGGGACTGTTAAGTGTCCAGAACGGACACGAAAACTCTGATACCAGACACAAAATCTATCCAGACCCTAGGAGGACCCTTAGGGCTTCCTATTCATGAAGACAAAATAGAAATCTATGGAGATTTGAGAGAGTTACCTCTTGATGAACTTCCAGTGGAAAAGTCCTCTTTCTAGCTCCTTTCTTGGTATCCCAATCCAATCAAAACAACTCCAAACTGAACCAAGGTTCCAAATCAGCAAGAACAATAGTATTAGAAACTAATGCAACTAGTTTGGGGAAAATAGGACCTAAAAGGAACAAATTAGAAAGAAAAAGGAAGAGGAAAAGAGTTCTAGAAATTAAAATGCAATAGAAACTAACCTCCTTGAACTTAGGGCTTTTCCTAAGAAAGAGGCAACCCTAGATTTTAGGAGGGGTTTTATATGGTGAGGATCCCTATGAGGATAGGTGGCCGGCCACTACTTCTTAGGGTTAGGGTTTGGTCAAAACTTTGGGCCTTGGGCCAAGTTACATAGGCCATGGTTGATTTAATTAATTAAAGGCTCTAAAATCATAAGTCATGGCTTATGGCTTTCTAATTTCTATAGCTAAATAGGTTCTAATGACCAAACCATAGATTAGGCTAGGTTAGACTAGAGTCATAAATCCTAACCAAGTCCAACTAACTAGGGTTAGCTCCTAGGTTGGTCTACATGAGTCCAAACTAGCCAAAAATCAATCTAGTCCAAACAATTCCAAAATAATTCCTAAAAATTCCCATAAATTCTAATAAATTCTAATAAATTTAAATTACCCCAAAAATGACAAAAATACCCTTACACTAGAATGTGGTAGTGACACGGCTCAATCATGGGGACAGTCCTTCATGCGGCTCAGCTAGGATGCACCATTCACACGGCTCGCAACATAGCGGCAGTTGGAACACGTGGCAGAAGTTGACTAAGTCTTAAACAACTCAGATTTATTGCAACCAACATATCATAACAGTTTAGATTTATTGCAACCAACATAACAGTCCAGATTTATTTGCAACAAAGAGATCAAGATTAATCTTAACCAATCCCCAACTGCCCACTTCTCAATGTGCAGTTACAAGGATGTGGCCACGTGGCTGTACAGCCCACTCATCACAAACTCCTATAAATAGCATGGGATTATTCCTTTGCACACACAGAGAAAGGCAGATATACACACAGAGCATTTCTTCGCCGGAGCCGAGGTTGTGTCCGATCGTCCAAGAAGTAAGACAGAGTTGATAGCACTTTTTCGAGCCTCTACCGTCACCCCCCAGAATCCAAATTAAACAATTATACTTAGATTGCTTTTTCTAGGTTTTGTTCCTAGGCTCTCTTTTGTACAAGCGAGTTTGTAATTGTGAATTAAAGTTCAGTCCTCCCATAAAATTGTTCTGTTCTTTGATAATCAATAGCAAACACGATGGCGACTCTGCTGGGGACTAACTTCTCCACTTCTGAGAAGTTGGTAACGCAATCGGACGCCGCCAAAATCGGCTCTATACAACAGATGCTGGTTGTTCACTTCGACCAGCAAGCGTTTGAATAAATGCTCTCCGAGGGGAGTGCAAGCCCGGTCCAGAAGTGAGCCGGCACGAAGAAGGCCCGCAGGGAGTGGAGGCCCAAAACTGCTGCTCCTCCCCAAGCTATGGAAGAAGTGTTCTCTGATGCCCAAGATGACGGAGAAGACTCACATGCGGCCCCACTTCAGGCCACAGAGGACCCTGCTGTCGCCAAGTCTGGCAAAGGAAAGCACTACGATGCTGTACTTACGGAAGCAAATAGAAACACTGTGCGGTCCAAGAAGAAGCCGCATAAGGGTGCCAGCCGCATGAAGGCTCATGCGGCCACCAATCTCAGCCGCATGGAGAAGACTCATGCGGCTACCAATCCCAACCGCATGGAGAAGGCTCATGCCGCCACGAGCTCCAGCCACATACAAAAAGCTCATACGGCTGCTAATCTCAGCCGCATGTAGACCACTCATGCGGCCACCTATTCCAGCCGCATGCAACATGCTTATGCGGCCGCCAAGACCAGTCGCAGGGAGATGGCTCATGCGGCATCCAATCCCAGCCGTAGACCATCCGCCCTATACGGCTCGGGTTCAGTCTTCGACCGTCTCTCATACGGTGCTGACCTCAGGTGCTTCCAGAAAGATGTGCCAGACTCTGTACGGTACAGCTTGGACTCTTCCTGCTACGCTCCCTTGGGTGCTAGAGCGAAGAAGTCTAGGACAGCGCGGGCTCGTCGAGTTCAGTCAGCTGTCCCAACTTTTGACCATCAGGGAGTCCCGCTAACTGTTATGCGGGCCTCTGATGGAAAGTTGTACAAAACTACCCGTGTCCAGCCCCCGGCGGCCAACAGATAGGGTGGTCCTCAGGAGTCTCCCAATAATGATCAGGGGCAAGTACTTTTACTAGTCCCACGTCAGGGAGCAAACATGATACCAACACACTCGTGTGCTCGGGACTTCCGGGCCCACAAAACGAGTGTAAAGGTTGCTCGAGATGCACTTGACTTGCGTGATATGATCCTTCACAAGCGCAAGGAAAGAGAAGAAACCTAGGTGTGCAGAGAGTCCTTCCATGGACATCACTGCACTCAAGTCATTATCAATTGCTGCTGCAACAAGACAGCAGTACAAAAGGACCGACAATCCGTCTTCCAACGACTGCAGCAGCCAGGACCGGTCCTAGAACAAAGCTCGGGAGACGAGGTGCTTCCTTTCGCCTCTTGAAATTTTTCCCGGAAAGTCACTACCGGCAAGGGAGGGAAGAAAGTAAATGTCTCCAGCCTGATGATCTCAACTGGCACGGCTAAGAAACTCTCATCCAAGCGATTGTCCACAACCACCACAGGAGGAGTTTATCAAGGCACCCGCTCGAAGACAAAATCTTCAACACTTGGAGATTCGTCATCTACATCCCTGGGGGTAACCGAAGCTGGGTGTAGTACTCCCTGGAACATCCACAACAATCCGGTGTTCCAAGAAGATCAACCTGGGGAGGCAATCCCCCCAACAGATGCAACAGATTCTGACGTCCCTGAAGACGTCCACAAGTGCCAAGATGAGGCAACCTCCTATGCAGGGGGTGGCACTTCCTCTGAGTCTGAACTGGAGGAGAATATTTCCACTTACCCTGACGACTTCTCTATTCGGGGGTATGTTTTAGAGAGCACATCTTCTACAGTTCCTTCTACTGCTCCTCATGTGAGAACAGTATTCATGACTGAAAATGATCAAGACGGTCCTAGTGATCGACAGCGCCTCGACACTCTTGAGGCCATACTTCATACCTTGATTAAGTCAGTAAACGAGATCGAGGCGGCTCTACCGACTCTCTAAGGAAGGATGCCTGGCCAAACAAGCTTGTGTCCCGCCGTTAATGCAGACTCAAACACAATCGTACCAACCCCGGGCGATAATTCACTCGAAATGTCGGCTCCTACTGCTGCAAAAGCGGCCAGGGAGACGAGAAGAGAAGTCCAGGAGCTCCGGGCAATGTTTCATGCACGAAAAAACTCTCAGAACCTCAAGATACGCAGCTGTATCCCGCTGCATGGAGAGATGTCCCCTTCCCTCCTCGATACAAACCATTCAACATCAACCCTTACGACGGGAAGACATCTGTAAGCCAATACGTGACCTACTTTGAGGTCACAACAGATCATCTGCCGCATGACGACGCCATCCTTACACGATTGTTCGTTGGGGCATTGAAGGTGTCACGACCCGCTACCCAAATTGTTGGGCCGGGCCGAGTCATGTCCAGCCTACGCTTGAGATAAAGCGCAGTAAGCTGTTCTAGAGATAACAAGATAAGACTAAATGTGCTAACAGTTCTATAAGTAAATAAGAGTCATAAATGCTCCAAACACAAAAGTCGTCTCATATAGTAATAAGTCCAAGTACAAGGCTGAAATGTAAAACTGGATACATGTCCAGTTACAAAATATGTAGTCTAATACATGACTACACTAAATATTCCGAGCAACTACGCAAACTAGACGAGTTTTCCTGCAGGTACGTCCTCGTAAGACAAAGTCGGGTCCTCGACGGTATCCCCATAAAATGAGTCACAGAGCAACTCCTCCTCAGTAAGAATACCTACAACGTTATCCTGTCAGGACGGGAGCAAGTGTTGATTCTAGCAAACTAAATATACGAAGCATGAACAGGAATGTAATAAACTAGAATCATAGCATATCATGGTTTAATTGGTTCTTTTAGAAATGACAACATATAGTTTAAAAGTTTAAAATCGTAGCATGTACATGAATCGGTCAATAGGTGAAAAGGATGTACAGCGGTATATATCAAGTTTCTGAAGCGTACATACGTACCCTTAACGGCATCGGTGTATGTCCATACACAAACGCGAGATCAGACATACGACAAAGTTACATATAGAATGTAACAGTGCTCGGTAAATACATACGGAGAAGGGGGTCATGATCACGTACACTACTAACAGTTTTCTCTTAACCCGTTATTTAATTATGTGAGAGATATAAAAAACTGTCCTAAACATGGTAGAGACTGAAAGTAATACAACATGTAAAGTTTTAACTTGCTACCCCAAGGATCAACATTTAACATGGTTGGTAAATCACAGTTTATTGTTATAGCAGTATGTAAAGTTCGTAGAAAGTACTTGCCTCTAGCAAAGCAAAGCAGCGATAAAAGTGCTATAGATGCCTGGTGACTCGTCACTGTAGAAATAAATACATAACTTAGTTTTTATACTAAGTTAAACACTACGACACTAGTGGTGCAATACGACTTTCTAACTGGACACCTAGCCAAACGGTGACTTTAGCATAGGAGACCAATGTAGGGTGACTCAATACTATAACTAATTTTCTAGGGTCTTCACACTAGTGTGGGGTAAGGTTTAATACGACTAAAACTCAAATTAACACAAAACATTAAAAGTCGTAACTATTCAATAAATAAATCAACTGTACATTGTGTTCCAACAATTTTTGAGATAGACAAAAAGCTCAATTTTATATAAAATAAAGTACCAAAATGATACTTATTAATTATAGAAATTAATTATAATTTTTCTGGAATTTATTAACCAGTACATGTATTTTATAAAAATCAGTTTTCATAAGTACACAGAAAGTGAGTTCTGGTTTCATATGTCAAAACAGTGGCAAAACTGTAAACTAAATACTGTAAAAATTATGCTAAATTAGCTAAATTAACATAGTATCTAAATACATTTTTCTAGAATTTTAACAGCAATTAAAGTATTTTAGAAATTCAAAAAGCATGGTACACAATATGAAATTAAATAATTAATTATCTGCGTATTTCGTCCATGTACATAATTTGAACCAGATTTCAAACAGGACCCAAGGCCATGAATCAAGTCCAATATGACTTGTACAGTCTTGAACGTGTGAAAACACATTAGAGCCCAAAAACTCATGCTAGGCTTGGACACCAATAGTTGCAGTAATAAAATACAGGATTTTAAATAATAATAATATATATATTCTTTTTAAAGTGGTAAAAATATACAAGTCATAATTTAAACAATAAAAATGACTGGGAATTTATGCACAATAATTTTGTACAAAGTAGAATTTGAAATACATATATAAATATATAACTACAATATTTATATATACTATAAATATATAGATATTTATTATAACATGGATATATATATATATATATATATATA